>CM060396.1:7770616-8998508 GCA_030545235.1 Helianthus tuberosus | reverse complement strand
ATTAGGGTTCTCAATGAAGGGATGGGGGTTTAAGTTGAATATATAGGGGTAGGGTTTAGAGGCAAGGGTTTTGGGTTGGGCTTGAGCCTGTGCGTATGGATTCGTAAAATATGGGGCGTCTCGCTTAACCGACCGACCCGCTCATCTTAACCCTCAAATGTATAACGGTAAATAATTAATTAATTCAGTAAATCTCTCATCGGGTGTTATTTTTTTTTTAGTAAACAATAACAACAGCAACAACAACAATAATAATAATAATAATAAATTATGACCAAAATACCCTTCTCTCGACAATGAGAGTACGGGTTGTGACATTCTCCCCATGTTACAGGAATTTCGTCCTCGAAATTTAGACAAGGGTCAAACGATACGCTCTATGTGTATACACACTCCATTACCGTACGTAGATACAAGCAGTTTCACAAAAGTCCACCAAACGACCATGTAAACCACATAGCACATAAAGTCACGTAGCACGAAAATCACGTAGTATAGGATTCACAGGGTTTGTACGTATCTCACATAGTATAGAATTTCACAAATTTAGTCATAACATACAAGAAACATACAGGAAAACCGAAGTGTCACATTATCCTCAAGTTCAAAGAAAATTTTGTCCCGAAATTTAGCACGCAGCCACTGACAAGCTAGTATGTTTAAACGTTTTCGCGGGGCGTCACATCATCCCCTTGTTGGCCTGAGATTTCTTACCGAAATTCAGTGGTAGCCGCAGTGCTGGGAGTATAGTTTGCAGACAACTGGGGATACATGCGCATCAGCCGGTTTTCCCGTTCCCAGGTAAACTCTGGGCCACGTCGTGGGTTCCAACGAACTCGGTCTGTTGGTATATTATACCCTGCTTGAGGGTTTTGATTTCTTGATCCCTAATCTCAACCGGTTTCTCAACGAAGTGTTGTTTGTTGCAGATCACGAGTTCCTATAAAGGACGACGGATGTTTCATTTGACAGGCACTTCTCTGGATTAGGCACATGAAAAACGTGGCGTACCGCATTCAGCTCTTCAGGTAGGTTTAGTCAGTATGCTACCTTACCGGTCCTTTCGGTAACTTCGAATGGTCCAACGTATCGTGGATTACGCTTGCCCTGTTTGCCAAAACGTACCACACCCTTCCAGGGTGAAACTTTAAGTAGAACCCAGTCTCTAACTAGGAATTCTGCGTAGTTTTGATGACGGTCACGAGTTGCCGCCACGCGTTGTCTGATCTGGGCAATCTTATCCGTTGTGTTAAGTACAAGTCTTGGGCCGGGTAAATTTGGCTTCCACCCGACACAGAGGTGACCGGCATCTACGTCCGTGCAATGCCTCCAGTGGTGTTGCCTGAATGCTAGTGCGGTAGCAGTTGTTGGAAGGGAATTCTATATAAAAAAAGAAGTGTCACTCGTATTCAAGGTCGATAACACATGTTCTCAGCATGCCCTTGAGTGTTTGGATTGTGCGTTTGGCCTGACCATCAGTTTGCGACGATAAGCGGTGCTTATGCCTAACTGTGAGCCAAAGGTTTTTGTGCACAGCCTGCGACGATTCGGATGCAAAACGTGGGTTACGATCAGATATAAGAGAAGTTGGCATCCCGTGCCTAATATCTACTTCTACCAAGTAGATGGTTGCAAGTTCGAAAACTTATCGGTTTCCTTGGTTGCGTGTTGATACTAACAAACGTTTCATCAGTGCCTTAGACAGGATGGAATAAGATAGAAGCACCTCGTAGATCATCTTCCAATTGCTGGAGTTGCGGATATTTGAGCATTTCCCTAACCTCAGGTGATACTCTTTTGAATCAAATCGTGGGGGGGGGGGGGGGGGTTGCGTATACTGTCGAGAAATGCGGGCGTAGCGACGTGAAAAAGTCGTACATTGAAATCTTAGCGCAAGGCAGTTTTGCGTCGTAGAAGTACCAGGGGTAGAGCATAGGAGTCGTCCTGATTCCCACTCGTTTTTCGGGATAGGTTCGGGCGTCGTCGAAAGAAACCAGTGTCGAATTTTGACAGGATGGAATAAATTCGAGTGTCGTAATTAGGTGTTGATCGTATCGAGTTCGAAGAACAGTGCTTGCGATACCCGTTACCCTCGGGGTATCCTTGGCTCGTTGCTCGGACGAGTAACATTTGTAGGAAGTATTTCGTCCAAACGGAGATTTGTGCAGAATAGGGTAGGATAAGAATCAGGGAATTCATAATACGAGTAGCGAGGTAATGTTTGAAGGGTAGTCAACGTTGGTGCGTCCAATTTGGGACAAGACATAAAAGGCTTGGTGGTCGGCAATAAGGATTTATCTGGCGTCGATGAAGTAGCTGGTCGTACATAAGCTGCGGGCGATTAGGATAGAGAACATCGTTTTGTCGATAAGAGGTGTTACGTCAGTATGAACGGCACAACAAGAACCAATGATAGAGAAGGACGGTCGTCGTATGGATCGGGGGGGGGGGGGGTTTAGGTTCACTAAAACGTCTAACAAGATGTTCTGAGCTGAGCCTTATGCGAAAAACGAGTTTGTGATCTCCCAAACCGGTAAGTAGCCAAATTGAATAGACTACCGAAGTCGTGAGGACGAGTCCGAAGTAGTGCTTGTGTCGTCGAAAGGCTTCCATGTAAGGTAATAAAAACATGTCCGAAAGGATACGTTTGGATCACACGTCACCATTTTTAAGATTCAAGAAGTTTATTGACTAGTAGTCGAAGCTTGCTGAATTTCCCCAAACTAGAGGGAAATCTGGTCAAGGTCTCAGTATGGGGGGGGGGGGGGTTTCGACGTGAAACTTGTGAAAACAGGTTTTCAGGAAAGTACGATTGAAGTAACACATTGTTGAATTAAAAAGTTTGCCGACTAAAGGTCGAGTTTGTTGAATTCACCAAACTGAAGAGAGATCTGGTCAAGGTCCCTAAACGGAGAAACGTGGATGTCATGACAAAGTAACGATAGGAGCGGGGATACCATCTGAGCAATAAACGCGGATTCGTACGAAAGTTAGTGGGAGGATTCATTGAATCAGAGAAGTCGTCAGACAATAACAGTTCTGACAAATGGAGGATAGGGTAAGCATCAAGGTCGCCGTACTCGTCGGTGGGTTGACTGGCTCGTGTCTTCGTCTAGCCACGCTTCCAAATACGCCGGTTTGTAAGAAAATTATCAATTCTTTGGGTTTTGGGGCGTGCTAAGGCATAAGGTTGTACTTGAATAGGGGTTAACCATGTAACGAGGGATTAGGGAGAAATAACTATGTGGTCAATGGAAAGGTGAGACGATTGCTGGCACTACAATAAGAAGCATACACCACGCATGCTTTTTCGTGTTCGAGGCGTGCAAACGGAAACCCAAAAGGCGTAGACTTACTAGAATGCTTCAAGAATCTAGGTGATCAGTCGTATGAGGGAACAAGTCTCACTACTTAAGTCGAGAAAAGAAATACGCAAGTAAAAAGGATGCGAATGACGTCGTCGTTCTTTCTAATATTTCACGATATAGGGGTGGCTTCCCTTCGTCGGTTCGTTCTCGTAACTTCTCTGTGTGCTTCGTAGCAGGCCTTCCCTGGGCAGGCCTATCGAGTGAACGTCCCTCGCGTCGAGTGGCAGTCCAGGGATGCTATCAGGAAATACGTGGACGAGTGCTTGGAATAAATGGGTTCCCTGCCCATAGTGTATTGTGGTTTCGAACCAGGTTTAGGAGGACTCGCTCCTGTTTAACACGTAACACGCTAGCCTAGCCTTCGTATGATCCACTGTGTTAAATACTAAATATACGCACATATATGCTAATTATATACATACACACATGCGTATTCACACACATAAGTTATGCACAAGTAAAAGTTCATTAGTCTACCATTACCAGGTGAGCATCTGAAGTTGACGAACCTTGCAATCCGGAGTGTGGTGTCGTTTGTGGTTCATACTAAAGAACGGTTATAGTCTGGTTTCCATATAAAAAATATTTTTATTTCCCAAGCCAAAAATATTTTATATTTAAAACCTAGTTCGCTATAACCAATGGCTCTGATACCAATCTGTCACACCCTCAAAATCCACACGCGGAGTATTACCGCGAGGCGTGTGACGACCAGGATCTTAGCCACTAATTATCTTGAACCGTTTAGTTATTATTACAAATAATGGTATAATTAGTGACCCAGTTAAAATTTTTCAAAACATAGCTTGCGTTTGCAGCGGAAAGGAAAGAAGAACACATCGTAAATTAAAACCACAAGTTGTTCATATGAAACTTACGAACCACGCACTCCATCCGATTGCAACGTCCGTCCAGAGCTGTATCGAGCAACCTGCAAAGCATGCAGTAGAGTGTCAACATAAAGTTGGCGAGTTCACGAGTTTAGTGTTTACCAGTTTTATTTCCAAAAACTTGTTTTAACCAGTTAATTTATCCGTTTATACATGCGATGGGGAGCTACCCCATAAGTAAGCGACTAAACTGTTTTTACAATACCGAATACTATTCATCCGTACGTTTCCGTAGAGTGCCCCGTTTGTCAATGTTCTATCATCATTGACGGTTGCCAGAGTACATTAGTTCACGACCGATCCCATACCTTGGCACGGTGTGAGGTTGGTGAGACCTAAATAGCGCTATCAACTAATAACCCGTTCGCCTGGCCCCGGCGACTAATCGGTATTAAGAAGTGAGGACTTGAGTGATAGAGTTTTGTTTAGTGTTGCTTGTTGCATCCAGTATAAACAGTAATTAACTAAAAGTTCCCAGTAACAAGGGAAGTAAGTAAGTTTGTTCCCAGTAACAAGGGAAGAAAAGTAAGTTTGTATCCCTCATAAGGGGATAGCGTTGTTACCCGTATCCCACACAAGGAGATAGAAATACCGTATCCCGCACAAGGAGATAGTAAGCAATCCCAAACCAGGAAAAGTGTTTTGTTTCGTTTCCCAATCCACCGGGAACGCATGCTTTAAGTAAAAAGTAGTGAACTCACCTTTGCTTTGCTCGGTAATTAATTTACTCGTGTTACGTTGGTCAACCATACCCTATTATGGTTATTAAATATTTATTAGGTTCGTATGCAAGTAATGTCACGTATAACTACACATATCTAACACATAGCACGTAAGTCATACTAGCATATACGTTATTGGGCCTATCCTAGCATGCAAACAGTTAAACAGTAACAGTTAAACATTAATAGTAACACGTAGTTCAAAACATCAGTTTGTGCGGCCCAATAACTAAGCAGAGTAGTCCAGTCGAAACCGGGTGGTCTCGAATCGAGAACAAGAGGTCTCGAGTCGCAACCATGAAGTTCCGAGTCGCAACCAGACGGTCTCGAGTTGTCATGTTTTGGTTGCGAGTCGCAACCGGGCGTTTCAAGTCGCAACCGGAGGTTTCGACTCGCAACCGGAGGTTTCGGCTTGTCATGTTTTGGTCTCGAGTCGCAACCTTACGGTCCCGACTCGCAACCACCACCGAAGCTTCTAGACTCCTTATCCAATTCGGTACTAACAACCAAATTTCATTAACATGTACTATCCAATCAGATTTTATTAACATGTTTTGCATTTCGTACAAGCTTCTAAATCAGATCAAAACAGTAAATTTCAAATATTCATAATATCTTCAAGCAGTTCATCAGTAGGGTTTTCTACTACTTTATCAAGCAGTTCATCAAAATTCCCTAACATGTTTTCATTATTCCATTACTGTTTCATCAATCCACATAAGCACATCGTATCATCACTAATCTATCTACAGTTTGCAATTATCGTATAAATAGTCAATACTCCTTATCCTAAATTGTGTTTGCACCATACCCAAAAACTTTAGCATGATTCGGATTTCACCAAACAGCCATAATGCACAAGACTACTATCTCAACAGTTTGCATGTTATCACAATAAGGAAGAGCATCATACATCTGAACATCAAATAATGACTAGAGCCAACAATTATAAAAATCCTAGTTCAAATCACACCACTTTCATATTTTTAAGCAATTAAACAGTAACAATCATTTCAATGGTTTCAGCCATTTTCGGGATCCTTTGTGCACATAAGCAAACCAAGCAGCCAACCAAGATTAAGACACAAAATAAAAGCAAACTGACCAAAGGGGTTTGAACAGATGGTTGTGAGTGTGACCCGGACTTCTCTCGAGCTGAATCGAACCACGGCTGACCCGAACCAGACTCGAGCCGAACAGAGCACCTCTTGAATCTAGCCCGAGCCTGTTGTTCCCGAACAGAGCACCTTGTACGCGACTACATCGAGATGATTTTGCTGGACCGAGAACATCACAGCAACAGCAATATCACTAACATTATCATGTTTTGGAAAAATGACGAGAATGGAGGTTTACCGGGATTTTGTTGGACACAAGAACACCACCGCCGCCGTCTCGGCGGCGTCGCCGTCGCCGTCACCGGCTCCGCCCTCTTCTCCTTCTGAGCAGACTCTCTCCCTCTCTCTCTGTGATGTATGTGCGCGATAGAGGGTCGTGATGTATGGATGGGTGGGTGTGAAGGTGTAGAAGAAAGAGGGAAGTGTGGTCACGTCAGCAAGCCGGAAGTACGACCGGAGCCGCCGGTAATGTCGCCGGAAATCTGGTGACCGGAATGTGAGGGAGGAGGTTTAAGGAAAGCGGCTGATTATGTGTGTGCATGTTATTAGGGTTCTCAATGAAGGGATGGGGGTTTAAGTTGAATATATAGGGTAGGGTTTAGAGGCAAGGGTTTTTGGGTTGGGCTTGAGCCCGTGCGTATGGATTCGTAAAATATGGGGCGTCTCGCTTAACCGACCGACCCGCTCATCTTAACCCTCAAATGTATAACGGTAAATAATTAATTAATTCAGTAAATCTCTCATCGCGTGTTATTATTTTTTTTTAGTAAACAATAACAACAGCAACAACAACAATAATAATAATAATAATAAATTATGACCAAAATACCCTTCTCTCGACAATGAGAGTACGGGTTGTCACATTCTCCCCATGTTACAGGAATTTCGTCCTCGAAATTTAGACAAGGGTCAAACGATACGCTCTATGTGTATACACACTCCATTACCGTACGTAGATACAAGCAGTTTCACAAAAGTCCACCAAACGACCATGTAAACCACATAGCACATAAAGTCACGTAGCACGAAAATCACGTAGTATAGGATTCACAGGGTTTGCACGTATCTCACATAGTATAGAATTTCACAAATTTAGTCATAACATACAAGAAACATACAGGAAAACCGAAGTGTCACATTATCCTCAAGTTCAAAGAAATTTCGTCCCGAAATTTAGCACGCAGCCACTGACAAGCTAGTGTGTTTAAACGTTTTCGCGGGGCGTCACATCATCCCCTTGTTGGCCTGAGATTTCTTACCGAAATTCAGTGGTAGCCGCAGTGCTGGGAGTATAGTTTGCAGACAACTGGGGATACATGCGCATCAGCCGGTTTTCCCGTTCCCAGGTAAACTCTGGGCCACGTCGTGGGTTCCAACGAACTCGGTCTGTTGGTATATTATACCCTGCTTGAGGGTTTTGATTTCTTGATCCCTAATCTCAACCGGTTTCTCAACGAAGTGTTGTTTGTTGCAGATCACGAGTTCCTATAAAGGACGACGGATGTTTCATTTGACAGGCACTTCTCTGGATTAGGCACATGAAAAACGTGGCGTACCGCATTCAGCTCTTCAGGTAGGTTTAGTCAGTATGCTACCTTACCGGTCCTTTCGGTAACTTCGAATGGTCCAACGTATCGTGGATTACGCTTGCCCTGTTTGCCAAAACATACCACACCCTTCCAGGGTGAAACTTTAAGTAGAACCCAGTCTCTAACTAGGAATTCTGCGTAGTTTTGATGACGGTCACGAGTTGCCACCACGCGTTGTCTGATCTGGGCAATCTTATCCGTTGTGTTAAGTACAAGTCTTGGGCCGGTAAATTTGGCTTCCACCCGACACAGAGGTGACCGGCATCTACGTCCGTGCAATGCCTCAAGTGGTGTTGCCTGAATGCTAGTGCGGTAGCAGTTGTTGGAAGGGGAATTCTATATAAAAAAAGAAGTGTCACTCGTATTCAAGGTCGATAACACATGTTCTCAGCATGCCCCTTGAGTGTTTGGATTGTGCGTTTGGCCTGACCATCAGTTTGCGACGATAAGCGGTGCTTATGCCTAACTGTGAGCCAAAGGTTTTTGTGCACAGCCTGCGACGATTCGGATGCAAAACGTGGGTTACGATCAGATATAAGAGAAGTTGGCATCCCGTGCCCTAATATCTACTTCTACCAAGTAGATGGTTGCAAGTTCGAAAACTTATCGGTTTCCTTGGTTGCGTGTTGATACTAACAAACGTTTCATCAGTGCCTTAGACAGGATGGAATAAGATAGAAGCACCTCGTAGATCATCTTCCAATTGCTGGAGTTGCGGATATTTGAGCATTTCCCTAACCTCAGGTGATACTCTTTTGAATCAAATCGTGGGGGGGGGGGTTGCGTATACTGTCGAGAAATGCGGGCGTAGCGACGTGAAAAAGTCGTACATTGAAATCTTAGCGCAAGGCAGTTTTGCGTCGTAGAAGTACCAGGGTAGAGCATAGGAGTCGTCCTGATTCCCACTCGTTTTCGGGATAGGTTCGGGCGTCGTCGAAAGAAACCAGTGTCGAATTTTGACAGGATGGAATAAATTCGAGTGTCGTAATTAGGTGTTGATCGTATCGAGTTCGAAGAACAGTGCTTGCGATACCCGTTACCCTCGGGGTATCCTTGGCTCGTTGCTCGGACGAGTAACATTTGTAGGAAGTATTTCGTCCAAACGGAGATTTGTGCAGAATAGGGTAGGATAAGAATCAGGGAATTCATAATACGAGTAGCGAGGTAATGTTTGAAGGGTAGTCAACGTTGGTGCGTCCAATTTGGGACAAGACATAAAAGGCTTGGTGGTCGGCAATAAGGATTTATCTGGCGTCGATGAAGTAGCTGGTCGTACATAAGCTGCGGGCGATTAGGATAGAGAACATCGTTTTGTCGATAAGAGGTGTTACGTCAGTATGAACGGCACAACAAGAACCAATGATAGAGAAGGACGGTCGTCGTATGGATCGGGGGGGGGGGGTTTAGGTTCACTAAAACGTCTAACAAGATGTTCTGAGCTGAGCCTTATGCGAAAAACGAGTTTGTGATCTCCCAAACCGGTAAGTAGCCAAATTGAATAGACTACCGAAGTCGTGAGGACGAGTCCGAAGTAGTGCTTGTGTCGTCGAAAGGCTTCCATGTAAGGTAATAAAAACATGTCCGAAAGGATACGTTTGGATCACACGTCACCATTTTTAAGATTCAAGAAGTTTATTGACTAGTAGTCGAGCTTGCTGAATTTCCCCAAACTAGAGGGAAATCTGGTCAAGGTCTCAGTATGGGGGGGGGGGGGGGTTTCGACGTGAAACTTGTGAAAACAGGTTTTCAGGAAAGTACGATTGAAGTAACACATTGTTGAATTAAAAAGTTTGCCGACTAAAGGTCGAGTTTGTTGAATTCACCAAACTGAAGAGAGATCTGGTCAAGGTCCCTAAACGGAGAAACGTGGATGTCATGACAAAGTAACGATAGGAGCGGGGATACCATCTGAGCAATAAACGCGGATTCGTACGAAAGTTAGTGGGAGGATTCATTGAATCAGAGAAGTCGTCAGACAATAACAGTTCTGACAAATGGAGGATAGGGTAAGCATCAAGGTCGCCGTACTCGTCGGTGGGTTGACTGGCTCGTGTCTTCGTCTAGCCACGCTTCCAAATACGCCGGTTTGTAAGAAAATTATCAATTCTTTGGGTTTTGGGGCGTGCTAAGGCATAAGGTTGTACTTGAATAGGGGTTAACCATGTAACGAGGGATTAGGGAGAAATAACTATGTGGTCAATGGAAAGGTGAGACGATTGCTGGCACTACAATAAGAAGCATACACCACGCATGCTTTTCGTGTTCGAGGCGTGCAAACGGAAACCCAAAAGGCGTAGACTTACTAGAATGCTTCAAGAATCTAGGTGATCAGTCGTATGAGGGAACAAGTCTCACTACTTAAGTCGAGAAAAGAAATACGCAAGTAAAAAGGATGCGAATGACGTCGTCGTTCTTTCTAATATTTCACGATATAGGGGTGGCTTCCCTTCGTCGGTTCGTTCTCGTAACTTCTCTGTGTGCTTCGTAGCAGGCCTTCCCTGGGCAGGCCTATCGAGTGAACGTCCCTCGCGTCGAGTGGCAGTCCAGGGATGCTATCAGGAAATACGTGGACGAGTGCTTGGAATAAATGGGTTCCCTGCCCATAGTGTATTGTGGTTTCGAACCAGGTTTAGGAGGACTCGCTCCTGTTTAACACGTAACACGCTAGCCTAGCCTTCGTATGATCCACTGTGTTAAATACTAAATATACGCACATATATGCTAATTATATACATACACACATGCGTATTCACACACATAAGTTATGCACAAGTAAAAGTTCATTAGTCTACCATTACCAGGTGAGCATCTGAAGTTGACGAACCTTGCAATCCGGAGTGTGGTGTCGTTGTGGTTCATACTAAAGAACGGTTATAGTCTGGTTTCCATATAAAAAATATTTTTATTTCCCAAGCCAAAAATATTTTATATTTAAAACCTAGTTCGCTATAACCAATGGCTCTGATACCAATCTGTCACACCCTCAAAATCCACACGCGGAGTATTACCGCGAGGCGTGTGACGACCAGGATCTTAGCCACTAATTATCTTGAACCGTTTAGTTATTATTACAAATAATGGTATAATTAGTGACCCAGTTAAAATTTTTCAAAACATAGCTTGCGTTTGCAGCGGAAAGGAAAGAAGAACACATCGTAAATTAAAACCACAAGTTGTTCATATGAAACTTACGAACCACGCACTCCATCCGATTGCAACGTCCGTCCAGAGCTGTATCGAGCAACCTGCAAAGCATGCAGTAGAGTGTCAACATAAAGTTGGCGAGTTCACGAGTTTAGTGTTTACCAGTTTTATTTCCAAAAACTTGTTTTAACCAGTTAATTTATCCGTTTATACATGCGATGGGGAGCTACCCCATAAGTAAGCGACTAAACTGTTTTTACAATACCGAATACTATTCATCCGTACGTTTCCGTAGAGTGCCCCGTTTGTCAATGTTCTATCATCATTGACGGTTGCCAGAGTACATTAGTTCACGACCGATCCCATACCTTGGCACGGTGTGAGGTTGGTGAGACCTAAATAGCGCTATCAACTAATAACCCGTTCGCCTGGCCCCGGCGACTAATCGGTATTAAGAAGTGAGGACTTGAGTGATAGAGTTTTGTTTAGTGTTGCTTGTTGCATCCAGTATAAACAGTAATTAACTAAAAGTTCCCAGTAACAAGGGAAGTAAGTAAGTTTGTTCCCAGTAACAAGGGAAGAAAAGTAAGTTTGTATCCCTCATAAGGGGATAGCGTTGTTACCCGTATCCCACACAAGGAGATAGAAATACCGTATCCCGCACAAGGAGATAGTAAGCAATCCCAAACCAGGAAAAGTGTTTTGTTTCGTTTCCCAATCCACCGGGAACGCATGCTTTAAGTAAAAAGTAGTGAACTCACCTTTGCTTTGCTCGGTAATTAATTTACTCGTGTTACGTTGGTCAACCATACCCTATTATGGTTATTAAATATTTATTAGGTTCGTATGCAAGTAATGTCACGTATAACTACACGTATCTAACACATAGCACGTAAGTCATACTAGCATATACGTTATTGGGCCTATCCTAGCATGCAAACAGTTAAACAGTAACAGTTAAACATTAATAGTAACACGTAGTTCAAAACATCAGTTTGTGCGGCCCAATAACTAAGCAGAGTAGTCCAGTCGAAACCGGGTGGTCTCGAATCGAGAACAAGAGGTCTCGAGTCGCAACCATGAAGTTCCGAGTCGCAACCAGACGGTCTCGAGTTGTCATGTTTTGGTTGCGAGTCGCAACCGGGCGTTTCAAGTCGCAACCGGAGGTTTCGACTCGCAACCGGAGGTTTCGACTTGTCATGTTTTGGTCTCGAGTCGCAACCTTACGGTCCCGACTCGCAACCACCACCGAAGCTTCTAGACTCCTTATCCAATTCGGTACTAACAACCAAATTTCATTAACATGTACTATCCAATCAGATTTTATTAACATGTTTTGCATTTCGTACAAGCTTCTAAATCAGATCAAAACAGTAAATTTCAAATATTCATAATATCTTCAAGCAGTTCATCAGTAGGGTTTTCTACTACTTTATCAAGCAGTTCATCAAAATTCCCTAACATGTTTTCATTATTCCATTACTGTTTCATCAATCCACATAAGCACATCGTATCATCACTAATCTATCTACAGTTTGCAATTATCGTATAAATAGTCAATACTCCTTATCCTAAATTGTGTTTGCACCATACCCAAAAACTTTAGCATGATTCGGATTTCACCAAACAGCCATAATGCACAAGACTACTATCTCAACAGTTTGCATGTTATCACAATAAGGAAGAGCATCATACATCTGAACATCAAATAATGACTAGAGCCAACAATTATAAAAATCCTAGTTCAAATCACACCACTTTCATATTTTTAAGCAATTAAACAGTAACAATCATTTCAATGGTTTCAGCCATTTTCGGGATCCTTTGTGCACATAAGCAAACCAAGCAGCCAACCAAGATTAAGACACAAAATAAAAGCAAACTGACCAAAGGGGTTTGAACAGATGGTTGTGAGTGTGACCCGGACTTCTCTCGAGCTGAATCGAACCACGGCTGACCCGAACCAGACTCGAGCCGAACAGAGCACCTCTTGAATCTAGCCCGAGCCTGTTGTTCCCGAACAGAGCACCTTGTACGCGACTACAACGAGATGATTTTGCTGGACCGAGAACATCACAGCAACATCAATATCACTAACATTATCATGTTTTGGAAAAATGACGAGAATGGAGGTTTACCGGGATTTTGTTGGACACAAGAACACCACCGCCGCCGTCTCGGCGGCGTCGCCGTCGCCGTCACCGGCTCCGCCCTCTTCTCCTTCTGAGCAGACTCTCTCCCTCTCTCTCTGTGATGTATGTGCGCGATAGAGGGTCGTGATGTATGGATGGGTGGGTGTGAAGGTGTAGAAGAAAGAGGGAAGTGTGGTCACGTCAGCAAGCCGGAAGTACGACCGGAGCCGGCCGGTAATGTCGCCGGAAATCTGGTGACCGGAATGTGAGGGAGGAGGTTTAAGGGAAAGCGGCTGATTATGTGTGTGCATGTTATTAGGGTTCTCAATGAAGGGATGGGGGTTTAAGTTGAATATATAGGGTAGGGTTTAGAGGCAAGGGTTTTGGGTTGGGCTTGAGCCCGTGCGTATGGATTCGTAAAATATGGGGCGTCTCGCTTAACCGACCGACCCGCTCATCTTAACCCTCAAATGTATAACGGTAAATAATTAATTAATTCAGTAAATCTCTCATCGGGTGTTATATTTTTTTTTAGTAAACAATAACAACAGCAACAACAACAATAATAATAATAATAATAAATTATGACCAAAATACCCTTCTCTCGACAATGAGAGTACGGGTTGTGACATTCTCCCCATGTTACAGGAATTTCGTCCTCGAAATTTAGACAAGGGTCAAACGATACGCTCTATGTGTATACACACTCCATTACCGTACGTAGATACAAGCAGTTTCACAAAAGTCCACCAAACGACCATGTAAACCACATAGCACATAAAGTCACGTAGCACGAAAATCACGTAGTATAGGATTCACAGGGTTTGCACGTATCTCACATAGTATAGAATTTCACAAATTTAGTCATAACATACAAGAAACATACAGGAAAACCGAAGTGTCACATTATCCTCAAGTTCAAAGAAATTTCGTCCCGAAATTTAGCACGCAGCCACTGACAAGCTAGTATGTTTAAACGTTTTCGCGGGGCGTCACATCATCCCCTTGTTGGCCTGAGATTTCTTACCGAAATTCAGTGGTAGCCGCAGTGCTGGGAGTATAGTTTGCAGACAACTGGGGATACATGCGCATCAGCCGGTTTTCCCGTTCCCAGGTAAACTCTGGGCCACGTCGTGGGTTCCAACGAACTCGGTCTGTTGGTATATTATACCCTGCTTGAGGGTTTTGATTTCTTGATCCCTAATCTCAACCGGTTTCTCAACGAAGTGTTGTTTGTTGCAGATCACGAGTTCCTATAAAGGACGACGGATGTTTCATTTGACAGGCACTTCTCTGGATTAGGCACATGAAAAACGTGGCGTACCGCATTCAGCTCTTCAGGTAGGTTTAGTCAGTATGCTACCTTACCGGTCCTTTCGGTAACTTCGAATGGTCCAACGTATCGTGGATTACGCTTGCCCTGTTTGCCAAAACGTACCACACCCTTCCAGGGTGAAACTTTAAGTAGAACCCAGTCTCTAACTAGGAATTCTGCGTAGTTTTGATGACGGTCACGAGTTGCCGCCACGCGTTGTCTGATCTGGGCAATCTTATCCGTTGTGTTAAGTACAAGTCTTGGGCCGGTAAATTTGGCTTCCACCCGACACAGAGGTGACCGGCATCTACGTCCGTGCAATGCCTCAAGTGGTGTTGCCTGAATGCTAGTGCGGTAGCAGTTGTTGGAAGGGAATTCTATATAAAAAAAGAAGTGTCACTCGTATTCAAGGTCGATAACACATGTTCTCAGCATGCCCTTGAGTGTTTGGATTGTGCGTTTGGCCTGACCATCAGTTTGCGACGATAAGCGGTGCTTATGCCTAACTGTGGGCCAAAGGTTTTTGTGCACAGCCTGCGACGATTCGGATGCAAAACGTGGGTTACGATCAGATATAAGAGAAGTTGGCATCCCGTGCCTAATATCTACTTCTACCAAGTAGATGGTTGCAAGTTCGAAAACTTATCGGTTTCCTTGGTTGCGTGTTGATACTAACAAACGTTTCATCAGTGCCTTAGACAGGATGGAATAAGATAGAAGCACCTCGTAGATCATCTTCCAATTGCTGGAGTTGCGGATATTTGAGCATTTCCCTAACCTCAGGTGATACTCTTTTGAATCAAATCGTGGGGGGGGGGGTTGCGTATACTGTCGAGAAATGCGGGCGTAGCGACGTGAAAAAGTCGTACATTGAAATCTTAGCGCAAGGCAGTTTTGCGTCGTAGAAGTACCAGGGTAGAGCATAGGAGTCGTCCTGATTCCCACTCGTTTTCGGGATAGGTTCGGGCGTCGTCGAAAGAAACCAGTGTCGAATTTTGACAGGATGGAATAAATTCGAGTGTCGTAATTAGGTGTTGATCGTATCGAGTTCGAAGAACAGTGCTTGCGATACCCGTTACCCTCGGGGTATCCTTGGCTCGTTGCTCGGACGAGTAACATTTGTAGGAAGTATTTCGTCCAAACGGAGATTTGTGCAGAATAGGGTAGGATAAGAATCAGGGAATTCATAATACGAGTAGCGAGGTAATGTTTGAAGGGTAGTCAACGTTGGTGCGTCCAATTTGGGACAAGACATAAAAGGCTTGGTGGTCGGCAATAAGGATTTATCTGGCGTCGATGAAGTAGCTGGTCGTACATAAGCTGCGGGCGATTAGGATAGAGAACATCGTTTTGTCGATAAGAGGTGTTACGTCAGTATGAACGGCACAACAAGAACCAATGATAGAGAAGGACGGTCGTCGTATGGATCGGGGGGGGGGGGGGGTTTAGGTTCACTAAAATGTCTAACAAGATGTTCTGAGCTGAGCCTTATGCGAAAAACGAGTTTGTGATCTCCCAAACCGGTAAGTAGCCAAATTGAATAGACTACCGAAGTCGTGAGGACGAGTCCGAAGTAGTGCTTGTGTCGTCGAAAGGCTTCCATGTAAGGTAATAAAAACATGTCCGAAAGGATACGTTTGGATCACACGTCACCATTTTTAAGATTCAAGAAGTTTATTGACTAGTAGTCGAGCTTGCTGAATTTCCCCAAACTAGAGGGAAATCTGGTCAAGGTTTCAGTATGAGGGGGGGGGGGGGGTTTCGACGTGAAACTTGTGAAAACAGGTTTTCAGGAAAGTACGATTGAAGTAACACATTGTTGAATTAAAAAGTTTGCCGACTAAAGGTCGAGTTTGTTGAATTCACCAAACTGAAGAGAGATCTGGTCAAGGTCCCTAAACGGAGAAACGTGGATGTCATGACAAAGTAACGATAGGAGCGGGGATACCATCTGAGCAATAAACGCGGATTCGTACGAAAGTTAGTGGGAGGATTCATTGAATCAGAGAAGTCGTCAGACAATAACAGTTCTGACAAATGGAGGATAGGGTAAGCATCAAGGTCGCCGTACTCGTCGGTGGGTTGACTGGCTCGTGTCTTCGTCTAGCCACGCTTCCAAATACGCCGGTTTGTAAGAAAATTATCAATTCTTTGGGTTTTGGGGCGTGCTAAGGCATAAGGTTGTACTTGAATAGGGGTTAACCATGTAACGAGGGATTAGGGAGAAATAACTATGTGGTCAATGGAAAGGTGAGACGATTGCTGGCACTACAATAAGAAGCATACACCACGCATGCTTTTCGTGTTCGAGACGTGCAAACGGAAACCCAAAAGGCGTAGACTTACTAGAATGCTTCAAGAATCTAGGTGATCAGTCGTATGAGGGAACAAGTCTCACTACTTAAGTCGAGAAAAGAAATACGCAAGTAAAAAGGATGCGAATGACGTCGTCGTTCTTTCTAATATTTCACGATATAGGGGTGGCTTCCCTTCGTCGGTTCGTTCTCGTAACTTCTCTGTGTGCTTCGTAGCAGGCCTTCCCTGGGCAGGCCTATCGAGTGAACGTCCCTCGCGTCGAGTGGCAGTCCAGGGATGCTATCAGGAAATACGTGGACGAGTGCTTGGAATAAATGGGTTCCCTGCCCATAGTGTATTGTGGTTTCGAACCAGGTTTAGGAGGACTCGCTCCTGTTTAACACGTAACACGCTAGCCTAGCCTTCGTATGATCCACTGTGTTAAATACTAAATATACGCACATATATGCTAATTATATACATACACACATGCGTATTCACACACATAAGTTATGCACAAGTAAAAGTTCATTAGTCTACCATTACCAGGTGAGCATCTGAAGTTGACGAACCTTGCAATCCGGAGTGTGGTGTCGTTGTGGTTCATACTAAAGAACGGTTATAGTCTGGTTTCCATATAAAAAATATTTTTATTTCCCAAGCCAAAAATATTTTATATTTAAAACCTAGTTCGCTATAACCAATGGCTCTGATACCAATCTGTCACACCCTCAAAATCCACACGCGGAGTATTACCGCGAGGCGTGTGACGACCAGGATCTTAGCCACTAATTATCTTGAACCGTTTAGTTATTATTACAAATAATGGTATAATTAGTGACCCAGTTAAAATTTTTCAAAACATAGCTTGCGTTTGCAGCGGAAAGGAAAGAAGAACACATCGTAAATTAAAACCACAAGTTGTTCATATGAAACTTACGAACCACGCACTCCATCCGATTGCAACGTCCGTCCAGAGCTGTATCGAGCAACCTGCAAAGCATGCAGTAGAGTGTCAACATAAAGTTGGCGAGTTCACGAGTTTAGTGTTTACCAGTTTTATTTCCAAAAACTTGTTTTAACCAGTTAATTTATCCGTTTATACATGCGATGGGGAGCTACCCCATAAGTAAGCGACTAAACTGTTTTTACAATACCGAATACTATTCATCCGTACGTTTCCGTAGAGTGCCCCGTTTGTCAATGTTCTATCATCATTGACGGTTGCCAGAGTACATTAGTTCACGACCGATCCCATACCTTGGCACGGTGTGAGGTTGGTGAGACCTAAATAGCGCTATCAACTAATAACCCGTTCGCCTGGCCCCGGCGACTAATCGGTATTAAGAAGTGAGGACTTGAGTGATAGAGTTTTGTTTAGTGTTGCTTGTTGCATCCAGTATAAACAGTAATTAACTAAAAGTTCCCAGTAACAAGGGAAGTAAGTAAGTTTGTTCCCAGTAACAAGGGAAGAAAAGTAAGTTTGTATCCCTCATAAGGGGATAGCGTTGTTACCCGTATCCCACACAAGGAGATAGAAATACCGTATCCCGCACAAGGAGATAGTAAGCAATCCCAAACCAGGAAAAGTGTTTTGTTTCGTTTCCCAATCCACCGGGAACGCATGCTTTAAGTAAAAAGTAGTGAACTCACCTTTGCTTTGCTCGGTAATTAATTTACTCGTGTTACGTTGGTCAACCATACCCTATTATGGTTATTAAATATTTATTAGGTTCGTATGCAAGTAATGTCACGTATAACTACACGTATCTAACACATAGCACGTAAGTCATACTAGCATATACGTTATTGGGCCTATCCTAGCATGCAAACAGTTAAACAGTAACAGTTAAACATTAATAGTAACACGTAGTTCAAAACATCAGTTTGTGCGGCCCAATAACTAAGCAGAGTAGTCCAGTCGAAACCGGGTGGTCTCGAATCGAGAACAAGAGGTCTCGAGTCGCAACCATGAAGTTCCGAGTCGCAACCAGACGGTCTCGAGTTGTCATGTTTTGGTTGCGAGTCGCAACCGGGCGTTTCAAGTCGCAACCGGAGGTTTCGACTCGCAACCGGAGGTTTCGACTTGTCATGTTTTGGTCTCGAGTCGCAACCTTACGGTCCCGACTCGCAACCACCACCGAAGCTTCTAGACTCCTTATCCAATTCGGTACTAACAACCAAATTTCATTAACATGTACTATCCAATCAGATTTTATTAACATGTTTTGCATTTCGTACAAGCTTCTAAATCAGATCAAAACAGTAAATTTCAAATATTCATAATATCTTCAAGCAGTTCATCAGTAGGGTTTTCTACTACTTTATCAAGCAGTTCATCAAAATTCCCTAACATGTTTTCATTATTCCATTACTGTTTCATCAATCCACATAAGCACATCGTATCATCACTAATCTATCTACAGTTTGCAATTATCGTATAAATAGTCAATACTCCTTATCCTAAATTGTGTTTGCACCATACCCAAAAACTTTAGCATGATTCGGATTTCACCAAACAGCCATAATGCACAAGACTACTATCTCAACAGTTTGCATGTTATCACAATAAGGAAGAGCATCATACATCTGAACATCAAATAATGACTAGAGCCAACAATTATAAAAATCCTAGTTCAAATCACACCACTTTCATATTTTTAAGCAATTAAACAGTAACAATCATTTCAATGGTTTCAGCCATTTTCGGGATCCTTTGTGCACATAAGCAAACCAAGCAGCCAACCAAGATTAAGACACAAAATAAAAGCAAACTGACCAAAGGGGTTTGAACAGATGGTTGTGAGTGTGACCCGGACTTCTCTCGAGCTGAATCGAACCACGGCTGACCCGAACCAGACTCGAGCCGAACAGAGCACCTCTTGAATCTAGCCCGAGCCTGTTGTTCCCGAACAGAGCACCTTGTACGCGACTACATCGAGATGATTTTGCTGGACCGAGAACATCACAGCAACAGCAATATCACTAACATTATCATGTTTTGGAAAAATGACGAGAATGGAGGTTTACCGGGATTTTGTTGGACACAAGAACACCACCGCCGCCGTCTCGGCGGCGTCGCCGTCGCCGTCACCGGCTCCGCCCTCTTCTCCTTCTGAGCAGACTCTCTCCCTCTCTCTCTGTGATGTATGTGCGCGATAGAGGGTCGTGATGTATGGATGGGTGGGTGTGAAGGTGTAGAAGAAAGAGGGAAGTGTGGTCACGTCAGCAAGCCGGAAGTACGACCGGAGCCGGCCGGTAATGTCGCCGGAAATCTGGTGACCGGAATGTGAGGGAGGAGGTTTAAGGGAAAGCGGCTGATTATGTGTGTGCATGTTATTAGGGTTCTCAATGAAGGGATGGGGGTTTAAGTTGAATATATAGGGTAGGGTTTAGAGGCAAGGGTTTTGGGTTGGGCTTGAGCCCGTGCGTATGGATTCGTAAAATATGGGGCGTCTCGCTTAACCGACCGACCCGCTCATCTTAACCCTCAAATGTATAACGGTAAATAATTAATTAATTCAGTAAATCTCTCATCGCGTGTTATTATTTTTTTTTAGTAAACAATAACAACAGCAACAACAACAATAATAATAATAATAAATTATGACCAAAATACCCTTCTCTCGACAATGAGAGTACGGGTTGTCACAGTACGTATCTCAGAGTGTAAGTCGAATTCTTTCGATGTAAGTTGTCCAGAATTCAAGTGCCACTGTCTGCTATTTATAGCTGAATTTTGGTCAGCCCTACGCATCGTAGCCTAAAAACCCCTACGATGCGTATGGGTCTTTTATATGCATACGCATCGTAGACATAAAACCTCTACGATGCGTATGGGTGAAAAAGTAGGCCTATAGACTAGCCACGGTTGGGACTAGCTTTGCTGAGTTGCCAAATTCATATTTCAGTTATTTGACAACGTAATTACGAGGATAATTATCCACTAGGGTTTACCCCCCTTAGTTTTAGGGGCCCTAATCCTAATTCTGAAAATTATGAAAATTTTAGGGTTAGTGCGGAATCACTTGGGTGTCTCAATTAGGGTTTCTAATTGGATAAATTAAAGTAATAATTATGACTTTTTGATGAGAGTTGTTACACTGCTTCAACATGATGGAACTGCATATTCGATATGGACAGAGTTGGAAGCAAAGTTTACTGGAAGTGACGATATGCTCAGGAATAAGATGTCTCTCATGAAAAAGGAATTTGACTTATTTCGGGGATTGAAAAATGAGAGTGTCAAGCAATTAATTGATAGATATTGTAACTTGGTGAGAAATATGACGAAACTTGGTGTTAAGAAAGATACTGATGAATTAGTTGAAAAACTTGCAGATGCGCTACCATATGAAACATGGGGAACATTTCTGATGATGCTGCGGTCAAACAAAACAGATTATAAGAAAATGACACTGGGAGATTTTATCAAGCATCTGGAAGCTCAGGAGATGGAGCAGAGGAAGATTGCTAGGATGAAGAATTACGATGGAGAACAAGATATCAGCTTGTATTACAAAGGTGGTGTCAACGAAAAGTCAATTTTTTCTCCGAAAATAGAAACTGCTTACAGTGTGAAAGATTCTTCTGAAAAGAAATCATCCCAGGGATCAAGCAACACTAGATTTTCATCATTCGATCCAAACATTTCTGCAACAAAGAATGGAAGAAAACTTCAATGCAATATTGTATTAAATCTTGAAAGTGATCAAGATTATTCTGAAGAAGTTGCCAAAAATCAAATGTCTTTGTTGGGAATGGTGTTAGAGTCATATAGTAGTTTTGTGGCCGGAAAGATCGGTAATCCAATGCTCACGAAAGAGGATTACGATCAAATCGATGCTGAGGAAATGGAATTGATGGATATTAAATGGTGCATGGCCAGTGTAATGAGAAGAGCTGAGAAGTTTAAACAAATCACGGGAAGAAATGATTTTCTTGATGCAAGTGTTTCAAATTTAGGCTTTGATAAGTCAAAAGTTACATGTTTTCGTTGCAGGGAAAAGGGGCATTTCAAGAGAGAGTGCAAAAATCGTGAAGCTACTGGAGCCCAGAATCCTTTTGGAAACAACGATTATCACAAAAAGGCGATTTATCATCAAATCACACCACCAGCATTGCATCAGGCACAAACTGCACATGGAATGATGCAGATTAAAGATTCAAAGAAAGCTTGTCTGGGAAAGGATGGTGGATTCAGTTGGGATAAATATGTTCCAATAAACAGCAAAGTGTGTTTGGCAGAACAAGATGATGAAAAACTGGCTGAAGGTTTCAATTGGGACAATTTTTGTCCAGATCAAGAATTTATGGCCAAAGAGATGTCTAAAGACACTTCGAATGTTAATGTTTTTTTTGCTAATGCTTATGATTTGAAATGTGCAGAAAGGTGCAGAAAAGTCATGGAAACAGCTGAAGAAAGACGAAGGAAGAACAAAGAAGAGGAAGAAGAAGAAGAGAGATTAAAGAACGAAGCGAAAACTGAGAAAAGAAGAAGAGCTGAGTTTTTACTATCAAGCAGAAGTGTCAAAGAAGTTCCAGAATATGAAGTGAAAATTGATGAAGAACGAGTTGAAGTTTCTGAAAAGTGTATGAACTGTGATTCGTTAATCAAACAAAACAATGAGTTATTGCACAATATTCACAAGTTAAAAGAATCGTATGACACAATGAACAGAGAAATTAACAAATATACTGATTCGAGTGGTGAACAAGCAATGGCGATGAATACTTTGAAAGTAGCATATCTTAGACAGCTGGATGATGCTAACTTTTATATCAAGAAATGTGCTGATTTAGAGTTGGAGCTGGCAAGACAGAAGATAGAGACTGAGAAAGTTAAAAAGTTATTAAACAGTTACTCATGTTCTTCTTTTGTTGTTGACAGGATTTATCCAGTAGTGGAGAATTTGAAGACATTTGAAGAAATGAAAATGTCTGAAGAAAAGAAATCTGTGACAAAAGATGAAGTGAAGACTTCTGGTAAGAAATCAAGTGTGGTCTACACTAGATGTCCGCCCCCGGTCGAAAATGGATTTTTACCTCGAAATCCAAATTCCGAAAGAGTCGAAAAGGCAATAAACTTACAATGGGAGTCTGGGCCGTCGGATAACTTGCCAGAAAATATTGATGTCACGTACACGTCGTCCGATACTGATCATGAGTCAAAGTTGATAAAAAGTGTGGTCGATCAGGTGTTAGATAAAGATGATTGTGAGGAGTCAAAACCGGAGTCCAAATTCAAGTCAAAGTCTGAGTCCGATACATCAAAGTCAACAGTCAAAAAGGACAAACTGGTTTACGATAAAAAGTTTTTGATATCAAAATCTAATTTGAATGATGAATCATTTAAAGTGGCATATACTTTGAAAGATTCTGACAAATTATATTCTGATGAGATTTTTCCAATAAGAAGTGTCAGATTTGAAATGATTCAAAAGGTTTTCAAAATTATAGAAATTAATATTTCTGAAATAAAAGATTCAAATCTTAATGGAAAACCTAAACAATACACTTCAAGAGATCAACAAAGAATTAACAAGAAAATGGGTTACAATTGTGGTTACAGTTTCCAAAAGAAACCAAACCATAATCGTAATTACAAAAAGAAAGGATTAGGTTTTGTACCACCGAGAAATTATAAAAATGAAAAATTTTCTAAACCAAAAACTGTGTTTGTTTCAGGAAATACTTTAGATGATGAGAAAGAGCAAGCATTCAGAAAGCAGACAAATCAGGAATTCCTTGCCAAGAAGCAAGAAGAGTTGAAGAAAAATGCTGTGCCAAAGAAGATAGAAACCAGAACCTGTTTTCAGTGCAAGATTACTGGTCATGTTGCTAGGAATTGTCCGAAAATATTCAAACCAAAACAGGAAGTATCTGGTAAATTGAAAGAGAAAGTTGTGGAGAAAACTGAACTTACAACCAAACCATTTACTGGCTTTGAAAATTCGACCTTTGAGATTGGTGAATGTTCAAAGAATGTGGTAAAAAGAAAAGAAAATGTAATAAATCAAAAATGGGTTGTGAAGGGTTCAGGTAATAATTCTGGTGATGAATCTGATTCCACAAAATCAGAGGAGCCACGTGTTGAGAAATCTGTTCCAACTATGAACGATGAAAATTTTCCACCGTTGTGTGCTGAAAATTTTATGAAGAAAGTTGGAAAAGTTGAAATTTCAAATCAATTTTATTCTGACAAGAAAATTTTTGATGTTGATAAGGCTTTTAACGGAACTGTGAAACACATTTTTGGCAAAATGGTCAATAGTAAGGTTAAAGGTGTTAAAGAATTTTACGCTGCCAAAAGAGGAGGTCACAGGTTCGCTGAAAGTAAAAATGAAGAAGAGGTTGTTACACCCAAGGAAGGCCAGGCTTGGGTGGATATATTTTTCAAAGAATAAAAACTTGACTTGCCGGAGATCCCAAGTTGGTAATTGTGGATCATGAATCGGCATCATTCTTTATCATGTTTGTATAATGTGTTTTTGAGAAGTTTTGCAGGACTTGCCGGAACTCCCAGGTTTGTAAGCGAGGAGTAGGAATCGGCACCTTGAGAATTCAACCAAAAGATGGTAAATTGGTTGAAAAGCAGGTTTAAGTTGTATGGTTGTGATTTTTACAAGCGGTTCAGAAGTTGAATTGGATTGATTTTACAAGTGGTAAATCAGGGACATTAAGTTGTATCTGATTTTCTACAAGTGGTTGAAAAACAATGTGATGATTTAATCCCCAATTTTACAAATGGTAAATTCAACAAAACTTATTTTCCGGAAAAACCATTTGATTAAAACAAACTTAAGTGTTTTGAAATCGATGGGAAAATAGTTTGTTGTGAGGGGGAGTTCTGATTGTTTATGCCAAGTGGATGGCGAATTGAGGCAATTCGATATCAGTTGTCATGTTCTTGTATAGTTTGTTTTCAAATTTCCTAAAATGTGTTTGCATTTTAGGGGGGGTAAGAAATTTTAGAAAATCCAAAAACATTTGAAAATTTGAAAAAGTCAAAAACATGATAAAATGAAAAATGAGTTTTTGTTGCATAAAAGAGGAAATGATAGTACATCAGTGGACTATCACAACATGCTAAAGAAATGGAAAGTTAAAAAGTGATAAACGGTCTCACTGATGATGTGCCAGTAGGTTTTTGCACATCTAGTAGATTGTGACGAGATATAAACCTAAATTTCAAACTTGCTTGTTCTGTGGGTTAACACAAACTTGGATATATAGGTAACCCCTGAAATCTTGTTTGAAAGGTCCCTTATTCTGAGATACTAGGTCTTTATGCTCAGTGATATCTGGGGTATTATCCCGGGACTTCTGCTGAAAGAAATTTCTGACCTAGTCCCTGGATAATGCTTTATGCAAATGCTTGAAACATAGCATCGCCCTCAGCAAGCTGATGAAACAATAAAATTGATAGTCGCTGCTGTTGTAATGCAAAAGATCCTCTAAAGGGGACACACCAAAAGTCGAAGCCGTCATCTCTCTGCGTATCGAAAGATCGACCTGAGCTCTCACGGCCCTCGTACTATAATTTATTCCCCTGACAGATATCATCTGTGGTATACTCACCTGTAAGACTGAATATTGGGATCTGGATACGGGAGTATATTCAAGTAGTGGGACACACGAATAAGTTCAAGAGCTTAAAACATTAATCTCATATCTCGGATCAATTGAACTTTGTGTGAAAATTTAAGTGGACAAACATACTGACAATCTAAGTGAATCGTTTAGAGCTTAAAATGAAATAAAGCTTAACGGTGTTGGTGATTTGTCACAAAAACTGATATGATCCTCTTACACAAGCTCACAAAAATATTGTTTGTAAATATTACTTTACTGCATTTCTTTTCTTTCAAAAATCCAAAAAGATTTTAGTGTGTTTTAGCATAAATTTTGAAAAATCTAAAAAGATTTTCGACAACTGATTTTGGAAAGCTGATTTTCAAAATTCCGAGTGCTAAACATGATGAACAAATGGTTTGGGTGAAAGTGTTTGAAGGTTGTTGAAATGGAATGAGAAAAGTTTTACAATAAAAATGTTATTCCTGCATGTGTTAAATTAGATTTGAAAATCTTTTCCACAAATGATTATCAGAAAATTTATTTTTGGGTAGAGTTTTTGCAGGTTAACTAGGTTCCAAAACCTGAGTGTGATGAAGTGCCAGATTACAATATAATAATCTGTGGAGAGTGAATTCCAGACTGCGATCCCAGCTTAGCAAAAGGGGGAGTCTGAGGACATTGAGAGGGAGTTTGAAGATAGTAGAGCCAGATTTAGATTCTGAAGATTACAAGAAAGAGTAAGAGATTGATTGAGGATTCTTGCAATGACAAATACTTCAGAGGAAGATCGAAGACTGATAAATATTGTAGATTGACAATTAAAGACTCGACACTGAAGACTCCGTCAACATCCGAGGGGGAGTTTGTTGGTGCACTACGTCTGTCAACTACGTCTTATGTCGAGTTTCGGGTTCGTTGTGAAGATGTTCAAGCATGATGACATCATCATAGTGACATCATCAATGACATCATGACATAACAAGACAAAATATATTGCATGTTAAAGTTAGATTTCGTTCATGTGTCATCATATGATTCCGCTCATATGTCATGATAATCTCGCTTATATGGTCATGTCTAATTTCGCTCATGTGTCAGATTGTAATTTCGCTTTTGTGTCATGTAAGTATGAGCGAAATCAGCATGTATATAAATAGGGTCATAAGAGCGAAATCTAACACATAGTTCTAGGTGATTGTCTTCCGGTTAGCCACGAAGTGCTGCCGAAGTGTTGTCAGGTCTGTAATCGTTCGTATATCAATATAAACAACAGTTGAAGGTGAATAGTTGCTGAATTACACCGAAACACTTGTTTCCGCCTCTTGTTTTGGTGAAAAACTCTTCTAACCGACTCGTTCGGATCCGAAAACGATCCTACAATGAGGCTGAGCTTAACGAATACAATATGAGGGGTATGAAATATACGTTTTTGGCAAGCAGAGGAGACGTGTGTAAATTCAGTAAAATCGATAGGGTTTTTGTTTGTTCTAATGTTTTGAACAGGTGGCCTAACGTTTGCTTAAGAGCTCTTAATAGAGAGCTTTCTGATCATTCTCCTTTGGTATTGTTGGCCCGGAACCATTTAGATGGTTTGATTCTTGGCTGGATAGGGATGGTTGTGAGGAGATGATTGAGAAGGTGTTGGAGGAATGTGGTTTATTTGGGTCTCCTGATGTTATTTTGTTGAAAAAACTCAAGAGACTTAGAGAAAAATTGAAGATGTGGATTAAAGAGTGTACGACCAGGGAAGGAGAAGATTTGGATAAACTTAAGGCAGAAAAAGAGGAGTTTGAATTACTTATGGAGGAGAGGGATCTAGAGGAAGAGGAAATGTGGGTGTGGGCGGAATGTAGGAAGAGTATAGAGGAGATAGAGCTCATGAAATCTAAAGACATCAAATAAAAGTCTCTGGTTAAATGGGCTTCTTTTGGCGATGATAATACAACGTTTTTCCATAGTGTCGTTAATGGGAGAAGGGCTAGAAACGCTATTCCAGGTATAGAGGGGGATGGGGTATGGGTTTCTAGACCGACTCAGGTTAAGAAACATGTGTTTAGATTTTTTAGGGAGCATTTCAGAGAGAGGGTCAAAGTTAACCGACTCAGGTTAAGAAACGTTTCGACCTGTACAGTTTCGACGCGTACCGTTTCGACCCGTACCGTTTCGAATCGAACCATTTCGACGCGAACCGTTTTGACGCGTACCGTTTCGACGCGAACTATTTCAACCCGTACCAAAACCCGTATAATGTTCCAAGAAAATAAGTTCCTCTCATCCATTTCAATTCATCAAACAACATTCGATGTCAATCATAATCCCACACTTGACATGCATCGACAACTAACATTCTATTCGTCAAATACACTTTCAGTTGACATTATAACCACATGTTTAAAAGTTGGCATTTTGTCAATCAAAGAAGGTATAAATTCTCTTAATCTATTAATTAGTTTTAACCCGAAAAAATTGCCCCTTGATGAACAGTCACTTTTAAAAAAAAAATTTAAAAATAAAAATACGTTTTTTAACAAACCCGACCCGAACCCGTTTTGACCCATGACCCAACCCATTTACCAGGTCTACTTTTAAACAATGCAAAAGTCATCTTTGAGATATTTCCTCCTCAAAGAAAAGTCATACAGAGGAAACTTCATAACACTTATAAACAATGCAAAAGTCAGCAATTTTGTTGATCCTGAGGGGTGGCGTCCACATCACAATTACTGTCTACCAACTACTTTATCATGTGCCTGAAAATAGAGATAACTCAGGCTCAAAGGATTAATTACCTCTCTATAGTTCTACTAATTAAATACTTATAACACATTTTAAAATAACTGTGGGTAAAAACTCTATATTAAGAATATGTAAAATAAGTATAACTCTTAAAAGAAACATATATAAAAGTTTACTCATTTATTAAGAATTACATTCAATTATTTATAACTATACACAAATTTATTAATTAAACAATTAATAAATCTAGGACATGATAATTATCACTGATAATTAAACCTTAATCACATTCAATTATTTGTAACTATCCACTGTTTAATTGCCTCCTTGAGCCTTGCACGACAAGTTTGCTTCAATCCGAAATTCCCAACAGGGGATTACACTATTACAGCTTTGTTGAAACAAATTAATTAGAAATTAGTATAAAAGTAAGCACTGGAAATCAGATCCAAAAAGGCATATAGAAGAAATTTTATAAAATAATGCTGAAGACATCAGGTTTTGAGCATAATTTATCAATCGTAATCAAAAGACAACGTTGGATTAATTCAAGTGCGTAGGTGAGCATAACTGTGCCGAGTATACACAGAGGGCCGGGTTGATAACTGTTACCTCACCATACGCCATTTTAGCTCCAGTCCCCGGCCTTAGCTTGCGGGGTGTTATTAGACATAGTTTAATATTATATTATATTAGAGGGTTTAGAGTGTAATATTATCTTTTATATATTTACTCTTGTACATGTATCAATCTTTAATCACAGATGAAATCTTTGTTTATGTAGGATTCCACCATAAGGTGTGCCTCAATGAACCAAAGGGGACATAACCCACCTGTCTGTATTCATAAGATTCCAGGTGATGGTCTGGACAATTGGTTTTCAAGCTCTGAGTCATCTATAATAGGAGACTAGTTGTGTGATTTTTGTGAAGTGAACAATATTTTGGATTGATTGTACCATAGTCCTGCAATATTTACATTCAAGGAGGTTTTTTTACATAACACAACATTTTGTACTCTACTGTTGTTTCCATATAGAAATTAGTAATCATATCAAAGACGCCATCGTATCTGAATATGAGAGGATGTTGGGTCATTTATGATCTTAAACGTATTTCTATATTCATATTCTTCTTCCAAACACTCTGAGGAATCTAGCGTATCATTTGCTCTTTCCCTTGAATCACCTGAATTACTTCTAGGAACAAGTTCAACTTTACAATTACCCTTGCCTTGTATCTCAAATGAAATATTTGTGTGTGCAGAATTCCACCATGGGGTGTGCCTTAATGAACCAAAGGGCACATAACCTATTTGTGCATATTCATAAGAATCTAGATTTATATCAAACTCGTCATGGTGATGATCAGTTTGGGGATACATGGACATCTCCTGCTTAATAACTATGACACATTCGTCCTTCCACAAATAATTTTCAGCACTTACTAAAAATCCGGTAAATTCACTATTCCAGTTCGGTGGAAGTTGCAGTGTGATGAATGTTGTTGTATTACAGAACATATCAGGCTGTCTACCCGGAAGTGTGACACTCATAAAGCGATCTTCAACTGCATTTCCCTGCAACGATTCATTTCAATTATTATTACTATAATAATTTCTAATCCATATAAATATTGAAATCGGAGAACAATATAGAGTTAAACCTGAAGCATGGAATGTAGTACCCTCTCACGTCTAGGTAACTTATTACTGTTCCAAAGTGAGACCTTCCACAACCATTTATAATTTGATATATCTCCTAGGCTTTCGAGTGAGCTACATATATTTGCTTTGAGAATAGCTATGCTTGATGGAAGATCCGGCAATTCTACAAGGCTTTCGCAGCATGACAAATTGAGAACCTGGAGATTGAGGATTTGGGAGAGGCTAGAATGTAATCGTGAAAAATGGTTTCCACGTAGGTCTAGTACTTGTAGGTTTACTAACTCACAAATACCAGATGGGAAATCTTCATCTCCCAATTTGCAGAAACTAAGATTCAACTTCCTTAAAAAACATGGAAATTGAGCAAACT
This sequence comes from Helianthus tuberosus, assembly GCA_030545235.1. Taxonomy (NCBI): domain Eukaryota; kingdom Viridiplantae; phylum Streptophyta; class Magnoliopsida; order Asterales; family Asteraceae; genus Helianthus; species Helianthus tuberosus. The sequence continues at coordinate 8,968,587 of CM060396.1, read as the reverse complement.
TCAGGTTCACCGAGCTGTCTTGCTGAAAAGATTGTAACCTTATGCGATTCATGACAGTTTTAAAGTATGTTGAATCTTGACTCTGAAGTTGACTGCAACAGAAAAAATTAATATCTTCCAAACGTTTTAAGAGATGGAAGTTGCAAGCTATTCTTTTTAGCTTGTGACACCGATGTAAGTCAAGAGAAACAAGGTTGGTACAAAATTTTCCAACTGATGTTGGGATTACTTCAATGACAGTATGATCCAATTGAAGGCTTACCAAGCTATCCATGTTCGATTGGATATCTGGAAACTTTTGAAGTTGACAGCATGAAGAGAGCTTAAGAGTCTCCAAGTTTTTCATCTGTATAATAGGTGGAAACTTTTTAAGTTTTAAACATCCTTTCATATTCACCAAAACAAGCCTCTCATGATATCCAACTGACGGATGAATCTCTTCTAATTTTTCACAACCCTGTAAATTCAATCTTTCAAGACATGGAAGACCATTAAAATCCGGTGTCTTCATTAGGTACCTTGAATGACGAAGATCAAGAATCTTCAGATTTGGTAGTTGCTGTTAATAGACATGTACACAAAAGGCAAATAAGTAGGTATAATTATAAACATTGTCATTCGCGTATGCTTTTGCTCATGGATCAATTAGGCCGGAGCTTTATGCCGTTGGTCATGGCTCATGGCATGGTTGGTCAACGAATAGTAAATGCACATGGTCTTAAGGTCCAGTCAAAAAATTTTATTGTAAACAATTTTATCTTGACAATCTGATCTTATACGGTGTACGTATAGTGTTCTCTTGGAAACCTTGTACGTATAGTATTCATTTCACAATTCTAATTTCATTAGTCTAGGGTCTACTTATCCGAGTTACCCTAATAATTAATTGATTAAACTTGTGGAAAAACAAGGATTACCTTACACCCTTTCCAGAGTTCTTTTTGCTGGCCCCTTATCAACACTAGACAACCAAGCTTTGTTGGCTGGAAATTTGATGGGAATGATGATGCTGGATACCTATCCCAATAAATCCACCGAAGTTTCTTCATGTTTGCAACAACATGAGGAAGACGTGGATGTTCGACATCACTTGACAAAACTAATACTTCATTTTCCTGTGTTAGTTAGTCAAGGGAACCAAATTGTGTCAGTATCCATAACCAAACGTCATCAGATTAACATATAATATAATTTTAACAAAGCTAGCTTTTACCATTAACGTTCCAGCCTCCATAGCACAACACTCTACAATATCATTTGTTTTCCAAATTCTACTATGTTTTTCTGGATGATTAGGGTGTGCCCCTCTTATAATGTAGTGGGCCATTTCTTCTATCAAATCATGCATATCAACTATTCCATTTGAAACTTTTATGAGAGACTTTTGTATCAACACCTTTACCCCTATACGAGGGTGAAAACTGCAAGCATCAAGCACCATCATTGCCTCATCTATCAGAGATCTCCTAAAGTAACATGCAATATCCAAGAATAACTCTTTTTCGTCAGGCATAAGTCCATCATAACTTATTTTGAGTCTTTCCATGACCTTAATATCGGGAATGCATTTTAACTTGGTCAAAGCACTCGACCACTCATCTTTATCTTTGTCATATAGAAAAGAACCTAGAACTTCAAGTGCTAATGGGAGCCCACCAGCATAAGAAACTACATCTTCTGAAAGTTTCTCATAATCTTCTACAGGTTTTTCTTTCCTATATGCATGTCTGCTAAAGAGCTTGATAGCCTCATCGTGTGATAACAAACTTACTTCATAGATCGCGTCTATCTTGCGTGTTAGCAAATGCTCATCCCTGGTAGTGATTATTATCCGACTTCCCTCACCAAACCAATCATGTGATCCGGCTAACGCCTCTAGTTGCTCAAGGTCATCAACATCATCAAGAACAACTAAAACTCTTTTACGACATAACCTTCTTTCTATCATGCTTCTTCCTTCTATCTCATTCTCTACCACCACATTAGTTTTCAGAACACTTGATAAAAAAAGTTCTTGCAGCTTTTTCAGGCCATGCTTGCTTGATTCATCACGAATCTTCTCAAGAAGACAGTGAGCTTCAAATTGATGAGAGATTTCTGTATACGCAGCAGATGCGAGGGTAGTTTTACCACCACCTCCAACCCCCCATATTCCAACCATGCGCACACCACTAGACCCAATTTCCAACTTTGATTTCAAATCTTGCAAACGAGTCACTATTCCAATCAAGTCTTTTTTGACCTTTGTAGTCAGCCTACTGGAAATTCTACCAACAATGTCTTTGATGCATTTAGCTTCATGTCTACACATTGAGTACATTAGGATCATTAGAAAGTACTTGTAGTAACTAGTAACTACTTTTCAGCATTCGCTGACAACTTTCAATATTCATATAATTTCAATTTAAGAACTTGACATTAATTTAGAAAGTAATCTATATTATAATGATATAATAAAATTTTCATGAAACGTATGTTTGTTTTCTGAAACAATTCCCAATAACATGTAAGTTTTTTTATTTATACATAACTCAGTTGAAAGTGTCAGCTTTAGTAACATGTACAATTAAGTTAAAGAATGCAAACATCTTAGCTAAAAATTTTTTTTTCAAAAAAAGTAGAGAAAATTACCCGTTTGCAAAATCCTTGGGGACCCATCCAGAAAGGTTGCCTGCTTTTACAAGAGCACTTCTCCATGATTCAACTTTGTTCATATGCTCTAACTCATGTTTGGCAAATGATTCTTCAATTTTCCCCTTTAGTTTTCTGACATCTGAGGGATCTATGTCATAAAATATGGGCATAACGATTTTCCCTATCTCGTCCATGCATTCTATAATATATGCAAGCTCATCCAAGCACCAAGATGACTCTGCATAGTTTTTAGAGAATACAATAACGGCAATCTGTGATTCCCGGATAGCCTTCAAGAGCGATTGACCGATTGACTCACCCCGAGCAAGTGTTTCGTCATCCTTGTATGTGTAGATTCCTTGTTGATCAAGAGCTAAGTAGAGATGATCCACAAAGTTCTTGCGCGTATCTTCTCCTCTAAAACTCATGAACACATCATATTTCCATGATGCGGGAATCAAGTGAGAAGAGGACGACGAAGACGCCATTGATTTGTGGAATTTGTTTGAGATTCGTATAAAAAAAGGAGTGGAAATCAGATACACCAAGATATATGTGGTTTTAAATAGCTGATGAATATATTAGCCCACTACTTTATCATAAAGTTATGTAGGTCAACAGAAGATTTCAATATTTCACATTGGATCCCTTTATCTATTTGTATTTTCTTAACCGACAATATCAAGAGAAAATTGTGTAGCTACTAAGCTAATAAATGGCTGGAAATGAACTTAGACAAAAAAATGTGTGGGTTTAGGTGGAATTTCGACCCATTTACGAATAAATGTGCTGATCTGGGTTGTGTTTAATTTATTTCAACCGGGTCAAAAGGGACCCATGAGTAAGCCATTTCCAATGCATACAACATCCTAAATAGTTATGTTCAACTGTTTCAGATTGTTAATATATTATTAACTGTTTTCGTAACAAGAAATGAATGATTTTACTGTTTATATTATTCTAAAGGAATGGACAAAAAAAAACTGTTTGCAACTCAACCCGTCTTGACCTGTATTAAACATTTCAAAGTTTCAATCATATCCTGTTTTGACCAGTTACCTATATATTGTCCATCTTGTCACCTCTAATTCGTTATCTGTAGCATATTAATAGGCATGAAAATGGACTCACAAGACACAAATTTTAGTAGACATATTCAGCAATTAGCCTATTTTGTGCCTACATTGAAGGATATTCTTTTTCATGGGCTCGACTTCAACCCTATTTTTATGCATCCTCTTTAGTTCTAATGGGCTCGATTGTGCTTGGGTGTACATAGGGCTGTCCAAAAAGCTCGCAACTCGGAGCTCGCTCGGATCGGCATAAAAAAACTAATATATCCATGACATATTTTAATCTTAATTACCTTGCTAATGAACTAATATTGTATGTCATTGAAATTGTAAAACTTATTTTTCGTTTTTAAACATGATTTTAACTTGTAATGTATTAGGATAAACTTATTTTAAATATGGCTTTTTGAAGTATTGAATAATATTTTAGGCTACTTAATTTTGAGAGTTATATATTATATTTTTCTTTACAAAATCGAGCCAAACCAAGCCGTGCCGAGCCAGCACGGTTTAAAACCAAGCCGAGCCCGAGCTTAGATTTTCAGCTCGGTTTCAAATCCGAGCCGAGCCGAGCCAGCTCGGTTTATAATCGAGCCGAGCCCGAGCTTGCCCGAGCTTACCCTGGCTCGGCTCAACTAGCCTCATGAACAGCCCTAGTGTACAGGTGTTCTTCGGGTTTTTTTCGAGTTTCGGGTTTTTTAGGTCGGGTTATTTGAGTTTTTTGCTAGAAAAAGTGACCCGACAACTGACCCATTTAAAGTTCGAGTTGTTCAAGTATGGGTTATTCGCATTCGGGTTATTCGGTTTTCGGGTTTAGATTTAAAATGGAAAACAAAATGTTTTTTTTTCACATAATATCATCAAATATACATGTTAAAAAATATCATCTCAAAATATTGGGTACCTTTAAGAATCAAACTCAGGTTTTCTTGCTTTAAAATATCAATGTAATCAACTGAGCTAAGAAAAATTATTTCTCAACCGATACTTTTTTACCTTCCCTCACCTTTTCTTTTTTACTTAACCAATAATAAATGCATTTGCCTATCTTTTTTGCTTCTTCTTTTTTACTTATTTCCCTTTTTAAAGTTTTTTTTTACCTTTATCTTACTTATTTTTCTTAAACTTTATTTACTCTTCTTTTCTACTATTTATACCTTCCCTTTTTTTAATTTTTAATTTTTAACTTTGTTATTTACATTATTTTTTTTTCATTATCTTCTTATGGTTGGTGTTGTATCAGGTCTATTGTAATTAAACTGTGAATTATCTATGTGCAAGGAACTGATACATTTGGACATGGATGAATGTGTTTCTTAGGCGGTCAGCTACTGATTGACGTCCCTTGCCACATGGCAGGGGTACACTGTCGAACAAGGTGTGGCAAGGGGCGGTGTGGGTGGAGTCATGGCGTTGACTATGGTTGTGGTGGTGGGTCCCATGCTTGGCAACTAATAAAGTACCTTCGCCTTTTTTTACTTTTTAACATTTTAATAGGGCGTGAAAGGGGTGAAGCCATAGTAAATGTCAGTGGAAGAAAGTGAAAGAGAACGAGGCTGTGATGTGTCGATAAAGTGACAATTACTTTATAACGTGGTAGTAACGTGAAGTGAAAGAGCGTCAACCCATATGAAATAGCCTTATAAAGGTGTAGCTTTTATGTAAGGACCTGCAAAAATGTCCCTAAACGACCCGTAAGTGAAAACCCGGACCCCTGAAACCCTAATGTGCATGAAAAACCAAGAAAACAAGAAATTTCAGTTTCAGGCGGGCCGCGTAAAAATTAAGCATAGCCTTACGAGGGCCGCGTCAACTTAAGTTTGACCGGATAAGCGTCCAGGTCCACGTGTCATACACGTGGCACACCTATGTGTGACACGGATGCCCTAGTCTACGCATAGGTGGCCCTCGCGGGCCGCGTAAACTCTTCTTAAGTTTTACGCGGGCTGCGTAAAACTTATATTTCAGCTATAAATTGCTTGGTTCATGGCCTGTTCATCTGTGTCGAAAACTTTTCTCAAAAACGAAGTATACTGCCTAAATTCGAAGTTTTAGGGTATCAAGGCGCTGCTACGATACAGGGTATTAACTCGATCACTGCTACGATTCAATGTCCGATCGATTTAAACCAATCCGAGGGATGTTTAAGTGCTACCCGAACTCGGGCTATACTTTGTCATTCGTTGTGAATCCGATGGATGTTTGAGTGCTGCCCAAACTCGGGCTATACTCTGTCATTCGTTGTGAATCCGATGGATGTTTAAGTATTGCACTTTGTCATTCGTCGTGAGGGTTTTAATCTCGTGAGTTATCGTAAATGTTGTATTAAGTTACTAACCTAGTTCGTATGCATTGTCATTTAATTTAGGTTACAAGGCTTATCAGTAGGCTAAACTCTGCCCGTTTAAACTTGCAATGTGAGTCATTCTCTTTTTATCAACTGTTTTACAATACCTCAAATTATTTTCAAAAGTTATAATTGCAGGGATTAAGTCGTGGATATCTTGAATCACTGGCTAGTGGGGTATTGTGCACATTACTAAACTCTCACGGTTAGGTTCATCAACCTAACAGTGATAATCATCACTACTTGGGTGAAAGGACCCAATAGTGGTATGACCATCGTCACCAGGGTGTGACACGGCGCCAGATAAAAATAAGATAGAAGCCATTGTAATCGCTCTTATGCTGTAATTTATAACTAATGTGTCATTTTATGTAACCTGAATGACTCGCCAGTATTTCCCCGCTGATAAAATATTTTTAAAACATGTTTCAGGCGACCTGTTGTGAATCAAGGAAAAGTGCTACGGAGCACTAACAAGCTTGAAGTGGTGGCTCAGTTAAAATAAATAAACATGTTTTGTAAAACAGGGAATTTCCTAGTGAAATCCCTCCATTGTAAATTACGGGGTATATCCCAATTTATGAAATAGAATAATTGGGAAATTTCAAGTTCTAAAAGATCCTGTAAATCTTCCGATGTCAACTCAAATAATAAATACCACGGGATTTCTGTCTCGCGGCTCCTGGACCGGGTAAAACCAGGACGGGGGCCGTGACATTTTAAGCGTTTAATAACTCTTTTAACTTAATTTACAAAACTAACAGATGAAATGACTAGTGCATACATGGTTGAGATATTTAAAAATAGAATACTAATTTTATCCATTATTAGCTATAATCATATTTTAGTAAACCAATTTAAGAAAACTTTAAAGAATTGATAGTATAATCCCCTAATTAAATATTTTTATATTAATGGTCATTTAGACTAGTGACACTAAGAGCATTCACAATTAATCCTCCAATCTTTCTCTTTATAATCATACTAAAGATTACTATTTTTTTCTTTCTTCTTTTTAGTTAAATAATATTATTTATACTTTTATCATTACCTTTTCTTTCTTCTTTATTCACAATCACTTTTAAATATTAAAAAATTATAGATGATGAACAGTGTTTTCTCAAATTTACTGACATTTTCTTTCTCCTCATCTTACAACCACTCTATATAATATAGAGGACTCACTCACATAAATATAGAGGATCAAATGTGAATGGTTTAACTAGTTATCTATGTAAAGTAACGTGATTTTAAGTAGGGGTGTGCACGGTTCGGTTCGGTTCGGTTATTAGCATTATTCGTAACCGTAACCGAAGTCATCGGTTAATTGGTTCGGTTAATTCGGTTAATTTGTCGGTTTTCGGTTCGGTTAATTTTCGGTTAATAACCAATTCAAACAAGGGCTAATTTTTTTTTGCTTAGAAATACATGTAATAGATGTATAAATACATGAAATAGATGTATAAATACATGAAATGAATGTATAAATAAATGAAATGGAGGTATAAATGCATGAATAGATGTTTAAATACATAAAATGGAGGTATAAATAAATGAAATGAAGGTATAAATAAATGAAATGAATGTATAAATAAATGAAATAGAGGTATTATTACATGAAATGAAAGTATAATACATGAAATAGATGTATAAAAGCTAGAAATATATAAAGAAATAAATGATTCGGTTCGGTTAATTTCGGTTAACCGATGGTAAAAAAAATATCCTTTAACCGACTTTCGGTTAATTTGGTTTCGGTTAATTTCGGTTCGGTTTTGTCGGTTTTCGGTTCGGTTTCGGTTAACGGTTCGGTTATTGCACACCCCTAATTTTAAGCCACACAAACTAAATATTTTGTGGGGTTTAGAGATAAATGTCATAAACTTGGTGTCTTCACTGTTTAGAAAATAAAAGAAATTTAATATATATACGTAATAAGTGTTGTCCCATCACACTTATTATTTGCCGACAATTTTCTTGTAAAAGTAAATGTGAAGGCAATGTGTACCAGAAAGGAATGTTTCAACATTTCACACTCGTTTCATCCATTGGTTTTTGTATTTCCGTGAAGCACAATTTTAAATTATATATTCCAAGTATAAAATAATGATCACCTTACTTGAACATGATAGCAGGTAATAACTTTAAACATAGAGTAAACTGTCATTTTGGTCCCTGTGGTTTGGGCACTTTTGCTATTTTAGTCCAAATCTCAAACTTTTTAAATCTGGGTTCCTCTGGTTTCACTTTTATTGCCATTTTAGTCCAAAATTCAAAAACCCCCTTTTTTTACTGTTGCAACATGTCTATTTTGTCTTTTTGTGCAGGGATATTTTTGTCCAACTAATTTTCATTTAACATATTAATAGTTAATAAACTAAATAAAATATATTTAATTCCTTTAAATAATCTTATTTAAGACAAAGATCATAATCTCCCCATTTACAGATGTCGCCGGTGGCCGTATGTTCGCTCCCACAAGGATCTGGCGCCGCTGGCATAGAAAGATTAACGTTAACCAGAAACGATACGCCGTCGTTTCGGTGATCGCTGCGTCTGCGGTTCCATCGCTTGTGATGGCGCGTGGCCACCGGATTCAGACAGTGCCGGAGTTACCACTAGTTGTTAGTGATTCAGCTGAAGGTGTAGAGAAAGCGCACGCTGCAATTAAGGTTTTGAATCAGATCGGTGCGTATTCGGATGCTGAAAAGGCGAAGGATTCGGTTGGGATTAGGCCTGGAAAGGGGAAGATGAGGAACAGAAGGTATATTAACCGAAAAGGACCGTTGATTGGGTACGGAACTGAGGGTGCTAAGTTAGTGAAAGCGTTTAGGAACATACCTGGTGTGGAGATTGCTAATGTGGAGAGGTTGAATCAGAGGAAGAAGGCTAAGAAGGAGAAGCTTGACAGCAAGAGGCAGCCCATTTCTAAGGTATATTTCATTGAATTTCGATTCGTTTTTTAGTAAGGGTATTTAAAGGAATTAAATAAGGGTATTTAAAGGAATTAAATATATTTTATTTAGTTTATTAATTATTAATATGTTAAGTGAAAATCAGTTGGACAAAAATGCCCTTGCACAAAAAGACAAAATAGACAGGTTGTAACAGTAAAAAAATTAGGGTTTTGAATTTTGGACTAAAATGGCAATAAAAGTGAAACCACAGGGACCCAGATTTAAAAAGTTTGAGATTTGGACTAAAATGGCAAAAGTGTCCAAACCACAGGGACCAAAATGGCAGTTTACACTTAAACATATATGATACTTATCTTACATATTTATTATATTCATGTGACATAACTGAGTACTTCATGGTGGTATGTTGCTCAAAAAGTGATGTAAATTCAAATATGTTTAAGTGTAAGATTAGATAGTATTTAGAGATAGAAAACGGATAAAAATTTGTGATACGAGCTTTAACAATCAATAAAACGAAAATAAATATAGAAAGTAAGATTCATTATCTTAACTTTGTTAATTATTTTTTACAATCTTATAATTCATAGCAGAAAATATTCATAACTTTTATAGTTTCATTTTTAAATGGATGACTGAAATTTTTACTCACCAAGTAAAATGTAATCTCAATCAAAACCACAACATCAAAACCACAACGTATTGTTTAACTTACATTGATAGTTGGACAATGTTTTATATTGTTATTTCATTAATTACTTTTTGATATATTATAGTGAGAAATTAGTATAAAAGATAAACCGAAAAAGATATATGTGGTTTTGAATAGCTCAAATAGAGTAAAATTTTATAATTTAGAGTGTAATTTGTATGACTTGAAGTGGTATAAATGGTGTAATTCTAGATATAAATTAATGGTGTCCTTTCACCATTAATATAATTTTATGGAGTAGTGGGTAGTGAAAAGGACAATGGCAGACCTAAGAATTTTTTTTCCGGGGTACAGATAAAGGGTTCAACCATCTTTTTAAAGGGTGCATTAGGTTTTTCGCCTAAAAAATACACTAAATTTCTTTTTTCAAAGTGTGCGCCCGCCTACCCACCAATCAATGTAGGTCTGCCCCTGGAAAAGGAGTGAAACAATAGTCCTTATTAATGAAACTAAGTGAAGGAAAGTGGGGTAGTGGCGTGTTAGTGAGGCGACACTTACCTTATGACGTGACAGTGACTTAAAGTGAAATGGCGATAGAAGATAGCCTAAGTTTTTTTTTTTCAATTATTATTAAGGATAATTTAGTAATTTCACATTATATTAAAAAAAGCTCACAAGAGTAAGTGAAAATGACACCAAACATGCAAAATACCCAATTAAAGGATCTTTAGTATAATTATTAAAGACAAAGAATATAACCAGTAAGTTGATATATATATAGTTTAAGGACAAAAGTTGTAATTTACTCCTATCTAAATTTTGGGATGAACTACGCAAACGTAACTTACAATTTATCTCATGTTTGTGATAGCATGGCTGTAATAATGTATGTAGTGGTTGAGTGTCATACTTTATTGTACACATTCGTGTAGATTTAAGTGTAGGTATAGAGGGCGTGTGAATTATTTATTTTAAAAAACATACACTAATATTTTTCTTGTAAATATAGCTTTAAGTGTAAAACATAAGGAGATTAGATAACCGACCACCCTACTAACATTTTTCTTCCTCTTTAAATCATTAAGGCAAATTATGTACAAACTTGTAATTCACTCCATACCTAATTGGCAAAGCTAATAATACTTCAGTTTCCTGTGTTGAAACCAAATTGTATCAGTATCAATAGACAAATGTCACCAGATGCAAACAAAAATTATATTTGTGTTAAATTAACTTAACCATTAACGGTGCAGCTACATAAAAGTATAAAAAACTCATGATTCGTTTCAAACAAAATGGAGGGTCAGTAATATTCCTTCACATATCCAATCTAAAATGTCTATCTTTCTGCGTAATGCCTCATTAATCCTACATGTTAATTTAATTAATTTCAATGAATTTGATGATGGTGCAATGTCACCAACCTTTTCGGTTCTTAATTCACTAAGCATATAACATTAAAATAAAAATGAATTTGACTATGAATCGATTAGACATAATAAAACACGAAAATATAATCACAAAAGCTACATATACCACCTATTTAAAATAAGGGTTGAAGACAAACTAAAGTTGAATAGGAGCATAATAAGTGAGATTGTTCATTGAGGCATTTCATCAAACATCTGGTTTGCATGAAACTACAAGACTTTGTTGAAGAGGACACTTGAACGGGAGAAAAGAAACTACAGTATATGAAGATATGAAAAATCGAATATCATGAACTAGCTGCTTATCGCATATAATAAATGAAAGAAGTATGGACTGAATTAAAAGTTGTGAAAAGGAAGAAGATGATGCTAAACGATTATTGGGCCTTGAATATATTCTAAGTGGGCTGTAAGTCCACGTTATTGGATTATTTCTTGGGCTCGATTTGAGGCAATATATCCATAGAACTTTTAGGGAAAAAATTGATAGTCAAGGTTTATAAAACATATATATAGGTAGAGAGAGGTACACAAATGGTTATTTTTAATAACTGGTTTCGGTTATTGAACCAGTTCTGGTTTCTCGTTTTAATGGCTGGAATTGGTTATTGCTATAACCGTTTCGGTTCCGGATATTTTTGGGTATTGATTACTTAGAGAAAAAAGTTAAGTAAGAAAATATCAATGGGTGGTAGGGCCTGGATATTTTTCGGGTATCAGGATCACTCTTTATCACCAACTTGTCACATGTAACTTATTAAACTATAACTATACATATGAACTTTAACACAAAAGAAAAAAAATGGAATCTCCAGACGTCAAATGGTATGCAAGATCAAAGCTTTAATCGATTCATTATAGTAAGCTTTTTGTTCTATGTGTTCGGTGAATGGGATTTTCTTTTAGCACAAAAGAAATCAAATACCAGAATGAGAACTGAACGAATCGGGCTACTTTATGGGGGCATCGGAAAGCAACCAGATTAGATGAGCAAATTGTTAGTTTTGAAAACAATTGAGTTGGGGTAATGAAGAAAACACTCGTGTTTTGCAAAGGAAACCCCCCACATGGGTCACGAACCGATTGGATCATGCACGAATAGTGACTCGCAAGTCACAATCCCCAACCCAAGAACCCGGAAAGGTTTCTTTCTAATTGACAAAACTTTGATTTGGATATGCTAACCCATCAGCTTGGAAAAAATTTATTTTCATTAAATTGCCTTGATGAAACTGCATCAGAAAATTTGTAATTTGTATTTTCTGGAATTTTTCACATTTTCGAAATAATAAAAAATGGCAGTTTTTTGGCAATTTTGTCTGAAAATAGAGATAATTGCCATTAGGCAGCTACACCCAAAAAAATCCCATTTTTTGTAGACAGTTTTTCTGGTCACAATTCTCTGGTTCAGAAAATTCACGAAAACACATACACTGGTTCATTTCTCAAAATCAGAGTTGTATCCGATTGAATTATTCGGGTGGACCACCGAAATAATTTGATCTGAGAGTGACATCATGCCTCTCTGATCATCCGGCAATTTGAAATTCCCCAACAGAAAATTCGATGATTTGAAGAATTTTCTAAGATTTCATGGCTGCTATTAAGAGAAGAACCAATTTGAATCCGACACCGGTTTCATTGTCTTTTGGTTCAAGCAGGATCACGGATGATGCTGCATTCATTCCACCAGGATCGGGGTAGCAAGAAGCTAGCTAAGCTGGAGAACCAAAATATACATACAAGCAAAACAGTTCACCAAAGTCCAAAAACACACCACTCCATTATTACAACCCCATAAAAATATCGACGGCTGGTAGGTGTCGGATACATGTTCGGTATCACGAGCCCTTTTTATCACCGACTAGTCGATTATCAGTGATTCAATCTTATTCTAACAATAATGTTTTTATATGATAGTCAATACACTAAGATTGAAAAAAAAAACATAGAAAAATACAAAAAAAAAGTGTATGGGGAACACTACAAGAAACTGGCACCTTTAGCAGCGACAGCTGTCGCCGCTATTGCCCAGCTTTGTCGCCACTATTACCTTTTACCGGCGACATGTCGCCGCTAAAGGGTCGTCATTTTTCATGGGTCGCTATTGACCTGGTTGTCGCCGGTAAAGGTCAATGTCACCGCTATTGACCTTTGACTTTTAGCGACAACGTGGGGTCGCTAAAGGGTCGTCGGTGTTAACTATGGTCGGTAAAGGTGATAGGCAATAGCGGCGACACCTGTCGCCGCTAAAAGTCAAAAAAAAATTAGACAGCAGCTGAATACAGCTGCACCCAGCCAGTTTCCGGTCGAAAAACACAATCTGCCAAATTCAAACAATGCAAACATACGCCATAAACATATACTAAAAGTAATATAATTACAAACTACGTTTAAGTCCTACATTATCATCCTACAACGTTTAAATCCTACATTATCATCTTACGTAAAAAATAACAAGTCACTCGTCGGAATCATCCTCATCTTCTCTATCGAATAAGTCATCAGAATCGTAGTCGTTTGCCTTTCCTTTTGAACCAAGATAGTTGTTAAGTTGGTTCAAAAAGGCCGGGGTTTGGAACAAGCTGTTAACAAATTCCTACAATAATAGATATCAAAATGCATATTAGCATATTAATTAACGCTACCAACATATATTTAACAAGGAAACATGCATTCGTTTGTCATTTTATAAATTGCGTAGTTTACCTCAGAAAAGGGTTCTTGAGTCCGAGGTTGCGAAGACGACAAGTTCGAGGACGTGTTGGAAGAAGGTTTATGCCCCATCCCCTGGTACCATCCTCGCCGCTCTCCCAACGCTTCCTGATACGGGCCAATTGGAGGACATCACCGCTCCATTCGTTTGTGGCCTGCTGTAAATTCTGCTGTATTTTACAAAAATGATTAGATATATATATATATATATATATATATATAGGGGAGGGCTATATAGAAAACCCTTATATTTTTAGAAAACTCTGGAAACTCAAATCTCCCCCCATTTTTACCCAACCTCCCAACATTTTTTTTTTGAAAAAAATAACACATGTAATATACATGTTTTTAAGAGTTTTGGGCCAAAAAAAACAAAAAAGTACCGAAGGGATGTTTTTAAAAAAAATAAACAAATTTCAGCAAAGTTCGGGTGACTAACATGTGTTAGGCACAAAAGTCTGAAACTTGGCTTTTTGAAAAAAGTTGTTTCAAAAAGTCTTTTTCAATTAACCAAACATTATTTTGACTTATTGGCTTTTTGAAAAAGCCAATAAGTCAATAAATTGTTTCAAAAGACTTAGGCAGACATGCCGTTATTTTGGTTGAATGATTGGTCTATCTTGGCAATTTTCTAGGTGCAAAGGATAAGGATTAAAACCTTATTGGCCTCCATTGTCCCAATCACATTGTTGCTATTGGCATCTCCATCGTATTTGTTGCCTAGTTCCCACTAGTTTACCTTAGAAAAAATATGTGGATGGAATGGAGGTAGGGTCAACAGAAAAATTCAACGTTCCACATTGGTTCCTATTTTCTCAATCTATTCGCGTGTTCTTATTTTCTTATCAAGAAAAGGAAATTTCATATTAACTTCAACATTGGTTCCTTTAAGAAAAGTCATAGTGGAAATTTCATATTACCTTCAAGCTATCAAAATACAAAAAGATCAATAAATGTCATTTAATATTTAGGATGGTATTAAGGTGTTTATATCATTTTTAGAACAACAAACGTGAAGATGGATGCAATAATGTTGGAAAGCCAAGTCAGACTAAAAAAGCTATAAAAATCATCCACATCGTGGGGCATCAACTAAAACTGACTAATACTTGTTGATGCTGTAAACAAAATATTAGAAAAATCATGCAAAATGTGGGGCATCAAGTGATATTGACTAATATTTGTTGATGCTACAAACAAAATATTTGAAAAATTATTAACAAAAAGATTTTGACGCAACTTATTGTCCGTTTACCTGTTATTTATTATCTTATTTTTGTAATCGGCTGTTTTGGCAAAAAAAAAAAGGAAAAATTACAAGTTTTGTCCTTTATCTTTATACCACTTTTCAGGCGGTGTCCTTTTTGTGACCACCTTGGTTTTCACACTCGTTTTTGTTTGACTTTCAAATACCGTATTTGGAATAAAACTTATTTGAACGTACTTGCTTTGTGCTTATACATGCTTATACCAATACAAACACGTGAAACAATTGCAAATTCATTGAGTTTTATACTATTAAACAAGACTACATAAACTATAAGGGCCTATTATGACATGTTGTGAAACTACAATTTGAAGGACCTATTTGTCATTCTTTGAAACTTTAGAAATACAAGGGTTAAAAGCGCAATTATTGAAAACTACAAGTTTAGGGTCCTTTTGGTCATTATTGAAACTCATTTATAAAAAGAAATAAATATAGTTTATTTTGTTTTAAAAGTCTAAGGTTCATTTGGTCATTTTCTCAAACTTAAACTCTAGGGACTAAACTTGATCTTCTTAAACTCATTTTAACTAAGGATCCTAACCTGGTTAACTTTTATATAAGGATTCCTTCTTTAAAACTTAACTCAGTTAACTCATTTAACTGTACAGTACAGGGGCCAATTGTGTCATTTTTCAAAACTTCAGGGACCAAAATTGTATTTTGTACCAAAGTTTAGGGGCTGTTTTTGTAAATTTTCGAAAGTTCAGGGACAATTTTGTAAAAAAATGAAACTACAGGGACCTAAGTGTAATTATGTCAAAAATCGGTCAAAAATGGGTCAAACCCATCGAAGCGGTCACATATGTGATTCGAACTCGCGTCCCTCCGCCCACAAACACACACAACAACCAGCTGGTCTGCCAGCTCACATGTGTTTTAATTAGAATATTATTATATTTATATTAACTTTAAAATTAAAGCTGAAATTATATATATATATAGAACCCATTAAGTGTAACTACTTTTTGAATCATTCTTGTCCATTGGATCAAGCTGAAAATTAATCCTGACCCTCTAAACTCCTATTTTTAACTGCTAACATAGCAGTTCACAGCAGTTTCATAGTCTCCACATTTTTCTGCCCATGTTCTCCACAAATCATGTTTCCTAATCTGACGTTCTAATTGTTCCAACTCCCATGTTTGCTTTACAACCTCATTCAAACTCCGCAAAACCACCGTTCTGCTCCTGTTCTTGTAATGCTTTTTAAACCCTCATCGTTGACGCTCCAATACTCCGACAATCCATCCGTAGTAACAACAAGAGAGCAATCAATCCTTCACTCACCACGTCAATAGCAATCGCCACCGGTTTGGTCTGGCTGGAGCTTCTTAATGTTATTGGCGGGCCACAAAGGGGAAGACTAACGAATTTCTACACATTGTACCCGTATAATGTTTCGATTTGAAATCTGGTTCGTACGACACTTGGGTTTAGTTCTTATTTGAAGATGCAGAGACAAAGAATGATTTCAGGTTCTGTTTTTATTCAAAAATATTTGTCGCTTTATATTATTATATATGTGAATTGTTGAATTTCGATGGTGTTTGTTGACGTTTTTTATTTGGTTGAGTTGATTTTGTATGTGAGTGAGTCACTTCCATAGAGCACAAAGCTATTTGATGCTTGACGAGCAACATTTTCTCTTGCACGTCAGGTGTTAGACAAAATGCCAAAAAGAAATTTAGTATCATGGAAGGTGATAGTTTTGAGTATATTGTTGTGATAACCTTACAATATTTAACTTCTCTGTTAATGATAAATTTATTCCCTAGGTACAAAGGGGAACCGACTTTACCAAGGCTAATGATAACTATTTGGTATCGAGATGACATTAGGAGTTGAGATGTACCCTCTTGCTGACCAAAGTGAAATAACTATACACATAAGTAAAAGGTGCTGCATTATTAACTTTTAACTTTTATCTTATAGTTATTTAACTTTCTTTACTGTTTTTTGGTTTATTGGTTTTGCACAAAGTTTCACAAGTTCTTTTTCATGTGTTTCAAGGTTAATCAACCAACCCCAAGAAATATTGTGTCCATCCAAACACTGGAATTGTCTTATCACGAACTGTTTACAATGTCACAGGTAAGAACTCTTCAGACAAGATAAGTTTATTTATAGTTATTCAAGAGTCTTTAGTCAAGAGTCTAACTGTTTCATGCATTATCATTATTGATGTGACATAGGGATCTTTGCTTTTGTGGTAAGTTGACATCTTAGCTTCTTATTTTTTGTCTTAGATTTCTTTGTCTACTATGTTACATAGTTTCAATGCCTGCCTCCACCGGTGGATACGGGTACCACGTATTTCATTAAGTTACCCGAGGGTGAAAGATCAATGTGGCTGATCTTTACATATCAGACTTCTAATCTGGGTTAAGGGCTGTGGATTATGGTTCACTGCTCATAATCCTAAATAATCGTTCATGAACATAGAGGAAGAGGAGACACAAAGAATGCGAAGAAGAGTGCTGTTGATTCAAGATTATGAGCAGTAATACTTTTACTCCTCGGATTTTGAGTCGAAACCTTTGTCAAAGTAAGTTGATCTCTTTAATTCAATCGATCATCTATAGTTTTTTAACACATAAAATTCAAAATTACCAAATGAATCGAACTAATTGGATGAAAAAACAGGGAACAAGTGATATGATGGTCGTTGGCGGCTATGGATTGGTAACATTCCGGTTCACGTGCATTGGTGCTATCAAAACACTCGGCGGTTTCTAGAGATAATGCAGGTAATCATTATCACATGTTCTTGATTCATTTTTACTATTTATCTATCAATTTCGTAGATTGTTTTTTTTATATTAGTTTCTTTATTTGAATTTTTTATTATATATATATATTAAACCCATTAAGTCTAACCACTTTTTGAATCAATCTCTACCGTTGGATCATGCTGAGATGAAATCTTAGCCATTTAAACTCATTAAAAAAACTGCTATTGTAGCAGTTCAGAGAGGTTACTTGCGGTTTTCTGAGCAGGTGGTTTGTTCCACCTTTTTCTACACATGATCTCCACGTCTACGGTTACCGACGGTTTTCACACTCCCTTCCGAATCCCACTCCCACGTTCTGCCTCTACACTTCTTTATATATCACTCTGCAATCCCGATTGGAACTCCTCTCACTCTAATCATAGATAACCCTAACCATCACCACTGACAATCATCACACAACCACCACCGCAACGAGGGGAATGGACCGGCAACCGTCACACCACCACTCCGTTGACGGCCGCACTAGCGGCGAACTTCCGGCACTCGATTGTCACATCACTTCTCTCTGCGATCATATTCAATCGGAAGGTTCTAATCACGGATTGTTATCGAATGTAATCGTGATGGCTATACTGTTTGTTGTAAGTGTTTCTATAACCTGTATGATGGAAACGTTTTTGTTTTTTACATTTCCGAATCGTTTAGAGTTTCAAAGTGAAGTGCTAGAATATTGGTGGTACAGGAAATTAAGGAAGCACTTGAGTTGCTAGTAAGTTGTAGCAAGTTCCTTTGTGTTTATAATTGTTAAATTAACCATAATATCTAAACTCATACTTTTGACTTTCAAAATGGCTGGTGTCACAGGAGGAACCGGAAGAAGCATTGGGACTGCAAGTAAGTACATTGTGTCTAAACTAACTACATA
This sequence comes from Helianthus tuberosus, assembly GCA_030545235.1. Taxonomy (NCBI): domain Eukaryota; kingdom Viridiplantae; phylum Streptophyta; class Magnoliopsida; order Asterales; family Asteraceae; genus Helianthus; species Helianthus tuberosus. The sequence continues at coordinate 8,949,891 of CM060396.1, read as the reverse complement.
AACTATTTCTGAATATTTACTTCATTGTATAGAAACTTGTGGAAGCATTGCAAGTTAGGATTACTATGTTTACATTTGAAGGAAAATTAAAGAATTAACTTGTGTATGTATATGCAATTGATCTTATGCACTCTTCTAAAATTTTATTTTGTGGTTAAGCATTTTGAGGAGGCGTTGAAATGCATGTAAGTTCTATTTATTTTAAACTTTGAAGTTCCTTTATGCCTAATTATGCTAAATTAACTAGATCAAACTCATTCATTTCTTTCAAAATTTGTTTGATGTTAGGAAATTGAAGAAGCATTGGGATTGCCTGTAAGTTCAGGTGTGATGAACAATGAAACAGTTTCTTTCTATCCATATATTCTAAGTGGACATGAATAAACTCTTAAGGTAAAATGAAAACTTCTATGAGTTGTGAGAACTTAAGAGAACTCGGCCAAAGCGAAATTTAAAAAAAAAATTAACTAAAAAATCTTTAAAAAATCAACTTTTCCAACAAAAAAAATTAGTTTTTGTCACATTATTGTTCACTTGGGCCAATAATTTTAAGTGCTTTTGAGCCGCTGTATTAGTAGCCCTTGCCAGTCAAAACAGGTACATTGTTCTACTATCCACACATAGTTATTGATGCATTTGTTTTAAAGCTCGAGACATCATAATTTTCATTTCATTTCAAAGTGTTTATGAGTTTTTCTGTAATAATCATAAGACCATTGGATGCACGTGGGATCCACAAAGTATGGGTGCTAAATGGGTCGTGTTCGCGGGTTGGCAAGTTCAACCCGACCCGAACCCGAAAACTTTAGACGGACCCGAACCGACCCGAACCCGAAAATCGTGCCATATATATGAACCTGAACCCGACCCGAATATTCGCATACTGACCCGAAACCAACCCGTTCAACCCGAATTTTTTATTTTTTTATAATAAAATTACATAATATATTAAAATTATATAATAAAATTACTTTAAAATCATAAAAATTTATGTCAACTTCCATTTTTAAGTGATATTTATAGCATAAAATACACACCCAACTTAATTTATCACAATAAACATATTTAAAAAAATATAATATAATAGAAATGAGTTAAACGGGTCAACCCGTCAACCCGACTGGGTTGACCCGAACCTGACCTATTTAGCTAAATGGGTTCGCGGGTTCAAACTGAAACTGACCCGAACCCGTTTAGACTAAACCCAAACCCATGAATTTCGTTTTAGGTTCGTGTCGTGTTTTCGGGTCGTGTCAGAAATTCACACCCCTACCACAAAGGCAAAGTTTCTTTCGCTTTCAGTTTGCCTAAATGCAGGTGTCACTTCACCAGAATTTATACTCAGAAGAGAATTTGTAAGAGTTCTATAAATAGAATACATGAACAAAATCAGACTAGAGAGATGGTTGTATGAAGTTGCAGTTGAAAGGTGTTGGTGGAAAGCAAAATCCCTATTGAAATCCATAAAAATGCACAGCCACAGTGCCATCACTAAGGAGAAAGATACGCCTTGGTGTTAGGCTGTTAGCTTCCAACACCAGGATTTATTCAGGAGATAATTTTTAAAGATGGATTCGACAAATCATGGGAGTCTATCAGATCGTATAATGAGTTACGATGGTGATTCTTCAAGGGAAATGGTAAGCAGCTCCTGTGAAAGTATAAATTTTTTTATAAAACTGTCACTTATGTCATGAAAACTTTGATTTAATTTCACAGGTTGAATCTGCATTTGAGTCTGCAAGAATTTGTAGCATATTAGACTACCACAATTTTGAATTTTCCTGTGAAAGTAAGCAATCCCGTAATGATGGTTCAAGCATATCATCTTCTTGTGGCTAAAATGTATGTTTAGTGTAGGGATTGTGCCAATATATATATATTAAGCCCAAGCAGCCTAACCGTCATTGATATCAATCTCCACCGTTGGATATTGCTGAAACTAAATCCTGACCGTTTAAACTCCACTTTTTAACTGCTGTTGTGGCAGTTGTGGGCGGTTTATTTCTCATCGTCGGTTAACCCACTCTCCTTTTTCTCATCCTAAATCCTTGCTACCACAACCGCACCTCCCGTAGGTTATTTAATGGTTCTTCCCCAAACCTTCCATTCTCATTCTAAGGGTGCACGGGGCACATGCGGTGACTTCAGTTGCCGTGCGGGTACACCGCCACCATCCAAACTTTACCGCGCGGGGATGGCTTGGCTCGGTGAGTGGTCACCGATTGAGAGAGAGGAGAGAGAGAATGGGTGATTGGTTGTCAACGTGGGTCCACCCTTTTTCCACCAATTATATTTTTTTCTTCTTTTTTTATAAAAAAATAACTGTGTGAGTGGAGTGATGCCAACGTTTGAGTGCAAAATGGGGACTTAAGAAGGGGTTGACGTGACGCGTGCTGATTGGGTGTGTATAAGAGAGGTCACTCCCCTCTTAGAGGAGTGCCCCTCTCACCCTAAGATTTACATTCTTCAACTGTTCCCCCAAACCCTGCAGCGATTCAAAGTTCATCCAACTTTACAATCCCTTCTGCCTTATTTCTTATACTCTTTATATTTTTATATTTCTGGGAAATTAGTGTGGATCAAGCAAGCATGACTTCAGTTGCAAAAGTATTGAAGGTTAGTTGTCTATTAAGTATGTTGTTTAGAGGATTACCTTTATTATTTTCAATGTCTTTTTTATCATATTATTTGTAACCTTGAAGCCTCCTACATATGGAATTTAATGTAATTGATTCCCTTGATGCTTGGTTATTTTGCAGGTTTGACCCGATCGGGTCTTTAAGTACATCTTACAAGTTATCATAATCCGGTGGACGGGTTACGCTAACAGCGTAACAATGCTCCACCAGTGTCATCCACTCAACCGGTGTCATCCACTCCACCGGTATCCATTTTTAGGGCATTCACACCGCTTACTACCACAAATCACTGTCGCTCTTCCCCAAACCTGCGTCACCTACAAACCAACTCTACTTTTCTTAGACTATACGGAGGGGGGGGCATGAAAGAGTTGCGTTATTCGACATGTGACTTCCACGTCAGCACACGTAAGAAAAAAGTGGCGTGGTGCAAAAAAGGGAGGAGTGGGAGCGGTGTGGTTAGTGGCGTTTTTATAAAAAAAACTAATAATAAACATCAACCAAAACACATCCGATATCCACCCACCAATCAAGAGCCTCCACCTCACAACCCAAATACACCCTACGCCGGTGGAAAACTCCCCGCCCTCACTGCCACGCCACCACAAGAGGTGGTGTTCTCGGTTAAAAGGGCCACTATGCCACTATTCCACGCCCACACTGTGTGGTCTCAAGAATTAAATATTCTCATATTACTCTTGAAACACTGAAAAGTTGATTGCACATCAAAAGTTAAAGGTCAAAAACTAATTGACACAATTAGTTGTAAAAAAATCAGTTTTAATCCGTATTGGAGATATTTAAATGTTTCATTGTGATATTTAAATGTTTCATCGTGGGGTAATGTGTTTGGATAATGTGTTTTGAGAATGAGTTTTAGTGGTTTGAAACGAAGAAAAGGAAAAGTTAGATGGTTGTAATTTTTTCAAATAGGAGATAGAAAAGAGGAAAAGGAGAAGCAAACCGAAACACTATTAATATACATTATCTTTGTTTGTTGCGTTGTTAGCGTAACCCGTCCAACGGACGGGTATTAAACTAGTTATATACAGATCGCAACTTACGGGATTTCACCAAAAACGATTTTTAATCCATTATTTCGACCTGTAAAGCTACCCACATGATACCCAACCTATCCCAACTCTTTCCAATCATTCAAACGACACAAATTCGTGCAATAACCACTATGAATCGGAACTTTTTATTACAAAAAAAAAGAATTTAAAGTAGATCAAATCCACTAAGTTTTGTTGAATCTGAGATCTAAACTTTGTGTATTTAAGTTCCCTACATTCCTAGCAACATTCCACACCATTTACAAACACTTAAACACCCGAAATCGTCGGATTAAAACCTGCAACTCGCCGGAATACTCACTTTTTCGCCGGAATTTTTCAATCCGATCATCCTTTCAATACCGGTTCGTTTTTATTGTTTCAATTAATTCTTTTATGCTTATACAATGTTTCCCTAAGATTAATTTGGATATAAACCTGTTTTGATCGAGAATTGAAGCAGTTGACTTTTCTATTTGACTCCAATTGGAGAAGATGACCAGTTCCTGTTTGGTTATAAATGTAGCAGTCCTAAACTAAACACAAACAGAAGTTTAGCCCAGTGGTTAAGACTCTGTTTGGTTACAATACAGACCCAGGTTCGAACCCAGGAGTCTGCATTTGTTTTTAATCAATTAATTTTTAATATTTTCAACATTCCAATAATTTTATAAGATTATTAATCAATGTTGGTTTTATTAAAAATGTGAAATTAGTCAATTTAATTATACAACTAATTTTTACAATATTAAAACAGTTTATTATTAAATAATTAATAATAAATCGATTTTTAGGAATTAAAATCTGAAATTTTCAGATTAATTATTTTAAGTGTTGATCTTTACAAAAATAATGTTGCTACTGATATTTTATATAATTTCAATATTTATATAATTAAATCAGTAATATTCAAGTTCAATAATTAAAAATGTTATTTTTAATTATTATGATATAAATTAATTATATCACTTGTACAATATTTTGCCAATAATCATTATATTTAATTATGATACTAGTTAAATATATTTGATTTATTATTACAAATGTTTATATTAAATCGATTGTACATTTTTTTGCAATTTAATTATTTATGATAAATAAATATTTTTCATAAATAATTCCTCTATATCATGATCATTTTTCCGAGCCCGCTAAACATATAATTCACAAGATCCTTCTGTTAATCTAAACACTATCAAATACAATAAATACTCAACAAATCCCGTCAACACTATACGACCTCAATATTGATACATTATTCTTGTACGATTCATTAGGACAACTTGAGTTTCCTTATTATCAGACACCTTAATCTTGACTTGCGTATTCAGAAGAATCGCCTGCAAAATAATGTGAGTACATAGATCCCCTCTTTTTACTGTTTTCGATTGTTTTGGGGTGATTCATATGTATCAAAATGATTTCGATATTCTAACAATGGTTTCAAAACGATTGAGATGGTTTATACTAAACTAATAACGATTTCGATAATGTGAACGAGCTTGTTGGCTGTAATTACATAACGAATGACATTCATTAATTTCGGCCAAACCGACCAGTATTAGGTTATGGTACCATAGGATCCGACAAATCCCGTTATCAAACTGGACCCATGGTTATGTGTGGGTTAAGTGGGTAACGACTGAATCTGATGATTGTTAACTTACCCTTTGGAGGTTTGTTAATGCAAGAACGAGTTGAACGATGAACGAGTCACAAAGGTTTGAATGTTATTAGCAAGACGACCATAAGTAGTTTTCACAATTAAAACAAGAACGATTTAAACGAGTGAATGAATTGTACGATTTGGAACGATTTAAACGAATGAACGATGTTCTATAACGAGAACGAGTTAAACAATATTACACAACGATGTTTACGAAACTATATAAAACATACGAGTTTTATTATAAGAACGATTTATGATTTGGTTTACATAAACAAATGTTTTGGGTTAAGATTCATGGCAAGGGTTATAAATTATGACCAATCTATTTTGACTTGGTTATTCATTTACAATACAAACATTTTACAAAACAAGGTTTTCTAATATCAATTAACAAAGTTGTACAAGTTGTTTCAACATACAAACGAGCCATGAATCTGATACTCACACAAAAACTATGTATTCGCCAGCATTTCTTTGCTGACTTTGTTTTTACATATGTTTCAGGTGATGTTGCTTAATGTTGATTGCGAATAGGATACATGCTCACTTAGGACCGGACGAGGCCTTAGTGATTTAATAACGATGATAAACTATGTTTGAATTGCTTGTTTAACTTTAAGAAAATGTTTAATATTCAATAAAACGAAACTCTTGTATCCATGGTTTGAAACAATAATTCTGTTACAACACTCCCCGACGTTTCCGCCACGATTTGTTGTTTTACGTGGTCGGGGTGTGACACTTTTTAACGAATGTTGACAGGCGGTGTCCTTTAATAGGTATTTTGTTGCAAGTTTAGTCCTTTACACCTAACCCAGTTAAAAAACCCTATTAATTGTTGGGTGTAAAGGACTAAACTTGCAACAAAATACCTAGTAAAGGACTAAACTTGCAACAAAATACCTAGTAAAGGACACCGCCTGTCAACAATTAACAGGGTTTTTAACTGGGTTGGGTGTAAATGACTAAACTTGCAACAAAATACCTAGTAAAGGACACCGCCTGTGTAGGTCCACTAGCGGGGGATCTAGTAACCTTATCCTTGTTATACGACAAACCCGGTTGTGCAGAAACCAAACGGGTATGCAAACCGAGATCAAGAACACACAATACACAAAGATTCAAATTTTAAAAGCTTCAATATATATCAACCAGAAAAGTATCAGTACAAGATTACACAATAAACTCTCAACTCTCTAGTGTGTGCTCTCTGTCTGTCTGAATGATAAACAAGTGTCTGTATTTATAGGCCCAACACCCAGTAACCCTACGAAGAATGGTTACTGGGCCACAAACAATCAACAGTCCCATGAAGACTTAGGAGTCTTCGTGGACAGTATCAACGAACCTTCAGAAGACCACAAACAATCAAGTCTTCGTGGTGAACATTGATTCTTCATGGTGAACAATGATTCTTCATGGTGAACAATGATTCTTCATGCTAAACAATGATTCTTCATGGTGAACAATGATTCTTCATGGTGAACAATCCATTGAAGGCATGGTTCGTGACAAGCAATCCCACGAAGAATAGGGATTCTTCGTGGGGAACCCATATGCAGACAGATACTTGCAGCAACCAAACAGTAATAGCCAAACACAAACACAACTAACAGTTGCACACAACAAACTGTTATACAACGCTGACAAAATAAACGTCGTGCTAAGTCAAGATAGGAGGATATCTGACTTGGCCGACTCGACCAAAACTATACAGACCGTAAATAAAGACCGTACAAATTACTACGTAATAAGAACAAGCGACGGACACAAAACTGCACCAACAAACTCCCCCTTGTCTGTTGCTTGGTCTTCGGTCTTCATCCCTTAGAGGCCTGTCTCGGTAGCACCAAAAACAAGCGACGCGTTGAAATAGCAACGCTTGATGCGCACACCCACACCCACAAGTGTGGAATCCAAGTGGTTCGATCTTCACATGTTGTCGGATCTCCAGATGTCTTCAGTTGCAGCAAACAGGAGGTGCATCAACAAACTCCCCCTTAGATATTGCTGGTGAATCTTTTTTATTCAGTACTTCATATCGTTGTTGTTGTTGATGAGTGGTCAGCTGCAACTCGATCATCTTGACCCTCTGATTGCATCAATGTCGTGTCTTCATTCCACAGCTTGTCATCTAACATGTTCTCTTTGCCTTTAGCTGGTTCGAATGCCATATCTGCACATACAACAGAGCTAAACGCGTAATGAGAACAGCCGCTTGGAATACAGTCAACATAAACAAACGACACATATGTGACCAACTATCAATCAACTACCTACCGACAACAGTTTGAAAGTTGTAAAAATTTGATCAATTTAGATTTTAACTTTCAAGACTTGCTAAATTTTGACCATTTATGAAGATGTAATTGTTTTGGGTTTCGATCAGGTTTCAGGTGGTAAAGACTCGAAATCCAACATCGTACAATCAAAAATAAAATAGAAATAAATCTTTTTGGTTTTTATAAAGTTTATATTAAAACACACCTAAAATCTTTTTGGCATTTTTGAATATATCAAATGTAAAGACGGAAAGCAGTAAATAAATATATACAGAGATGCAGAAATTGAAAGCATTAAATAAATATTTACAGACATTCACTTTGCGAGTTTCGAGGGTAAGAGAATCATATGAGTGTACGGTCATGCCAAAACGCTCTTGTTGTTCAATTAATTAACATTTAGATAAGCATCCTATAACGATTATCAGTATTGTTGTCCACATAAACTCAACTTATCAGATGTACTCGTGGTTAGGGGATACGTTAAGGTATGATTTATACTTACCGACCGGTGTTCATCCACTCACGACACATTCCCGTATCAAGGTATGCATGAGGGTTCATCTTACTGGTGAGTATACCATTTATCATCTGTTTTCAACGTATATGATGTGAGATACTCACTTATTTTTGGATGAATACAGGCCCTATGTGATAAAATCACTTATTGATGAGGAACTTGATATTCGATGCATGCAGGGCACAAGAGCAAGTCCGTGAACAAGTTAGTACCATCGTACCGACAAAGAGATGAACTTGACTCCCGCATAAAAGTTGTGATATATTATCACTTATTGATTGGGACATGTGATTGTTTATCACTTATTGAGGTCGTATGCATCATGTATTATATACATGTTTGAAAGATATGTACACGTATGTATGGTATCATGGAAGTTCTAAACTTGCGTCCCCGTGGTTTTTGGTAAAAGAAACAACCATGATACCCAGATGATAAACAGCATAAAGACCACATATCTCAGAACCTCGGCAATCTATCAAACAAACTTTCGGTACCAAGACCATATGCCAATGAGCAGTTCCCAAACAATCTTGAGTCGATTTAGGTTTATATCACCCTGAACACTTTAAAATGATTGTGAGCCTACCGATACATCTTATATAGAGCTGCTTATCGTTTTTCATTTTAGGTTTAAAGAGATTTCGACAGACCACTGATGTACAATCATTTTCTCTTTTGCTCACCAGGAAACTCATTTTTGTTTTTCTATTGTTTTTGTGTTTTTCTGATTTGGATTTACTCCCCCTAAAATTCAAAAAGTAAATTTAAACTTTTAAAAACATCTTTTTGGATTTTCTTAAGAAAAATATTCACAAAAACGATTTCCCGATATGGATTAACTCATGTTTTACCTTAATGTTATTTACCAAAATTAATTTAAATAAAAAATGATTTAATGATTTATTGAATTTTGGAAAGATGAGTTGGCACGTTGGTAATCGGTGTGGACCAAAACAACATCAACGAGTTTCATATGAAATGATCACGTGTGAGGTGATATTCGAAATCAACGTGTTTGGTCAAGGAGTGCTGTACAAGATGTTAGTAAATCATAAAGCAGCTTAAATATCGACAAGGATAGGAGAGATTAGAAATTCAAAACTGTAATCCTGCAACTTCTTCGTGCATTATCAGGAGTCTGAGTGCTCTCCCAAACTTGATATCCACCCGGTGTGGATTTCAAGGCGATTTTCCAGCTACTTCAATGAATCGAGAATTCTATTCACAGCAACAAGATGATAAACCTCTGGGTCCGGCTGGTAAGTGGCAAATGGAGCATGTGGGAAAGCTTGTACACATCATCATGGGACAGTCCATACATGATGTCTTCCACATGCTTTTGCACCAACAAAGGTCTTCGTCTTTCTCCTTTAGAAGTAGTGTGCGGTTGTTCAATCCATGCCAAGGCATCCGCACACCCGGTTGGTTTGATCAACAAACACATTTTCTTCAATCACACCTTGAAGAAATGTACACTGCACGTTCATTTAGCAGACTTTGAACTTCTTGTGGAAGAAAAATCCATGAATCTTTGAAAAGCTTCAGACGTGCTGCAGGCGCGTACTTTTCATTGAAATCTTTCCTCTTGACCCGATCAAAAACCATAACAACCAAATTTTGGCACATTTTTCATCTTGTCGAATTTTTCAACTTTATCCAACCACATTCTTTCACCATCATTCCTTCATCGGACTTTTTCTCTTCTTTTCTTTTTCCCTTTCCATCAAAGGCAACAATATTCTCCTAGATGTAACCATGTTTCGGAGCCTTATGTCGCCGATCTTGTGCATGGACGTTCCACTATCAACAATCCTAGGACTATCAATAGTTCCTCCTGGAACATCCTGCACACTCATTCAGAGATTAGTTAGAGAGGGGGACCCAAGCCTTCACAGACTTGGGTCCTCCGTCATCATCGAGAATTGTGACATCCATTTCCTGATGATTCGGAATTGATGTAGCTCCCCCTGAAACGGTTACTGGTTTTGGTTTCCAAATCTGTTTTTGTTTTTCATTTTTAACTTCTAACTTAACAGACTGTGTTTGGATAACCTCTGTTTTCAAAGCCTTTTCGACTTCTTTTCTTTGTTTTTTTTTTTCTGTTTCATTTCCCGTTGTTTAAGAAGACGAGGGTCTTGTTTTGGTGAAACAGATCTTTTATGGTAACAGTTACTGATGTGGTCTAAAATATACATATTTTTTATATAATTATTCCTTCACTTTTGGGTAGTTTTGGGGTTTTAAGTTGAGCGGTTTTAAGTTGAGTGGTTTTAAGTGAAAACGAGCTAAACTATTTGCAAACAATCATATCTCATGTTATTTGTATATTATATATATTTATATATTGGTTTTAGCTGAATGTAATTTGAATAATTAGGAGAATAAGAAATAAAAAAGGACTTAACCTTAAATTACAATTGCATTCACGTAAATCCTTTGAAAATAATATTGTGTTAGTTGTATTGTAATGACATAATATGGTTAATGATAGATGTTTTTTTTAATATGTCTTGTGAATTAAATGAAAAGATTTTTAGTATGTAAATTGGAAGTTTGGAACATTAATTGTTTTCGTGGATGTGTGCAGGTGTTGACCGAGTGTAAATCTTTGTTGACCACCACCACCCCACTTTTTCTTTTGGGCTGCTGGAGTATTAAGAGCCGGCCCAATTCCCTTTAGAAATTCGCATGGGCCTTAATGACGTGAATTGTTGGTATTTGACTTGAACTGGTATTAAGCACCCCCGCGTTGCGGCGGAGGCGAACACTAATGCCACGCTATTGTCAGCGACCACCAACACTGAAGTTGCGGTGTTAATGTGAAGAAATTAAACCGAAACGTAAAACATAGAATAAAATAACTAAGTTGATCTAGGACTCACGCGTTACGATGAACCCGCGTCTATTTTTTCCCGTTTGACAGGTTCATCGTAATCTATATATAATATATATCATTACCACTATACAAACCATAATGCATACATTGTAATCATTGCATCAATATGTTGCAAATTATATTTATACAAGATTTTGGCTAAATTAATTAGATTATTATAAATAATAATAATTTACAAATAAAACAACATAACTTTGAATGGGTCAAACCGATTGAATATGGTAAGATAATGAAACCATTATTTGATTACGATACAACCACTTAAGCACAATTTACAACCATACATGCATACAAAACATACTGAATTTGGTAAAGTAATTAAACCATTATTATTTGATTAAGGTACAACCACTTAAGCACAACTTACAACCTATATTTGATTAAGGTACAACCATTTAAGCACAACTTACAACCAAAGTTGCACACAAATGTTTCAAATTAATAGTATATAAATTGTGGCATCGTATGGCAGGGAATGGGTGTATATATATATCATACGAAATTTATAAAGCACAGGCGGTAGAGACAGTGGGGTCGAAGGAAGATATTATTTTTTGGTGGAGTTTGACGAAAGCAAGGACTGTTGCACGCAAAGAAAAAAAGAGAAAGAGAAAAAAAGAAGCTGATTGGTTCGAGGGTTCAAGCCGCGATCAAGATTCAAGTCCGGGTTTGATATTTATTAGTATTCAATTTTGTTAAGACTTTATTGTTCAGATTTGATACTATGCTTTATTTATTATTTGAGACTTGTTTCTTTTTAGCGACTATAATGCTTATTTTCTTAAACTACCTAGGCCTAGATGAACTATAATTTAATTTTTTGACTATTCGGTTTGGACTAATGATTAAATTGAGATGATTTACATATTCCTGTTTTATGATTGTTTATGAATTTGTGTGCTTGTCTTGGTTGTGATTGGTTGTTTGGTTAGGTGATCTTGTTAGTCTGGTCTAGAACTATTTAGATCATTCTAGGTTCGTTAATCTTTTAGGTTTTCGGTCTAGAGCTTGAGATTAGAGATAATTCAAGTTTAACTAAATTAATTAAAATCAACTGAGTATAGTGTGCATCTTTTTCTGGCAACTCTAGGGACGAGTCAGGATTGCTAGGTTATTAGCTAGGCGTTGTTTGGTAGTTTGGGTGACCGATAGCTCGGATCCGGCTACTTATTCGCTTTTAGGGTTTCCTAGGTTTTCAGTTATTTAACAGGTTTAGCTTCATGACCGGAGAATTTTAGCACCATAGTTGTTTTTAATCTGACAGTCGTGGGATTCGGTATCGATAGCTCGAGTCATTTCCAATTTAGCACTTCATGACTTTGTTCCTTCTTCTATTTTGGTTGATCATCCTTAGCGGGAGGTTTCCTGGGTAGATTCGGAGCTTTAGCTATTGGTCAGGACTAGAGGTCATGGGCTAGTCATAGGGATTCGAAGCCTGGGTAGTTCTTTCTCATCATTGTCTGCTTCCCATCACTTCACCATCTTGCTTGCTTTCTTTGTTCTCTTGTTTACTAAAACCCCAAAACAAATTAAACCATTTAAGTAATTAGTTGAGTCAGAGTCTAGTTTAGCGTCGCTAGTGTCTCGTGGGTTCGATACTCAGACTTCATTAGGCTTTACTACGTACGATAGGTACACTTGCCTGTCAGTGGTCTAGCATTTAGAGAGTCTTAGTTTATAAATTTAAAACTAGGGTGTCTAGATTAGGTTAGTTTTTAGTTACCACGGGGGGCATCAACTTTTGCCTTTCCTTTCATGAGATATGGACAATTTCTGACAATGTGCCCACACTTACCGCATTCAAAACATGATCTCCGCTCAACAAACCTCGGAGTATCATAACTGTAGGAGCTTGATGATGAACTTCGTGATCTTGAGGTACTTGGTCCTACATCACAACAGTTTGTGTGTTGTGTGTAATTGTTTTGACTATTTCTTTTCAAAATTTTCTTTTGCACAACAAAATCTGTGTTTGATTTGTTTTCAAAAGATTCAATTTTATTAGTCCTTCTGGATTTCATGAAGTTTATCTTTTGAAACTTCTTCTTGTTCTGAGCTCTTTGTTTGCCTTTTCCCTTTTCTTGGTGAGCGTGACTTTGCTTTCGTTGATTGTTTTGAGATTGCAATTTTTGATTCCCATATTTCTTTCTAACTTCGGATTTTGGGATAGGAGCACACTGAGTTAGTACAACTCCTGGACTCGACTTTCCCAAAAACTTACTAGTAGAATCCTCAAACACTTTATTAATCAATTATTGATTTACATTCTTAATCGGAAAATCTTTGTTTGAATAAACTTTATCATCACCAACTAGAGTGTATAGCAAATTCACACTCTCAGACTCTTGTGCAGAAGTGGACTCAAACCGAACAGTCTTAGTAGGTTTTGCGGGAGGATCACACAGAATGTGATTCTCAAGAGGTATGTCCTCTTCTTTGATAACTACACCAGACTGTGTAGAGTCAGTATCATCAGATTTATCATCTGAAGAATCAGCATCCTCAACAATGACCGGAGGATCCTGATTTTGTTCAGCAGTTGATACTTTCGTATCTTCTGACACATCCGAATCTGATGATACTTCCTTTTTGTAACTAAGTCCAGCTGCACGTGACATCAGTTTTCTTTTTCTGTATGTTAATGATGTGATCCAGCACATACTTAGAGTTTGAGTAATTATCTAACCTAAGCTGGATCCCCTCATTTTCACACTTGACACAGGCCAACTCTTTTTGTGCTTCCTTGAGCCTAGTGATGTAATTGTTTATGGTAGTTTGTTTTCTTGAAACTGCTTTTGCTAGCTCAGACTTGTCTTGTCACGACCCCCGACCCACCCTGGACGGAATCGAAAGCCGTGAACAGTCCAGCGGTACCGGTGATTATTTAAAAAAAAAAACGTTGCAGCGGAAATTTCATCAGGACCGTGAGTTAGGAAAAATATCAGAGTTTAGAAACACCGGATTTTATTTAAAGAGATGGGATAAACCCATATTTTATAAAGATAGCTTTAATAAGATAAATTTGTTTACATAAAACAATATTTCTTATTTTGATTTAATTAATAAAATAAAATAAAATAAGCCACTTCTTGAAGCCTTTTAGTGTCGTATCCAGCTCTTATTCCAATCTATTGTGATTACCTGAAAAATGTTTGAAAAAGGTTTTGTCAGCGATAACACTGAGTGAATTCATTCTATTTTATAAACATTTTGTTATACCTTACAGTATTAAGGTTTTTATATTTATTTATAATTACCCAACTCAATCAGTATTTGTCAAATGATGATAGTTTCAATATGACAGTAATCATATTAATTTATTTACTCACTTTAATCCACTAGTGAATTCATCAAATAATTCTATTTGACTATTATTCACTTTATCTGTCACTAGGCGATTCCTGTGACTATAATCATATCAATATTGATTATTCTTTCAATTAATGATTCTGGTCATATCACTGTTGATCATTCTTCCAACTAGTGATTCTATAACACTGTTGATCATTCTCTCAACTAGTGTTTTCGGTCATGTCACTGTTGATCATTCTTTCAACTAGTAACTCAGATTATATTACTGTTGATCATTCTCTCAACTAGTAATTTCTATTCATAACACTGTTTGATCATTCTCTCAACTAGTGTATTTGGACATAATTGGGTCCCGTGACATTTCTTTGTCAAATATATTACTTTTGGCATAAAACCATTTAATCCAGAAAAATGACATATATCAATTTATGTCAAATTACTATAACTTATCAAATATGTTAATTAAATAATTGTAATATCATTATTTAATATTTTAACGTGACTAAGACTAAAATATAATCTTAGTAAAATGCATAATTTCCACTGTTATTGTAATCATGATAATATTAACTAACTTTCTGGTAATTAATAATGAGAATCAAATAATATATAAAATCTTTCATACCAGCAGTTAATATAAAAACTTAATTACTGTAAGTGTAACTGGTAATTATTTAGGATTCTGTAAAATCTTTGTAAATATAATTGTTTTACAAAAAGGTGATAAAACTGTGAGAAAATAGAGTGGACTCACAAACTGTGAGAAAAGAGAAATGAACTCACATTGCAGATTTCTACGGGCAAAGCTTAGTCTACAGATAATCCTTGATATATATTGCAGATTTAATTTGAGCAGAGCTTAGCCTATTTCTTTAGCCTGGTAACCTAGTGCACACGAACTAGGTAATAACTAATACAACATTTACGATAACTCACGAGATCAAATTCTTACAACGAACGACAAAGTGCAATACTTCATCCATCGAATTAACGATGATCCGTCAAATTAATGACGAACGACAAAGTATAACCCTAATATGGGCGGCACTTAAACATCCATTGAGTATATCGATCGATCGGACAATGAATCGTAATAGCGATTGAGTTAATACCCTGTATCGTAGCAGCACCCCCCTCTAATTAGTGATTTGTGTGTGTTTTGAGAGTAATTGGACAATAATTCAGCGTATATTTGGAGTTTCTTCGTCGTTTTTGCGCCCAGAATCAAGTCCCAACATCCTCTATTTATAGTCGAATTTTGACCCTTAGGCGGCCCGCGTGAGTTTTAAGCTAACTTGAGGCGGCCCGTGAGAGAACTTATTTTTTGTATAGGGTTGCCACGTGTGGGACTAGGCTAGCTGAGTCGAAGAAATCATTAATTTCAACTTCGTCCGCAAGTTATCAGGATAATCGTCAAGTAGGGAATACCCCCCCTGAGTTTTAGGGGCCCTAATCCTGATTCTGAAAATTCTGAAAATTTTAGGGTTCGCGTAGAATTACTTGGGTGTTTCAATTAGGGTTTCCTATTGAATAAAATAATAATATAACTAGGACTTTTAATGAGGGTTGTTACATGTCTTCCCTTAATGTGTCAATTACTTTCTTAAATTCTTTTTCATGATTTTTATGAAACAAGTTGGCCTCTGTGCATTTTGCGAGATCCACGATCAAACTTTGATTGTGGATAAATGTCACGTCATACTTGCTTTGCAAATCGTCATACTTGCTTTGCAAATCGTCATACTTGCTTTGAAAATCGTCATATTTGCTTTGCAAATCAGACAAATTTAGCACTAAATTCAACACAACTATCGCACCTATCAGATTTTGGTTCATCGACACATACCTGACTGGATTCACTCTCAGATATTGACTCATTTGCCTCAGAATCTACAACCTCCCTCGATGATTCACATTCAGATCCATCCTCGCTTGAACTTGAACTTGTACCATTTTCAACTGAACTTGTAACATCTTCAACTGAGCTATCGCCATGTTCAGAACTGTCTTCATTTCCCGAGAACTCATCATTACTGACATCCTTGACAATTTTGGCATAAAACGCAGTTCTTGTTTGACCATTGTAGTTTGTATCAAGAAATGATGGTACTCCAGTAGACCGATAGCTTTGCTCCGAGGTAACTGTTATTGGTTCACCATACATATTTCTTTCCATTTTTGGTTTACTTTGATTTTGGTTAGTAACCAATGCCCACTGATTTGCCGTAATTGAACACGCTTGTGATGAGGACGAGGGTGTGGGAGACTTAGCCCATAAAGGGACTGGACCTGAACCTTTACTCGTATACATATCTACATTAGGATCAGGTTTCCAACCCCACCAGTCTGAAGTCATGATGTATAGAAAATAACAACTTAAAACCAACTAACACGCTCCTTGTGAAGCAAATGTGAAACACTAGACCAGCCCACGAACAATAGATGGCCCACGAAAATCTCAAATCAGAAAGATATACAACCCCCAAGTCCACAAAAAAATGAATGGCCCAAAATTAGTTTCAAGTCCACTTGTTTTTCGTGAAAGATATGAACAGGCCCACTGGAACAAACAAGTCAACTAAATGTGTTCCAAGTCCAATTCTCAAATGTGATCCAACAATAAATTAAAGATTAAATAACAGCCCACTAATGGTTTTGTGAAGTTTAAAAAGTCCAAAGAGCAAATAGCAGATCTCAAGTCTTTCGTTATTATTGACCCAGGAGATAAAGACTTAAGTCTTTCGTGAGTATGTCTTGCTTGTGAATGGGACAAGACACTTGGTATATTGTTGACAATTAAGGATTCTTCGTAGACTTTCAGAAAGTTTGGTGGGAATAAAAAATCAGAAAAGGACAAGCAACTTGGTTCAACTTTGACCCTATCAATTTTTCACTGACTCAAATGTTTGAAAAGGTTTTCGCAGGAATGGGAGACTGTGTAAGTTGGTAAGTTTTATCCAAATTAGGTAAACCTTTTCTTCAACACAAAGAAAAGTTGATGAAGAACCCTTTTAAACAAACAGAAAATTCCGATTAAACCACTCACCGGAAAATTTTCCGAACAAGATTTTGCTGACAAATTTCAAGAAAACCCCTATACTAACATGCCTCCATGCAATCGAACAAGGTTTTAGTAAAAAATTTAAGCAAAACAACAAGTGTTTCATAAGTTTTAAACCATTTATCTTTTAAAAAAAACACACATAAAATTTACTGAACAAAGCTTCAAGAAAGTGTTCGAAACCTCGACACACAGCTCGGTTTCAACAAGGACGAGAGCCAATGCTGTGATACCACTTGTAGGTCCAGTAGCGGAGGATTTAGTAACCTTATCCTTGTTATACGACAAACCTGGTTGTGCGGAAACCAAACGGGTATGCAAACCGAGATCAAGAACACACAGTACACAAAGATTCAACTTTTAAAAGCTTCAATATATATCAACCAGAAAAGTATCAGTACAAGATTACACAATAAACTCTCAACTCTCTGGTGTGTGCTCTCTGTCTGTCTGAATGAAAAACAAGTGTCTGTATTTATAGGCCCAACACCCAGTAACCCTACGAAGAATGGTTTCTGGGCCACGAACAATCAACAGTCCCACGAAGACTAGGAGTCTTCGTGGACAATATCAACGAACCTTCAGAAGACCACGAACAATCAAGTCTTCTTGGTGAACATTGATTCTTCATGGTGAACAATGATTCTTCATGGTGAACAATGATTCTTCATGGTGAACAATCCATTGAAGGCATGGTTCGTGACAAGCAATCCCACGAAGAATAGGGATTCTTCGTGGGGAACCCATATGCAGACAGATACTTGCAGCAACCAAACAGTAAGAGCCAAACACAAACACAACTAACAGTTGCACACAGCAAACTGTTTTACAACGCTGACAAAATAAACGTCGTGCTAAGTCAAGATAGGAGGATATCTTGTCACACCCTGACTTTTGCGGAAGCGTGATTATGTGTGACCTGCTTAATATCATTGCATTCAATCATAACAACAACTATATGATAAAACCAAAGATGTTCATCCATTAAATAAGTTTAAAAACATAACGACATTGTTTGAACATAGACTTCAAATTCGAGTACAACCCATGCAACTTGTTTTTAGAGTTCACAAAGACTCGAAAAAAAACATTACTTAAAATTAGGCTTTGATAGTTGTGTCTTATCTAGGATAAAACACAAAATTCAAATCCTCAGACATCGGATGACACATTTTATTCTCAACCTCACTTGAAACATCCAAACGGCCGCCATATCCATTTTTAATTCCCTGAAATACATGTAGTTTGAAAACATCAACAAAAGTTGAGCGAGTTCATGTGTTTAGTGTATGAGCTCGAATAAACTTGGAAATCATTGTAAGTAAGTATCTATTTGCAAACCCTGGTATTAAAGCAACAAGGAAAAACAGATCATTAATGGTTTGCAAGGCCATTAATATGTGTGACGTGATGCATGAAGACTCAATTCTAGCAGATTTTGCCACGGCTTCAGTTTGAAGACATAGTCAACTCATGGGCCAAACCCCGGTCCACATGGGTGTGGGCTCGCTACACCCAAATAGATCTATCACTCATGTCCCTTGGTCCTACAAAGAGGATTAATGGTCTTAAGCGTCATACCCACCACTCACATGATCTAGTAGTACCCTTCCTTAGCTAACCATACCAAATAATAACGTTTATAAACAGTTTGTAACATGTACTTCACCCCCGAAGTTATAAAGCCGAAAATAGTTAAAAGAAAAGGGGGAACATGAACTCACAGTCTTGCGTCTTCGTATCACCGTAACTCAAGCTTTGTCTGGCGTACACAACTACCTACAACGTACTAAGGTCTATCAGACGAGCGGGTAGTGCCTTGAGTTAGAATTAATTAGTGTCTTTGAGTTACGTTTCTTCGTGTCTTCGATATTATTCCAAGTTATGTAATTATTTGTTAAAATAATAAATATTTTAACTTAAATTATATTTATTAAATTTTGGAATAATAATATATTTTAACTTGATATTCTTCAAGTATTTATACTTGTATATCCTTCCCAAGGATGGGTGTATTTGTATTCGCATTCTTATACTTGTACATTTTTGCCATGTATCGGGGTCGTATTCCGGTGTGTATTTATACGTATGAGAATACGTATTTTTATTGTATTCATTAAGTATTCTTATACTTAATTTCGTATTAATTTTCCGGAATATTATCTTTAATAAAATTTCACCAATATATATTTCCAAAATATATGTACTTTAAGAAATACTACTTAGAAAAATTAGTTTTAATTTTTCCCTTAGGCAAAAATATTTGTATTTTCATATTAGTTCCAAAAATAATATATTTTCAAGTCTAACTTAGAAAATATATATATAAACTTATTTTTCTCCCAAAAATAATATATTTGATGTTTGTTTGAGAAAATATATATTTCTTTAAAAAATAATATATCTTCTAATATCCCCAAGAAAACATTTATATTTTTTTTTCACCTAAAAATAATATATTTTCTTCTGGTAAAAAATATGATATAAATTTGTACTAATTGTAAAAATCATATTTTTGTTTTCTTTGGTGTCCAAAATATCATTTACCAATATATACATATGAATAATATTTCCAGAATATTTTGTAAGTTATATTCCTTAGTTCGGTTTCACCAATATCTTGTGTATAACTTGTATATTCATATTCTTGGAATTTTGGTAATATTTTGGATTGTAATTTTTGGTATTATGATGAGTTATATTATTTCAAGTCCTAAAATAATATAACTAATACACATAATATACAAATAATCACACACATGGTGGCTTCCTAATATATATTTCCTAAATACATATTTAATCACTTTTATTTATAAAAAAACCAACCTCCAATATTTATATTTTTGAACAAAACTTATATGACAAACTTTATGTGAAAATCCATGGTTTAAAATACACTTGTAAATATTTATTTGGAAATATTCTTCTAAGTGTTTAATTTCTAGAAAAATTTTGGCATAGTTTTCCCTAAAAATGGAGGTTTCCATACCTTGAAGGTATATCATTTTCTTTTGTAAAAATCAACACAATCAACAACAAACAATCTTAACTTACCAATTTTGCCAAAAACAAGAATAAACTACCATTTCATGAACTTGAAATTTTATAAAAATTTGTAGTTACTTACTAGTGTTATTAGTGAGCCTTGCTACCCTTTAAAGTGTGGTTGGTTCTTTAAAAACTTCATTTTTAAAGAAGATAGATCTTTACAACTTATGATCACAATTTCTAAAAATGTTTCTTTATTGATTTTTCTTGTTACACATATACTTCTACACTTTATTAACCACCAAAAATAAGGTTTATTTGTCTAAGAACCAAGATTTAGTAAAACTTATATTTTTAACTTGGTTTCTTGAGAAATCATCCATGAAATTTTAGATCTATAAGTATTACAACTTACTTTGATCATTATTTTACAAGAAAACCACATATTCTTTCAAGTTCATGATTCTCATGAGGATGATCCATTAACTTCTACCATGTTCATCTTCTCATCTTGCTAGATTATGTTTTTAATCATGATCTAGCAAGATAATATGATGAACAACATCATTTTCACAAGAAATCAACAATCAACAAGTATTACAACACATAAACATTAAGATTTCTTCATGATTTAAGCTTATGTTCAAGTTTCTTTCTTGTGATTCTTAGTGTTCTTCAAGATTATCAATATGTAACATCTTTTAACCACTAATATAAGATGTAAAATGGAGTGTATAATGTTCTTACCACTAGCTCAAGGCTAGGGATGATTCAAGAGAAGAAAACAAGTGGATAATAGCAAATGAAGGAGGTCCTTGAACTTCCGAAAGCTCCTAGCTTCTCTATGCACCTTCTAACACCTTTGTATCACTAGAGTTTGGATGGGATGGAAGTGAAAGATGGTGGTGGTGGTGACCTTGATCTCGGCCGAGACTAGGAGGAGGAGAGGGAGAAGTGTGGTGTGGTGATGTTAGTGAAAAATGAGTTTGTTTAGTCTTATGGTTCCTTAAATAATCCTTCCACACCATTAGCCCATTGTGTATTATGTTTAGTAAAGTGAGCACAAGATCCTACAATATCCATTAAAGAATTGAAACAAAATCTCTAGGTGGGTCCCTTGTTGAGGCCGTAGGTATAGGGGGGTGTAGACTAGGTTTTAACCTTATAGTTAGTTTATGGTTGGAATGTAGGTGTCTAGTTAGGTGATTAGTTATTAGGTATTTATATGATGTGTTATGATGTTCGGGGACCATAATTAGCTTGGTAATGTTAAAACAATGCTTCTAGTGTAAGTTTGGTGTTTCGGGTAGTGTCCGTTAGCATTTTCCTGATTTGTCTGATAACTGTGCTAGCCGTGTTTCGTGCATCATTTGAGTCACTAAAGTTCTCATGAAATAATGATATATCATTTGTAATATACGATGCACATGTATGTATATGGCAATAATCAGAAAGCAGTTCAAGTAATTAATTGTAATTTAGCACAGTCATTAAGCACTAATCAGGGTTTAATAGTTGCACGGATACCTGAAATTTTGACAGTTGTCACATTCCCCCCTGTTAAGAAAATTTCGTTCTCGAAATTTATACTACATAAACTCCTTAGGGTTACATTATGCGTGTATGGATATGTATAACACCAAAGTGAATAACCACGTAACTGAATCAAAACTTATCCGAATCAGGTGAATCCAAGGATATATTATAGCAATAAGACCCTAATGGTTAAAAGGTATGTGTTTCAGAATTTGATGTCAAAAGATACGAGACGTATAGATGTGTCATCTAGTGTAGCCTATTTTACAGGGGTTCAATAAAAGAGGAGTTTCGACCAATAGAATTTCAAACGATGTTCACAATACGCAAATGAGTTCTAGAAACAATAACATCCGCTAGATGAACTCAGAATCGGCAAGCTCAAATGTAATAGCGAAATGAAAATGATCCGTCAACTTCCGGAAAACAAATGAATAAAATTAGTGTGTTGACATTATTGAATTGCAAGAATACATCGAAATGAAATATATAACTAAATCTGGTGTATCATTGTCTTAATACATAGTTGCATTAAGAGCGTTTAAATGACGAGTTAAACGAAAGGTATATGTAGTTTCGTATGAAATGGTTGACCATGATTAGCATAAGCTACAAGTTTATTCCGACACCACAAGGTGTCGTAATGAAATAATTCAATAATGGCGGTGACCGAACGAGTTCACTGTGTTTGAAATCAAATGAAAGTGTAAAGAGGAAATCCTGAAAATTTGATTCAAACGGCATCGTAGGATTTTTCAATTGAATATAGAACACCAAAGAACTACCGTTTCCGGTCGAGGATGAAAAGTAACAAATTCCGCAAGGCATTCGATTGATAATGAAAGAACTGTCAGGAGGTACACTGGGCTATAAAATGAATTTATGTACCATTGTCTTAACACACGATTGTGTTAAGACTGCTTTAATCGTGATAAAACAAAACGGATTTAGAGCAAGTCAATAAATAAACAATTAAATCCGCTTATGAGATGTATATATGTGATTAGTGCAGGCTTCCAATTATCGAGACACCACCACAAGGTGTTGGAACCAACAGACGACTTACTGGAGCCGTAGACCAAACAAGTCTACTACGACTCAGGACAAAAGGAACACTAGCAAAATGAAATTGAACATGATGCTCTAAATTCATCATATGGTGTCTTGAATTGAAGATGCAAAATGGACAAGTTCAAGCAATTGAACTTGGTTTTAGCGAAATTTGGCAATAAAAACATGTATCGACTAGGGAATTTTTGGCATGATTGCAAGGATAAAGCACGTATGTAACTCGAAAGAAAAGGAGTTTCAAGAAGGTGTGTTGACTCGATAGCAAAGGAGGCAACAATTACAATAATGCAGGTCATTCGAATCACAAATCAATAATTAGCTTTAGCAAACAATATTTGAACTTTGATGAAGTGCTTATTCGAAACGAAACCACATGCATAACAAATGGTGCATGCGTAACATATGAATTTCCAAGAAATGAAACAATGAGTAGTTGCTATAATGAAGAAATGATCAAGTGCCGAGACAAGGAGTGTTCTCTTTAATGAAGAAAATTGTCATGATGCAACTACCATTAAGAGGAATGGAGATGTAAGGAAAACCTACTTGCTGGATGCAAATGTGAGAATTTCAATAAAAATGATTCGAGTACTTCACCTGTTCGATTAATGAAGGGGTAAGGTCCCAAAAACCTCATAATAAGTATTTGGGACCATACCATAACCTTGCCTTCTAACATTTTAACCTTGCGCGGCAGCGCACTGGTCTCACAAAAGGAAGAAAGTATCGGCAATTTATAGTCGCGCGCCCAAAGGAAATCATAAATCCTTGCGCCTTCTCCCATTAGCAAAGGATAAAAATCCTGAGATCAATACTTCCGCCCAAATATCCAGACTTGGATATTATTCTACCCAGACTTGGGATTTATTCATCTGTGTCCACACAGTAAGGTGTCACACCAGATTACAGCAGTAATCTTCTAGAAGAAATGCAATCGTGCACCACCCAGACGGTTATAACCGTCTGGACACATGTCATTACCACAGGCACCCCTGGAATCACAACGAAGTCATGCAATTGGAGAGTAATCTCCACTTGATCACATTACACGTGGCAAATCCCCAGCCTTTGATCAAGACCACGATCCGTGTGCTCTCACGTCGGATCAAAGAACTTAAACGGAAGGAAATGTAACCGCTTACGGGGTTAGCATCTTCCGTTAACTTTTCACTAACGGGTTTTCCCGCCTAAAACGACTCCCGGCTATAAATATGAGAAACAACCCAGGTATGAACTCAGACTACTCTCACTCTTCAAATACTTATCTTCTCCGATACCAATACTTATTCTCACGCCGGAGTCGGGTCAAGGAGAGAACCCTCTTCTCCCCTTGGCGAGGCTAACGGTGTTCTTTTTTGCAGGGCTACCGGAGAAATAATTCCATTGCAACTGAATCAACCGAGGGAGAGCTAACCTTTTATGCGGATTCAAACCCCCTAACTATCTCGGTTCCGACCATTTAGTTGGTGTTTCTTCATTGGCGCCCACCGTGTTCTCAGTTTTTCTAGTTTCTACCTCGTTTCGATTCAGATTCATTTTTCTGTCTTTGCACATGGCAGAAAATTCGTCTTCTCACCGACAACTTGGTCCTCGATCAAACGTCGGAAACAATTTACGGTTAGAGGAGTCCCCAGAACATTGGTTTAGCAGATGCCAAGCTGCTTTAAACACAATCGTTATTCAAATCGCCAGATCTGATTTGTCAAATATCAGATCTGGAGAAAAAATTGATACCGCAATATTGGATTCACCAATACCACGAAGGGAGGACATTCAATCCCACCAATATAGCAGTTATCAGAAACAAATACATATGATTCAAGGAGGTCCATCACGGAGACCAAATAAACGAAACTATAATCAACATTGGAGAGAACAGCAAGTGGTGTTCCCCGTTGTTCCTGGGGGCCCCCAGGAAGAACGACCAGTGATTATCACTGGTATTTTCGGTCATTACCGAACTGACTATATGTTCATAGATCCAGGAAGCTCGATGGACATCATATACGAGCAGTGCTTTAAGCAGCTTGATCCAGAAGACAAAGCACGTTTAGAGCCGGTTGATTTTCCCCTTACCGGATTCTGTAATGAAGCTGTATTTCCATTAGGACAAATCGTTTTCCCGGTAACCTTATCCGATGGCGAGCACTCACGAACAGTTTCAGTTAATTTCATGGTCATGCCGGCAACATCACGACATGAAGTCTTGCTTGGGCGAAGGTCACAAAGGGAATTTAGCATGATCACTTCCATTCCACACGCTGCTTGTGGATTTCCGACAGAAACTGGAGTTGCAATATTGTATTCAAGCAAAGAAGTCATGTTCGTAGATGACGAACCACCAGCAAAAGTAGCCAAACCTTCGGCATCAAATGAACCAGAGAAATGGGTTCTAAACGACGAGTACCCAGAACAGACCATTCTGTTAGGACCAGCCATTTCACCAGCAACACGCATACAACTAAAAGAATTATTGTCTAACAACAAAGATATATTCGCCTGGTGCCCAGCAGACATGACTGGGGTCCCACGCGATATCGCGCAACATTGTCTAAACATCAAGCCATCAGTCGAACCTGTTGCTCAGGGGAGGCGCAGTTTCAGTGAAGAAAAAGCAAAAGCAATGGACGAGCAAGTAGCAGAGTTACTTAACGCGGGTATCTTGCGCGAAGTAAAGTACCATACATGGGTAGCCAACCCAGTAATGGTGCAGAAACATAGCGGCGGGTGGAGAATGTGCGTTGACTTCAAAGACCTGAATAAAGCATGCCCAAAAGATTGTTACGCGCTTCCAGAGATAGACAAGAAAGTCGACTCTCTAGCGTCATTCAGATGGAAGTGTTTTCTTGACTGTTACAAAGGTTATCATCAAGTCCAGATGAAAGAAGAAGACGAAGACAAAACGGCGTTCCGCACAGATAAAGGCATTTTCTGTTATACCAAAATGCCATTCGGCCTGCGCAATGCAGGCGCAACCTATCAACGCCTAATGGACACAATTTTCAAAGATGACATTGGCAAGACTGTCGAAGTATACATGGACGACCTTGTCATCATGAGTCATGAGGAAAGCACAATGCTTGATAATATCCAGCGCACATTCGATTCCTTGCGCAACGTCAGTCTAAAACTCAACCCAACCAAATGCTCCTTCGGCATGGAAGAAGGGAAATTTTTGGGATTCATCGTCACAAAAGATGGTTTTAAAGTAAATCCAGAAAAGGTGCAGGCTATTCAGTTAATGCCGTCACCCGCAACAATTAAGGAAATGCAAAGGCTCGCTGGACGATTAGCGGCTTTAAACAGATTTTTGGCTAATCACGCGGCAAAGTCTTATCCATTCATCAGTACGCTACGAAATTGCGCAAAGAAAACTGACTTTCAGTGGACATCTGAAGCGGAAGCTGCATTCAAACAAATGAAAGAATGTTTAATTCAACTGCCAACATTGACAGCCCCAAAAGAAAAAGAGCCACTAATTTTATATCTATCTGCCGCAGAAGTAGCGGTCGGTGCTGTATTGATGGTAGAACGCGAGAACATCCAGACTCCAATCTATTACATCAGCAAAATGCTTACCGGCCCGGAAACTCGGTACTCAATGATAGAAAAGCTAGTCCTAGCGCTAGTACACGCATCCCGACGTCTACGCAGGTATTTTTCGGGTCACGTCATCACAGTTCTTACCAATTACCACCTAGGCCAGATCTTATCCAAGCCTGACATAGCGGGACGACTGGCCAAGTGGGCAATTGAACTGGGAGGTTACAACATTTTTTACAGACCAAGACCCGCGATCAAAGGGCAAGTGTTAGCAGACTTTGCCACTGAAGTCCCTATCGATAAAATACAAGAATGTGAGGCAATCCAGAACCCAACTCCTGTTTTTGATGACAGAGTCTGGACCTTACACACAGATGGTGCTTCCAACGACGATGGAGCAGGAGCAGGTCTCCGATTAATCAGCCCAGACAACCACGAGCTCACGTACACTATACGATTAAATTTCAAAAGTACGAATAACGAAGCCGAATATGAAGCCTTCTTGGCAGGTCTTCGTTTAGCGTTAAAAATGGGGGCAAGAAATCTTGAAGCTAATGTCGATTCAAAACTGGTAGCCGAGCAAGTTAATGGCAATTATGATGCAAAAGAAGCCATGGCATTATACCTTGAACAAGCACGGATGTTAATCAGCCAATTTCAGACATTCAAAGTTAATCACATAAACAGAAGCGAGAACAAACATGCTGACGCACTAAGTAAGCTAGCTGCCACCAGTTTTCAACACTTAGCAAAGGAAGTGCGCATAGAGGTATTATCCAACCCTTCCATTCATCTCAAACAAGTAAGCGTTATAGAAATGGGAGATCCATCTTGGATGTCTCCGATTATCTTGTACCTCCAACACGGGAGGCTACCGGAAGGAAAGGCAGAAGCTCGGAAAATACAACACAAGGCAGTAAATTACGAAATGGCGGATGGCGTCCTCTACCGGAAATCATTCATGGGCCCATTATTGCGCTGTGTCGATAAAACAGACGCAAAGTACCTTGTCAGAGAAATCCATTAAGGATTATGCGGAATACACGCGGGACCGCGCATGGTCGTGGCAAAGATAATGAGCGCTGGATACTACTGGCCAGGAATGCACATGGACGCAGTCGACCTATTAAGAAGATGCGAGGCATGCCAACGCCACGCACCAAAGACACTCCGACCAAAAAATCCACTAATACCTGTTACTTCCGCCTGGCCATTCCAGCAGTGGGGCATCGACCTCGTCGGTCCATTTCCTGACGCGCCAGGTGCGGTAAAATTCATCATCGTCGCGGTGGATTACTTCACAAAATGGGTAGAGGCTAAAGCTTTGGCCTCAACAACAGCAATGGTAATCCGCAAATTTATATGGGAACATATCATTTGCAGATTCGGATTACCATTACGCATTATTTCCGACAATGGTACCAATTTCGCCGCAGAAGATCTTCAAAAATGGTTCAAAGAGATGAAGATCGAGCATAACTTCGCCTCCGTCGCGCATCCTCAAGCAAATGGACAAGTAGAAAGCGTAAACAAACAGATCGTTGACGGCATAAAAGCGCGACTCGGGACAGCGCGCAGAGGATGGGTTGACGAACTTCCCAGCATCCTCTGGGCGCATCGAACAATGCCAAAGACTAGTACAGGCGAGACTCCGTTCAGTTTAGTCTATGGATCGGAGGCCGTCATACCAGCCGAGATAGGTTTACCATCACCGCGCATGATAGCTATGGAAAAACAGAACAACGAACAAGAAAGGAGAATGGATTTGGATCTTCTCGAAGAAAGGCGCGAGAATGCCGCCATAACAGAAGCAAGGAACAAATCTAAACTCGAAAAATACTACAATGCGCGCGTCCGCGTTTGCACTTTTGTCCCCGGTGATTTCGTCTTACGCGACAATGAGGCGTCAAACGCTGAAAAGCCAGGCAAATTAGCGCCAAGATGGGAAGGACCATATGTCATTAACGAGGTCCTAGGCAAGGGAGCATATACCCTAAAAAGGATCGATGGGACCCTAGTTCCCCGTACCTGGAACGCACAACAGTTGCGCAGGTGTTACATATGATCTAAGTCTTCAAAAGCATACATGCAATGTTTTTCTTTATTGTATGGTACAAAGCCTTGCGCTTTTATCAATACAAACATTATTTCTACTTATATTACTGTTTATTACAAATTGCATGTAATTTTTTGGGTTCGCGCGAAAACAATATGGTCAAACATTGTATACCTCATGAACAGTCTAAAAGGGGCAAACTGCTACGCCTTTCAGACAAACGTTCAAACATGAGCACAATACCATCTCTCATTCGCCTTACCTATCCAAAAAAAACAATTAAAATCATGCAACATATTGTAATTCAAACACGTACATACATTATCGATATATCACCAAGTGTAACAAAACACTTCATAAACAAGATCATGGCAATGATCTTCAAAATTCTAGTTCCAAAAACTGGAATATTCACAAAACAAAAGAAAATATCGTTTCAACTAGTAGCAGGACGCTCAAAACAACAACCACTTACATCGCAACAGTGAGACCTACCCTATTCAACAAAAACATCTTCCTCGACAACCGGAGCAGGACCGGTCCGACGCTTCCGACGACGACGGTACACCAACTTACACTTACCAGGACGGAGAGTCGGGAATCGAGCCATCAAAGCTTCAGCCGACAGCACAACGGTTTCTTCCCCAGTCTCCGGTAGGAAAGGTTCAGCAATAACTTCAGAGAAAGAATCAACGGCAGGCATCACTTTTTCAGTTCCGGTACTAGTCAGCGGTGGCGAGTTAGCAAGCAGCAGCAGGCTTTCGGCAGCATCATAGATCTTCAAAATATCAAGAAGGCGACGGGTACGAGTAGAACCCTTCATCTTCATGCTCTCCAAAAAAAGGAGTGAAATAAGCGTTTTAACAATATATAAAGGGGAGCAAAACTCCGGGAAAAGGGTCATCATGATTAATTGTCAGAAAACGTTCCATCTAAACGGCGAGACAGGAACCAGGGTCATATCTCCATTAATGAAGACTGACAAGCGCCATTTTGTATCCCAATGCAAGAAGGCAAAAAATATATATTTTTATTTCAAACTGACGTCACCACACGTCAAGAAATGATTGCAGAAGAAACAGTCACAATTCCTTCTAAAAAACCCTTCTAAAAAAATTCAATCTTCTCACAGAAGATTTTTTATTTCTCGCGCCCAAAAGCATTTCCCTCTCATAAGTCCAGTGCTCCACTTATTTGCATAAGTACAACACTAGACTGGGGGGACTTGAAGGGGTAAGGTCCCAAAAACCTCATAATAAGTATTTGGGACCATACCATAACCTTGCCTTCTAACATTTTAACCTTGCGCGGCAGCGCACTGGTCTCACAAAAGGAAGAAAGTATCGGCAATTTATAGTCGCGCGCCCAAAGGAAATCATAAATCCTTGCGCCTTCTCCCATTAGCAAAGGATAAAAATCCTGAGATCAATACTTCCGCCCAAATATCCAGACTTGGATATTATTCTACCCAGACTTGGGATTTATTCATCTGTGTCCACACAGTAAGGTGTCACACCAGATTACAGCAGTAATCTTCTAGAAGAAATGCAATCGTGCACCACCCAGACGGTTATAACCGTCTGGACACATGTCATTACCACAGGCACCCCTGGAATCACAACGAAGTCATGCAATTGGAGAGTAATCTCCACTTGATCACATTACACGTGGCAAATCCCCAGCCTTTGATCAAGACCACGATCCGTGTGCTCTCACGTCGGATCAAAGAACTTAAACGGAAGGAAATGTAACCGCTTACGGGGTTAGCATCTTCCGTTAACTTTTCACTAACGGGTTTTCCCGCCTAAAACGACTCCCGGCTATAAATATGAGAAACAACCCAGGTATGAACTCAGACTACTCTCACTCTTCAAATACTTATCTTCTCCGATACCAATACTTATTCTCACGCCGGAGTCGGGTCAAGGAGAGAACCCTCTTCTCCCCTTGGCGAGGCTAACGGTGTTCTTTTTTGCAGGGCTACCGGAGAAATAATTCCATTGCAACTGAATCAACCGAGGGAGAGCTAACCTTTTATGCGGATTCAAACCCCCTAACTATCTCGGTTCCGACCATTTAGTTGGTGTTTCTTCAATTAACTATAATAGCATATATGACAGAATAATGGTGTTTGCCCGAGTTAATGGACGTGGTTTCCTAAGCGATAACCTTTAATGAGTTCCGATCTATGCTCCCGGTAGTTGATGCACAGACGAAAGCTATCATCTTTCTTCTTGTCGAACAACACTGTAGCTCCCCAAGTCGAGAAGCTTGGTCTGATAAATCCCTTCTCTAGCAACTCTTGGAGCTGCGCTGACAACTCTTGCATCTCTGAGGGTGTAAGTCGATAAGGTGCCTTGGCTACAGGCACGACGCCTGGAACCAAGTCAATGTGGGATTCGACTTGTCGTTGAGGAGGCAATCCTGGCAAGTCTTTGGGGAAGACTTCATGATATTCCCTTACCACAGGGGTATCTTCGAGCTTTGGTTCTTCGGCTTCTGTGTCCACGACATGAGCCAAGAAACAACACATCATTTACACAGAAACTCTAGTGCCTTCAAACAACTGATAGTCTGTAGAGGCGTATCCTGCTTCTCTCTATGAATCACGATCGTCTCTTCATTCGCCATCGGGATGTGGATAATCTTCTCGTGGCAAACCATCTCTGCATGCTTACTCCACAGCCAATCCATTCCAACTACGACGTCGAAACTTCCTATTTCAGCTGGCAGAAGATCTGACGAAAACCCACGCTCTCCAAACTCTATATCGCAGCCTCTAATCAATTCGTTGGTTTCTACTAACTTCCCATTAGCTAGTTTTATCAAGTACGGAATATCTAACTTACTCGCTACTAAGCCAAGTATATCCTTAAACGCTAGGGATACGAAGATATAGACGACACTAGTATCAATTAGCACATATGCAAAACTTTTGGTTGATTAAGAACGTACCAGTAACCACATCTGGATCCTGGCATGCTTCGCGAGTTCCGATGTTGCACGCCCCTCCACGGTCCTGGTCATTCTTCGGGCAATCCTTCCTAAAGTGCCCCACGTCCCAGCATTTGAAGCAACCTGGAACTCTACCATTATCATTTCCGCCTTGGTTGCCGTCATCCTTTCCTCCTTGTCTTGGGTACTTCGTTCGACATGCATACTTGTTGTGTCCTTCCTTTCCGCACTTATCGCACCATGGCTTCTGACATCGACCTTCATGGTGAAACTTGCACTTATCACATCGCAGCTTAGTCCCCAAGTAAACTTTCCGAAAATGCCCTATGCCACCACAACCTTGACCTTGTTCTTGTTCTTGATTATTACTGTTTCTGTCCTGATAACCGTTGTTGTCGTTTTCTCCGCGACTTCCGCTGCCATCCTGACCTTCATTCCTATGTCCGGCACCGTACCAACATGTCTCCTTAGGGTGGCCAACTTTTCCACAAGTTCCACATTTCCCATATCTGCATCGCCCATTATGGTATTGTAGACAGTTGTCGCACTTAGGTGGGATGCCCATGTACTCTCTTCCCTTTTTGGCTACGTTGTTTTCGTTCGCCCGAGAACCCTTTTAAAAATTAGTGAGCTTCATCTTGTTCTTTCCGGATGACTCCGCATGAGCCTCTTTCTTCTCATCAAGGGTTGAAAGCTTTTCCAGTCTAGCCGCTTCTTTAGTGAGCGCCACACTTAAATCAACCGCATCGATAGTTGTTGGAGGTTTCGATGCTAATATCAAGCTCAGAACCTGAGGTGCCATCCCCCAGATGAGTTGTTCGATCCTCTCAATCTCTGCTTCCACCAGGTATGGGATAACTCGCGCCAAATCATGAAGTATCTGTACATATTCCGCCACCTTTGGACCTTCCATCTTTAGTTTCCAGAATTCAATCTCCAGCTTCTGGATCTCCATCTGGGAACAATACTCCTTACGTATCAATTCTTTCAACTCATCCCATGTCAAAGCATACGCAGTAGCCTCGCCCATTATCTGAACCCGAAGGTTCCATCGTGACAGAGCCACATCTTGAAACAATTCAGAAATGTATGTGACTTGTTGCTCTGGAGTACATCCGCTCATTTGTAGAACATAATCCATGTTCTCGAACCACTTCATAAAAACTACGGCACCCCCAGTGCCGTCAAAGTTCAGAGGCTTGCAGTCCAGAAACTGCTTGTAAGTACAGCCTATACCCAAGCCACATCATCACAGAAAGCATTAGCAAAGCACATTCGGAATGTCCAAATGTATTGTAATGTGTCTTAGGTGACTTAAACATTACCGTTAGGTGGGTTATTCCCTGAGGTACTTCCGCTGTGTCTGTAGCGAAGAACCTCGTACCAAGCTATGGCCCGTGAGATGTGCGCTTGCCATTCTGCCTCGGTCAGCTGAATGATCACTTGAGGAGACATCTTTTAAGAAGATGATATGGGTCAGGTCTTATTTGTTCAGGAAATGTATATAGTTGTCTAGAGTTCGTATGTACATACACATAATAAATTATCATATCAAACAGTCAAGCAACAGCATAATCATAACATCAACAGGTAAACGGGAGCATATTTAATGAGAACATAACAAGCAAATGTGTTGTTGATTTACACGTTTAATGAGAACATGATGATTAGGCTTTCATTAATCACTGACCACAAAGTATATTATTACATGTTTTGCAAAGTGTATCATATCAAGAGAGAACACAGGGTCACACTACCCTTGTCCAACCAGTCTACAAAAGTCTCGTAATCAAAAGGTGGTCTTCAAAAGGCTTCACAATCTCAGCTCAAAAGTGGTACCCTCATCAAAGGTAATGCATCTGCATAAAACCAAAAACCTACTGTACTGATGGCGGAGGAGGAGGAGGGAGGAGAATCAAACTGAGAACATGTGCGAGCTCCTCCTCAAGTTTATGTACATGACGAAGCAAATAACGGACCTGCTACTCAATAGTAACAAATCAAGCATCAAACTCTAGAAAAGGTGTAAGAGGAGAAGGTGGACACACGAAAGGAGGCGGTGATGAACAAGGGGAACAGAAGTAGACTGACAAGGACACGGTAAAGGACGCGGTATCGACTCAAGCTCCAAGATTCTGCGACTCATAACTTCAAATCGAAGCTGAAGCGAATAAAGTAACTCATCCTGTGTATAGCCAATAAAATGCGAGGGATGGTGGGGGTCTGAGGTCGGCATGGAATACGGTGGGGACCATCGGAATGGCCCATCAGTTGGTGAAGAAGTAAAAGGTGCAAACTGGGGAATTTGTGGAAAAGCCGCTGAAACATGAGGGTCATGACTAGGCTGCTGGCCCCGAAGTACCTTCTCCTGGACGGGGTACTGGGATGTCTTGTAAGAAAACGATAGGTAAATTAACACGATGGACATCAGACTCCACGGAATGAGAATGAGCAACATCAGCGGGTACAGGTGCAGGTGGAGGAATAACTGGCTCAACAACAGGAGGATCAACGTGAGCAGGGGCTGGATCAGGTATGAGGGGTGCAATGTCAGGTATGCCAAAAGGAATAGGGTCATGATCAAGTAAAGGCTCAGGATCAGCAGGTATCGGGTCAGGATCAGCAGGTGCAGCATCGGGCTGATCAATAGGAATAAAGTCTAGCTCAAGATCAGATTCAAAGTTGTGTGGAGGAGATGGTGCAGCTGATATGGCCATGTCATCCTCAAAATCAGGGGCATAGCGTCGTAATCCAACTTCCTGCAAGGCAGAAGAAGTCACAGACTCAAAGGAATCTGAGACAAAGTGTAAGCTAGAGTTAGAAGAAATCTCAATAACAGGGATCTCAAAAAGTGGAATAGCAACAACGTCCTCATCAAGCTCTCCATCGCCATGAGCATCATCAAAAGGACCATCAATAAACAAATCAACGTCAACATCAATCAAATCATCAAAGGCAAATCCTCGAGAGGAATGGCCACTAAAGGAACGGGAGCGAGGATTGGTTCCACGACATACTCACCATCGGGATGATCGATGATAAGATGATCATGGACTGGGGTGGGAACTACAAAAGGATCCTCGTCGGGAATGCCATCAGCAAGCGGTATGTCATCTCCAAGGTCGGGCAACGCGAATGCTGCAAGTCGTCGTCATCATACATCATCTCCGAGTCACTCTCTGAATCTGATGTATAGATCTCTGGCTCTGGTATAACCTCATCGTCGGAGACTACTGCCATGGGATCATGGCCGTCAGACAATCCGCTATCAGACGACGACATAGTGTCTGTAATAGAATAATCACAACATATGCACACATATTAACTATCAACATTTAGCATGTAATCAAAGACAATGAAATCATGTAATCATGTATCCTCCCTAGTCTCCCAAACTAAACCACCTAGTCTCCCAGACTAAACCACCCAGTCTCCCAGACTAAACCAACCAGTCTCTCAGACTGAACAACCCAGTCTCTCAGACTGAACCACAAACATAAACCTTGAAATGTGTTTAGTGCCCTTTTTTTGTAAAAATGTTTGTTTCCCTGGATCTAGGCGTTTCGTGTATGCAATGAAAACATGTTGTAAAAAAAATATTTTCATGAGAGCCCTAATGATTGTAGTCTAGACTCGAGAAAGAATCCTAGTTCGCTACAATCGAAGCTCTGATACCAAACTGTCACACCCTGACTTTTGCGGAAGCGTGATTATGTATGACCTGCTTAATATCATTGCATTTAATCATAACAACAACTATATGATAAAACCGAAGATGTTCATCCATTAAATAAGTTTAAAAACATAACGACATTGTTTGAACATAGACTTCAAATTTGAGTACAACCCATGCAACTTGTTTTTAGAGTTCACAAAGACTCGAAAAAATCATTAATTAAAACTTGGCTTTGATAGTTGTGTCTTATCTAGGATAAAACATACAATCCAAATCCTCAGACATCGGATGACACCTTTTATTCTCAAGCTCACTTGAAACATCCAAACGCCCGCCAGATCCATTTTTAATTCCCTGAAATACATGTAGTTTGAAAACATCAAC
Organism: Helianthus tuberosus; assembly: GCA_030545235.1. Taxonomy (NCBI): domain Eukaryota; kingdom Viridiplantae; phylum Streptophyta; class Magnoliopsida; order Asterales; family Asteraceae; genus Helianthus; species Helianthus tuberosus. The sequence continues at coordinate 8,914,242 of CM060396.1, read as the reverse complement.
AAAAGTTGACCGAGTTCATGTGTTTAGTGTGTGAGCTCGAATAAACTTGGAAATCATTGTAAGTAAGTATGTATTTGCAAACCCTGGTATGAAAACAACAAGGAAAAATAAATCATTAATGGTTTGCAGGGCCATTAATATGTGTGACGTGATGCAGGAAGACTCAATCCTAGCAGATTTTCCCACGGCTTCAGTTTGAAGACATAGTCACCTCATGGGCCAAATCCTGGTCCACATGGGTGTGGGCTCGCTACACCCAAATAGATCTATCACTCATGTCCCTTGGTCCTACAAAGAGTATTAATGGTCTTAAGCGTCATATCCACCACTCACATGATCTAGCAGTACCCTTCCTTAGCCAACCATACCAAATAATAAAGTTTATAAACAGTTTGTAACATGTACTTCACCCCCGAAGTTATAAAGCCGAAAACAGTTAAAAGAAAAGGGGGAACATAAACTCACAGTCTTGCGTCTTCGTATCACTGTAACTCAAGCTTTGTCTGGCGTACACAACTACCTACAACGTACTAAGGTCTATTAGACGAGCGGGTAGTGCCTTGACTTAGAATTAATTAGTGTCTTTGAGTTACGTTTCTTCGTGTCTACGATATTATTCCACGTTATATAATTATTTGTTAAAATAATAAATATTTTAACTTAAATTATATTTATTAAATTTTGGAATAATAATATATTTTAACTTGATATTCTTCAAGTATTTGTACTTGTATATCCTTCCCAAGGATGGGTGTATTTGTATTCGCATTCTTATACTTGTATATTTTTGCCATGTATCGGGGTCGTATTCTGGTGTGTATTTATACGTATGAGAATACGTATTTTTATTGTATTCGTTAAGTATTCTTATACTTAATTTCGTATTAATTTTTCCGGAATATTATCTTTAATAAAAGTTCACCAATATATATTTCTAAAATATATATACTTTAAGAAATACTACTTAGAAAAATTAGTTATAATTTTTCCCTTGGGCAAAAATATTTGTATTTTCATATAAGTTCCAAAAATAATATATTTTCAAGTCTAACTTAGAAAATATATATATAAACTTATTTTTCTCCCAAAAATAATATATTTGATGTTTGTTTGAGAAAATATATATTTCTTTCAAAAATTATATATCTTCTAATATCCCCAAGAAAACATAGATATTTTTATTCACCTAAAAGTAATATATTTTCTTCTGGTAAAAAATATGATATAAATTTGTACTAATTGTAAAAATCATATTTTTGTTTCCTTTGGTGTCCAAAATATTATTTACCAATATATACATATGAAAAATATTTCCGGAATATTTTGTAAGTTATATTCCTTAGTTCGGTTTCACCAATATCTTGTGTATAACTTGTATATTCATATTCTTGGAATTTTGGTAATATTTTGGATTGTAATTTTTGGTATTATGATGAGTTATATCATTTCAAGTCCTAAAATAATATAACTAATACACGTAATATACAAATAATCACACACATGGTGGCTTCTAAATATATATTTCCTAAATACATATTTAGTCACTTTTATTTATAAAAAAACTAACCTCCAGTATTTATATTTTTGAACAAAACTTATATGGCAAACTTTATGTGAAAATCCATGGTTTAAAATACACTTGTAAATATTTATTTGAAAATATTCTTCTAATCAATTTCAAGAAATTCATTGACTTGATATCAAAGAGTTATCGTTTTGCAATAATGTGGTTCACAGTGCAAAAAAAAAAAATTCAAATATAGCGAAATGATATTTGAGTTCGGATAAAATAACAAATCGGAATGAAGCCCTCCAGTGGTCTTCATAGATCAAACTAACCACATGCGTAACAAACAGTGCATGTGTAATGTGTGGATTTACGCCAGAAATGAAACAGATCAATATTCGCTACTATGAAAGAAATCCTCATGGTATGATGACCATTAGAGTAAGTAGAAACACGAAAGTCAACTCATTATATGCAGAAGTCAGAAAATGAAATATAAGAACTTTATCTGGAATTTCGTGTGATAACCGTTGTTAAGTGACATTACCAGGGAATGTCGAATAAAATGAAATAGGGAATTTGCAAAGGTATGTGACTCCTTTTGCAGTGATAATAATTATGACTCTGATTAGACTGTGCACCGATGGTTGTAAAATCTTGTTACAACGTACCTCAGCGATATTCATGTCATTTGTCGGATCACGCGGCCAAGTGTTGCTTTTTGATTAGTAATTTTTCTACTGACGGAATTAGTATTGGTGTCATCGTGCCCAATTTATATTTTCTAAAGGTCTTGCTTTGACTTGGAAGTCGTGTGTGATATACTTTGACGTCTGTGGAAGTATAATTTAAGTTTCATGTGTTTTGTTGTGCACTAACACAACTTTATATGCTTCTTACTTGCGTTAATAGTCTATGGTAATGCATTTGGAAATTCTTATACTTTTGATGGTATCCCAACTTAATGGGTTCCTGTCGTTTATTTTGTCGCATGAGTTACGAGACAGATGATCAAACGAAATAATGTTTGATATCAGAATTATAGATAAGAGATTCCTAATAAAGAAATCTAGATTTATTATTAACACATATGCTTGTGCTTTATTCCTAATTGACTTTTGGAATTTTCTTATAGATATACATATCTATATAATCATATATTTCACATTCTGTAATATACATACCTTCTATAAGGTCTATGTATTTAACAGATTCATAAATCAGATATCAGGTCATGATACTATTTAGGGAAATCTTGTCACTTACTATTTAGGGAAATCTTGTCACTTGTTTGACATATTATATACCCTGTCTTATCCGGTTCTCGCCGGAGAGGTAACCTCAGTATATCCGGACAAGCTGGAGAGTCTGCTACACCATACCCAGTCTTGCCGGAGAAAATTTTCTATTTCCCATAAATAGTATCTTTTCAAAAGTGCCTCTTTTATTAGGCTTTTATCCAGAATTAGGGAAATTTGTATTCCCATAACATATCTTTATTCTAGACCAAATAATATCAATAAGCAAGGATTAATAACAATTAAATGTTATTGCTTAGTTATCATATCTTGCAATATTCTAATTATCATTCTTATGGCATACCAAAACCCATCATACTTTATTTACACAAGTACTTAGATTATCTCGAAGCTTAGACTAAGGCATCTTTTCTTAAGTTCAAGTCTAAATGCTATCATGTGTGCTATCAGTTAATAGCAATCTCCTAACTCTTTTATATAAGCTAAGGTATTATTATCACAACACCTATAGGCTTAAAACCTGGCTCTGATACCACCTTCTGTCACGACCCCCGACCCATCCTGGACGGAATTGGGAGCCGTGAACAGCCAAGTGGTACCGGTGATTATTTTGAAAAATATTGCATCGAAAATTTCATCAGGACCGTGAGTTAGGAAAAATATCAGAGTTTAGAAAACACCGGATTTTATTTATTAAATAGATGGGATAAACCCATGTTTTACAATTGTAGCTTTAATAAAGATAAATTTTATTACATAAAAAAATATTTCTTAATTTGATTTAATTAATAAAATAAGCCACTTCGTGAAGCCTTTCAGTGCCATATCCATCTCTTACTCCAATCTACTGTAATTACCTGAAACGCATTTTAAAAAGGTTTTGTCAGCAGGAAATACTGGTGAGTTCATTCTATTTACTAAAATGACACGTTTGTTACAATTTACAGTATTAAGAGAGATTACAATGTTTCCTGATATCAACCAACTACCCACAGTATTTGTCACTCGACCCATTGGCCCTCCCGTTGTCCAATGGTGTCTGTGACTATGGTCATATCACCCCTTGGCTAACTCGTTGTCCAATGGTGAAGATTATCAAGTAATGTATACAAAACCCCACATATCGGTTGTAACTTGGTGATTACATAAACTTAATCACTGTAATTATAACCTTTGAAAATAAACATGATTTTGAAAGTAATTTGATAAAAAGAGATTGACTCACATTATAAGCATGCAGATTTATACGGGCATAGCTTAGCCTATTGGTTAGCCTTGATATTGCAGGCAGAACTTAGCCTATTGATTAATCTTGTAACCTAGTGCACACGAACTCGGTAAATAACTAATACAGCATTTACGATAACTCACGAGATTAAACTCTCACAACTAATGCCAAAGTGAAATCACTTAAACATCCATCGGATTCACAATGAATGACAGAGTATTCCCCGAGTTCGGGTGGTACTCAAACATCCTGTCGGAATCACGACTAATGACAAAGGATAGCACTTAAACATCCTGTCGGATAGTTTCAATCGATCGGATATTGAATCGTAGCAGCGATCAAGTTAATACCCTGTATCGTAGCAGCGTTTCGTGTTGTGTGTGTTTGGTAGTAATTAGGGGATATCTCGAAGCGTAAAACGAATTTTAACGTCGTTCCAACTCCAGAAATCAAGTCCCAACATCCTCTATTTATACTGAAGATTTGACCCCCTCGCGTGACGCGAGGGGTCACCCTGGGGGCGTCGCGTCGCATGACGCGACGGGTCACATATTCTCATAGGGTTGCCAGGTGTGTTTCTAGCCTGGCTGAGTCGACGAATCTTGAAAATTCGATTTAGACAGCAATTTGTGAGGATAATCGTCAATGGGGAAATACCCCCCTTGAGTTTTAGGGGCCCTGATCCTGATTCTGATTGTTCTGAAATTTGTAGGGTTTATGTAGGATTACTTAAGGGTCTTAACTAAGGTTTCCTTGTGAACAAAATATAATAATAAATAATAGTTTTGGTGAGAGTTATTATGGTTTGGGACAAAAAGGGAATGAAACGGTGAGAAAAGAAAATGGACCCACTTTGTAACTTTAGGGTTCAACTAGAAAGCCTCCTGGTATAAATTTTGGGTATAACTTCTGGGCTATTTAAAAATATATAATGCACTCGTGTTAAGTATAGTACCCCTCATTCAACCTTGTCCCTATGTCCCGAGACCGAATCCCAACAACTTAGTCGGGCAGAGCCCTGACATATGTTATGAGGCTCAGATCAATCGGAAAGGGTAGCGGTGATCGGAAGTTAAAACACTTAAAACGGGACAGGGCTCTATTATTATTATAAATAAAATAATAATTACTAGAGAATTTTTTAGAGGAAAAGATGGGCGATACAGGAAAGGAAAGAAAATGAAACATTTCATGAAGTCTTTGTATGCTATTTATAGCAAAGGCATAAAGCCTTGTCATTATATGGATTCATATATCTTGAAGACACGTATTGATTCATGCATCCTCATATTCATTTGGAGAAGATATTATTTTCTTATTATCTCGATACACACTTCAACAGAAGTTTAAATTGTTAACTTTAATTAATATTTTATTATTTTATTTCGTAAGTTTTAGTTTTATTATTATTATTATTATTATTGTTATTATTATTTATATATTATAATTAATTTAACGGCTTCAGTTATTTGGCGTGTATAGCTTTTAAAATATAATGTTCTACAAAATAATGAATATGTCATTCGAACGAGAATATTTTTGTCTACATTTGGATCTAAGTTTCATTAAAAACGGAGTAGGTTCAAAATACAATGTATTTTTATATTTTTATTATTATACGGTTCCTAGGCCCGTCTAGGTACTTCATATTTCTAACAGTCGACTTACCCGTAATATACCTGTCTAATAATATAAGTTTTTATAGACTTTTATTTTATTTGAAAGGTCACCCATATACAGGCCAATTAATTAGAATAATATTTCAACCAACTATATATAAAATAGTGTTTAAAACTATTTGTGTTGAATATTTATTATTAAAAATAAACTAGTTACTAGTGGTTAATAAATTTAACTAAACCTATAATTCTTATATAAAAATAGGAATGTTACATCATCCATGAAATTTTAGATCTATAAGTATTACAACTTACTTTGATCATTATTTTACAAGAAAACCACATATTCTTTCAAGTTCATGCTTTTCATGAGGATGATCCATTAACTTCTACCATGTTCATCCTCTCATCTTGCTAGATTATGTTTTTAATCATGATCTAGCAAGATCATATGATGATCAACATCATTTTCACAAGCAATCAACAATCAACAAGTATTACAACACATAAACATTAAGATTGCTTCATGATTTAAGCTTATGTTCAAGTTTCTTTCTTGTGATTCTTAGTGCTCTTCAAGATTATCAAAATGTAACATCTTTTAACCACTAATATAAGATGTAAAATGGAGTGTATAATGTTCTTACCACTAGCTCAAGGCTAGGGATGATTCAAGAGAAAAAAACAAGTGGATAATAGCAAATGAAGGAGGTCCTTGAACTTCCGAAAGCTCCTAGTTTCTCGATGCACCTTCTAACACCTTTGTATCACTAGAGTTTGGATGGGATGGAAGTGAAAGATGGTGGTGGTGGTGACCTTGATCTCGGCCGAGACTAGGAGGAGGAGAGGGAGAAGTGTGGTGTGGTGATGTTAGTGAAAAATGAGTTTGTTTAGTCTTATGGTTCCTTAAATAATCCTTCCACACCATTAGCCCATTGTGTATTATGTTTAGTAAAGTGAGCACAAGATCCTACAATATCCATTAAAGAATTGAAACAAAATCTCTAGGTGGGTCCCTTGTTGAGGCTGTAGGTATGGGGGGGTGTAGACTAGGTTTTAACCTTATAGTTAGTTTATGGTTGGAATGTAAGTGTCTAGTTAGGTGGTTAGTTATTAGGTATTTATATGACGTGTTATGATGTTCGGGGACCATAACTAGCTTGGTAATATTAAAACAATGCTTCTAGTGTAAGTTTGTGTTTCGGGTAGTGTCCGGTTGTTCGGTTGGTTACCAGTTCGTTAAGGTGCTAAACTATATAGTTTAGTGTGCTTTATGTACCCTTTTTGTGACACTTTTAATTCCCGACACTTAGGAAAGAATTCGGGACCATTTATCCATATTTCTGCATAATGTTAGTGTGTTTAAATGCTGAATTTGCTGAATTTCTGCAGATTTCTGCAGTTTATGTGAGTTTTAAGCACTTTCCGGCACTTAAACTATCACTAGGAAGGCAGTTTTGTGATCCTTACTTTCCTACACACTATACTAGTGTATTACTTGATTTCTGGCTCATTCTGTGTCTTAATACAATGTCTCTCAATCTACTGAACTCCGTCAGCATTTTCCTAATTTGTCTGATAACTCTGCTAGCCGTGTTTCGTGCATCATTTGAGTCACTAAAGTTCTCATGAAATAATGATATATCATTTGTAATATACGATGCACATGTATGTATATGGCAATAATCAGAAAGCAGTTCAAGTAATTAATTGTAATTTAGCACAGTCATTAAGCACTAATCAGGGTTTAATAGTTGCATGGATACCTGAAATTTTGACAGTTGTCACATATCTGACTTGGCCGACTCGACCAAAACTATACAAACCGTAAATAAAGACCGTACAAATTACTACGTAATAAGAACACGTGTAGGTCAACCCGGAGGATCGAGTAACCTCTATTCCTGTTTTCCGACAAACCCAAGAGTGCGGAATCCAAACGGGTAAGTTAAACTGTAAGACCCTAATTTGTAATTGACCAAAACGTCGCAGCGGAAATTTGTACCATAAAATTTCTTTAGTTTCAAACACCTTGACGCACTTAAATTCATTTTTAGGGTTAATTCTTTTACAATAAATACCTTCATTATACTCATTTACAATAAGAAAACATAACCTAGCTTCACTCAGATACGCACTCAACAATCCCGTACAATCTATCTGGTGACTCGATCGTTGATCTCTCCTCTTCAATATGATATACTGGCTCGAACAACCTGCACTCACCAAATACATACAAGACATTAATAGGTTATCAATATAAACAATACTTAGCCTTGGATTATTTCCATTCCATTATTCCTTTACATTAAACGTTCTCTCTGTGTACCTCACCTCTGGTGAGTCTTCGTTACTGTACCTGCATTACACCTAAAATACCAGGTACACGAATACAACGTAAAACTTAATCATGCTGAATGACTTACACACATACCTAAACTTCATACACATTATCTCCATACATACATATGTACACACATGCATACATACCTACTTGCATACGTACTCACACACATACAAGCCAACCGACATGCATACCTACATATATATATATATATATATATATATATATATATATATATATATATATATACATCTACATCATTATTTACGTATCGTCATATGCACATATCTACACTATTGCATACACTCATGACATTATACATATATACATACGTACATACCTATCTACACCTATGCATACACTTAATTTTATAAAAAACGTAATTTAAATTAGTCATACGCAACTTAAAACGCGTTTAAGCGAGTTCCCAAGACAAAACAAAACACGAAAACAATTTTCGGAGAAACATAGCCCGTCGCGTCACGCGACCCCCCGTCGCGTGGCGCGACGCCCTCAAATGGACAGAACGTGTGTAGCTGGTTGCTGTATATTCCCAGCACGATCCGGTTTCACGGAAATAAGCATAACTCTCTCGTTTTTGATTCGTTTTACCCGATTCTTTTTCCTATACGTTCGTAATTTAATTCTCCATCTACTGGAGTTAAAATCCAACATCCGACATAATAAAATTTCAGACTTATAACTCTTCGGCTTATTACCCTCTTACCAAATTTCGACCCGTTCATGCATTCAACAACATAACTTGTTTGTTTTACCATAACCTCTTATAAACCTAATAATATCAGTGACGTCTATCATAAAATACTAAATTCTTGGATGTCTTGCATTCTCTTAACACATTATCGTTCATATGATTATTTTGACCCGTTAAGGGTATTCACGCATTAATTGGTCTATAACTAACAAAACCATACTCCCCACTTCCATACTTGTCCAAAACATTACACTAATCGAATAACTTGTTTCTAAACTACTTTTAAGATCGTTTGCCCAAAATACCCATCAAGGGCATTTTGGTCAACTTTAATCCAATCATCTACGACGAAAGAATATAACACATGTTTGACCTCAATCATCATGTTTAGTTAATTAAATCACCATATTACTTAATCGAACTAAGAAGTGATTACGGAAATCACTTAGCTTATGCGTCCGTGCTCGTAACCGCTTCATTGCCTTTTCTTGACCCGTTAGCCTCTCATGCTTGAGTCCGTCTTGACATGATTCCTATACTTTCATTTCATCGAAATCACGCTCTTATTAGCCTACTCATTTGTACATGTTAACAATCATATCAATCGCATAATCCACACTTAACTTTCCTTAGTCATTTCTAACAAGCATTAAAACATATAATTAACTTCATATCCTTTCCAACCCATGTAATTCATCATGTAATCACAAATAACGCATATTAACATAACATGTACCAAACGACTTCCTATAATCCTACCTTTACGACAACGAGTCAAATCATGTTTCTTATACTTAGTTGACTTTCCAGAGTCAACTACCAACCATATTTAACTATCGACTTATCATCATATACTCGTAACATCATAATCGACTATACGGACGACACTATATACACTTTATCATACGCTTGATGTGCGTACCACCTTTTAAGCATTCATATATAAATCTTCTAAACTCATACATGACCCATCAAAACCTACTATTAATAATCATGTATCATTCCCAATTAAACATCAAACGTATCATCATCATATCTCTCCTAATCCATCTAACAAGAATTCATCATACCCACATAATACATCAATCTTTCAACAAAACTTTGACATAGTTGGTGATTCTAGTCATTATCTTCACCCTAACTAACGGGTTTCACCTCTAATCATCAAATTAACACAAACCATACGTACCCCATGTTCTATACGATGATTCTAACCCTTGTACATGATTAATTTCATGTTAACTCACGGATTTGAACATAACCCACTTCACACATGATCACCAATCTTAGATTTAAGACATACCTTACGATCCCCTCGTGAAGGTGATCATTAATCCGTGTTCCTTCTTGAATTTGGGCTTCGATTCACCCTTCACTTTAGTGATTTAGTTGAATTAGGGTTTGGAGCTCTTGAGAGCTCCTAAAGCTTCAAGAACACGCACGTATGTGTGCTTATGTGTGTGTATAGACCTTTTAATTAGTTATAAACTTTCATCTGTTCCACTTTAGCCCCTCGGGTTTGCCTTTAAAACATAACGTGCACTACTTCCATCTTTTAATACTTTTGACCATACCCTTAACTAGGTTAAATAGCCTAGTTATTTATTTCATGACGTGTCCTATAGGAACACATGACAATATTAACATTCGGATTTTAGGGCGTTACATAAACCAAGTTCGAACACGTAAATGATAAACACGAGACTCAACGATTAACACTCCATTGTATTAATACTTGAAACTGTTACAATACAATGTTTACAAAATAATCTCTGTAAACTCTCTCTGGTTCTCTCGTGTGTGTGTTCTGTGTTCTAACTAGTATGTGAATTCAATCTGAATATATTTAAAGACAGACACGACGAAACAGAACAGGATACGACGAAACTGTTGTCGTCGACGAAACACATTTCGTTTCGTCTATATCTTTGACGAAACGGGATGGCTACGGCGAAACTCCAAAGTCGACGAAATGCTTTATGTTTCGTCGACATGCATGTTCAAATAATGGATTTCGGCCCAAGTTGTCACGGCCCCCGACCCGGTTTAACCCGATTCAGGAGCCGCGGGACAGAAATCCCGTGGTATTTATTTAATTGAGTTTAGCAGCGGAAGTTTATCATCAGGATCTTTTAAAGCTAAAATTTTTCCCGATTATTTTATTTCACAACTCGGGATAAAACCCCGGTAATTTACAATACTATTATTTTACAGAGAAATCTTTATGTTACAAAACATATTTCTTTATTTTATAATGAGCCACTATCTTAAGCTTGAAATGCTCCCCAACACTTTTCCTGGATTATAACAGATCACCTGAAACATGTTTGAAAAAGGTTTTGTCAGCGGGAAATACTGAGTGAATCATTCTATTTATTAAAATGACTCGTTTATTATAATTTACAGTATTAAGAGAGATTACAATGTTTCTGATATCAACCAACTACCCACAGTATTTGTCATCGACTACTTTCGGTGACTGTGGTCATACCACTATTGGGGCAACGAATATCACAAATTTTAGGTTCGCCCACCTAAAGTGATAAAACAGTAGTAATGTATACAAAACCCCACATACCGGCTGTAAATTGGTGATTACATAAACTTAATCACTGTAATTATAACTTTGAAATAAATAGGGTTTTGTAAATTAATTTGATAAAAAGAGAATGACTCACATTGCAGATTTAACACGGATAGAGTTTACTCTACGGATTAGCCTTGTTAACCTAAGTTAGATAATAATGCACACAAAACTGGGCTAGTAATCAATACAGCATATACGATAACTCACGAGATCAAATTCTCACAATGAACGACAAAGTGCAATACTTAACATCCATCGAATTAACGACAAACGACAAAGTATAACCCTAATGTGGGCGGCACTTAAACATCCATTGGAAATGAATCGTAATAGCAATCGAGTTATTACCCTGTTTTGCGGCAAAAATTCGGGATTCGTGTGTGTTAATTGTAGTAAACAGAATGTTTCTCAGTGTACGTAAAGAGATTTTACGTCGTTTGAACTCCCAATTTCGATTGCCAATGTCTGCTATTTATACACAAAATTTGACTAGCTTACGGACCGTAAGCCTCACAATGTTGAGGTCCGTAAGGGTCGAAAATAGGTTATAGGGTAGCCACGGTTGGGACTAGCTTTGCTGAGTTGACATAATCTAAATTTTTAATTTTGACAACGAGTATTTTTAGATAATCGTTAACTAGGGTTTACCCCCCTTAAGTTTTAGGGGCCCTGATCCTGATTCCGATTGTTCTGAAAATTTTAGGGTTTGTGTAGAATCACTTGGGTGTCTCAATTAGGGTTTCCTATTGGTCAAATTAATTTAATATATATGACTTTTGATGAGGGTTGTTACATTCTCCCCACCTTAATAAAAATCTCGTCCTCGAGATTTACTGGAATAAATGTGGATACTTTCGCTTCATTTCTGATTCCAGCTCCCAAGTGTATTCAGCTCCTCTTTTTGAATCCCACTTTACTTTAACTAGCACTAGTTGTTTGTGTTTGAGAAACTTCACTTTTCTGTCTTCTATCTGAAGAGGTTTCTCAACAAATTTTAACTTTTCGTTTACCTCTATGTCTTGAAGAGGTACTATTAAAGATTCATCTGATAGACATTTCTTGAGATTGGATACATGAAATACATCATGTACTCCAGCTAATTCCTCTGGTAGTTGTAAACGATAAGCAACTGGTCCTATACGTTGGATCACAGGGAATGGTCCTACGTACCTTGGACTTAGCTTTCCTTTCTTACCGAATCTAACAACTCCTTTCCAAGGAGAAACTTTCAATAGTACTCTGTCTCCAACTTGGAATTCTAACGGCTTGCATCTATTGTCTGCATAACTCTTTTGGCGATCTCGAGCCGTTTTCAATCTTTCCTTGATTTGAGTAATCTTGTCAGTCGTCTCTTGCACAATCTCAGGACCTGATAATTGATTTTCTCCTACTTCTGCCCAACAAATTGGAGTTCTGCACTTTCTCCCATACAGTGCCTCAAATGGAGCAGTTTCAATACTTGAATGATAACTATTGTTATAGGAGAATTCTATCAGAGGTAATTGATCGTCCCAATTTCCACCAAAATCTATCACACATGCTCTAAGCATGTCTTCTAGAGTTTGGATCGTCCTTTCACTTTGCCCATCTGTTTGTGGATGATATGCCGTGCTTAGGTTTAGTCGAGTTCCCATTGCTTGCTGGAAACTTTTCCAGAAATGAGAAGTAAACCGACTATCCCTATCTGATACTGTCACACCCCTAATTTCCACGTGTCACCGGTGGGCCCGGTGGGGGTATCGTGACGTCGTTGGTATCATCATAGACAAACAACACAATATAATAATGCACAGCGGAAGCAAAAGATAGATTCATTTCAACTTTAATTTAAAATGTAATATTAATTATCACAAGTAGTTGAAACGGATCCACAGGCGGATCGAAATAAAATACGATAATTGTTCAACAGTTTATTGTCGTCCAAGCTGCGAGACTTATTGTGGACGCTCTAGAAGACTGCCAGCCTATTACGTGTAGTACCTGCACTTAATCTTTTGGGAAAAATACGTCAGTTTACACTGGTAAATACAATTCAACTGACTCATTTTGAAAAGGGTTGAAAATTTATTTAAATGCACATGGCATAAAACATTTCTATTAACTTGGGATAATTATTTAATTATAATCTTGTGAACGAATTACATGTTACTTGTGCGTTCAGTAGCCCGGATCTTGTCCGGGTTAAAGATCAATAGACACACCACATAAAATGAGTTATACACTGACGGGTGTACGCCTACACCCCGTGCTCTGGTCGTGGCCATCTCGTAAGATGATGCCAAGGATATCCGGGACATGGTCATTAACCCCCCAAAGGCTTTAAGTAAGCAAGACTGTTTAAACGAGCCGAACAAATTATTCAAACTAAACACCCAAGGGTGTAGGATTTAACGCTCGATCAAGCGGTATATTATATACCGTAACCCAAGCCCGTATAGGGAAAATAAGTCAAAAAGTATTTACCTGAGTAAGTATCAATCACAATCAAGACAAATGCAAGTAGCTTTTACTGGTGCTCCTAATCTAGAACAAGGTTTATAATAACCTAATAGACTTCTAACGGGTCTTTATTTAAGCCTAAGCCTAGACCGGTTAGTTTTAAGGAAGATACGGTTCACGCATGATTAAGCGAAGACCGGATAGAATGTGAATTTGACCCGACAAGTTCGAAGACTTGCATAATATGGGTTTACTAAACACGTTCTGGATTTTGAGACAAAAATGATAAAGTTTGACCCGTTTCGGTCAATTTATGCAAACTAGTTACATAAACCGAACCGAACGCGAAAAGTGCGTTACGGGCGACCATGAGAGTCATATGCATGTTTCCTTAGTTGGTAAGCTTTAAATATGTTAAAATATCAGCAAGATATCTTCTATTATGCCCCAAATGGATTTAAACTCGATTTACGCCTCATAAGGGCATTTTGGTCATTTAAAAGGTTATAAAAGAGTTAAATTGTAAATCTGAGTTACGGGTCTGATTTATACAGTAAATATACTTAATTTATCTTGTTATATCAGTAGAGTATGACCCGTATGTAAAACTTATCATTTAAAACCAAACTATGCACCTTAGGGGCATTTTGGTAATTTAACAAAGGCTAAAAATGTCAAACTTGGAAATCTGAGTTTATAAACTTGTACATACTGTTATTTTATAAAAATATGTTAAACACATCAGTAAATATAAGTCTTATATGTTTGGTATGGTTATAGTATATACTATGCGTTAAAAATGCTTTAAAATGCGATTTGGAGCCGTTTTCGGGTTTGTAAAAGAAAGCTGAGATTTTTATACTTCCAGAAGGCTCAAAATACTTTATTTAGCAAATAAAATCAGTAGGAAAAGGTTTGGGGTCAAAAGGATTTGTAGAACTCGTTTTATGACCGAAAAGGGCAAATTCGGTATTTACCGAATTTGGTTTAAAGACCTATGTTATGCTTATCCAAAAATTTAATAAAAATCTTTAAAAATCCCAAAATATTATATAACATCAGTGGGTAAAAAGTTTGATACCAAAAAGTGGGTTAAAATAGGCTATGCGCTAATTGCGCTATTTACTTAACATAAAGCTTGTGATTTACGATATCGAGCATATCTCTTAATCTAAACCATAAACTGATCTGAAACTTTTGGTGCAAGTTTATAAGTCAGTACCAAAGGTTTCTACTCTTTCACTTTTCAAAAATCACGTTTTATATTAAAAAGGGCAAAATAGTCAACTTTAAGCATAAATCGGAAACATGCATATGCATCGGTTAAGCATGGAATCAATTTGTAAAATTCCAGAGGGTTAATCTTATATAAAAGTTGGTCCAAAATATGCTCAAATGCAGATCTTAACATGCATGTACGGATCAGAACCGATAGTCAAAGAAAAAGTCAATTTATGAGACTTTCGGTTCCGATTCGGGTTTAATACAGAAAATTGTCGAGTTGATCATGAAGAAACATGTTCTTACATTAATTACAAAGTTATTTTGATGATCAAACAGGTTGCATGTAGCCTACATTGTTAATCAAGCTTATTTTTACAAAAACACATTCTGTTGACTTTTTACGAAATGCTTTGACTCGACAATTAGCATATTTAGAGTGTGAATCTGATAATACCCTTTTAGGGGTTTGTTACACACATAAATACCATCATGCAGGTACTTTTAATTTGAGAAATGACTGAGCACATTTCGATTAATTGCAAAGTCAAGTTTATATTACGATAGTTTGACTTTTGGTGAATATACTAAGCTAGAACGAATTTGGAAGAGTTATTGACACTTACAAGAGTCCTAATAGAGCTTAGATATCACTAGGAAGGTGCCTTGGCGTCCAGAGAGCTCCAGGAGAAGTCTTGTGAGTTTTTGAAAGTTCAAGTGTTCTTGGTTTACTACTTCAAGCCCCTTTTAACATGAGTTTGATCTGATCTATGGCTGTTTCAGAGGTTTTCAGATGTTGTGAGATGGGTACAAATGTCCTAGAATGCATGTAATATCATTGGTGAAAGCCCTGAGTCGCCTACAGCTGTCTTGAGTCGGTTTAAAGCTGATAACTGGCAGCTGTCCAGTGTTTCGCGTAACTGGGGTCCTGACGCGGGCCGCCTGACAGTTAGGCAGACCCTACGCGGGCCGCCTGGCTATGTCTGATCCACAACAATCTTTTAAAAGTTGCAACTTTGGCCCCTAGACTTTTGTTTCGATGTTTTTCTTATATATCTTGCTCAATGGACCCTCAAATTTGATTTTTAAGGGCCTTGGGACATTTACCATCATGGTTAAGTCCTCGAACAACTTTGTGCTTACCCGAAAAGTCATAAAAATCAACGTTGACGCTTTTAACCCCTCGTGTACGGTTTTGGCCATAACTTTCTCATACGATAACAAAACTTCATGAAATTTTTATCACATAATCTAGTGAGTATATTTTATCATTACAGAGCTTCGGATTTGCCAAAGGATCACTCAGAGGTATACTTCAACATGTTGACACATTTAGCCCTTGTAGTTTGTAATTCCTCACTTTCTTTCATTTTCCGCTTCGTATGATCCATGATCCAACCGTTTAAGGTTATAAATACCATGTAGGGTTATTGTAGGGCTTATTTATCCATTGTTGACACTTTTGACCCTTACAATCACATAGTTTCACTGTATGTCAACTTTAGTCCCTCTAAAGTGTGTTTTCACACATTCAAAGTCCATGACACGTGTCACCACATTATTGGACATAAATTTTCAAGGTGTTACATCCTCACCCCCTTAAAAGAAATCTCGACCTCGAGATTTACTAAAACAAATGAGGGTATTTTTCTTTCATCGTGGATTCTACCTCCCATGTGTATTCGGTACCTCTACGGGCATCCCATTTGACCTTAACAATAGGTACATACTTCCTTCGAAGCTTCTTCACCCGTTGATCTTCAATCGACAACGGTTTTTCCACAAATTTCAAGCTTTCATCTATATGTACATCCGTATGCGGTATAACCAGTGATTCATCAGCGCAACACTTTTTCAAATTACAGATGTGAAACACATTATGGATAGCGCTAAGTTCTTCAGGCAAGTTTAATTTATAAGCAACTGACCCGACACGTTCAATAACCTCGAAAGGTCCTATGTATCTCGGGCTTAGCTTGCCTTTCTTACCAAACCTCGTCACCCCCTTCCAGGGTGATACCTTTAGCAATACTTTATCACCTACTTCGAAGTGAAAATCCTTGCGCTTTGGATTCGCATAACTTTTCTGCCTATCCCTGGCAGCTTTCAAACGATCGCGAATCTGGACGATCTTATCCGTCGTCTCAAAAACAATTTCTGGTCCTGACAGTTGGACATCTCCAACTTCCGCCCAACAAATGGGTGATCTACACTTTCTACCGTATAAGGCCTCAAAAGGCGCAGCTTTTATGCTGGTGTGGTAGCTATTGTTGTAGGAGAATTCAATTAGTGGTAGGTTCTTATCCCAGCTACCACCTAAGTCGATCGCACATGCACGTAGCATGTCTTCCAACGTTTGAATAGTACGCTCGCTCTGACCGTCAGTCTGTGGATGATAAGCCGTACTAAAATTCAAACGTGTGCCCAAAGATTGTTGGAAACTCTTCCAAAAGTGTGACGTGTATCTCGTATCTCTGTCAGAGATAATGGACACAGGTATTCCATGCAAAGCTACAATCTTATCAACGTATAATTGGGCTAGCATATCTGAGCTGTAAGTTTCCTTGATGGGTAGGAAATGTGCTGACTTCGTCAGTCTATCCACTATGACCCATATAGTGTCATTTCCCTTTCTCGTCTTTGGCAACTTGGTGATGAAATCCATCATCACCATTTCCCATTTCCATGTGGGAATTTCAGGTTGTTGTAACAAACCTGACGGCTTCTGATGCTCAGCTTTGACTTGCGCACAAGTCAAACATTTAGCTACATGAGCAGCTACAGACTTTTTCAATCCAATCCACCAGTAGTTTGCTTTCTGATCCTGGTACATCTTATCAGCTCCAGGATGGACAGAATATTTGGAACTGTGGGCTTCCTGGAGGATAACATCTCGGAGACCTCCAAAAACAGGAACCCATATTCGTCCATTCAATCTAAGCATTCCATCTTTGTCACGGGATAACTGCTCCTCAGTTACTCCCAGCTTTTCTTCAGGATAATTAGCTTCCAACACAACTTCCTTCTGTGCAGCTAATATCCTTTTGTTCAAATCATTCCTGATTTCAATGCGCTTAGCATTGATTCTTATCGGCTTAACCCTTCCCTTCCTACTCAAGGCGTCAGCAACCACATTTGCCTTGCCTGGATGGTATTTTATCTCACAATCATAATCATTTAGAGTTTCCATCCATCGCCTTTGTCGCATGTTCAAGTCCTTCTGATTGAACAAGTGTTGAAGGCTCTTGTGATCTGAATAGATCACACACTTGGTTCCATACAAGTAATGCCTCCATAGCTTCAATGCAAATACAATGGCACCCAGTTCCAAATCATGGGTGGTGTAGTTCTTCTCGTGTACTTTTAGCTGTCGTGAAGCGTAGGCAATGACCTTGCCTCTCTGCATGAGTACACAGCCCATACCAGTGTGTGATGCATCACAGTACACCACGAATTCTTCTATGCCATCGGGCAGTGTTAGCACTGGTGCATTGCTCAACTTCTTCTTCAAAATGTCGAAGGATTCCTGCTGCTTAGGGCCCCAATCAAACTTAACTTTCTTGCGTGTAAATGAAGTAAGGGGCGCAGCAATCCTTGAAAAGTTTTCGATGAATCGCCTATAGTATCCTGCTAAACCCAGGAAGCTACGAATTTCAGTAGGCGTCTTTGGCTCTTGCCAATTCATCACTGCTTCTACTTTAGCGGGGTCCACTTGGATACCACGCTCACTTACTACATGTCCAAGAAATTGGACTTCTCGAAGCCAAAATTCGCACTTCGAGAATTTGGCGTAGAGTTTCTCTTGATGTAGAAGTTTGAGAATACAACGAAGGTGTTTCTCGTGGTCAGCCTTGTTCTTCGAGTAGATAAGGATGTCGTCAATAAAGACTATGACGAATTTATCCAGATAGGGCTTGCAGACGCGATTCATGAGATCCATGAATGCGGCTGGTGCGTTAGTGAGCCCAAAAGGCATCACTAGGAATTCGTAATGTCCATAACGAGTCCTAAACGCTGTCTTATGTACACCTTCATCCTTGACCTTCAACTGGTGATAGCCTGACCTTAAGTCGATCTTTGAAAAATAGCTTGCCCCTTGTAACTGATCGAACAGATCGTCGATCCTGGGCAAAGGATACCTATTTTTGATAGTGACTTTATTAAGCTCACGATAATCGATGCATAGACGCATCGATCCATCCTTCTTTTTGACAAACAAAATAGGTGCTCCCCAGGGAGACGAGCTAGGCCTAATGAAACCTTTTGCTAACAGATCGTCTAACTGCGTTCTTAACTCCTTCATCTCCGTTGGAGCCAACCTATATGGTGCTCTTGCCACTGGTGCTGCACCCGGAATGATGTCGATTCGGAATTCCACTTGCCTATCTGGTGGTAAACCAGGTAGTTCTTCTGGGAAAACTTCGGGGTATTCCGAAATGACAGGGATGTCTTCAATCTTCGGCTTAGGCTCATCAACCGTAACTTGCGCCATATAAATGACACAACCCTTCTGCATACATCTGGATGCCTTGAGCATGGACACTTGCTCAGGCAATCCATGCTGGGTATCTCCTTGAATAGTGAGTGACTCACCTGACGGAGTTTTCACTACCACTTGCTTTCTATTGCACAAAATCTGGGCTTGGTTATGCGATAACCAATCCATGCCTATCACTATGTCAAAACCAGCTAGTTTAAAGGGAAGTAAGGATAATGGAAACGAGTGATTCCTAATGGATATAACACATCCATCTAGAACAGTCGAGGCGGTTTCTATGGTTCCATCAGCTAATTCCACTTCATATTTTATACTTAAGGGTTTCACAGGCAATTTCAACAAGTCACAGAACTTATTATCTACAAATGATTTATCTGCTCCAGAATCAAACAGGACTCTAGCAAAAACGTTATTTACAAGAAACATACCGGTAATCACGTTGTCATCCTGAATAGCCTCTTTAGCGTCCATCTTGAAGACCCTCGCATTGGTCTTCTTCCCGTCTTCGGTTTTCTTGGCATACTTTGGGCAGTTAGGCTTAATGTGCCCTTTTTCGTTGCAGCCGAAACATGTCGCGTCCTTTAGATTCTTACACTCCGAAGTCTTATGATTTGTGGATTTGCAAATTCCACAGGGTCGCGGGCGAGATTGGGAGCTCTGCTCCAACCGACACTTCCCGAAGTGTCTCCTCTTGCAAGTTTTGCATTTGGGTTTTTCCCCCGATTGTTGCCCATCTCTCTTCGATCCCGACCCTTTCCTATGGTCGTCATTCCCTCTGTGTCTCTTCTCTGACCTTCGTGAGGTATCATCCTCACGCTTTCTCTTGTTCTCCTCGGAATTCCTAAGTGCCCTCAACCTGACTACGTCCATGGTGAGAGAGAGGGATAGATCAGCTGTTGATCTAAAAGTTGTAGGCCTTGATGCCTTAACACTCGCCTTAATCTCTGGGGCTAAACCCCTGATGAATCGTGCAATTCTCTTAGGCTCTGGAGTTACCAAGTATGGTACCAGACGAGATAGAGTGTTAAAGGCGGTGAGGTATGCCTGGCAGTCTAAATTCCTCATCACTAAAGATATGAAGTCGGACTCTATCTTTTCCACTTCATGTTGCGGGCAGTAGTTTTCCTTGATGAGAGCAACGAACTGCTCCCAGGTCATGCTATACAATTGTACCTTTCCGGTGGCCTGGATCAGTGACCTCCACCATGCTAGGGCTTCACCCTTAAAAGACTGGGATACGAACTTCACAATGTCCCTTTCCGCACATCCACTTATGTCTACCACTGTATCTATCTCATCCAACCAGGTCATGCAGTCGACCGCTCCTTTTTCCCCAGTAAAGTCTCGGGGCTTACATGAGACAAAGTACTTGTATGTGCATCCTCTAGCATGAGGCACATCATTTCTCACAACCTTCATAGAGGGGACACTGTTCAAGCAAAAATTTGGAAATTTCCTAAGTTCTTTGTCTAGACTCGAGAATCGAGGATTGTGCAATTGTGTAACTGAGATTAAACACAAAAGGCTAGTGTTTAATTCACTCAGCGTTGGCTCTGATACCAACCTGTCACACCCCTAATTTCCACGTGTCACCGGTGGGCCCGGTGGGGGTATCGTGACGTCGTTGGTATCATCATAGACAAACAACACAATATAATAATGCACAGCGGAAGCAAAAGATAGATTCATTTCAACTTTAATTTAAAATGTAATATTAATTATCACAAGTAGTTGAAACGGATCCACAGGCGGATCGAAATAAAATAGGATAATTGTTCAACAGTTTATTGTCGTCCAAGCTGCGAGTCTTATTGTGGACGCTCTAGAAGACTGCCAGCCTATTACGTGTAGTACCTGCACTTAATCTTTTGGGAAAAATACGTCAGTTTACACTGGTAAATACAATTCAACTGACTCATTTTGAAAAGGGTTGAAAATTTATTTAAATGCACATGGCATAAAACATTTCTATTAACTTGGGATAATTATTTAATTATAATCTTGTGAACGAATTATATGTTACTTGTGCGTTCAGTAGCCCGGATCTTGTCCGGGTTAAAGATCAATAGACACGCCACATAAAATGAGTTATACACTGACGGGTGTACGCCTACACCCCGTGCTCTGGTCGTGGCCATCTCGTAAGATGATGCCAAGGATATCCGGGACATGGTCATTAACCCCCCAAAGGCTTTAAGTAAGCAAGACTGTTTAAACGAGCCGAACAAATTATTCAAACTAAACACCCAAGGGTGTAGGATTTAACGCTCGATCAAGCGGTATATTATATATCGTAACCCAAGCCCGTATAAGGAAAATAAGTCAAAAAGTATTTACCTGAGTAAGTATCAATCACAATCAAGACAAATGCAAGTAGCTTTTACTGGTGCTCCTAATCTAGAACAAGGTTTATAATAACCTAATAGACTTCTAACGGGTCTTTATTTAAGCCTAAGCCTAGACCGGTTAGTTTTAAGGAAGATACGGTTCACGCATGATTAAGCGAAGACCGGATAGAATGTGAATTTGACCCGACAAGTTCGAAGACTTGCATAATATGGGTTTACTAAACACGTTCTGGATTTTGAGACAAAAATGATAAAGTTTGACCCGTTTCGGTCAATTTATGCAAACTAGTTACATAAACCGAACCGAACGCGAAAAGTGCGTTACGGGCGACCATGAGAGTCATATGCAAGTTTCCTGAGTTGGTAAGCTTTAAATATGTTAAAATATCAGCAAGATATCTTCTATTATGCCCCAAATGGATTTAAACTCGATTTACGCCTCATAAGGGCATTTTGGTCATTTAAAAGGTTATAAAAGAGTTAAATTGTAAATCTGAGTTACGGGTCTGATTTATACAGTAAATATACTTAATTTATCTTGTTATACCAGTAGAGTATGACCCGTATGTAAAACTTATCATTTAAAACCAAACTATGCACCTTAGGGGCATTTTGGTAATTTAACAAAGGCTAAAAATGTCAAACTTGGAAATCTGAGTTTATAAACTTGTACTTACTGTTATTTTATATAAATATGTTAAACACATCAGTAAATATAAGTCTTATATGTTTGGTATGGTTATAGTATATACTATGCGTTAAAAATGCTTTAAAATGCGATTTGGAGCCGTTTTCGGGTTTGTAAAAGAAAGCTGAGATTTTTATACTTCCAGAAGGCTCAAAATACTTTATTTAGCAAATAAAATCAGTAGGAAAAGGTTTGGGGTCAAAAGGATTTGTAGAACTCGTTTTATGACCGAAAAGGGCAAATTCGGTATTTACCGAATTTGGTTTAAAGACCTATGTTATGCTTATCCAAAAATTTAATAAAAATCTTTAAAAATCCCAAAATATTATATAACATCAGTGGGTAAAAAGTTTGATACCAAAAAGTGGGTTAAAATAGGCTATGCGCTAATTGCGCTATTTACTTAACATAAAGCTTGTGATTTACGATATCGAGCATATCTCTTAATCTAAACCATAAACTGATCTGAAACTTTTGGTGCAAGTTTATAAGTCAGTACCAAAGGTTTCTACTCTTTCACTTTTTCAAAAATCACGTTTTATATTAAAAAGGGCAAAATAGTCAACTTTAAGCATAAATCGGAAACATGCATATGCATCGGTTAAGCATGGAATCAATTTGTAAAATTCCAGAGGGTTAATCTTATATAAAAGTTGGTCCAAAATATGCTCAAATGCAGATCTTAACATGCATGTACGGATCAGAACCGATAGTCAAAGAAAAAGTCAATTTATGAGACTTTCGGTTCCGATTCGGGTTTAATACAGAAAATTGTCGAGTTGATCATGAAGAAACATGTTCTTACATTAATTACAAAGTTATTTTGATGATCAAACAGGTTGCATGTAGCCTACATTGTTAATCAAGCTTATTTTTACAAAAACACATTCTGTTGACTTTTTACGAAATGCTTTGACTCGACAATTAGCATATTTAGAGTGTGAATCTGATAATACCCTTTTAGGGGTTTGTTACACACATAAATACCATCATGCAGGTACTTTTAAATTGAGAAATGACTGAGCACATTTCGATTAATTGCAAAGTCAAGTTTATATTACGATAGTTTGACTTTTGGTGAATATACTAAGCTAGAACGATTTTGGAAGAGTTATAGACACTTACAAGAGTCCTAATAGAGCTTAGATATCACTAGGAAGGTGCCTTGGCGTCCAGAGAGCTCTAGGAGAAGTCTTGTGAGTTTTTGAATGTTCAAGTGTTCTTGGTTTACTACTTCAAGCCCCTTTTAACATGAGTTTGATCTGATCTATGGCTGTTTCAGAGGTTTTCAGATGTTGTGAGATGGGTACAAATGTCCTAGAATGCATGTAATATCATTGGTGAAAGCCCTGAGTCGCCTACAGCTGTCTTGAGTCGGTTTAAAGCTGATAACTGGCAGCTGTCCAGTGTTTCGCGTAACTGGGGTCCTGACGCGGGCCGCCTGACAGTTAGGCAGACCCTACGCGGGCCGCCTGGCTATGTCTGATCCACAACAATCTTTTAAAAGTTGCAACTTTGGCCCCTAGACTTTTGTTTCGATGTTTTCTTATATATCTTGCTCAATGGACCCTCAAATTTGATTTTTAAGGGCCTTGGGACATTTACCATCATGGTTAAGTCCTCGAACAACTTTGTGCTTACCCGAAAAGTCATAAAAATCAACGTTGACGCTTTTAACCCCTCGTGTACGGTTTTGGCCATAACTTTCTCATACGATAACGAAACTTCATGAAATTTTTATCACATAATCTAGTGAGTATATTTTATCATTACAGAGCTTCGGGTTTGCCAAAGGATCACTCAGAGGTATACTTTCAACATGTTGACACATTTAGCCCTTGTAGTTTGTAATTCCTCACTTTCTTTCATTTTCCGCTTCGTATGATCCATGATCCAACCGTTTAAGGTTATAAATACCATGTAGGGTTATTGTAGGGCTTATTTATCCATTGTTGACACTTTGGACCCTTACAATCACATAGTTTCACTGTATGTCAACTTTAGTCCCTCTAAAGTGTGTTTTCACACATTCAAAGTCCATGACACGTGTCACCACATTGTTGGACATAAATTTTCGAGGTGTTACAGATACAATGGAGAATGGAACTCCATGTAAAGATACAACTTCATCTACATATAACTTTGCTAACTTTTCCATGCTAAAGGTTTCTTTCATAGGCAAAAAGTGAGCGGATTTGGTTAATCGATCCATAATTACCCAAATCGCATCATTACCTTTTCTGGTTTTGGGTAACTTAGTAACAAAATCCATTGTTATAAGTTCCCATTTCCATACTGGCATCTCTAATTGTTGTAGCAGACCTGAAGGTTTCTGATGTTCTGCCTTAACTTGTGAACAAGTAAGACATTTAGAAACATATCGTGCTATATCCTTTTTCATTCCTATCCACCAGAAGTTCTTTCTTAAATCTTGGTACATTTTATTATTTCCTGGGTGTATGGTATACCTAGATTTATGAGCTTCTTTTAAAATCTTATTTCTTAATTCTCTCTGCTTAGGTACCCAAATTCTTCTTTTGTGGAATCTCCAAATTCCATCCACTCCTTGTTCTAATTCTTTTATTCGTCCTTTCATTCCTTCAGCATCATCCTTGATTGTTGTTTCTTGGACATTCTTTATTTGTTCCATTAAATCTATCTGTAGATTTAATCTAAGGGCACGAACTCGTTTTTTCTTTTCATGATATTTACGACTTAAGGCATCTGCAACTACATTTGCCTTTCCTTCGTGATACTGAATATCACAGTCGTAGTCACTTAAAATTTCCATCCATCTCCTTTGCCTCATGTTCAACTCTATTTGCCCAAATATATACCTTAAACTTTTATGATCTGTATAGACGGTAAACTTACTTCCATACAGATAATGTCTCCAAATCTTAAGGGCAAAAATTACGGTTCCTAATTCTAAATCATGAGTCGTATAGTTTTCTTCATGCTTTTTCAATTGTCTTGAAGCATACGCAATTACCTTCTTGCGTTGCATTAGCACACATCCAAATCCTAGTTTTGAAGCATCACAATATACTTCAAAATCTTCAGTTCCTTCTGGTAAGGCTAAGATTGGTGCATTGGTTAATTTCTGTTTCAAAATTCTAAAGGCTTCTTCTTGTTTAGTTCCCCATTCAAACTTAACTGCCTTACAGGTTAGCTTAGTTAATGGTACAGCTATTTTGGAAAAATCCTTAATAAGCCGTCTATAGTATCCAGCTAAACCTATAAAACTTCTAATTTCCATTGCAGATTGTGGAATCTTCCAATTGGTAATTGCCTCTATCTTGGCAGGATCTACATGAATACCTTCGTGATTCACCATGTGACCTAAGAATTGCACTTCCTTTAGCCAAAATTCACATTTTGAGAATTTGGCGTACAGCTTTTCTTTTCTTAACAAAGTTAAGAGTGCATGCAAGTGCTGACAATGTTCGCTCGGACTTTTTGAATAAATAAGTATATCGTCTATGAAAACAATTACAAATTTATCCAAATATGGTTTACAGATCCTATTCATCATGTCCATGAATGCTGCAGGTGCATTCATTAACCCAAAGGGCATGACTGTAAACTCGTAATGACCATACATAGTTCTGAAAGCAGTCTTAGGTATGTCTTCCTCTTGCACCTTTAATTGATGATATCCAGAACGTAAGTCGATCTTAGAAAAATATCTAGCTCCTTGAAGTTGATCGAATAGATCATCAATCCTAGGTAATGGGTATCGATTCTTAATTGTAACCTTATTCAATTCTCTATAATCGATACACATTCTCATCGAACCATCCTTCTTCTTTACAAACAACACTGGAGCTCCCCAAGGGGATGAGCTAGGTTGTATGAATCCTTTACTTAGTAATTCATCTAATTGCTTCTTTAGTTCTAACATTTCGGTAGGAGCTAACCGATAAGGTGTTTTAGCTATCAGTATAGTTCCTGGAATTAGATGAATCCTAAATTCTACCTCCCTATCTGGTGGTAATCCTGGTAATTCTTCTGGGAATATATCTGGGTATTCTGAGACTAGAGGAATTTCCTTAAGTTCTTTACCCTTAGTACTAATGATTACTGAAATCATATATACTATTCCTTGCTTTCGTTCATAACTAGCAACTTTCATTACCGATATGAACTTCATGGGCTTACGTGGTTTATCTCCTGTAATCGTGATTACTTCTCCGGTGGTTGCCTGAATTTCTATGGAATTCTTATCACAAAGAATTCGAGCATGGTTGGCTATTAACCAATCCATTCCTAACACAACATCGAATTCAGCTAATTTCATAGGTAATAGGTTTGCAGCAAATTTATGACCTGAAAGTTCTATTTCTACTTTTTGCAAAACCTGATCTATTTTAACTAAATTCCCATCTGCGGTTTCGACTGTAAAAATCTGCCTAATGTTGGTTAAAGGTAACTTAAGAGCTTGGCAAAATAAAGTATTTATAAAACTTTGGTTTACACCAGAGTTAATGTCACGACCCCCGACCCACCCTGGACGGAATCGGAAGCCGTGAACAGTCTAGCGGTACCGGTGATTATTTTAAAAAACGTTGCAGCGGAAATTTCATCAGGACCGTAAGTTAGGAAAAATATCAGAGTTTAGAAACACCGGATTTTATTTAAAGAGATGGGATAAACCCATATTTTATAAAGATAGCTTTAATAAGATAAATTTGTTTACATAAAACAATATTTCTTATTTTGATTTAATTAATAAAATAAGCCACTTCTTGAACCCTTTCAGTGTCATATCCATCTCTTATTCCAATTACCTGAAAAATGTTTTAAAAAGGTTTTGTCAGCGATAATACTGAGTGAATTCATTCCATTTTTATAAAATATATTGTTATACCGTACAGTATTAAGGTTTTTATATTTGTTTATATTTACCCAACTTCAATCAGTATTTGTCAAATGCTGACAGTTCCAATGTGACAGTAATCATATCAATTATTAGCCCACTTTAGTCCAATAGTGAATTTATCAAATAATTCTATTTTACTATTATTTAATTTATTTGTCACTAGGCGATTCCTGTGACTATAATCATATCAATATTGATTATTCTTTCAATTAATGATTCTGGTCATATCATTGTTGATCATTCTTCCAACTAGTGATTCTATAACACTGTTGATCATTCTCTCAACTAGTGCTTTCGGTCATGTCACTGTTGATCATTCTTTCAACTAGTAACTCAGATTATATTACTGTTGATCATTCTCTCAACTAGTAATTTCTAATCATAACACTGTTTGATCATTCTCTCAACTAGTGTCTTTGGACATATTGTGTCCCGTGACATTTCTTTGTAAAATATATTACTTTTGGCATAAAACCATTTAATCCAGAAAAATGACATATATCAATTTATGTCAAATTACTATAACGTATCAAATATGTTAATTAAATAATTGTAATATCTTTATTTAATATTTTAACGTGACTAAAACTAAAATATAATCTTAGTAAAATGCATAATTTCCACTGTTTTAACTAACTTTCTGGCAAATAATAATGAGAATCAAATAATATATAAAATCTTTCATACCAGCAGTTAATATAAAAACTTAATCACTGTAAGTATAACTGGTAACTATTTAGGATTCTGGAAAAGCCTTTGTAAATATAATTGTATCACAAAAAGGTGATAAAACTGTGAGAAAATAGAGTGGACTCACAAACTGTGAGAAAAGAGAAATGAACTCACATTGCAGATTTCTACGGCCAAAGCTTAGTCTACAGATAATCCTCGATATATATTGCAGATTTAATTTGAGCAGAGCTTAGCCTATTTCTTTAGCCTGGTAACCTAGTGCACACGAACTAGGTAATAACTAACACAGCATTTACGATAACTCACGAGATCAAATTCTTACAACGAACGACAAAGTGCAATACTTCATCCATCGAATTAACGATGATCCGTCAAATTAATGACGAATGACAAAGTACAATACTTTATCCATCGAATTAACGATGATCCGTCAAATTAATGACGAACGACAAAATATAACCCTAATGTGGGCGGCACTTAAACATCCATTGAGTACATCGATCGATCGGACAATGAATCGTAATAGCGATTGAGTTAATACCCTGTATCGTAGCAGCACCCCCTACTAATTAGTGATTTGTGTGTGTTTTGAGAGTAATTGGACAATAATTCAGCGTATATTTGGAGTTTCTTCGTCGTTTTTGCGCCCAGAATCAATTGCCAAGACCCTCTATTTATACTGAATTTTTGACTCACGCGACTGGTTACTCATATAGTCGTCGCGCTACGCGACGGCTTACATATGCTCAGATGGTTGCCACGTGTGTTTGGAGTTCAGCTGAGTCGACGGAACGAGAAACTTCGAAATAGACAGCGAGATATATGGATAATCGTCAAGTAGGGAATACCCCCCCTGAGTTTTAGGGGCCCTAATCCTGATTCTGAAAATTCTGAAAATTCTAGGGTTTGTACAGAATTACTTGGGTGTCTTAATTAGGGTTTCCTAGTGAATAAAATAATAAAATAAATAGGACTTTTAATGAGGGTTGTTACAGTTAAATAATACTTTTGCGTATACGTTGTGAACTAGGAACGTACCAGCTATTACATCTGGGATGAGTTTTACTTCTTGAGTGGTTAGCTGGAATGCTCTGACATTCTTCTTAGTAGCTCCTTCGGTTGCCTTGGGTTTGTTGTCTACTGGTTTGATCAATTTAGGACATTCTGTTTTATAATGCCCCGCTTCTCCACAGTTAAAACAGATTACGGTTTTCTTTTTGCAGTTTTCTTCACGATGTCCTATAGTTTTGCAAAAATTGCAGGTTATATTACATCTTCCGTAATGTTTCTTTTTTCAAGTCTTGCAAAATGGCAAAGTTGAAGATTGCCCTGCTCCTCTTCTCTTGAAATTATTACTATTACCCACCCGAAATCCTTGGGTAATTTTCTGAGCCAGTTCCTTTTTCCTGTCTTCATCCCTTGTATGTACCAATTCATCAGTTAGGGTGTTAGCTAATTCTACTGCATCGTCAATAGTGCGAGGTCTCGCAGCTTTAACGATATTGCGAATTTCGCTAATTAATCCGCAAATATAGCGAGAAATGAGTACCGGCTCTGGCGAAGCCAGTGTTGGTACCACTCTAGCATATTCAAAGAATGTCGAAGTATAACCGCGACAATCTACACCTATCATCCGATGAGTTAGGAACTTATTTTTCATTTGTTCCTTTTCATACTCAGGATAGAATTTTCTTTCTACAAGATTCTTAAATTATTCCCAAATCATAGCATAAGCCCTACTTCTTCCTTTAGCTTGTAACACAGTGTTCCACCATTCGAGTGCTCCTTCCTTGAAAAGATTTGACGCGTACATGACCTGATCATCTTGAGCACATTTACTTATTGCAATTACTGCTTCAGTTTTCTCTAACCAACACAGTGATGCAGTTGCTCCTTCATTGCCTGCAAATTCAGTGGGTTTACAAGCAAGAAATTCTTTGAAAGTGCAACCAGGTGTTACGGCTTTCATTTTCTTAGGGAGTGGCGCGTGCTGTGGTTCATTATCATGATTAACATGATCATTGCCTCCGTTTACACTATTACTGAAGTTATCTTCAGAATTACGTTTACTTGGAATTATTTGTTGAGGTTCAATTGGACTTTTAACAGCAGCAACGATTGCTGGAATAGCATTAGCTATCCCTTGAGCAACGATATTTTCTATATCCTGTCTAGTCATATATTGATCCCCTGGTTGTTGCTCAGATTGATTAACTTCATTTACTGGTTCATTACCAATGTTTGCCATCTGATCATATAGATATAATTTTTATTAGTATCTGATAAATAACAATTATACATAAAAACAATCAAACAATTTACAATACACGTATATGCAAAACTATCGATTTCTCGATTTCATTTTATATATTTTATAGTATGCATCATTACACAACAATATCTTACAGAGTTTTATTCGTAGTTATTTTACAACTGATTTCACTATTACACAACCACAGTTTTACCATCCTACTATCTCTCGTCACTTGTCGTTCTAAAAACGAAGCTCCCTTTCATCATACTTCCAAGCAATTTGCCCTCCTATCTCCCGAATTCTACTTCCCACATCCATTAACTCTTCACCAAAATGGCGAAGTTCTGCTAAATTTTCGTTACTCATGGGTGGATTAGGTAGGGGTTCTGGATCGAATTGTGGGAGAAATGAATAAGGATCGTTGACAATATTTTGGAATTGCCAATCGTTAGTCCACCATTCATCCATTTCTACAGGTTGGGTATGGACTATTGGTTCTGGGATTGCTGGTTCAAAATTCATAGGGAGTTGATTTTCGATAGGATAGGTAAAAATATTAGTATTGACAGGCTGAATCGTTTCACAGCTTGCCAATAGGAAATCTATTTCTTCCTGAAAAGTCCTTACCTGGTTTTGTCTGGAGCTTTCTCCAATTTCCATTGGTCTAGAACCTTGTCCAACTTCCATTTCTATATCCTTAAAATATTCCTCAAACTGCCTTCCTATTTGCCTAGAATCTTCCTTGTCTTCAGTTTCCATCACCTTCTGTTTAGAACTTTCCTTGGTTACAGTTTCTTTTCCTTTTTCTAAAGGATTGTTTATTTTAGGAAGTTTTGTAGCTGGCTTTTTCCTACGTATACGACTTCCCCATACGTAATTCTTTCTTTTCTTTCGTTTTGGCTTTTTCAAAGGTGGAGCGTTGAATTCTACAGGTTGTTCCACATCGGGAAAATATCCAGTAAATTCTTTGGAAACTTCTATATTCACCGGATACAGATTGAGGTTCTGAAGGGCTTCGGATATCTCATTCATGCTGGTCTAGCATATATGCAAAATGCAATAAATACTAAGTTAAAATTTTACAATAAATTTCATAAATAACTTTTAAATATTATTGCATATTGCGTACTAATTTATTACAAAGATAACTGGAAAACATACTAGGGTTTATTGGAATTTTATTTATTTATGGTAGAGGGTTTCTAAATTGTAAGAAACGAGTGAACGTTAACCCGCGCGTTGCAGCGGGATGTTGACTATTGTATGCAAAAAAATCTTTCTTAATTTTAGTATCACTATAGCGCGATGCTGATCATTTTTATGCAAAAAAATCTTTCTAAAATTTAGTTTCAGTGTATAAGATGTGAGAATTCTTAATTATAAGCAAAACATTATTTTCATTTTGTTTTGTCTCCCTTCTATAACACCATATTAAATTGTTTTACTTTAAAATACATAATCTAATTTAGATGTGTAGGCACAACCAAATTAATTAATTTTATTTTACGTAACAAATAAAAATTAAAACCAGTCCAAACGATTTCATATTTTGAGCTTTCGTAATAATCAACTTCTCAGTTAAAAATTAAAATCTAATTATGCCGATTGGTCGTTTTGTAAAAGAATATAGCATACTTTAATTTTTTAATTTATTTTGTGGGTAAAGTTGTTTCAAATTATCCCAAATTCAATGGTGACATGTGTATGTTTTTATTTCAAGTTTCAAAAGCACGAAACTTCAGTTTTGGTTCAAACAGTGTACTGAACATTTAAGATTTTGGAACTATACCACATAACTAAAAACTAAAATACAAAACCGTTAATTGCTAACCCCCCTCCAACTAATGAGTGTCGATTCCACTGCCTATAAATTAAGCCTACATATATGAAATAATATATTTAAAAATTCTAAAGATATATATAGTGCATCTTGTTGTCTGGTCCGGTTTGTTACGGCCGTATTGCTGTAAACCGTAATTCAAACCATTCACAACCATAAACCCAAACCGATGGATAGTTTGGATCGTTTCACAGTTTTAAACCGAACCGCGAACACTCCTACTTTTAACCATACAATATGAAACGATAGTATTTAGTATTGTTACTTTGAATTTGAATATGATGATAAGTTAGTTATCACTTTTCAGACAGATACAAACAGTTCACACACATTTAAACCCAGTTTATGTCTTCATGACATCACATTATAAACAATTCATTTTTTTAACAAAAATAAAAAAAATGTATTTAATAAAAATAAAATAAAAGAGTATAAATTTCATAAAATAAACATTTCGATCACTCAATAATAAAAAGCCCCTGTGTGGTGAAGCAATGGTCGCATACAGTTTTTTTCATCCTCAAGTTCTTATTTTGTTATGCACAGATAAGAACTAATCACTTTGATTATTATTTTAATGGATATAAGGGTTTTTCATGTTCAAATCACAACTGGGTTTTTACTTTAATTATTTTTAATTCTATTTAATGGTTCAAATTGTGATACAAACAAATATAATAACACGGTTATGGCGATATGCATGGCTATGGATACAAATTAATGTTGGGTGGTTGATAAAGGAAGAATTACGTGATTCTAACTATATATATATATATATTTGTCAAAACAACATTTGATTAGAAATAGATAGGGATAATTGGCCGGAAAACCACCATGGGCCCTAACCATTGCATCACAACTCCGCTCAAATAAATGTATGTACTCCTGTCATTTTCCAAACCATGAAGGAGCGGTACCATTGACGCTAATTAAAGTAGTCTTGTTAACTAACAAAATATTGAATAAAAAGCCTACCCTTTAGAACCACCAAATTCAAAATCTTTAAGAATAGACATGCTTGAAATCTCTTCGAATTGCCCAAAGTGCTCCTCAAGCGTTCTCCTAATCTGTGCAAACAAACAAAGATATTGAATAATAAGATTAAAATATATATCATTCCGACATTATAATACATTAATACACGATGGTCAATTCACATCGATATTTTTCAGATGTTCAAACATAATGAGAAAGAACCATTACTCTCTGTATCACCCTTCATATCCAGAAAAATTATTGTTTCTGCAAATTGAAATTAAAGTAAAAGAAACCCACTAATCAAATCATCTAAACACACCATCACCAAATTTGCAACCACGCATAACCATGCATCTATGTTCATGAATAAAATAAAATATCAATCATCAAAGGCACAATAACAAACAAATGATCTCTCAATATGAACAATTAAAATGAAAACTGACGAATTAACCAAACTCAAAACAACATATTCTAAAAATGACTACAAAATGAATCACAAACATGAAGATGACTGATTTACGCCCTCTACGCAATCGCGCGAAACTAAAATTCTCTCTCTATTTCTGTATGCGTGAGTGGTGAGTCGATTGACAGTTTAAATCGCGATTCAAGAATGAAAGAAACAACAATCATTGAAAGGGCGTATTCTTGAGTCGATTGTACGGTATGCAGATTCACAAAAAACATAACAATAAAAATGTAACTACGATTCAAAAAGGAAGAAACGACAGTCATGGAAAAGCATGGAAGAATCGATTGAATAGAGATATAGATGTTACCTTTGGTTTGAATTATGAACAACGGTTTACAAAAGCATTCCAGGGATACTGTCAAGTTCCTTTTAATTGTGCATGTTGGTTACTTGGTTTAAAGAGAAACGACGTGCCCTTTAATTAATTAATGCTTTTAAACCAATGTGTCCTTTTAAATTAATGCTTTGCATGCATTTTAAACCGATATACCATTTTGTGAAGGATACGACGCATCGTTGTAATCATGAACCAACACACCGTTGAGATATATAAATCTTTAATTAACAAAGGGAAACATAATATTTTCTCGGAAAGGACATAATGGTTCGGATGTTGAATGTTAATGTAAGGGTGTTGTAGTATTGTATAATAGAATAAAAAAACTAAAAGGTGTGACTTTTAAGCAAATGGGATATAACCCAAGTTGCTAATTGTATAAGGATATAATAAGATGCTAAGACTTGAGTTAAAATATTTAAAGGTTGGCATTTTCTGCTACTGTGGCTAGCATATACAAATTTGCCCATTTCTCATCTAGCTTGTCTTCCCAAGGTGATTTATCGATTAATTCTTGGGTTTCCCGTTTAATCTTCTTTTCTCGGATTTTCTCTTTACTTTTCTTAATAATCATACTCCTTTTTCTAGGAGAAAGTGGTTCCTCATATTGTGCTTTTCGTACAAATATTCCTTCTTCAGGAATTGTAGGGAGTTTTGAGGATTGGGTTTGGGATGTACTACCCTTCTCGTTGGTTGACCTATCTAATTTAAGATAGATGCTTGACAGCTTTTGCTTACCCATACTGTAACTAACAAATAGTCAGTTAATAAAACACATAATCACATAATAGAAATCAGGAAAAATTAAGTATTTCTAAATACTTAATTAGCTTAACTCAGTGGCTCTGATACCACCTTTTTCTGTCACGGCCCCCGACCCGGTTTAACCCGATTCAGGAGCCGTGGGACAGAAATCCCGTGGTATTTATTTAATTGAGTTTAGCAGCGGAAGTTTATCAGCAGGATCTTTTAAAGCTAAAAATTTCCCGATTATTTTATTTCACAACTCGGGATAAAACCCCGGTAATTTACAATACTATTATTTTACAGAGAAATCTTTATGTTACAAAACATATTTCTTTATTTTATAATGAGCCACTATCTTAAGCTTGAAATGCTCCCCAGCACTTTTCCTGGATTATAACAGATCACCTGAAACATGTTTGAAAAAGGTTTTGTCAGCGGGAAATACTTAGTGAATCATTCTATTTATTAAAATGACTCGTTTATTATAATTTACAGTATTAAGAGAGATTACAATGTTTCTGATATCAACCAACTACCCACAGTATTTGTCATCGACTCGTTTCGGTGACTGTGGTCATACCACTATTGGGGCAACGAATATCACAAATTTTAGGTTCGCCCACCTAAAGTGATAAAACAGTAGTAATGTATACAAAACCCCACATACCAGCTGTAAATTGGTGATTACATAAACTTAATCACTGTAATTATAACTTTGAAATAAATAGGGTTTTGTAAATTAATTTGATAAAAAGAGAATGACTCACATTGCAGATTTAACATCTGAGGGGGAGTTTGTTGGTGCATTCATCTGTCGTCTTCGTCTTGTATCGAGTCTTGTGCGTAGAATGTTAGATCGTGTCATTATGTACGAGAATATAGGAGGTCTTAGAGTTTGATTGTGGAATTTAGCTTGAATAGGGCTTTCCCTTGAAAGGGGCTTTCCCTTGAAAGTGGCATGTGACACTTTCAAGCTAAAGGGGGCTTTCCCTTGAGAGTGGCATTTGACACTTTCAAGCTAAAGGTCCTCACCTATAAATACCCTTCAAGCTAAACCATTTGTAACAGTTCTGAAATTCCATACCGAGGTGCTGCCGGTGTGAAGACTGATTGTAATCGATAGTATATCAATATAATCAGTGTTTAAAGTGATACGCAAGCTGTTTCGACATCCGTTTCTTTGTTTCCGCCTCTGAAACGGACTAAATCTCTTCTGAACGACTCGTTCGGGTCGCAAAACGATCCTACAAGTGGTATCAAAGATCAAGAGGAAGAGATCTTGCCAAAACAGCTCGTTTTCGTCACTTTTTCTGATTTCTACACCATTCTATTACAAATTTGAAAATTTTTCACGGTAAAAACGGATCAAAATTTCACAGCTTATGCGTAATCATGTATTAACAAATCCTGGAAAGTTTCAGATCTAAAATCGGCTTAAAATTGATTCAAATTAAATTGTCGCTTGAAAGTTGTTCGTTGCATGCTGACGTCATCTAGCTTAAAACGCCCTTTCGCTTGAAAAATTGGTGGTGTTTGAAGCGAAACGCAGGCTTTCGCTTGAAATCAGCCGTTTGCTTGAAAGAAAATCACATGATTATGTCGGTTTGCATGTGATGTTGGTGTGTCATCAACTAAAGTGAACATATCAGTTATCAAAATTAAAGGTCCAGTGATAATTCATTGAGCATTGTTTGGATAAGTTGATGTCAGTCTAAGAAGCAAATTGGCCAAATAGATTTGTGAGATATTGATGCTTGTCGGATAAGTGGATTTGTGTCAGCAGTACATGTGAACAATTTTCATCAAACTCATGCTTTGTTGTTAGTCACATTTTGAGGTCCAATCAAAGAGGTTTAAACGATTCAATTGTCTGCCATTTGCTATACATGTTGCATCAATGATTTGGTCCAATCAGACTTTGATTTGTGTCATTGTTGTCAGCCAAATATTAGAGTGAACAGCCCAAGTCTTGGCCCAAGTTTCAACACATCTAAAGGCTCAATCATTATTCAACAACAAAAGAAGTTGTTATCACTGGTTTGCATGTGAACAAGAAGTCAGGCCCGTCACGTGATTAAAAAGATTGCGGCCCAATCATATTCTTTGGATATTAGTGTTGTCAGCCCAAGATATAGTTTTAAAATGTCCAAGATACATGATGACAGCCCACGTGAAGTAATATCTTGCATGTGAATATCTCGGTTCAATAGATTGTTTGTGATAAAGTCTTTGTCAGCAATTGTGTTCAATTTCCAATACAAGTTTCATTATTTGTCATTTGGACCTAGAATTACCGAAACATGGATTTTGAAGAGGAAATAGCGTATTATTATTATGAATCTCAGCAGTATATTCCGATAAAGCAAAAAGGAGAAACAGTCTCAGCAAAAGAAGTTGTTGAAAAAGGTCATGTTTTTTATTATTCGTCTCATGAAGAGGATGACAAGTATGAAGAAGAAATCCAAAAACTTGAAAATCTTAAACAACAACTTCCATCTGATCAACGTAGTGGAAAACTATTTTATGCCGATAAAATTGAAAAATTGAAAGAAAAACAAGATGCAAAAAGAAAGAATCAAAAGGCAGTCATTGTGAAAGAAGAGATCAGAGCTGAGCAGATTGAACAAGTTCCATCGGTCAAGGTTGAGAAAGTAGAATCTGAAAAACCTGTATCTGTGAATCCTGAACCAGAGTTAAAGAAAGAGGTTGCAGAAGACGCACCTATCTTTGATCATTCACCAGAAGAAAAGAGTACAAAAGTTGATGATAAACATATTCTTGTTTTGCTGAAAAATTGTGAGATGTTGACATTTGTAAATGACAAACTCTTGAAGGATGTTGAGAGTTTGTCATTAGAAAACAAAAATCTAAAAAATTCGGAAAATGTTTTGAAAAATAAAATTCACAATTTGGAAAAAGAAAAAGAAAAAGATTTTGAAAATGAAAAAGCAAAAATTGAGAAAGATTTTCAAAGTCAAATAAAAATTTTAGAAGATGAGAGAGATTTGTTTGGTAAAAACAATCTTGAAAAACAAATTGCAATCAATTCTCATCTTGAAAAGATTATTCGACTTGAAAAGGAAGCAGAGTGTGCTCAAAAGAAAATCAAGGAATGGGAAGAAAAGTTGAAGGTGTTTGTGAATACTTCAGCTATTCCTTGTCCTAAACCGGTTAATTCCATTCCAATAAGTGACAATGTCACAAACTTTGACAATGTCAAAGTTGAAGATTGTGATGAAAAATCTGATGATGAAAAAGAAAAAATTGACAAAAAGAATTTGTTTTTGAAATTAAAAGAAAAGTTTCAAGAAACTGTTCCACAATCAACTAAAAAGGGAGAATGCTCTAAGCAAAAACCTTTGAAGAAGAAAGTGGAACAAAAACAAAAAGAGAAAATTTTGAAAAATGTTCAAAAAGATAATAAAAGCTCATCAGATCGATCATTTCAATCGCAATGAAAAATTACAAAAATCAAAAAATGAAAACTCAAAAACTGTTGGTAATAAGTGGTGCAGGTTGGACCACAGTGCTCAAAAGTCATACCAGCATACAAGAGGAGAGATGGATATCACCAAGCCAAACAGTGCTATGATTTGAATGTTTGGACTGAAAATGGTGATTGGTATGATAACAGAGTGTGTTACCGATGTGGTTATCAAGGACACATTGCTGTTAACTGCCAAGATTGTAGTTATGAGACGAGGAGATGTTTTAACTGCAACATCAGAGGTCACATTGCCAGAGATTGCCCAAGAAGATCAAATGAAAGATTGAGGGTTACTTCTCAGAAGATGGCAAATAAACCAGTCAATGTCAAGCCCAAAGAACAGAAGGTTCAAGAACCTAAAGTTCAAGAAAAGAAAGTAAAGCTTTCTCAAGGGCAGAAAGACAGATTGAGGAAAAAGAGGAAGAAGGCCAGAGAGTATTTGGAGAAGATTTTGTCCTCGGATACAACTGGTAAAACAGATAAAAGTTCTGATAAATCGTTTTGCTCGCCAAAGAATGACAAATCAAGCAAAACGAATTCTTCAGATACAAATATGAGGACGAAAGGGATTTTGAAGAAAGAGAAATTGGTTAATCAAGAGATTAACAAAACAAAGAAAGTAACATTTTCACTTTCTGGCAATGAATTTGTTTCTTCGGAAACAAAGGAGCCACATGTCGGCGATGAATCTGGCTCATCAAAGTCAGACAAGCCACATTCAGGCAATGATTCTGGTTCGTCAAAGCCAGAGGAGCCATTGGTTGAGGTAAAAATGGAGAATTCAGGTTTAACAATGGATGATGCAAAATTTCCACCATTGTTAAGCAAGAATTCAAAATCACCCAAGGACCGTCAGGCTTGGGTGAATCTGTTCAAATGAAAAACCTGACTTGCCGGAGTTCCCAGGTTGGTAAGCGTGGAACATGAATCGGCACATTTCTTGAGAAATTCACGAAAGTGATATTTCGACTTACAAGTGGTAAATCAGGGACTTTAAGTTGTACTTGATTTTCTACATGTGATTGTGTTGTTAAAATCGATAAACGTTAAATCTTACAGGTGGTTGAAAGAACAAGGTGATGAAACCCCATGTTTGAAAAATGACTCACAAAACTAATTTTCCGGAAAAACCATTTTGATTAAAACAAACTTAAGTGTTTTGAAATCACTACGGGAAAATGTTTTGTTGTCAGGGGGAGTTCTGATTGTTCAAGTCAAGTGAATGGAGAATTGAAGTGATTCTCATCATGTTGTCATATTTCTTGTACAACTTATTTTCAAATTTTCCCAGAAAATCAAAATTGAGACATATTTTGATTTTAGGGGGAGAAAATTTTTTTTAAAAAAATTAGAAAATTTGAAAATGTCAAAAACATTGAAAAATGAAAAATGAGTTTTTGTTGTCAAAAAGAGGAAATGATAGTACATCAGTAGACTGTCCCAACATGCTAAAGAAATGTAAAGTTCAATAGTGATAAACGGTCTCACTGAGGATATGCCAGTAGGTTTTTGCACATTTAGTAGATTGTGACGAGATATAAACCTAATTTTCAAACTTGCTTATATCGTGGGGAAACATCTCTCGGATATATGGGTAACCCCCGAAATCTTGTTTGAAAGGTTCTTTTTTCTGATATACTAGGTCTTTATACTCAGTGATATCTGGGGTATTATACTGGGACTTCTGCTGAATGGAAGTTCTGACCTAGTCCTCGAATAATACTTTCTGCAATGCTTGAAACATAGCATCACCCTCAGCATATATGATAAGACAATAAAATTGCTTAGCAATGCTGTTGTAAAAAAGATCCTCTAAAGGGGACACACCCAAAAGTTGAGTCATGATCTCTCTGCTGAACGGTAGTTCTGACCTGAGCTCTCATGATTCTTCATAATTTATTAACCCCTTACAGATATCATTTGTGTCATAACTACCTGTAAGACTGAATATTGGGATCTGGATACGGGAGTATATTCTGAGGTGGGACACACGATTGAGTTTAAGCGCTTAAGACATTAATCTCGTATCTCGAAACAGTTGAACTTTGTGTGAAAATTTAAGTGGACCAGTATACTGACAATCTAAGTGAATCGTTTAGAACTTAAAATGAAATGAAGCTTAACGGTGTTGGTGATTTGTCTCAGAAACTGATATGATCCTCTTACACGAACTCACAAAAATATTGTATGTAAATATTTCTTTACTGTATTTCATTCTATTAAAAAATCCAAAAAGATTTTAGTGTGTTTTAGCATAAATTTTGAAAAATTCAAAAAGATTTTCGACAACTGATGTTGGAAAGCTGATATTCAAAATTTCGAGTGCTGAACATGATGAACTGGTTTGGGAGTGTGTGTATTGAATTGAAAAATTTATTTTGAGAAAGAAAGTTTGATTAGTTAATCGGGATCATTAATTTGAACTTGATGTAACTATTACTAGTAAGTTTTTCTTATTGAGTTAAGTAAAAACTTATGTGGTGGTAAGAAAATTTGTGCAGGAGATGAGCTTAAACAGAGATAAAGCCAGGATGTGATCTCTAGGTGATAGCTAATTCCAGACGGTGATCCCATCATGATGAGAGGGGGAGTCTAACGAGGTTAGAGCCAAAGAGAAGATTCTGGTATATGCTAAGAAAGAAAAGAGACTGATAAAGACTGAAGATGCAAAGACTCGACACTTAAGACTCGTCAACATCTGAGGGGGAGTCTGTTGGTGCATTCATCTGTCGTCTTCGTCTTGTATCGAGTCTTGTGCGTAGAATGTTAGATCGTGTCATTATGTACGAGAATATAGGAGGTCATAGAGTTTGATTGTGGAATTTAGCTTGAATAGGGCTTTCCCTTGAAAGGGGCTTTCCCTTGAAAGTGGCATGTGACACTTTCAAGCTAACGGGGGCTTTCCCTTGAGAGTGGCATGTGACACTTTCAAGCTAAAGGTCCTCACCTATAAATACCCTTCAAGCTAAACCATTTGTAACAGTTCTGAAATTCCATACCGAGGTGCTGCCGGTGTGAAGACTGATTGTAATCGATAATATATCAATATAATCAGTGTTTAACGTGATACGCAAGCTATTTCGACATCCGTTTCTTTGTTTCCGCCTCTGAAACGGACTAAATCTCTTCTGAACGACTCGTTCGGGTCGCAAAACGATCCTACATAGATAATAATGCACACAAAACTGGTTTAGTAATCAATACATCATTTACGATAACTCACGAGATCAAATTCTCACAATGAACGACAAAGTGCAATACTTAACATCCATCGAATTAACGACAAACGACAAAGTATAACCCTAATGTGGGCGGCACTTAAACATCCATTGGATATATTGATCGGTCGGAAAATGAATCGTAATAGCGATCGAGTTATTACCCTGTTTTGCGGCAGAAATTCGGGATTCGTGTGTGTTAATTGTAGTAAACAGAATGTTTCTCAGTGTACGTAAAGAGATTTTACGTCGTTTAAACTCCCAATTTCGATTGCCAATGTCTGCTATTTATACACAAAATTTGACTAGCTTACGGACCGTAAGCCTCACAATGTTGAGGTCCGTAAGGCTGCTTACGGACCGTAAGCCTATCAATGTTACGGTCCGTAAGGGTCGAAAATAGGTTATAGGGTAGCCACGGTTGGGACTAGCTTTGCTGAGTTGACATAATCTAAATTTTGAATTTTGACAACGAGTGTTTTTAGATAATCGTTAACTAGGGTTTACCCCCCATAAGTTTTAGGGGCCCTGATCCTGATTCCGATTGTTCTGAAAAGTTTAGGGTTTGTGTAGAATCACTTGGGTGTCTCAATTAGGGTTTCCTATTGGTCAAATTAATTTAATATATATGACTTTTGATGAGGGTTGTTACACAAGTGCTTTGATTCGGCCTAACCTTCATTCTGATAAAAGAAGTTGATTGGCCCATATACATTCACGTACATATGTTTCTCAAACATTCAAATTATAAAGCTTTAGTCAACATGTGACATCATCATGATGATGTGGCGGCGGGAACCGGCTCGCGGCGCTTCGTGCTTCGCGTGTCGAACTCTGGAGCGTACGACGGAGGAATGTCGTGACGTCGGGCTTGAGCCGAACCTAACCGGGTCTAACCGAACTGAGTCGAACCGAACCGAGTCGCGTCCACATAATATATATCAACAAACTCCCCCTTGGATGCTACTCGTGAGGTTCGTCTTCCATGTCTTCCATGTCGGAGGATTTTCAAAGTCTTCACACGTCGTAAGCAGAAAGTGTATCAACAAACTCCCCCTTAACATAAGCTCTCCCTTAAGTTATGCTCGTGAAATTGTTGATCTTCAATACTTGAGATCCTTGTGGTGTTGATGATTGATCAGCGGCAACTTGATCATCTTTATCATTTGAGTGCCTTCATGTCGTGTCTTCATTCCGAAGCTTATCATCAAACATGTTCTCCTCGCATTTAGCATCTGCATATGCAAGAAAGCTAAACGCGTAATGAGAACAAACGTTTGGAATATAGTTAACATTAAATGAATGACACAAATGAGACCAATT
This sequence comes from Helianthus tuberosus, assembly GCA_030545235.1. Classification (NCBI taxonomy): domain Eukaryota; kingdom Viridiplantae; phylum Streptophyta; class Magnoliopsida; order Asterales; family Asteraceae; genus Helianthus; species Helianthus tuberosus. The sequence goes on along the minus strand of CM060396.1, from coordinate 8,871,555 downwards.
CTCATTCAACTACCATCCGACAACTTAGTTTGAAAAGTTAACAGATTTTTCAATTTTGATTATTAACTTTCAAAACTTGCAAACTCTAACCGTTTATGAAGATTCAGTCATTTTGGTTTTCATCAGATTTCAGGCAACGAAGACTTGAGTTTCAACATCGGTTAATCAAAACTAAAGCAGAAATAAAATCTTTTTGACTTTTATAAAGTTTATATTAAAACACACCTAAAATCTTTTTGGCATTTTGAATATTTCAAACTTAGAGACTGAAAGCAGTAAATAAATATATACAGAGTTGCAGAAACTAAGAAAATTAAATATGTACAAACATTCTTTTTGCGAGTTTCGAGGGTAAGAGAATCATATCAGTGTACGGTCATGCCAAAACGCTCTTGTTGTTCTTTTTGTTAACATATAGATAAACATCCTATAACAATTATCGGTATTGTTATCCACATAAGCTCAACTTATCAGATGTAATCATGGCGAGGGGATACGATTAGTGTATGATTTATACTTACCGACCGGTGTTCATCCACATCAAGACACATTCCCGTATCAAGGTATGCACGAGAGTTCATCTTACTGGTGAGTATACCATTTATCATCTATTTTGACGTATATGAAAATGTGAGAAACTCACTTATTTTGATTTGAAAACAAGCCCTATGTGATAGAATCACTTATTGATGAGGAACTTGATTTTCAGATGCATGAGGGGCACAAGAGCAAGTCCGTGAACAGGTCAGTACTTTCGTACAGCAAAGAGACGAACTTGACTCCCGGATAAATGTGATATATTATCACTTATTTTGTGGACATGTGATTGTTGATCACTTATTGAGGTAGTATGCAGTATGTACACGTATGTATGATATCATGGAAGATCTAGACTTCGTCTCCGTTTGTTTTTCGGTAAAAGAAACAACCATGATACCCAGATGATAAACAACATAAAGACCACATATCTCAGAACCTCGGCAATCTCTCAAATGAAATTTCGGTACTAAGACCATATGCCAATGAGCGGTTCCCACCTGGTCTTCAGTCGATTTAAGTTTATATCACCCTGCACACTTTAAGATGATTGTGAGCCTACCGATACATCTTATATAGAGCTGCTTAACATTTTTCATTTTGCATTTCAATTTAAAAAGGTTTCAACAGACCACTGATGTACTATCATTTTCTCTTTTGCTCGCCAGGAAACTCATTTTTGTTTTTCTATTGTTTTTGGGTTTTTGACATTTTTTGATGTTTTTGAATTTTTCAAATTTGGATTTACTCCCCCTAAAATCAACAAACTTACAATAATTTTAAAAAACACAAAGATATTTACAAAAACGATTTTCCGATGCGGATTACACTTGCTTGACCTTAATGCCGTTTACCAATAATAAAAAGTCAAATCTTGATTTATCAAATGCTTTGGTAAAAAGGTCGGCACGTTGGTCATCAGTGTGGACCTTAACAACATCGATTAGCCTTTTATCAAAGCAATCACATATGAAGTGATACTTAATTTCAATGTGTTTGGTCTTTGAATGCTGCACAGGATTTCTAGTGAAAGATAAGGCAGCAGAATTATCGGCTAAAATAGGAGTAGTTAGGAATTCAAAACCGTAATCGCGCATTTGCTGTTGTATCCACAGGACTTGGGAGCAACAACTTGAGGCAGCAATGTATTCAGCTTCACAAGTTGATGTAGCGACACAAGTCTGCTTCTTGCACTGCCATGTTACGAGGCGATTTCCTAAAAACTGGCATCCAGCCATTGTAGATTTGCCGTCGATTTTGCATCCGCCAAAATCAGAATCACTGAAAGCGATCAAGTCAAAGTTATCATCCTTAGGGTACCATAGACCAGTGTCTGGGCAACCCTTCAAATAACGAAAAATCCTTTTTACAGCTGCAAGATGTGAGGCCTTCGGGTTCACTTGATATCTGGCTAGCAGGCATGTTAGATACATTATATCTGGTCTTGATGCTGTGAGGTACATAAGGGATCCAATCATCGCGCGGTAGTATGAAGAGCTAACGAGTTCACCCTTCAAGTCTAGATTGATTCCGTGATTTTGCCGCAGTGGGGTACCAATGGGCGATGTATCGGACATCTGGAATCGGTTCAGAATGTCTTGAACATACTTAGTCTGATGGATGAAAATCCCAGACTTCGTTTGTTGCACCTGCAAGCCCAAAAAGAATGTCATCTCCCCCATAGCGCTCATCTCAAATTTATCCTGCATTACACGCTCGAAATCCCTACACATAACATTGTTAGTAGAACCAAATATAATATCATCCACATATACCTGAACCAGTAGAAGATCTCCATCTTGTTCTTTTATGAAGAGAGTGCAATCGATAAGACCTCTGCGAAATCCATTCTCCAGCAGATAATTAGATAAGGTTGCATACCAAGCTCGTGGTGCTTGATGTAGACCATAGAGAGCTTTGTTCAGCAACCAAACCCGATCGGAATGGATAGGATCTTCAAAACCTGGAGGCTGTTCAACATACACCTCTTCTTTGACTAGACCATGTAAGAATGCACTTTTGACGTCCATCTGGTAAACCTTGAATCCTTTGAATGAGGCATAAGCCAGAAAGATCCGAATTGCTTCCAGACGTGCAACAGGTGCATACACTTCGTTGTAGTCTATACCTTCAATCTGACGAAAACCTTGAACGACCAATCTTGCTTTGTTCCGAATAATGATTCCACGGTCGTCCTTTTTGCATTTATACACCCAACGAGTACCAATCTTCTTATAACCAGCAGGTTTCTCTACGAGCTTCCAGACACCAAGTTTCTGGAATTGTTGCAGTTCTTCCTGCATTGCTTCAACCCAAGAGTTATCTTTCAAAGCTTCTTTCCAAGTTCTTGGCTCTTCCTGTGAGACATAACACGTGAAAGACCAATCATTCTGTTGACCAGATTCTCGAATTGCCGCATACAAGCCTGCGTTGTTGTTATTTCGCAACATGTTTCTTGTTTGAATGCCACTCTGTACATTACCAATGATGTTTTGTTGAGGATGGGTATTATGTATTCTAGTTTCTGGATTATCTGGGACAGGAACATTAATACCCAGATTGTTGAGATTGAGATCAACAACCAATTCAATACCCGGAATTGACGAAGAGGATGATGCAGTAGCTTCAGCTGTTTTAGGGGCGTCCACTGGAGGTGTAGCCTCTGATGTACCATGTACTGCTGATGTAGGAGCTTCTTGATCTGCATCTAGAAATTCATCATCCTCTGAAGATTCATTCAGTTCGGTTGCATCATGAAAATCCTAATTGTCGAGAGCATTATTGTTCACTGAAGATGGTTCTTGATTGACAATAATTGGACGAACCAACGGTGAATCTGTTGAGTTGTCACTCTCGAAAAACATCCTTGCCGCAGCATTTTCTTCAACGGCTTCAACATTGATCGAATTGAAAAAGTCATCGTACTCAAACATCCATGGTTGACCTGGATTTTTGACTGGCAAAGTGTGTCTTTGTACTTTGACCTCAGACCATTCCTCAACCCTTTTAGTCTCTAGATTCCAGACTCTTAAGTTCGGGGTGGCATAACCAAGAAAGTGACCTTCAATAGCTTTCGCCCCAAACTTTCCATTAGGATCGATCATTGTGCAAGGAGCTCCAAACGGTTCAAGATATGACAAATCTGGTTTCCGTTTGTGAAGAAGCTCAAAGAAGGTCTTGTTGTGTCTTTTGACTATAAGGACTCGACTCATCGTGTAACATGCGGAGGCCACAGCTTCACTCCAGAATGGAATGGGCAACTGCGACTCTACCAACATAGTCCTAGCAGTCTCGATCAAAGTGCGGTTTTTACGTTCAGCGACGCCGTTCTGTTAAGGAGTATAAGCCGCACTAAATTCGTGAAGAATACCTTTTGATATGCAAAACTCCGCCATGGCATGATTTTTAAATTCAGTACCATTGTCGCTGCGTATCCGTCTAACCTTCAACTTATACAAATTCTCAATCTGAATGACCAAGTTTTTGATAATACCGAAAGTTTCACTCTTGTGAGCCATAAAAGCTACCCAAGAAAATCTTGAATAATCATCAGTTATTACGAGGCAGTATTGATCATTCCTGATGCTTTTGTGCTTGACAGGACCGAACAAATCCATGTGCAAACGTTCAAGAGGAACTGCCACCGTGTTGATCTTCTTTGTCGGATGTCGTTTCTTAGTTTGCTTTCCTTTTTGGCATGAAATACAGATGTCTTGAAGATGGAAATTTTTAAGAAGAACACCATTCACTAATTCATTCGAGACCAAATGATTCATTTTTCGTAAGTGAATGTGACCCATACGTCTGTGCCAAGAGATTGAGTCTTTTTCCGTGGCTTTGGTAATAAAAACAAGTTGCTTGTACAGTCGTTGTAATAGCTTGGCTCATATCAAGAACATATAAATCGTTTATCCTTGGATCTGATAAGAGAATCCATTCTTTTGGAATCTTGAAGCCGGGTTTCAGCACATAACATCCATTTGCATCAAAGTGTACTGAAAACTGTTTATCACAGATTTGTGAAACGCTAAGAAGATTGTGATCAAGCTGTTGTACAAAGTTGATCTTGTCAAAACTTACAACCCCGTTGGATACCATTCCTTCTCCTGTAATATACCCGCCTTTATCTCCACCAAAAGCAACATAACCTACTCTAATAGATTTAACGTCGTAGAGAAGTTTCATGTCGCCTGTCATGTGCCTGGATGCCCCACTATCAACAATTCAATGACTGCTGAAAGTTCCTCCTGGAACACCCTGCACATGTACTCACATGATTAGTTGGAGATGGGGACCCAAGCCTTTGTGGTCTTGGGTCTTCCATTTTCATCAACGTAAGTTACTTGAACTTCTCGATGTTGCGGAAATTGTGATGTTCCCCCTGATTCAGTAACCGTTTTTGGTTTCCAGGTCTGTTTTGTTTTACCAGTTTTATTCCTTAAAATTTTAACTTCATGATTGTCTGAAGTTTTTGAATTGTCTGGTTTGACAGAAACAGATGTTTTGTTAACCACGTCGGTTTTAATCGCCTTTTCAATTTTCTTAACCTGTTGGCGTTTTTGTTTTTTTTTCCCTTTCTTTTACAAGACGGGGATTTGGTTTTGATGAAACAGATCGCTTGCGGTCAATTTGGTCACGGGGATCATCAACTTTGGCTTTTTGTTTATGAAGATATGGACAATTTCGAATAATATGTCCAACTGTGCCACATGAAAAACATGATCTTCGTTTTACAAACCCCGAAGTATCATGTGATTGTCTTGTTGATGATGAACTTTGTGATCCCGAGGTACTTGGTTTTGAACTATTTGGTTCATTTCTTTTCAACATTTTAACTTGATTAACATGATCTAAGTTAGATTTATTGGCAAATGTTTCAAGTTTATCTGTTCCCGTCGATTTCACAAAGTTCACTTTCTTGTTCTTCTTTTGGGTTTGTTTCTTTTGACCTTGAGTCGGTGATTTACCTTTTGGTTTGGTGCGATTTTGCTGAACTTTCTCAGTTGGTAATCTTTGATTGCCATTTTGTTTGTGAATTTCAGCCCTTGGAATCGGAAGACACTGTGTTACCACAACGTGTGATCCTGTCTTTCCCAAGAACTTACTTGTTGAATCTTCAAAAATTTTAATAATTAAAGATTGATTAACATTCTTAATAGGTAAATCATTGTCAGAGTATATTTTATCATCACCAACAAGAGTGTACAGCAAATTCACACTCTCAGACTCTTTTGCAGACGTGGACTCCACCAGAGCAGTCTTAGCAGGTTTTGCAGGAGGATCACATAGAATATGATTCTCAAGAGGTATGTCCTCTTCTTTGATTACCGCATCAGACTGTGCTGAGTCAGTATCATCGGATTCATCATCAGAAGAATCAGCATCCTCAACAATAACTGGAGGATCCTGATTCTGTTCAGCAGAAGACACACATGTATCTGCTGACACATCCAAATCTGATGATACTTTCGGTTTGTATCCAAGTCCCGTTGCAAATTCCTCAATGTCTAAAGGAACAGATTCCTCATAATGAATTATATTCTCCTCATCAGGCATGGCATCATAATTTTGTCTAACAGGCGGTGGACATTTCTTGTATCCAATGCACGTGACATCCTTTTTCTCTTTTTGTGTGCCAATGATGTGATCCAGCACATATCTAGAGTTTGAATAACTGTCTAGCTTAAGCCGGATCGCCTCACTTTCACACTTTGTACAGGCTAACTCTTTTTGCATGATCTCAAGACGATTGATATAACAGTTTATGTCAGTTTGTTTTCTTGAAACCATTTTTGTCAATTCGGTTTTATCTTTTCTTAAATTTGCAACCACCGTTTTAAATTCCTTTTCATGGTTTTCATAAAACATGTTAGCCTCTGTGCATTTCGAGAGATCCACTATCAACTTTTGATTGTGGATATTTGTCACTTCATATTTGTTTTGAAAAGCCTCATGTTTGCTTTGCAAATCACACCACTTAGCATCTAACGAAACATGTTTGTTTTGCAAGTCAAACAATTCAGCATTTAAAGCATCATGTTTGCTTTGCAACTCAGACATATTAGCATCCAAATCAGCACATTTAACACTTAAGCTAGCACAATTATCACAATTAACAACAGTTGGTTCATCGAAACATACCTGGCTTGATGAACTGCCGCCATTAGCCATAAAGGCTGAACGAAGAGAAGAAGAAGAATAAGCAGCTTGATCCACCAGAATAGATCTTCTATCATTCCTTGCTGCAGCTTCTCCTAACAATTCATCGATATCTTCATCGATTCTCCCACTAGATACATCACCAGAATAATCTTCGCCTGAGGTTTCCTCATCTGAACTCCTTGAATAACCAGAACTTTCTTCATCTGAAGATTCACCACCACTGGCGGAAGATTCTCCACCACTGGCGTGCTTCAAATCTTTAGCAGTTTCAGCAAAACAAGCTGCTCCTCCCTGATCACCAATGCCTAATTGCATTGACCAGTCGCAACCTTCATCTATTTGTACCACCAGAGCTTGATTGGTGTTCAATGGTCCTGCTTGATTGTTTGCAGGGACCAAGGTGCGATCGTCATTCCTGGCTTGATTTTGATTCGCCTGGTTGCCTTGACCTCTGAAAGGATTCTGGTTCCCATGCTGTGCTGGCTTTGTGCATTCACGCTTGAAATGACCACGTTCACCACAGTTAAAGCACTTGACGGATTGCTTATCGAACCCATACTTGGTATCTTTCTTGCTTTCCAAGCTGGTTCTACCCGTCCGTTCCATGAAGTCTTTTGCTCGCCTTACAGCACTGGCGAAAGCCCATTTGATGTCCATCATATCCATCTCTTCTTTATCGATCTGCTGATAATCTTCTTGAGTTAGATTGATGTTTCCGATCTGCCCTGCAATCAACCCACAATACGAGCTCACCAATGTGTTTAGTATCTCCATATGATCTTTAGCTACTTCAACGCTAACTTTGGAGAAGTTTGACATGTCAAGCCGTACTGTATTTGACTTTGATGGCTGACCAGCAGATGATGTGCTTCCATAACAAGCTTGTTGTTGAACAGGAAGTGGATTCCCATACAAATCAGTTGCTACGGTAGATGGCCGATAGCTTTGCTGTTGTGGAGCTGGTTGTAGAGGATTTCCATACAAGTCTGTGGTTGGAGCTGGCTTTACATGAACTTGTATCGTATTGCCATATAAATCTGTGCTTGTGACAAACGCCGTTTGAAGTGGAGCATGTGAAACTGGTCTTGCAGAAGTGCTAGAAGTTCCATAATACATATCAGGATTTTGTCGCACTGGAACCCTTTTCGCCTTTAGGGTTTCTTCCTGATCTTTGTTCTCCAAGAGCTGAATGAAGTCATTGATGTTTGTCGTTGCCAATGCGCCATTGTACTTCAGGATTTCCAAGAAACTATTCCATTGAGGTGGCAATGCATCGGCAAACTTTGTGACTACCTCTGCTGGAGTTGTTACTACCCCGTAATTACTCAATTCAGTCAGCAGATGATAGAATCTACTTGTCATATCTCCCAAAGATTCACTTTCCATACAAGTGAAACCATCAAACTCCTTTTTGAGTAAATCATGTCGCAATTGGCGTGACTTTTCATTTCCTAGACCCCTTGTCTTCAATGCATCCCACAATCGCTTTGACGTCTTGAAGCTGACGAACTGATGATATATTTCCTTGCTCATCGCCTGAGTCAGAATAGCATATGCTTTCTTTTCTAGATCATATGCCTTTTTCTTGTCTTCAGTAAGATCTGCAAATGTAGCGGCAGTTGAAGCGGCAACCTCAAGAGCTTGATCGAAATCTGTAGTAAAACGTAACCACAATTCCGTGTTTTACCCATTGACACACGTATGGAATCTATCTACCCATCCAGGATATTCGTTTATGTGCATCAGTTTCAGGGGGCGATTTAGACTTCCGGTCTCGCTCTCGCTTAGGAGTATACTTTGAATACTTGGAGTTTGATTTGAAACAAACGCCCATTGACCTGTTGACATTTGATTCGCTTGCGAAGATGCGGTTGCGGGAGATTCAGCCCATGATGGCGACAAACGCGTGTTTGTATACTTGTTTTCTGTATTAGATGCGGGTGCGGGAGATTCGGCCCATGAGGGAGATAAACGCGTGTTTATATACTTGCTCTCTGCAGTTGACGGAGTACCCCACCAATCCGGATTCATTTCGAATATTTAATGACGAATACCTGAATAAATCACTCAAATCAAACAGTTAAATATGATTTGCAAAGCTTCTGTTAAAAAAAAATTACAAGTGACGCGACGAAACTCATGGTCTTGGCGAAACCCTCTATTGACGAAACTGGTTGATGATTTTGTTCGACGAAACTTAAAAGTGAAATATGTGTGACGACGAAACTCTATGGGTTAACATGTTACGACGAAACTCTCAATGTGAAAATAGATGTTTTGTCAAAAACAATTATGACGAAATATGTGGGTGTTTCGTTGACTAAAGTGTCCAACCTGTAAGATATTTTTTACAAACAATATTATCTTATATTATAAACCTTATCCTGACACAAACCTTTCAAATTGTCAAAGACTCCTTACTGAAAGGACTCCTTTTTCAACTTTCATCATATCAATGTACACCAAATTCAACTTAATGTATTTTAATCAACAACACTTCAACAATAATATTATCAAAGATCAAACACATAGGTTTATGAATAACACTTATGAACTTGATGAATATTCTGATGAAACCGATGAGTTTTCCGGTGCCGGAAAGTTTCCGAACAACAATTTTTGCACAAAAGTTTACTCAAAACCAAATCTCAACATGTGTGCATGTATTTTAACAATGGTTTTATAAAAACTAATAGCAAAACACTAAGATTTTCAATGGTTGTAAACAGTTTTTCTAGAAATGTATGAACTTTAAAATCAAAACTCAGTAAAAACACATGAAAAACTATGAAACATCAAGAAAACAACTTGGTTTTAACAAGGAATCGAGCCAAATGCTCTGATACCAATTGTAGGTCAACCCGGAGGATTGAGTAACCTCTATTCCTGTTTTCCGACAAACCCGAGAGTGCGGAATCCAAATGGGTAAGTTAAACCAAGTTCGAACACGTAAATGATAAACACGAGACTCAACGATTAACACTCCATTGTATTAATACTTGAAACTGTTACAATACAATGTTTACAAAATAATCTCTGTAAACTCTCTCTGGTTCTCTCGTGTGTGTGTTCTGTGTTCTAACTAGTCTGTGAATTCTATCTGAATATATATAAAGACAGACACGAGGAAACAGAACAGGATACGACGAAACTGTTGTTGTCGACGAAACACATGTTGTTTCGTCTATATCTTTGACGAAACGGGATGGCTACGGCGAAACTCCAAAGTCGACGAAACGCTTTATGTTTCGTCGACATGCATGTTCAAATAATGGATTTCGGCCCAAGTGCTTTGATTCGGCCCAACCTTCATTCTGATAAAAGAAGTTGATTGGCCCATATACATTCACGTACATATGTTTCTCAAACATTCAAATTATAAAGCTTTAGTCAACATGTGACATCATCATGGCATCATCATGATGATGTCATGATGATGTGGCGGCGGGAACCGGCTCGCGGCGCTTCGTGCTTCGCGTGTCGAACTCTGGAGCGCACGACGGAGGAATGTCGTGACGTCGGGCTTGAGGCGAACCTAACCGGGTCGAACCGAACTGAGTCGAACCGAACCGAGTCGCGTCCACATAATATGTATCAACAACACGCGACAGACACAAAACTGCACCAACAACCTGAAAAGTGGTATAAAGATAAAGGACAAAACTTATAATATATATATGACTGATGTTGACTTTGTTGATGATACAAACTAAATATTTGAAATCCGGTGATAACATGAATTAATTAACTTGCTTAGTTGAACACATGTTGACGAATAAAAAACTCTTTAAGTTAAAAGAAAAACGATACGAAACAAGCACTACTTGCTTAATCGAACACATATCGACGAATCAAAAACTCTTAAGTTAAAAGAAAAACGATACGAAACAAGCAGTATGCATTTCTCACATGAAAAGCGACCTCCAGCGGTGTTACCAACGGTGTGGGCATGAAAATCTAGCGTGGAGGCAGTCCACACCCACAAAAGCACCCGGTCTTGGCATTTTCCACGGCGTTGTGTGGGGGGCGGAGGATTCTTCACCGGCATTGAGGGCAATTTGGTTGGTGATGTGACACGAGTTGATTGGTGGTTTGTGGTAAAAGTTTGTGATTGGTTAGTTTTTTTTAACACTAGGTGGGACCCTTTCCACACCCAACACCATCCTGTGCTTTTTTACCACATCCTCTTACTTACGTGGCTACCACATGACGTTTACCGCCCTCTCTTCATGCCCCTCCACCACACCAAATGGTCTTAACATAAGGGATATAACCACCATTTTACAAATAAAATAGATAATTTGTTTTGATTTTTAATCGAACACCCATCCTCAGTGGTTGCAGTTTTGGACATTAATTGGGCCTTGGATATTTATAAGTGGGCTAAATTGTTAGTAACGTAGGTGGTGTTCAGAATTACCACTAGTACTTTCAAACAAATGGATAGTCCATTGCATAAATATTATTGTGTTAGAGCTTTCACATCCATTCGATTGTATTTTCACTCTAAATTACACTAAAAAATAGTATATTTTCTCTCTCCTTTTTAATTAAATAATATTTTTTATACCTTTATCGTTACCTTTTCTCTCTAATTCACTCACAACCACTTTCAAAATATATTAAAAAATTATAGGGGGTGAACAGTGTCCCTCCTAATATACAGATGAACAGTAACATTTTCTCTCTCTTCCACTCACAACCACTTTTTATACTTTTTACATTATAAAAGCTTCACACTCAGAATTTGATAGAATGGATATGAATGCTCTTAAACTGTTAGTAGATTGTAAAAATTCCGCATTTATTAAGTTCTACATTTGAATCTAAAAGTAGTGATAATGAATTTCAAGTGTAAAAAAGGAGTATAAACAGAATCAAGTTTAACATCTTGAATGTATGACTAGACCTGGCAAACGGGTCGGGTCGGGTCAAAACGGGGTGGGGTCGAAACGGGTTTGGGTCAAAACAGGTCAATTAAAAAAAGGGTTTTTTGGTTCGGGTCGAAACGGGTTCGGGTCAAAACGGGTTCGGGTTGGAACTGGTTCGGGTCGAAACGGGTTCGGGTCAGAACGGGTTTCAGGGGTCGGTCGGGTTGGTTAAATTTTTTTTTAAATGTTTAGCGGTATGAGAAGAGGTTCGATCATACGGAGTGTGATTCGGAGACATCATCGTGTATACGGTGAAATTAGAATGAAATTGCAGCAAATAGATTTAGATAATCAGTTGAAGAATTTATTAGTTAGGAATTGGTATATTACTTTGCTTTTATACTCAGTAATCAGTTTTTGTACAGCAACTTATAACTTGCTTCTTCAATATCTGATTGTTTTGGCCCTTATAACTAGAAAACTACAACTAGTATCAGTATCTTGGTTTAAAAAGGTGCACGAGCGGCTCATAGACTTTCAGTTGAATCTTGTAAGCAACAAGACGAAGACAACAAACACTCCACCTCCGTTTCTTTTCCATCTTGGGCTCAGATCTCCGTTAGTAACCGCTGGGCCTGTTTAGCAATAACTTTGGGTTCGAAACGGTACTGGTCGAAACGGAACGCGTCGAAACGGTACGTGTCGAAACGGTACGCGTCGAAACGGTACGCATCGAAACGGCTCGCGTCGAAACGGTACGGGTCGAAACGGTACGAAAGTTGTTCCGACCCGAAACTCGTCTCGTGCGGAAACTCGTGTCGGCCCAAAACCCGTTGCGATCCGAAACTCGTCCCATGCAGAAACCCGTGTCGGCCCGAAACCCGACCCGAACCGACCCCGTTCCGACCCAAAACCTGCGTCGTACCGAAACCCGTCTCGGCCCGAAACTCAATTTGAACTGAACCCATTCCGATCCGAAACCTGCCCCGTTTCTTTAAGACACTAACCCACATCGACCCATTTCTTTAATGTTGTCGACCCGCTTTAACCCGAAAAATAACAAGATGGATTTCAAGTGACCCATTTAGTTAAAATATCTTACCAAAACCAACCCATATAACTTTAAAAGCAACCCAAACTGACCCACTTGAAAGGCTTTGAGTCAAGATTGCCCCCTCTATGTATGACATATGGGTTTGAACAGGGGCGCAGGATTGAGGGGGGAGGGGCGATCCCCGAACTTTTCGCTCAATAGTGTTATATATGTAGTTTTCGTATAGAAATTTTTGGGTATATATGTTTTCGACCCCCCGGTTCTATAGAAATCTTTGGGTATATACGTTTTCGACCCCCCGTCTCTTCGGTCAAGCTTCGCCACTGGTTTTAAAGTTCCAAATGTTTTTGATAGTTACAAATCAGTTTATGGTGGTTACAAGTTCTACTTTTCTTAGGAACCGTACATCTTGGAGATAAGTCAAATAAATTCAGATAAGTCAGCATATTTATTAATATCTTAGAAGGTTTTCCTGTCCCATTTGCATACTTTGTTGCCTTAGGCAGGAGCTTATTGTACACAAATTTTTACTATTTATATAACTCTGTAACATACATACTACATAGTAAACTTCAATCGTGTAAGAATCATATCATTTTTACATTCTTGAAATCAATGGCAGCCTAATTGATGAGCACCATCCTTTCTCACAAAGAAAAATTTAACAAAAAGAATTCAAATTGAAAATGGAGTAAAATGCACGGATAGTCCCTGTGGTTTGGTGAAATTTCACCTTTTATCCCCAACTTTTCAAAATTACACTCTTAGTCCTTGTGGTTTGACAAGTTGTTACTCGGATAGTCTCCAAAGCGGATGGAGGTTAGTTTTTCTGGTTAAGTGGGTGTGAAATGACAAGGACTATCCGAGTAACAACTTGTCAAACCACAGGGACTATCCGAGTAACCTTCATCCGCTTTAGGGACTATCCGAGTAACAACTTGTCAAACCACAGGGACTAAAAGTGTAATTCTGAAAAGTTGGGGACTAAAGGTGAAATTTCACCAAACCACAGGGACTATCCGTGCATTTTACTCTTGAAAATGAGACATGTAAATTAGAGATTCACAAGTACTACCAGAAAAAAGAAACAAATAAAAAAAAAAAAAACAGATTGCAAAGTATTTTAGAAATATTTAATGCATTAAAATAAACCTGCAAATTTGGTCTTAAACTAAACCTGCAAATTTGAATGTAACATTCCGAAGTATAAAAACTCATGTTTCGTTTCAAACAGAATGGAGGGTCAGTTTGCATATCCAATCTAAAATGTCTATCTTTCTGTGTAATGCCTCATAAATCCTACATGTTAATTTAATTAATTTCCAATGAATTTGATGATGGTGCAAAGTCATCAACCTTTTCGGCTCTTAATTCACTAAGCATATAACGTTAACACAGAAATGAATTTGAATATGAATCGATTAGACATAACAAAACATGAAAATATAATCACAACAGCTACATATACCACCTATTAAAAATAAGGGTTGAAGACAAACTAAAGTTGAATAGGAGCTTAGTAAATGAGATTGTTGATTGAGGCATTTCATCATACATCTGGCTTGCATGAAACTACAAGACTTTGTTAAAAAAAGGGAGAAAAGAAACTGCGGTATATGAATATATGAAAAATCGAATATCATGAACTAGCTGCTTATCGCATATTAAATGAAAGAAGTATGGACTGTGAAAAGGAAGAAAGGATGCTAAACGATTATTGGGCCTTGAATGTATTCTAAGTGGGCTGTAAGTCCACGTTATTGGATTGTTTTTGGGCTCCATTTGAGGCTATATATATCCATTAGAGGTGCACAAACCGGTTAATTTTAATAACCGGTTCGGTTAACCAGTTATACCGGTTAATTTGACTTTTTGACTTTAACCGGTTAATGCTTTAACCGGTTATTACTTTAACCGGTTATTTTTTTAACTCGTCCGGTTAATTACTTTAACCGGTTTGGTTAATTAACCGGTTATTTTCGGTTATTAACCGGTTTTTTTTGCCTTTTTTTTTGAATTTTTCGGTTATTTTTTCGGTTAACCAGTCTATCGGTTAAAAAACCGGTTTAAAAAACCCGGTTAATAACCGGTTATTATACTAAACACTTATAACCGGTTACTAACCTACGGTTAAATAACCTATTGAACCGGTTATTCCTAAATCGGTTATTAACCGGTTACGGTTTCGGTTAATAACCGGTTACGGTTAATTAACCGGTTATTTTGTGCACCTCTAATATCCATAGACCTTTTAGGAAAAAAATTGATAGTCAAGGTTTATAAAACACATATATAGGTAGAGGTACACAAATCGGTTATTTTTAATAACTGGTTTCGGTTATTGAACCGGTTCTGGTTTCTCGTTTTAATGGCTGGAATTTGTTATTGCTATAACCGTTTCGGTTCCGGGTATTTTTGGGTATTGATTATTTAGAGAAAAAAATTACCTAAGAAAATATCAATGGGTGGTATGGCCCGGATATTTTTTCGGGTATCAAGAGCACTCTTTTCATCAACTTGTCACATGTAACTTATTAAGACTATGGGGTATGGGGCGGGGGTTGGGGCGTGGGTTGGCCATAAACGCCCAAATCACCACCCCGGGTGGGCTTGGGTTTGGGTGTGGCCCCTTGGGCGGGAATTTAAGGCCGGACCTGGGGCATGCTAGCGATCCTATGTGGCCGGCTATTATTGGCTTGTTGGCTAGGGCATAGCGGGCCTTTTTAAATTTTAAAATATAACCATTGGCCAAGCCAAACGGTTCACCCACCCCAACTGTCCACATCACTATATAACCCCCAACCCCACCGGCTGTCTCCATCGCTAACCCAACCCAAGTCACCCACCCGAACCGCTACTCACAAACAAACACTTGATGTATGGCCTCTTGGACGCACGAGAAAGAGCTAGTCCTTGTCACGAGCGTCGTGGACGCGATGAAGGGCCGCTGTGACACCCCGTGAAAACACTTTTTGTGTACGCTAAATTTCAGGACGAATATTCCTATAACTGAGGGATAATGTGACACTTTGGATTCTTCCCGCATAAACTTATTGTACGAAACGATTAAGCAAGCTATTAAATTAGAAATTCTAAATTATAACTCTGTTTTATTATTTAATTATCTATTGTTTACATAATAATAAAAATTTTATCTTTTGAATAACACTTAACATTAAATGGATCCCACACCCTGAATATTGTCCAGCCCAACTATAAGCCCAAGCCCCTCTCCAAGTTGCCCTAATCCTAATCGCACAAGTGAAGGAATGCTTGATTAGTCAATTGTGCGATCCAACATGGGTTTATTAGGCCGATGGGTATGGGGCTCGTCCCCGGTCCGGCGCCCTCAAAGTGGGTCGTCCCACACCGCCCCCTGGGCACGTCGGCGGCACCTCCGTCCTCTCCAAGACGTTGGAGACGGACCAAAAGTTTGATAATTGTGGGCCCCCTTGATTAATCATTCTTGGATTTTCTCTCTCCCCTTGAATATATATTGATTTTTTATTAAAGTGGTAGTCCTTCACACCATTGGGTAGTCCCCAGAGGATGCTACTCCTCCCCTGATGACGTGACGCCTACGTGAGAGTGAGAGGTAGTCTCCAAAGAATCTATCCATCCATACCCCATGGTCTTAGGGTGTACGGGGCGTTCGCGGGGAAGGGGTGCGGTGACCCTAGTCACCGATCGGGAACACCGCCGCCATCAAAGCGGGGACCCGAATCGGTGATAGGGATCGGTGTGGAGTTACCGCGTGGGGGGGAACGATTTTCGAAAGAGGACCGTTGTCAAACGGTCAATTTTATAAAAAAAAAATTCATTTTTTATACAAATATAAATAACCACACCTTCATACTCTCATCAAACCACACTCTCATCAAACCACATTTTTTATACAAATTTCATTTTTTTATACTCTCAAACCACACCCATTTCACAAATTTTTTATATTCTCAAACCACACCCACTTCTCAAACCGAGCAATGGAGAACCAACCCCGCGAAGCCAAGAAAAAAACTAAGGGACGAGGCAAGCAACCGTCTCGTGGTGGTTCGAGCGGTGCAAGTGCACAATCACAACCCCCTTTCGGATATACTCCACAACCCCCGTTTTTTTTCCAACAACCTTCACACCCCTCCTTTTACAACACCCAAGCAACCAACCTTCAACCCAATTTCGGCTATGGTTTTCAAAATTTGTTATCAATGGATGCTCCTCCTCACTCCCCCGGCTTCGACCCATATGGTTTTCGTTCCCCACAAGTTCCATCGGTCCAAGAAAATGTTGAACGTCCTCTACCTATTTGGGACGACGAGGACGATGAGGTAGTGCCCGAAACTCAAAATTTGGGCGACAAGGACGATGAATATAATGTGGATGCAGATTTGGGCAACGAAGAAGATGACGCTCGGGAAAAAAAGGGAAAAACGACGAGCGAAAAATGGACAAAGGTCCAAGATGAGCAATCAACAAAACCGCGATAGTTTTTGGCGTAAGATTTTAAATCATTTTAACGCCACCGTCGGTGGAAGTAACCGGACCGTGCATCAAGTACGGTCTAAATGGGGCCCGATGCAAACGAAAATAAACTTTTTCAACGGCCTATACCAACAAGTGGTAAAAATTATTTTTCTTTAACATTGTATATTTTTTATTTTTCTTTACTAAGTTTATATTTTTTTAACATGTATATTTTTTATTTTTCTTTACTAAGTTTATATTTTTTTAACATGTAGGATCGCACACGAGGAAGCGGAGTCAAGGATCTCGACGTGATGAAAGTCGCTTTAGCAGAATTTAAAGAAAGATTTCCGAACGGTTTTCAACATGTCGAGGCGTGGGAGGTCCTTCGAAAATACGACAAATGGGCCCAAGTCCCATTGTTGGGTGAGGAAGGGGAAGGTTCGGGAAATAAAAGAAAGCCCGTTGAGGTGGACCCTTCCATACCCGATATGAACGAAGACCCCTCGCCACAAAGAGCACAACGGCGAGACAAGCGTCAAGCGACATCGTCCGAGGGAAGCTCGGCCGAGTTGGCGGAACAATTCAAAGAGTACACCGCCATGAAAGAAAAGAAAACCGCGATTGAATATAAGGCGGTTGAATTGAGGATGAAAAGAGAGGAGCAGGCTCTCGAGCTCATATCGGAACAACGCGAGACGATGAAAAACTACAATTACGATCGAGATATGGAAATATTCATCAAGCCGCACGACGATGCTCCGCCAAGTATGTTGCCGTTCATCCTCGCCCGAAAACGCGACATCGCTAACAAGTACGGGTGGCCGTGCGATTTCTAAAATTATTATTTTCTAGTTTTAATGTAATTTTTATTTTCTAGTTTGAATGTAATTTTAATTTTCTAGTTTGAATGTATTTTCTATCGTATTTAATGTTATTTTTATTTTGTAGTTTTATTTTGTTAAATTTTTATTAATATTTTTTTATAAACATACATAATTTCAACAAATAAAAAAAAATCAAGTCACCTAAAGAGGGGAGTGCCGCCATCAAAATGGGGTGTTAGGGGAGTTTAAGAGGGGAGTTTACGTGGCACAAGAGGATTGGTTAGGCGTAAGAGAGGGGACTCACCTCTTAGGTGAGTGCCCCTTACACCCTTATATAAGGCTCATTCTATTCCCACCCCCCCTAATTACTAATTACACCCCCCTATTAAAAACATCACATCCATCAATCACTTGATTTTTGTTTTTAGCCTGTTTTGTCTTTTTGTTGTCTTTTTTATTCATTTATTTAATTAGTTATTATTATTATTATTATTAATTAGTATTTGTTTATTATTTAATTAGTTAGTATTATTATTATTATATTTATTATTATTAGTAGTAGTAATGATATAGTATTTATTATTAGTTTTTATTGTTATAATTTATCAAATTATATTTATAGCTGTAACAAAAGCTATATAAAAATAAGTACTTTTTTACAAAATTATTATCATTTAATAATTTACATACAGAGGTTTAATCGATACACCCCCCAAATGTAGCAGGTTGTGCTATCCAAGACTTATACATATTTTGACGTGATTCAAATATATTCTCCCAGCCAGCTGCATCATTTTCTCTCATTAATTTCCATAGGTTGTTTGTGCTGGCAATTGGATACTCTCCTTGCAATTCTACCATTATAAAATGGTTACCATTCACGTGTGCAATTGTAATTATTTTTTTTTCTGGGAACTCGTGAGGGCCTCTCCAAAGCGAAAAACAAGTAGAACTGTTTCTTTTTTCTTGAGATAAAAAATGAACGATCACATTAAACTTGTTCGCAATCAAGAATCCTGCCTCTGGCATAATCATCCAGTGTTTTTCAGGTGCAAACCCCGATCCTGACCAAGCCAAGGACGTGAACACATCTTTGAATGAGCCTAAGAAAGCCTTAGTGTACTTATTTCTAAACTCGAGTAGCTCTTCCAACAGTTCTCTCCGGATAAATAACCATTCATCTTCACCGTACCCGAGAGCAGAAGCTGTCGCCCGAAACCCACAATTTCCATCACCTAACACGTTATGTATGCGTGTAACATACGCATGGAAGATTTTTGGAATTAGATGAATATAGTTGTGTATCACCTGTGATGCTTGATCTTGGTTCAACCCCATGAAGTCATAGCCTGGCGCACTTGTAGAGTTGGCGAAAGAACTTTGTCCGACAATATCTTGGTTCAACCCCATGAAATCATATCTCGGTGTGTTTAAAAGGTTGGTAAAAAAACCTTGTCCGTCTGTATCTTGTGTCATGAACGGACTTGGTTCACCAGGATCGTCCTTGAATGGTTTTTTTCCGTAAATATCTTGATTTATGAACGAACTTGTTTCACCAGGCACTTGATAGTTCACGTCTGGACTGATGTAACCAACATAATCAGCAGTCTCTAGATACCCGAATGAACTATGTCTCCAAGGCTCTTGAGTGTAATCATGATCTTGGGAGTTCACAAATGAACTATGCCTTTGCAGGTTCTTGAGTGTAATCCTGCTCTTGATAGTTCATAAATGAACTATGCCTTCCAGGTTCTTGAGTGTAATCCTGCTCTTGATAGTTCGTAAACGGACTGTGCCTTGGAGGCTTCTGAGAGTAGCTTCGTTGAGGGGGCGGTTTAGCAATTGCAGGGTTCGGTATTGTTTGTTGTTTGGATTTTGTAGTTGGTCGTCCACGAGTATTTTTTTTAACATCAGGTTCTTCAACAAAAGGTATACTTGGATTGGTTAATGCTTTTAACTTTTGTAGTAAACTTTTCTTTCCAGGCTTGGATCGATTATCGAAGGCTTGTTTAAAACTTTCCAACTCGACGTCACAAGTAATATCCTCACAATATACTGGTAACTCGAGTTTCCTCCAAAATTCATCGACCGAATCTAAAGGAATAGATTGACCTACATTAAAACATAAGTTGTCAGCTTTTAAATATTACCAAGCACATCGACCGAATCTTAGTTTAATACACTGACCTGCTTTCTTATACTTTGAGATTTCACAAGCACATGGTAATCCATAACACTTACGAGCTTGACAACGACAATGTGAACGCTTTAAATGACGCTCTTCTATTATTATATCAAGTGCTTCATGAGAAACAGAGCCATGTAATAGCTTCAACATTGGTAGGTTGTGTTTATGCATTAGAACAGTTCTACTTTTTTCGAAGCTATCTTTAACAATTGTATATTGCGAGTTCACTACTTCATCAATGTGACGAACAATCTTATCTAAGGTACAATTTGCTGAATTCAAGAATTTTTTTAGCTTGGCATGTTGGCTTTCAGCTCTGTTAGTTGTCTGATTTCCGAAATGTAAGCATTCGTTAGTCCATACGGACACAAACATTTCTTTATACTTGTTTAACCAAGTACTATTCAAGTAATCCAAAACATCTGCAAAGATAATAATGATGATAACGATGGTAACAATAATACTAACAGAATTATAGTAATAATACATACCTTGATGATGGATTAACATTGCTTGAAGTTGCTTGTAATTTTGGAGGAATGATGTCCACGTTTGAGATTCAACGAGTGCATTCCACTAGATCCGTATATTTTAACAACATTCGTAAAAAAAATATCAAACGGCGCGCCCGAGGGGGTAGTTTTTTACACCCAAAGTTTGGTGTTTTTATTATTTTTTTGTTTTTTCTTTTTTTTTTTTACAAACTTTGGGTGTAAAAAACTACCCCCTCGGGAACCACGTGCCACGGAGGGGCGTTGACCACGATTTTTTTTTACAACTAGATCCGTATATTTTAACAACATTCGTAAAAAAAAATTTCAAACGGCGCGCCCGAGGGGGTAGTTTTTTACACCCAAAGTTTGGTGTTTTTATTATTTTTTTGTTTTTTTTTTACAAACTTTGGGTGTAAAAAACTACCCCCTCGGGCGCGCCGTTTGAATATACTAAAAAGACAACAAAAAGACAAAAAAAACTAAAATAATAATAACAAAAAAACACTAAAATATACTAAAAAGACAACAAAAAGACAAAAAACACTAAAAACAAAAAACAAATGATTGATTGATGGATTGATGGATGTGATGTTTTTGTAGGGGGGGTGTAATCAGGAACTAGGGGGTGGGAATAGTATCACCCTTATATAAACCATTAGTCCAGCCGACATCCACTTTAATGCACAAATCCCCAAATCATTCCTTCCACACACTCTCTCTCCTTAATCCTCTTCTTCTCCAAGAGAACAACCTGCAACAAAACTTCACTCCGACCAAATATCATCGTCTCCGATCGAACCACTAACGACCGTGCACTCCGATTTTCCAGTAACGATATTTCACTCCAATAGAACCTTCGGCAGCTCACCTGGAGCTCAGTTTCTTTCACTCGGTTCACACACTCGAATAAATGTTAAGATGTAAACACTAGTGAATGATGTTTCTGTGTAAAACTTGTTGCCATAACGTTAATGTTCAGGTTGATGATTGATGTTGATTCCGTGTAAAACTTGATGTTGATGTTCACTCTGAATCCGAGTAGGAAATCTGGGTTTCCATGTTTGAACAATTGCTTGTTATATGTTTTGAGGATGATGTCACTACTGTTCACTTAAAACCGAAGAAAGCTGAATTTTTACAAAACAGAGCCCCTGGACACGGCCCCGTGCTCGTTGAGCACGGCCCCGTGTCCATTTGTCTGCAGGATTTTTGGCTAAAGAATCTTGGAGTTTTAAATTATTTTTATGATTTCTATCTGGGTTTTAAGCTCAGATAATTTAAAATAAAGTTATACAACTAACTTTAGCCCAGAATCTTTAGCAAATAATCTTACAAACTTCACATAGAGGATTGGAATCAAGGGATTTCCAAGCTTCCATGGAGGAACTTTTGAAAAATTTTGAAAGAGGATGAAATGAATAAAAGTGGAAGGGACAAGAGGGTCCCTTGGAACCTTCTTTTGACACTTACCTAGGATGGTATGAGTGAAAATCCCAGGGATCTCTGTCAATTGAAGTGGTCAAAATGAGCAGGAATCAGGCTGCATTTAAAGAAAACGACAGCGCCCTGGGCACGGCCCCGTGTCCAGTGGACACGGCCCCGTGTTCAGAGGAAATCCTGACATATTTTGTCCGTATTCTGACCAAATCAGCAGAGAATCTTTTTAGTGAGCACGGGGGGCGTGTTGACCTGGACACGGCCCCGTGTCTGGAGGCTGCTTTATGGGGTTTTGCTATTTCAAGGATCTCCCCGATATCGGGTGGTTCCTTACTGGTCGGAACAACCCCAAAGTGCCTAATATACCTTAATTGTCCTAGACTAAGGCGAGAACGCAAGAGGTTGTCGGTGAGGGTAATTCCTATTTTCATTCTAGGTGGACAAGTCCAACCCTTTTCCGGGCTCTTGTTAAAGAAGGTATATGCCGAATCGCTCAGGTCTATGTATGCACCGAACAAAGTCGATGGTGAGTCCTTCACGGCACAATCGACACAGGGACGACTATCGTCCAAGTCTTTGCTAGGTACGAAGGTATTTTCGGGAGCAACGAGGTTGTCGGAATGCGGTTCCAACATTTCTTCATGGGTATCGTCTTGGGGTGGATCAATAAAATCCTTCCCAAGCTCTTCTATCCATTTCAGAATTAGCTCTTCTAGTTGAAATAACTCGCTAAGGAGCATTTCCCCTAGAATATCTGGCTGGGCGCATTCGAGGGAGAAATAGTGCTTATTTTTACTTTCGCACCTCTTAAGGTTGTGAGAAGATGGTGGGTCCATGTAGTGGGGCCTATAATTTAGGAAGTAGCATTTTACTTCTTCATGTTCGCCACCACATAATTGACACCACTTACCATAAGAGTGCCGAAAGTAAAAATAATTACTATCACTCATGTTTATGTCAGAAATTACCAACCGTCGGGATCTAACGGTTCTGTTTTCAGTAACTGAAACTTGGGCACGGGGGCGTGTTGAGTGGACACGGCCCCGTGTTCAGCTTACTGTCTGATGTAAAACAGGATTGCCAGTTCCAATGATTGAGCACGGGGGCGTGTTCAGCGGGCACGGCCCGTGCTGAGCTCTGCAGAAGCTGAAAAACTAAGAAAATCCTAAAAAAATTAAAAAGAAAAATAAAAGATGATTAGGCCGTTGATTCCTAACTTTCTTAAAATCCTTGTGTCCCCGGCAACGGCGCCAAAAACTTGATGCGTGCGAAGTGTCGTATATTTTAGGTGTATATTTTAAGCCCTTTTTAACACTTATTTTAGCCAAGTTTTAAATTTATAAAACACGATATTTCACTAACACTAAACACACATATGGGCAAGTGCACCCATCGTTGAGTGTAGTATAGCGTTGGTAAGATACCGAGGTCGTCCAAGGACACAAGAGCTTTTAGTACCGGTTTATCCTCAACGTCTAACCAAAACAAAAGTTTAGAAAAACGTTTTAAACTAAGAAAAATAAAACTAACTAAAATGCTGAAAATAAAAATAAAAATAAAAACAGATAGACAAGATGAATCACTTGGTTCCGACTCGTATCTAGTATAACCTTTGATTATTTCCGCACTTTTGCACATAATTAAGAGATTATCTTAGTTATTGTAGTAGGCCCCTCTTTTGAAGGTGACGTTACCCTCACCCCAGTAGTTTGAGTCAGCAGGGATACAATCCTAAAGGGGTGGATTATTGGAAGATAATGAATTAAGCTATTAATGCAGTATTGTGGTAGGCCCCGCTTTTGGCGGTGACGTTACCCTCGGCTAAGTAGTCTGAGTCAGCAGGGATACAGTCCTAAATAGCCGGGTTATAGTATTAATAGTAGTTAACTTATGAGGGGATCAAAGAGTTTGGACCCCGCCATCCAATACCGTGAAGTATTGAAGGAGGTCCTACTAAATTTGACCCAGGTCCATTGCAGGACCTCTAAACGCTGAACAATGGCAAGACCTTTACCAAACCGTTCCCTTAACCCCCTACCAGGTAGCCAACATACCTCCATATAGACCGTGGAGATATGAATGGTGAAAATCCTTTATTTTATATAGACAGTAAAATAATGCCAAGACACCACGGACAAACGATAAGGAAAGATCACCTTCAACATAAGTAACTAGTTATTAAAGTCATTAATACAAAACCAAATAAAAAGTGCAAAAGATTAGAAATAAAAAGTATTATACTAGACACTTTGTCTTCACCAAGTGATGTAAGAGACTTAGGCAAACATGGCCTTGATTGTCAAGAACTCTTACGATCAATCTTGGATCCCGAGACGACTCACACACTCTATGATGGACAATGGATGATGGTGGTGGATGATGGTGTTGTGATGGTGGTGGGTGGTGGATGAAGTGTGAGAGAGGTGGTGTGCCAAGGGATGAGATGAAATGAATCCAAGCACTCCTATTTATAGGCTGAACAGAGAGCTGGACACGGCCCCGTGTCCGCTGGACACGGCCCCGTGCCCGTCTGACACTCTCTCTCCTCATTAATTGTAATTCACAATTACAATAAATGCGCCTGCTGTACTTTCGACACGCCCCCGTGTCCGCTGAGCACGGCCCGTGGTGGGCAATAGAAGCTTCTATAGGTTTGTCTTTTCTGCTGCTTCTTGGGCACGGCCCCGTGCTGGCTGAGCACGGGGCGTGTTCAGCCTTCTGTTTTCTCTATTTTGCTTTGAAAGGTGCCGTTGAGGGTTCGGGCAGTCCACTAATGTTCCTTTTCTTGTATTTATGTTGGATTTAGCTGTCTTTTTGCTTCTTTTGTGTTTTTGAGCTCATTTAATCCTGAAAATACAAAAGGAAGACAAAAACACTCTTTTTCCAATATTAGTACTAAAAAAGGGTTAGTTTTATGCCTCATTTGATGTAATTTATATGTTGCATTTTACACACATCAGTGATGCCTTCAGATTCAAAGGAGACGCCATTGGGGGATACTGAGAGTACAAATGAAAATGATAAGGTAGAGTGGGAAGAACGAGAAGAGAAGAATGGTAAGTTTATAATTGATTTTTCCTGTGGTGATGAGAAGATAGATGCGCAACTGGCTGAATATAGGAGATTAATGGAAGAAGAGATTGGAGAAGAGCCACCTGGTGATCCAGAGTTATCAGATGTAGAACCGGAGACGATAATGGACGTTGAAGTCCCACCTCCGGTTCAGCAAGTCGTTAATTCCAGCCATTGGTGTCCCACACCATGGGATATCGATGATGGCTTTTGGAGTGATGATGAGGTGGTAGTAGAAGAGGCAGAGTTGGAGGTGCCCGACTACACTGCAGCCCGGGATGAAGAAGTTTGTGAGCCACTGGACAAGATGGAGGATGAGAAGATGGAGCATGTACCATCTTGGGAGGAAGAGTTTGGTGATGAGTTGATAGGTTTACCAACTCTTGAAGATGAAGAATTTGACCCGGTTGGTGATCTCGCCTATCTAGAGACATTACTTGTAGAGACGCCGACCATGGAGATCAAATATACACCGAACGTAAAAGAGGAAGTGGCTGAAGAGTTTGAAAGATGGCCCGTGAAAGATTTCGATGTTGGATCGCCATCATATATAAAATCACGGGAGAAGGCACAGAGGAACTTGGATCAACATAGTCTGAGAGTGCAGAGATGGTACAAAAGGAAGCTTAATGGAACATTAAAGTGTACAGAAAACCATTCTCCTCATTACATGTCACGAATCAAGTTTGGTCCAGGTAAGTTTAAATATTGGTGGGTTGACCCATTTGAGTTTTCTAGATTGTATTTCAATTTCACAAACGATTTCTTATTGAAAAATGGTAAAAGAGTGGAATTGAATGGGTTGGACCGAGGTTGGATAAAGGAGAAACCTCCTGATTAAATTCAAGTGTGGGGAGGTTTGTAGAGTTTGTATTTTTAGTCATTTATTTTGTACCATGAGTCTAACTTAGTAGTTTGGGTCGTTTTTTTTTTTAGAGTCGGTACTGCTTTGGGTTTGCTTGTTTTTGTTAATGCAGGTTTGGATATGTACCACCCGTACTCAATCTCCATTCGGGTGATTTTGGAGCTGCTTATCAGATATCAGGCATTTTCTAAGTGTACTAGTCAGAGTCAGAGCCGATCGCGAATGGAATGCTATACGATCGAGCTGGATTGGACGAGAGTTTTAGAGCTTACGCGATATAAAACCAGCTAAGTCCTTTCGAATTATGCCCTTAGTCTTTTTATTTCTTATTTACTTTTAGTCTTTTGAGTCGGTTTCCATCCTACATTGAGGGCAATGTAGAGTTTAAGTGTGGGGATGGGAAACTATCGTTTAGTGTCTAGTTAGTAGTGTCTTGAGTCATAAAAATTTGAAAAAAAAAAGAAATCGAAAAAGTTGAAAAATTGAAAAAAAAAAAGTAAGTTTGTTGCGAGTCCCGGTCCTTTAGCGCATAGAAAACGAAAAACCTTTTCAACACGTCGGTCAAAAGCGGTTTAATTGTCGAATTTACGAGTCGAGAGCACATGTTTCTTTAAGTTGCGGGATAGTAGGTTGACTGAATCGGTTTTTGGGAGTAAAAGGTTTTGGGATGCCTAGGATAGTGGATGGAGCCGGAGAGTTAATTAGTTATGCATTGTTGATATCGTTAGCCCTTATTTACCACATGATAGTGAGATTTGAGCCTTTATATGTTCATATTTATATGTTCACTACTTTCGTTTCATGTGTGTTTACCGACTTTGTTGCATTACTTTAGAACTTGTGCGTTTTGATACAGTTTGAGACCTTCGGTTAGGATTTGGCATGGATATGATAGAGGCATTAGGATCACCTTGTTTATGTAGCCTTTGTGTTTGACCCGTTTCACCACTACCCTTAGATACCACTTTGAGCCTAGCCATTCGTTTGTTACCCTTTTGTGATTTGATAACCGGATCGTTTTACGTGATTATTATATTTGTAAAGAAAGAAAAAGAAAAAAAATGATGAAAAAATTTGAAAAAAAAGAAAATATGAAAAAAGAAAAAAAAAGAGAAAAAGAAAAGAAAAAGAAAAAAATTATTAGAATAAAGTTGTAGGTCAAAATGACCAATATGTTAGTATTTTGTTTCGTTCATATCCGGTTTTTTGTGTGTTTACGTGTTTAGCCATATATTCCTAAAATGAAAAAAATAACCTACCTTTAGCCCTTACCTACCCATCAAAGCCCTCTTGATCCGTGTTAGATTTTAACAAATAGGTGGAAATCTGATTGACGTACAAGCTTATGATAGTATGTTTCATAGTTCGGTTTTGAGAGTTCACTCGAAATTACATATATATTAGCCGAGAGATGAGTGACATTGTGAGAGGTGTTGACAGTGCATAATTGATTGCTTGAAGGTGAGAAAACTTGATTAGGTAGGCCCGTTTTCATTTAAATATTATGATTCGTCACCTTTTGAACGTTGTAAGTCTTGCGAAACCTCTGTGTTTGATGATTTCGTAGTTCGCGTTATAACTTGTTCGAGACTTGCGTTATTGTTAAGTGTTTAAGTTGGACATGTTGCTTGGGATTTTGCTTAGGGACAAGCAAAAGGTTAAGTGTGGGGATATTTGATGTGTGGTAAAATACACATATTTGTCCCGTGTAAAATGTATAATTTTTGTATAGTTCTTATTTGTTTTTATTTAGTTTTAGGTATTATATTGTGTTTTGGCAGGTCCTGGTGCAAATGAAGTAAAAATGGGTAATAACTACATAACTAGCCAGTTGAGTAGGGCAGGGCGCCAGTGACAGAAGTAAAAATTACCGCTATTTTTCTCGAGTGGGTCGAGCCCACTATCTCTACATTATTAAAGAATGGTGGCGATGTTTATAATTATGATTATCGCTAGTGGGCCGAAAACATAACCAAAGTCAACGAAATATGGGAAATTGTTTAGTTCTTGGGCTCTTGAAACAAGCTAGTGGATGATATTATAAAAAAAACCTAAGTCCATTATGTATAGATATACATGAACGTGCAAAGAAAAAAAAAAGAGAGGAGCCCTATTTTGCTATTTTAATTTCGAGCAGACGGCTGCCATTGTTGGAGTAGACATCGATCAAGAGAGAAGAAAAAAAAGATTGGTTTGAGGGTTCAAGTCGCGATCAAGATTCTAGTCCGGGTTTGATATTTATTTATTAGTATTCAATTTTGTTAAGACTTTGTGTTTTCAGATTTGATACTATGAATTATTTATTGGTTTAGACTTGTTTCTTTTTCATGACTATGATTCTTGGCTAAACTTTTCATACTACTTAGGTTGAGATGAACTAGTTGATTGTTGCGTTGTTTTGACTTGGTTTTGGTTATTTGATGTGATTTACATAACTTTTCCTTGAAATTGATCTTGATATTGCATGTTGGTATGTTTTGATTGTTTTATTAGTCAATAAATTCAGCGGTTTAGGCACGAAGAAATTCCCCCTAGACTTAGGATTTAATTTAATTCGTTTATCTTAGGATTTTCGGGCTAGGTATTGTGTTGAGAAATAATTAAAATCACTATATTAAAACTTGCATCCTCATCTTGTGACTCGAAAGACGATTAGGGTGAGCTAGGTTATTAGCTAATTATTGGTGGGTAGATTGGGTGACCGATAGCTCGGGCTCGTTTATTGAATCGTAATTAAGGTTTCCTAGGATTTCAATTATCAAAGTTGGGTTTGCTTTGCGATTTTGGGATCCTCTCTTAACATAACTGTCTCTGAGGTCAAAAGGATTCTATTTTCGTAGGATTTGGTATCGATAGCTCGAGTCGGTTCGTTCTAGCACTTCACATTTAGTCTATGTGTTCGGTGACTGCGATTTGGTATCAAAGTTGGGGGGGGGGCTCGAACTCCCCGTGTCAACCCATGCCCCAAACCCCCGCCCCATGATACCCCACGGTCTAAACTATAACTATACGTCCAAAGGTATGCTAGATCAAATGTTAAGCATTTTTTTTCATACAAACAAAGCTTTAATCGATTCATTATAGTAAGCTTTTGGTTCTATGTGTTCGGTGACTGCGATTTTCTTTTAGCACAAAAGAAATCAAATACCAGAATGAGAACTGAACGAATCGGGCTTCTTTATTGGGGTATCGGAAAGCAACCAGATTACGAGTTGGGGAATGAAGAAAACACTCGTGTTTTGCAAAGGAAACCCCCCACATGGGTCAGGAACCAATTGGATCATGCATGAGTACTGACTCGCAAGTCGCAATCCCCAACCCAAGAACCCGGAAAGGTTTCTTTCTAATTGGCAAAACTTTGATTCGGATATGCTAACCCATTTAGCTAACGGTTTGTTTTTGTTACATCACGGTATGGAAAATTCGATGATTTGAAGAATTTTCTTGAAAAAAGAGGAAATAAAGTCAGCAAGAACAGTGAAGAGACAATTGGGATTATTAGCGACTACAACCGGTTAATCAAAGCCAATTTTCTACGATTTCATGGCAGCTATTAAGAGAAGAACCAATTTGAAACCGACACCGGTTTGATTGTCTGTTGGTTCAAGCAGGATCACGGATGATGCTGCATTCATCCACCAGGATCCGGCGAGCAAGAAGATAGCTAAGCTGGAGAACCAAAATATACATACAAGCAAAACAGTTCACCAAAGTCCAAATACACACACCCACTACTAGAAAATGAGGCTAACGCAACTTTTTAGATGCAACTTTTTTCAATTTTGTTACATTTGACTCTAATGCAACTTAATTTAACATAAAGGTTGCATTAAAAGATATAATGTAACCTTTTTCACAAAAAAGTTACAAAATATTATTAAAATTGCAACTTTTTTATTTAAAGGTTGCATGTTTTATTGAAATTTGTAACTTTTGTTATAAAAGTTGCGTTGTTAAAACTTGAATGCAATTCTAGTGTTAGAAGGTTGCGTAATTCAACGAGCGACAAAAAAACACAAAATATTTTAATAGTAAATAGTAAAAAACTTTTATTGTTATTTCGGTGATGTTTGATACTCATATAATATTTTTTTAATAAAATAAATGGTAGGATAAATTTTCTCGAAATGTAAAAAAACTTTTCGATCTTTTTAGAAAAATAACCTATCGATCCAATGAAATTTAAAAAGATATATTTTTGTAGAAAAGTGATACACTAATAGTAATGGAGAAAATTGTCATCATTGTCTATTTTTTAAATATTTGCTATACGTTATATCTTAAGGTCGGTATGCATGGTAGGGATGAGCAAATGGTACCCAGTACCGCTATCGAACCGGTACCGGTACCGAATTTACCGAACATGGTACATTTTCGGTACCGACTTTTGACATTTCAAGCACTGGTCCGGTATGGTATTTACTGGTTCGGTACCGGTATTTACCCTCAAATACCGATACCGAACCATACCGTACCGGGTATATTCGGTACCGGTACCTACTTTTGAGAATTTCGATACCGGTACCGAGCTCATCCCTAATGCACGGATAATATGAGTATAAACATTATTATATAATGTTATTATTATCAAATAATCTTTCTATACTAATAAACAAAAATTCTTTTTGGACACGTGTCATTCTCTTGTAATTTCTCACCCTTAGTTTTTTATTTATCTCTTTTATTAAATAATAATAATATTAAACATCAATTTAACTAAATCTATTTATCTCTTTTGTTTAATTGATTTCTTTTTTAACTCTAAAGTTTCAATCTTTGGCAATTTAAGTCTAAAGTTCGATCTTTGGTATTTTAACCCCTTTGATTAATTTGATTTTTCACTTCTAATTCAAAAGTTTTCATTTTTTTGCAATTTAACCCCTTTAATTTTTTTTTTACTTTCAATCCAAAGCTTTTCATCTTTTGCAATTTAATCTTAACATTTTTTTTTTACTTTCAACTTTAGTCTCTTATATACTTTTCATCTTTCATAAGTTCTCCGTTTAACGTGTCGTTCTAAATTTCCGACTTAACACGCCGCAACGTGCGTGTGGGGTTCAACGTTTTTCATCTATTTTTTTCCTGTTTGACATGCCCGTCGCAGCGCGTCTATTTTTCCTCGTTTTATAGGTCTATCGCAACGTGCGAGTTAGAGATCGACTTAGATTTTTTTTCTCGGTTTTACACACAGACCCGTGGTCATGTAAGAAACATTTGTCTTTCATCTAACATGATATATAACTATTGAATCCCCCGACGCATTGCGGTGGGTGGTAAATCTAGTTATTAATTTATAAGAAAAACTAATTATCTTTGTTCTATTTTAAGTCAAACTTTTTCCTCTAAATTATATATTATATATACTTCTAATTTTTAACATTCTATTGCAATACATGTTGTACCATCAGCTTTATAGCTTTATATATACTTCTAATTTTTAACATTCTATTGCAATACATGTTGTACCATCAGCTTTATAGCTTTATTGTGTTGTATGGTGTTGTTCCATTCGTTTAAGTTGTTGTACGGTGTCTCCACCGTTTCTACATATCCTTTCTCTTCTTTACAAAACACAGACAAATATGGAGAGAGAGAGAGAGACAAGGGAAAAAGGGTGACGACCGATAGTTTTCCGGCGAACCCCTACGGTTCCAACTATAGCGACGATCTGCGGTGACGATTCACGGTTAGATTGATGGTTATCGATCTAGGGTTTATAATATATAATCTGTTCCAATCGGTTCTGATTTAGGGCTAATGGAAACGAATTCGGATTTAGG
This sequence comes from Helianthus tuberosus, assembly GCA_030545235.1. Lineage (NCBI taxonomy): Eukaryota > Viridiplantae > Streptophyta > Magnoliopsida > Asterales > Asteraceae > Helianthus > Helianthus tuberosus. The sequence goes on along the minus strand of CM060396.1, from coordinate 8,839,807 downwards.
GCTAATGGAAACGAATTCGGATTTAGGGCTAATTCTGCCATCTGTTGCAGATGGGGTTCTCTCATGTACCCGGAGAACTTGAGTCCGCTGTTCCTGGTGATAATGTAAAGCTACGAATTTAGGACTTGAGTGAATGAAGAGGAGAGGAATAATGGTATATATTTCATTTGTATTAAATTATATAGCCATTTTCGGGGGTTGTGTTTGAGCTGTTTTTTTTTTTTTCTATTTTGAGTTTTTGTTGTTTATTTAGTATGCAAGTAATTTGAATATGACTGATCTTGTCATAAGAACTCTATTTCATACAAGCATACTACATTGATAGAGATTTCTGGTGAACTGTCTTCTGTAAACCGTCTTTGTGGAATCGACCAAGTAATGCACTTTAATCTTCAGCATCAACACTCAGGAAAGTCAGCTAGACCAAGTGTATCCCTTGCAAGCTCAACCAGCATGCTTAGTTGAACTACATCCAGATCTCATTGTGTCGCCTTTGTGAAGTTGACCACGTAATGCACTACGGATCTTCAGCATCAGTACTCAGGAAGTCAGCTTGACCAAGTACATCGTTTGCAAACTCAACGAATTGAGTTACCCCCAGATCCCTGTAAAATCCCAAAGAAACATCAAACCCAAAACCGAATCCTGCAGGTCTTCAGTCTTGAACTATCAGCTTTCATAAAGATTCCCCAGGTCTTCAGTGAACAGCGCTTTTGTAACTACTGTAGACTTTAGAAACCTGTATTTTTCCGTGCAAAACCCTTCACGCTGGCTGGAGAATTAATTAAAATCCTCAAATATGTGTATGTGCAAAACATTCCACGCCGAACCGTTTGTATCACCAGAAAATCACAAACTCTACCACCTGTGATTGCGTTTAGAAATTTACCGAAGAAATTCAACATTTGAAAATTTTTTATCCCCCCATTTCTTTGGTAAAATCTCTAAACCTTAACAGATTCTCTCCACTTCAAAGAAAGTGTCGTCAAATGTTCACCAATTCCCTCCACTAAGCGGAACTGTCGTCAATCTTCATTGAATGTTCTCGGTTTCGAAAAATCACGAAAACGACTTTCTTCTTTGCATATTCTAGTTGAATAAGAACGTCCCCTAGTACCCCGTAGGATCCGACTTGTATCCCTCCAAAGACTTTGTGAACTCGTTAGGACCGGTATTGACATTCTAGGTTCATTCATTCGTTACCAAATGCGAGAATATGACAATAAACAAAAAAGATTTCTTCGTTGCATATTCTAGTTGATAAAGAAATTTCGCCTAGTACCCCGTAGGATCCGACTTGTATCCCTCCAAAGACTTGGTGAACTCGTTAGGACCGGTATTGACGTTCCAGGTTCATACGTTCGTTTTCAAATGCGAGAATATGACAATAAACAAAATGTTTTCGAACATTTACGAATAACCGATAACAATCATAAACATTGACGTGCGGAAGTGAACATACCGTTCCGTTTTTGGTTTTTGGCCCATAATAGTCGTGTCACCATTTTTGACGTTTGCACCGGTAACCGTGACTACCCCACAATTTTTCAAAAATATCATCATCTTTCTTTTGTTTTCATCATACCGCATCATCCCGCGCGTTCCCAAAACCCGTACAAATTTTGCGTTGAAAAATAGAAGCACGGTTCAAATCAACTTCACGAACACCCGACCCCTCTTTTCAAATCACTTAGAATTCTTTGCCCATATAAGAAACTAATATGATACAACCGATCAAGTGTTGGCCAACATGTGAACTTTTTCTTGAAAACAATTCTTCACCAATTATGGCGACCACAGTGGGAGCCCAAACAAACATGCGTGTGACCAAGAATAATCTAGTGGAGCCCAAGAGAAATTATCTTGCTGGAACTCAATGCATGGCCTACTAGAATTTCATATTAAAATAGCCCAAAAATGGAGCCCAACATCTCACGGTCATATAATTATTATATATATCAATTGCTAACATATGTTTGTGCTAGGGAAGTTAATGCTTTTTCTACTTAGGCCACATAATTTCTTGCCTTCTCATTTTTAGCTCACATGTTGCCTTATATGTTTGACATAATAATACATTATTTTATTAAAGGTGGTGGTGGTGGTGAAAAGTGAATGTTTACGTCACTGAAGTTGATGTTTTTTCTACTTTCGCCACATAATTTCTTGCCTTCTCATTTTGGGCTCACATGTTTATGTTTGACATACTAACACATTATTTTATTAAGGTTAGTGGTGGTGAAAAGTGATTACTTCTACCTAAGATGAAAATTTGAAACAAAATAATATTTTATATTTTATAGTCAAATTGTAGACAAACAGTTATATTTTTTGCAAACATTTGTGTGAAATCTGTTGAGTTCAACTTTTTTTATTCGATATACCAGTATAGATTTTATTAAAATCAAAATTTTATTCTAAATAAAGTATTTTCTTTTGTATTATAACTTATATGAGTGTTGAACAAGTACCTTGACGAACCGGACCGATTTCGACTAAATAATATCGGTGTCGGTATTATCAGAACCGCTACCAGTATTTGTTTTTATCGTTTCTGACCGATGTAAGACACGTGCGAATATCTTTTTGAACACATTACAATTTTATTTTTTTAACTTTCTCTTTCGAGTGTTATTACAAGTGTCGGTGCCCTGACGATCGAAACTGACAACAATTGAATACCCGCCGCGTAGCGCGGTGAATTCCACTAGTTGCAAATCAAATACAATCTCAAGTCTGGTGGGCCCAAATATGATAACCTAGCTGCCAAAAAGGACTTCAGCCGACATAACTTTCAACCTTAGCCAAACATCATTTGACTTCCTCTCTCCTCTTTCTGGATACAACCGTAACCAGCAACATCTTATCCCCTTTTTTTTTTTTTTTTTTTTTTAAAGCTCCTTCAACCTTAAACCAGAACCTCTTCTTCTTCCTCGATATTTCTGGAATACCCACCTCCAAAATCATTAGCGGATCTAGGATTCCGACTAAGGGGTAACCTTCGGATCTAGGATTCCGACCAAGGGGTAACCTTATATAAATAAGCCATAACGAAATCGAAAAAACGTCAAATTTTTCCAAAATTTACACTAATTTTTCCAAATTTTTTCCGACCAAGGGGTAACCCCGATTACCCCTACCTCTATGGTAGATCCGCCCCTGTCCAAAATTCAAACACTTCATCTGCGATAATCCAACATCAGCCGTCATCTTCATCGGAGATTCAAACTCCGATCAAATCCAATCAGTCAGACATCAAACAACTGAAATCCTTTTCTTCTTCGATACACACAAAATCAGCTGGACATCAACATTTGTCTGATCTGTCACCCTCTCCATCGATACCCAGCAACAATCAACCCCCAAATAAAATTTCGATACACAGACCCTTCTTCTTTACATCTGGTATCTCTCGAGGATCATCTTTCGAAGGATCGAAGGATCATCTTTCGAAGGATCATCTTTCGAAACACACATCCATACTTTCGAAGGATCATCTTTCGAAGGATCATCTACGAAGGATTATCTTTCGAAGTTGTTGAGGGTTCCCACAAAATATCTGGTATCTTTCGATCCAGATCTGGATCCTTCGACCCAAAGAACATCCTTCGACCCAGATCTGGATTAAGCAGCCGCCAAGAACATCTCAAGAACACAGCGACTGTTCTTATGCAGATTTGACAAAAACTTTGTATTTTTGATTTTTGATGATGATAACTTGATTATATAGGTGAAAAACATAAAACCGAACACTTGTTTCAGCACAGATCTGAATATTCGGGTCCAGATCTGAGTTTTTCTCATTTTCACCCAACTTTTCTTCTTGAACAAAAATCACTAAAATCACAGATCTAGAGCACATGTGACTTAGTAAACGGTTAGATTTACTAAATCGGGCACCATGGCTCTGATACCAATTGTAGGACCGAGTTTCGTGACCGAAACCGTGATTCTTGTGAGATCGGTTCAAGACGGGAGAGATTAGAGATGATAAACAAACAACTTTGTATTAATCCAGTAGTAAAACATTACAAATCGGCCCGATTACATGATAACCGAACTAATACCAAAGAAGTATACATCCGGGGAGAGACCAAGTGGTGATCTCTCCCGGTGAGGTCTCAAACCTCCTAAAATCTCCTAGTGTTGCAAATGGCAAGGGTTTTCTATTTATAGTCACACCCCTTGTCTTGCAAACACACACGGTCAACCGAATAACCCTCTCGTTTGACCACTTCAAACGAGCGGGTCTATACACGTTCGATAGACCGTTTCACTAACTATTACAAATTCAGCGTAAAATAAAACTAATCTATTCGACAAGCATCGGACACAAAATCTGCATCAACAAATCTTAACATTTTTTTTTTACTTTCAACTTTAGTCTCTTATATACTTTTCATCTTTCATAAGTTCTCCGTTTAACGTGTCGTTCTAAATTTCCGACTTAACACGCCGCAACGTGCGTGTGGGGTTCAACGTTTTTCATCTATTTTTTTCCTGTTTGACATGCCCGTCGCAGCGCGTCTATTTTTCCCCGTTTTATAGGTCTATCGCAACGTGCGAGTTAGAGATCGACTTAGATTTTTTTTCTCGGTTTTACACACAGACCCGTGGTCATGTAAGAAACATTTGCCTTTCATCTAACATGATATATAACTATTGAATCCCCCGACGCATTGCGGTGGGTGATAAATCTAGTTATTAATTTATAAGAAAAACTAATTATCTTTGTTCTATTTTAAGTCAAACTTTTTCCTCTAAATTATATATTATATATACTTTTAATTTTTAACATTCTATTGCAATACATGTTGTGCCATCAGCTTTATAGCTTTATTGTGTTGTATGGTGTTGTTCCTTTCTCTTCTTTACAAAACACAGACAAATATGGAGAGAGAGAGAGACAAGGGAAAAAGGGTGACGGCCGATAGTTTTCCGGCGAACCCCTACGGTTCCAACTATAGCGACGATCTGCGGTGACGATTCATGGTTAGATTGATGGTTATCGATCTAGGGTTTATAATATATAATCTGTTCCAATCGGTTCTGATTTAGGGCTAATGGAAACGAATTCGGATTTAGGGCTAATGGAAACGAATTCGGATTTAGGGCTAATTCTGCCATCTGTTGCAGATGGGGTTCTCTCATGTACCCGGAGAACTTGAGTCCGCTGTTCCTGGTGATAATGTAAAGCTACGGATTTAGGACTTGAGTGAATGAAGAGGAGAGGAATAATGGTATATATTTCATTTGTATTAAATTATATAGCCATTTTCGGGGGTTGTGTTTGAGCTGTTTTTTTTTTTTTTTTTTTTTTTTTTTTTTCTATTTTGAGTTTTTGTTGTTTATTTAGTATGCAAGTAATTTGAATATGACTGATGATTCCTTTGTTTTATGGTGTGATTAGTTAGTGTTACTATCTGTTGGTTTGTTTATTTAGTATGCAAGGTATTTGAATATGCAGGATGCCTTTGTGGTCCAAACTTTTATGAAGGCTACTAGAACATGTGAAGGTTGACTACTCTACGGGCCAAAAAAACATCATGAAATTTTCATTATGCCCTCATGACATGTCTGAATGCCTACAGAATCCACAGGTAAATCGGATAATGTAGTATGTTTCTCTTATCTTTAGGCACACTGAGCACTTTCATAGTTCGGGCCCCTGGTTAATCTACACTAGCTTAATAGGAGCAGTGACAGTTTTCTGTGCTTTTAAATTTACGAGAATTTGTTTAGCTGTAAACAAATTCGTACACATATTTCAGGTTGAAGCTGAGCAGGTTCTAGGGCTGTTCATGAGCCGAGTCGAGCCGAGCTAGGGCAAGCTCGGGCTCGGCTCGATTATAAACCGAGCTGGCTCGGCTCGGCTCGAATTTGAAACCGAGCTGAAAATTTAAGCTCGGGCTCGGCTTGGTTTTAAACCGAGCTGGCTCGGCTCGGCTTGGTTTGGCTCGATTTTAAAAATAAAAATTAATACATAGCTTTCAAAATTCAGTATTCTAAAATATTATTCAACACTTCAAAAGAACATATTCAAAATAAGTTCAACCTAAAACATTACAAGCCAAAATCACGTTTAACAACGCAAAATACGTTTTATATTTCAAGTAAATACAATATTTGTTCATTAGCACGTCAATCAACATTTAAATATGTCATAGATATCAAACTACAAGCCTAAATACATGTAAATAATAATCACTTTTTTGTAATATATTATATGTATATAAAAATAAAATATATTATAAGTGAAATAATTCGAGCTAAACCGAGCCGAGCTAGGAAGCGAGCCAAGCCGAGCCGAGCTAGGCTCACTTTCTAACCGAGCCGAGCCGGCTCGGCTCACTTTCAAACCGAGCCATATCGAGCGAGCTTTTTCCGAGCGAGCTCCGAGCCGCGAGCTTTTTGGACAGCCCTAGCAGGTTCCAAGAGATTTTGATATACTTCTAACCCTTTCAAAAAAATGGACATCATCAGCATACTGCCTGTGCATAAGGTGATGAATCGCACTATTCTATGATTGCAACAGATCTTATTTGATTGTATTTTACTGGTCAGTGTCCATATATTTGTTTTTTTATTGCAGCAAGCAGCATGTTCGTCTGCTGATGGACGTCAACTTCTGGAATCATCAAAAAAGTTCTGGTTAAGGGAAAACTTGAAGATGCAGTTACCTATGGAACAAAGGTACAAAAGTTTTAGAAATAAAATAACCTCGGTTATTATGCATTTGAATATGCTTTGGATGACTTCGACCCAGTTGTCCTATTCATTTGTCTATTTTCCTTTTTATTAAATCTTTTAGCTTAATCTGTTTGACCCCTTAAAGAAGGATAATTCCAATCCACCTTTATATGTATCGGGTCAAAATTGCCACCTCGAGTTCTATGGATTTAATTTGAAGAATGTTTATTAAGAAGTGCATTAGTTGGCCTGTCTATTACTCTGAGAAACTATACTTTCATCATTACAATGCAATGTTTTGTATCAGCTGCTAGCTTATGAAAATAAAATACGGTATTTATATTTCATTACAGTTTGCTTATGAAGAACAGGAAAAATCTACTAGCTAAAATAATTAAATGTTGGCTTCACTGATTTGGCATTTATATTATTGGTTGTTAGTCTAGGGTATTCATAGATATTTCGGGAATCATTCCAATATTAATAATAATATGAACTTTTGTATCCAATAGAACCATTTAGAAGGTTTTATGCATTTGAGTATGTATCAGTGAATGCTTAACACCAGGATTGTGTTTTCCCTCAAAAGGTCAAATAGGTTAACCTAAAGAACATAAGATTAGTCAAACAGATTAAAATTCATCTTAAAGAGTTTTCAAATACTGAAATGCATGAAACACTCATAAATATATTTATGAACAGAAGTTGGAATATTATATATTAGCATAGTTTTTTTGTAATAAATGCATGCATCATTTATTATTGGTATTCAAAAAGATTAATAAAAGATTAATAAAAGATGTGCTCTTAAATTTGTTCTACCCCTCATTTAGAAATAATATGCTTCCCATATTGACCCGCTATTTGACTTGATTGCTAATGCATCAACAGTTATTATTTTCACAAGGCAAAATCGGCCAATGGAAATGGAAGCGAACCCATACTAAATATGCATAATCTGAACGGGGTTGATACCGATCATGCTTCAAGACCAGCAGAACGGGGTTGCACGCCAATTTCGTTGCCCGTGGCGCAACGCGCGCGGGTCACTTTTCTAGTTTCTCTAAATATATCTACGATTGGAATTTTGGCTCCATAACCCCAAAGTGAAGTGCCGCCCAAATATCCATTGGAATTTGCCCTAATTTACACACTTCAGAGAATAGGCGAATCGATCTGCACACCGTGAAGCCGCCGGCGATTCGATCCGCAGACCGTGAATCAGCGTCGCTTTTCTTCTGGTTCAGGTAAACCGCCGTTTATAGTATACATTTAAAAGTTGTAGAATAATTACAAAGATTGTATAATTGATGTTTTACGAATCAAGCGGAGATATATAGTTTTCTCCATGAAAAGTTTCCTTTAGCATGGTGGATCTGTTAGGGATGCTTGGTTTAGCTGTTCTTCAAATCAAGTAAAAAAACAGAACACAGTAAAAAAAAACTTTCATGACTCTTGAATATACATGTATTTTTATGCAGGGGGACAAATTTAATTTTCTGAAGCATAAAAGAGAAAGAAGGTGTTGGCTTCAAGAACCATGTCATACAGGTTATTTCTTTAATTTCTTATATAAAATGGAACTTTATAGGCCAAAACAATGTTTTAGTTTTCTAAAATAACTAGGGCTGTAAACTACTTAGCACAGTCTATAATACTAATCCGAATGAGTTCAATTAAAATAACTAAATCTATCAATCAAACCTTGGATGTGGATTCAATGAACATTATTCATGTTCATATAATATATGAATTTTATTAAGGAATCATGTTTAGACAAAATAATTTAAGCACTTCTTGGATTTGGATTTGTGAGCAAATTTTGAAGAATATATCATTATCTACATGGTTTTAAAAAACGGCTGAGGCGTGAACCTCGAGGCGCGCCTTAAGGCGAAACGCCCAAAAAACGACTCTGAGGCGCGCCTCAGGGGGTTTCTAGTGTACGTGCGCCTCAGAGAGGCTGAGGCGCTAAAAAAGCTGCGCCTCAAGGAGTTTTCTAATATTTGTTTTTGATGTTTTCGACTTTTTATGTCAATTTCAAGAGATTTATGTTTTATGTGTGTTTTTGATGAATTTGATGATGAATTGAGTTAGTATTATTATTTTTATAAGATATACAATTTTATATTTATTTTTTTAATTCCGCCTCGGGCTTACGCCTTGGTTCGCCTCGAGGCTTACGCCTCGTGAGGCGAAGGGAAAACGCCTCGAAACTCGTTTCCGTTTTTTTAAACCTTAATTATCTACCAGACAACAGAAAAAAAATGTTATATGTGCTACATGTTATACAATTTACACACCTAGATCCACATGTATATGCATATAAATTAACGTATATGTGTGTTTATGTTGGTATGTTAGCAGATTGAATATGAATCTAAGATAGAAACTGTTTGTCAGTATAGAATTTCAAATTTCACACAACACTTGTATAATTAGTTGATATATCCATCCTTTTGCTTACAGATCTTTTTACATTCATCAGACACGAATGCATAATTGTATTTTATTGAATCTGAATGGTTTACATTGCTATCTATTTCAGTATATGCTAGTAATCAATTTATTTTGGAAATGTTTACACTTAAATAACTAATCACATGTTAAATTAGAACAGGATGGTTATCTACATACCAATTGGCAATTGCCTTGCAGCCTTTTTGAAATCTTGTCACGCAAGTATGGATTGGTAATGTTTCTTTTTTCTCTTCAGAATAATATTTAAGGAACAAATGAAGGGCTTGTAGGTCCGGCTAGGGGAGGATCTAGTCGCCTAATCCTTGTTGTCGAACACACCCGGTTGTGCGGAATCCAACCGGAGATGCAAACCGAGATCGAGAGAAGGAGATGAACAAGAACACGAGATGGAGACCGACACTCAACGATTAACACCAATGTATTAATACTTGAAAACGATTACAAACCAATGTTTACAAATCAATCTTTGCGAACTCTCAAACAAATCTCTCGGTTCTCTCTTGTGCGATGCCCTTCTCTTTTGTTCACCCTCTCTACTCTGCCGAAATCACAAGTGATTTCAGTTTATATATATGGGCTTGTGCGATTGGTGGGGCTTGACTTGTGCGATTGGCTGGGTTCGGCCCAATTGACAATGGCCCAACATGCATGTTTCACGTAAACATGAATTCATAAAATCCAATTGCAAAGGTTAGACAACTTATGACATCATCATGACATCATCATGATGATGTCATGATGATGTGGCAACGGGAACCGGCTCGCGGCGCTTCGTGCTTCGCGTGTCGAACTCTGGGACGCACGACGGAGGAATGTCGTGACGTCGGGCTTGAGCCGAACCTAACCGGGTCGAACCGAACCGAGTTGAACCGAACCAAGTCGCGTCCACATAATATGTATCAACAAACTCCCCCTTGGACGCTACTCGTGAGGTTCAACTTCCATGTCTTCCATGTCGAAGGATCTTCAAAGTCTTCACACGTCGTAAGTAGAAAGTGTATCAACAAACTCCCTTTTCATTTAGGTAGTGTGTCAATAAACTCCCCCTTTGATTATGCTTGTGAATCCTTTGACTTCAATGCTTGAGATCCTTGTGGTGTTGGTGATGGTCAGCGGCAACTCGATCATCTTTATCTCTTGAGTGCCTTCACGTCGTGTCTTCATTCCGAAGCTTGTCATCGACCATGTTCTCCTTGCCTTTAGAATCTGCACATGCAAGAAATCTAAACGCGTAATGAGAACAACTGCTTGGAATATAGTCAAATTAAACAAACGACACATATGAGATCAAATCTCAATCAAACAACTACCGTCCGACAGTTTGAAAGTTTAACAAATTTATCAATTTTAGTTTTTCACTTTCAAAACTTGCAAATTCTGACTGTTTATGAAGATGCAATTGTTTTCCGGCTTACAATCAGGATTTTGGTTAGGATAGACTCGAGTTCCAACATCAGTCAATAAAAAATAAACTAGAAGCAAAATATTTTTGGCTTTTATAAAGTTTATATTAAAACACACCTAAAATCTTTTTGAATTTTTCATTTTTCAAATGTAAAGACGGAAAGCAATAAATAAATATATACAAAGATGCAGAAACTGAAAGCAGTAAACAAATATTTACAGACAATCTTTTTGCGAGTTTCGAGGGTAAGAGAATCATATCAGTGTACGGTCATGCCAAAACGGTCTTTTTGTTCAATTAGTTAACATTTAGATAAGCATCCTATAACAATTATCGGTATTGTTGTCCATATAAGCTCAACTTATCATTTGTAATCATGGCGAGGGGATACGTTAAGGTATGATTTATACTTACCGACCGGTGTTCATCCACATCACGACACATTCCCGTATCAAGGTATGCACGAGGGTTCATCTTACCGGTGAGTATACCGATTATCATCTGTTTGACCGTATATGATGTGAGAAACTCACTTATTTTGATTTGAAAACAAGCCCTATGTGATAGAATCACTTATTGATGAGGAACTTGATTTTCGATGCATGAGGGCACAGGAGCAAGTCCATGAACAGGTCAGTACTTTCGTACAGCAGAGAGACGAACTTGACTCCCGGATAAATGTGATATATTATCACTTATTCTGAGGACATGTGATTGTTGATCACTTATTGAGGTCGAATGCAATATGTACACGTATGTATAGTATCATGGAAGATCTAGACTTGCGTCCCCGTTATTTTTACGGTAAAAGAAACAACCATGATACTCAGATGATAAGCAGCATAAAGACCGAATATCTCAGAACCTCGGCAATCTCTCAAACGAAATTTCGGTACTAAGACCATATGCCAATGAGTGGTTCCCACCTGGTCTTCAGTCGATTTAAGTTTATATCACCCTGCACACTTTAAAATGATTGTGAGCCTACCGATACATCTTATATAGAGCTGCTTATCGTTTTTCATTTAAGGTTTAAAGAGGTTTAGACAGACCACTGATGTACTATCATTTTCTCTTTTTCTCGCCAGGAAACCCATTTTTGTTTTTCCAATGTTTTTGGGTTTTGAAATTTTTCGATGTTTTTGAATTTTCAAGTTTGGATTTACTCCCCCTAAAATCAACAAACTAAGATAAAATTTAAAAACACAAAGGTATTTACAAAAACGATTTCCCGATGTTGGTTAACTCATGTTTTACCTCAATGCCGTTTACCAAAATTAATTTTGAATCAGAAATGATTTATCGAATTTTGGAAAAAATGAGTTGGCATGTCGGTAAGCGGTGCGGACCATGACAACATTGTCTGGCCAAAGAGTGCTGTACGAGATAATAATAATTCATAAAGCAGCTTAAATATCGACAAGTAAAAGAGAGCTTAGAATTTTAAAACCGTATCCTGCAACTGCTTCGTGCATTGCAAGGAATCTGAGTGCTCTCCCAAACTGGATATCCACCCGGTGTGGATTTCAAAGTCGATTTTGTAGCTACTTAGAAATCTCTTCACAGCAACAAGATCAGAAACCTTTGGGTCCGGCTGGTCTTCCACATTGTACCAGCAAAGGTCTTTGTCTTTCTCTTTCAGAGGTAGTGTGCGGTTGTTCAATCCACGCCAAGGCATCCGCACACCCGGTTGGTTTGTTCAACAAACACATTTTCTTCAATCACACCGCGAAGAAATGTACACTGCACGTTCATCTTGTTGATTTTGAACTTCAAACGTGCTGCAGGTGCGTACATTTTGATTGAATCTATCCTGGGGACCCGATTATAGCCTTGAACAATCAAACTTTGAAATGATTTGCATTTTGTCGAAGCTTTCAATATCTTTCGACAGACAATTCTGTCTTCTTTTCTTTTTCTCTCCACCAAAGGCAACAACTTCTTTGTCGCCGATCTTGTGCATGGACACTCCACTATCAACAATCCTATGACTATCGATAGTTCCTCCTGGAACATCCTGCACACTCACTCAGAGATTAGTTGGAGAGGGGGACCCAAGCCTTAACAGACTTGGGTCGTCCTTCATCATCGAGGATTGTGACTTCGATCTCCTGATGATTTTCAAACACAGCACCTCCCCCTGAAACAGTTACCGATTTTGGTTTCCAAATCTGTTTTTGTTTTTCATTTTTAATTTCTAACTTAACAGACTTGTTTTGGACAACCTCCGGTTTTAACGCCTTTTCAATCACCTTCACATTTTTACGTCGTTGTTTTGTTTCCTGTTCTTTAACAGTGCATTTATCATGTTTTGGAGAAACAGGTCGACGTTGTGAGTGATCTTGTTCAGAGGGGGCTCTTTCAACAAAATTTGGTTTGGGCGAGTTTTTGCAGTCTTTAATAATGTGCCCAACCTTCCCACATTTGAAACAAATTCTCCTTTCAACAAACTTAGGAGAACCGGTTCGACTTTCACGTGTTGAACCTGTAGACCCAGAGGTACTTGCTCTTTCATCACACCCATTTGTATGTTGAGTGTAATTGTTTTGACTGTTACGTTTTAAAATCTTGACTTGTTGAATAAAATCGGTGTTTGATTTATTTTCAAAAGCCTCAATTTTATCAGTACCCTTGGAGGCCACAAATTTAATATCTTTTGCCTTCTTCTTGTAACGAGCTCCTTTTGTTTCAGCCTTTGGTTGTGTAACCTTAGGCTTTTGAGCTCGTTGAACTGGTTGTTTGCCCTTAGAAGCAATAGGTTGTTGCTTTGTTGGTGATTTTTGATTTCCAAATTGTTTCCTGATTTTAGCTTTTGGAATTGGGTCACATTGAGTTACAGTGACTCCTGGAATTGTCTTTCCCAAAAACTTGTTTGTATTATTTTCAAAAACTTTATCAATCGACGATGGATTGACATTTTTAATTGGAAAATCGTGATCTGAATAGATTTTAGAATCACCAACCAAAGTGTACAACACATTACTACTCTTAATGGTAGACACAGATTTCTTGTCATTCTTGACAGGATCTATCACTTGCTTAGCACCAGTTGATTGCACAGCAGGAGTAGGAGGATCACACAGAATGTGATTCTCAAAAGGCACTTCTACTCCTTTTCTATCGTCAAGAGATTTATCCTCATCGCTCACATCTGATTCATCATCCGAAGAATCATAGTCCTCAATGGTTGGAGGACTTTGATTTGAAGCACATGATGACTTTTCCTTTATATCAGATGAGCCCTCCGATGAATTGTCCGTTTTGAACCCTAAGCCAGTTGTAACTTCCTCATAATCAAGAGGTACAGTTGGCTCAAAACGCGGCATTTCCTCCTCATCGGGCATTCTGGTATAGTTGTGTCTCAAAGGGGGCGGACACGACTTATACCCAAGGCCTTTCACATTACCCTTTAGTTGTTGAACGTCAATGATGTGATCAAGCACATATCGGGAGTTTGAGTAACTCTCCAATTTGAGCTTGATCGCTTCATGCTCACATTTCGCCACAGCTAGCTCTTTCTTTGTTTCCTTGATGATATTAATGTAGTTATTAATACCAATTTGTTTGTTACAAATAGTTTTTGTTAATTCGGAAACACTTTTCTTTAAAGTTTCAATTACAGATTTAAAATCCTTTTCATTTCGAGCTAAAGCCATGTTTGCCTCTTTGCATTTTGACAGTTCAATAACTAAACTCTGATTGTGAATATGAACCGTTTCAGATTCACGTTTCAATTCAGCACATTCATGTTTTAATTCTTCAAAAGCATGTTTAGCATTAGCACATTCATGTTTCAAATCCGCACAATCACTACATATGCTAGGAATTTCAGATTTTACCTGACTTGTAGAAGCTGTGACATTAGCCATAAGGGCAGTCTGAGAAGAGAAAGATCCATCTTCAGTGAGAATCTTCTCCATTTCTTCTGATGTAGCATCAGCTTTCTTGATCAAGTCAGATTTCTCGTTAGCATCATTCGACAAATTATCACCTTCAGAATCCACTCCCTCCTTCACGTCCGATTCTGAACTGTAATCACTCACACCTGAGCTATCTTCATCAGTGCCACTGTATCCTGAACTGTCATCTTTTCCTGAAGATTCACCATTGATGACATTCTTAACAATTTCAGCATAAAACGCAGTTCTTGTTTGATTTATGAAAGGATTTTGGTTGCCTTGTTGATGTTGGGCTTGAGGTGGTTTAAAAAAATAGGCAGTTAGATCAAATTTGGGTTGAGGTGTGGCAACTTGAGGTTTCGGAAGATAGGCATTTATATCAAATTGGGGTTGAGGTGTGGCAACTTGAGGTTTAGAAAAATAGGAAGTTGGATCAAATTGGGGTTGGGGTGGTTCAACTTGAGGTTTCGGTATGGTACTCGTCATATATTCAGCCAACGACATCTGTTTTTGAGCTGGTTGTGGATCCGTACTCCAATCCCAAGGATTTGTGCAACTCATGTTTGATGTATGTAGGTGAAAAACCTGTTTAATCACTCAAACAAACAGTTAACAAAGAAATAATGATCTCCTGTTAAAAAAAAATAACACAAGTATGTGATTTCGTCCAGAAGTTGATTTCAGCACATGTGATTTCGACCAAGATGGTATGAACAACTGATTTCGGCTGATGTTGGAAAGGTGATTTCGGCAACAACACACTAAGTGTTTTCGGCAACAAGATGAAACAACAAGTGACTGATTTCGGCCCAGAATTTCGACCCAGAAGTTGATTTCGGAAGGCCCAAATAGAAGCCCAATGTCTTGTACGATTGATTAACCTTGTGCGTGTAGCTTGTCTTGTGCGACTGAATTAAAGCAATCTTGTGCGACTGAAAGTTTGAATCTTGTGCGACTGAAACTGTTGAACAATTAATGGATCTTGGGCTAATTCACCTTGTGCAAGGCCCAACTAATTCTTGTATGATTGGGCTAAAAGTCTTGTGTGATTGAAACAAATGTTGTGCGACTGAGATTTCTTGTGCGAGCCAAATACATGTAATTCAAATCTTGTGCGACTCAATTAAGTTGACTTCTATCAACCTGACACAAATCAGGTTCCTTTTTCAATCACTTTCGGCTACACTCTATCCCAATTTACCAACCATGATAATGATGATGTCCTTTGTACTATTATAATCCTTTAACAAATTCAAAACACCAACACTTTAATATTCAAATTTTCAAAGATCAAAAAGTATGTTTATGAAGAACAACTTGAAGATGATATGAATATATGAAGAACAACCCAGAAATTTATGAATTTTCCGGCAACCCGACAACTTTCCGAAATCCGTTTTTGCCCGAAACTTCACTAAAAACCAAGGTTTAACATGTGAAAATGAAAAATAAGATGGTTTTTGTAAGAACTTTCAGCAAAATACCAGAATTTTCGAGGTTTTAGACAGAATTTTCAGAAAAATATAAACTTTTGAAACCCGAAAAACAACCCGAACACACTCAGTTTTAACAAGGAGAAGAGCCAAGGCTCTGATACCACTTGTAGGTCCGGCTAGGGGAGGATCTAGTCGCCTAATCCTTGTTGTCGAACACACCCGGTTGTGCGGAATCCAACCGGAGATGCAAACCGAGATCGAGAGAAGGAGATGAACAAGAACACGAGATGGAGACCGACACTCAACGATTAACACCAATGTATTAATACTTGAAAACGATTACAAACCAATGTTTACAAATCAATCTTTGCGAACTCTCAAACAAATCTCTCGGTTCTCTCTTGTGCGATGCCCTTCTCTTTTGTTCACCCTCTCTACTCTGCCGAAATCACAAGTGATTTCAGTTTATATATATGGGCTTGTGCGATTGGTGGGGCTTGACTTGTGCGATTGGCTGGGTTCGGCCCAATTGACAATGGCCCAACATGCATGTTTCACGTAAACATGAATTCATAAAATCCAATTGCAAAGGTTAGACAACTTACGACATCATCATGACATCATCATGATGATGTCATGATGATGTGGCAACGGGAACCGGCTCGCGGCGCTTCGTGCTTCGCGTGTCGAACTCTGGGACGCACGACGGAGGAATGTCGTGACGTCGGGCTTGAGCCGAACCTAACCGGGTCGAACCGAACCGAGTTGAACCGAACCAAGTCGCGTCCACATAATATGTATCAACAGGGCTATCTTCAGAAGATGGAAGTGCTTCCGTGGATTAATTTGTGGTTGTGACAAACAAAGAGCATAAGGACACCGTTGACTTTATGGTAGAGGCGTTATTAACAAATTGATAAAAAAACGTGGATGGTTGTGATATACCTACCATACATGATTCCAAGGGACTTATGGAATCATTCAAAGCTAGTGTTGAAGTTAAAACAAGAGTTAAATGCTTGGTTGGTCCTTGTGGTTTGCAAAAATTTCACTCTTGGTCCTAGTAGTTTACTAATTACACGCGTGGTCCCAAAACTTGTCAAAAATGAACTCGGTTGGTCCCCAGCCCTAACATCAGTTAAATTTCTCAGTTAATTATGTGTGAAATGACTATATTACCCTTGAACAATTAAAAAAATAAAAAAATATATAAAGCTCACTAATCATCAACATCTTCAACCTCATCATCTTCAACCTCTGTCCCTCAAAAAACTCAAACACCACCCCCTCCTCCACCATCACGACCCACCACAATCTTTACATAAAAAGAAATTTGAAAATTAAAAATTTCATCAATTTAATCATCAAAGCAAATCAAGAAAGATGAATTCAAACCCATCATCAAAGACTCATACCCACCACCATCACCACCACAACAACCACCACTCACGGTGGCAAGAAGACCAGATTCCGGTGGTTCAGAAGGAACAATAATCCCTTTATTAGCAAACCACTTTCTAGTACAATTCGACCCATTACAACAAATCCACCAATACGACATCGAAATCACCCCAAAACCCTCAAAAAAAACCGCAAGATTAATCAAAAACACCCTCATCAACCACCACCCCACCATTTTCTCCAACATAAACCCCTGTTACGACGGCCCTTTTCAGCCCGACCCAACTCTGACCCGACCCGATTACCCTCCAAATCCAAATCCCACTTCCCAATTCCCCTAACCAACAACAAAAATCAAAACTTTACACCACCCACATCAAACTCGTCGCTAAACTCAACGGTCAAGATTTATCCAAATACTTAACAAAAAACCAAGAAAACCAAAACCCACTTCCACAAGACTATTTGCAAGCACTCGACGTCGTTTTACGGGAAAACCCATCAACAAAATGAACTCGATTGAGTCGATCTTTGTACTCTACTGAACTGGGTGGTTCCAAGGACATTGGAGGCGGCGCCGTCACAATATGAGGTTTTTTTCAGAGTCTACGACCGACACAACAAGGTTTGTCGCTGAATGTTGACTTGACACTGTTGAATCTGTTGGAAGCTCGTGGTGGTGGAGGTAGTTGCAGGTTGTGGTGGGTAGTGATGGTGGAGGAGGTTGTGGTGTTTGAGTTTTTTGAGGGACAGAGGTTGAAGATGATGATGATCAGTGGGCTTTATATATATATTTATTTCTTTTAATTGGTCAAGGGTAATATAGTCATTTCACACATAATTAACTGAGAAATTTAACTGATGTTAGGGCTGGGGACCAACCGAGTTCAATTTTGACAAGTTTTGGGACCACGCGTGTAATTAGTAAACTACTAGGACCAAGAGTGAAATTTTTGCAAACCACAAGGACCAACCAAGCATTTAACTCTTAAAACAATTATTTGCATGAAATGTGAAAAGATATTAAAGAGGACCGTGAAAGGAAAAAACGCCGAGTTAGAAGCCACATGGAAAGATAATTGACAACTCATAAGAAAACACTGAAGCAACTACCTTTTAGAGGTGGAGAGTTTTTAACATGTGTAGAAGTTTTTTGTTACTCTTAATTAATTGTAATTGACAACTTTGTGTTGAATACATTATTTTGAGTTTGAACATATATGTTAAAGTACATAAAGATTCTTTATAAGATGTGTGTTATTATTGTTAATAAAAAGGCAAATTGATAGCAATTGTAGTGTTTGAAAAAGTAGTTATCCAAAGTTGCATTAGGGTGTAAATAGAAGTTGCATTTATTATATAAAAAGGTTGCATTAAGTCTAGAGTAAGGTTGCGTTTTCGTATAAAGGTTACATTTACATATATAAAAAGTTACATTTAAGTGTAGAAAAAGTTGCATTTTTGTAACTACATTAAAAGAAAAGTTGCGTTTGAGTATTAAAAAAGTTGCATATTAAAAAGGTTGCATTTAAATAGTATATGCAACGCTTTTAGAAAATGTTGCATTAGGCCTTTAAAAAGTTGCATTAGGTCTAATGCAACTGCTTCTAATGCAGCTCCGGAATAAAAGGTAGGCCTAATGCAACCTTTTCAAGGCCTAATGCAACATTTTAATGGAGTTGCAATAGCTTCATTTTCTTGTAGTGACCACACCATTATTACAACCCCATAAAAATATGGATGGCTGATAGGTGCCGTATATATGTTCGGTATCAAGAGCCCCTTTTATCACCGACTAGTCGATTTCATTTGTATTTTCTTATCAACCCCATTTTGGCCTGTATAAACATGTCGTTTCAACTCGTAACTCATTTTGACCCGTCTTGTATCCTCCTCTATAAATAACATACCTTTTTTGCTTACACATACGATAATATGCATAAAGAGGAGCAACAACCTACAAAAACGATATGAAACCTAGTAATGAACAAAGTATAGAATGTGAAGTATTAAGAGATAATAAAGAAAATTTTATTACAACTTTTTTTTGCAGACTGCAATAATGTTGGAGAAGCAAAAGAGCAAACTAGAAATAGTAACAGAATGTGGGCCTAATAATGTTGAAACTGAGACCGAGTAATGGTTTTTGACAATGCTAGAAACAAAATCTTGGAGTTTACCTGCAACATTAATGTCGGTGTCAACGATTAATGACGCCATGAAATCTGAATTTCAGTGGACTTTGAATCATATATTATCTCAAATGTCTTTGTATCTTAATATTCTTCATCTCAACATTCTGAGTAATTGATTGGGAGTTCGTTTAAATCACCTATTTTACTTTTACCACGAGCAAGTTCTACATTAAGACCACCGCCATGAGTCTGAAATGAAATATTTTTAGTGTATGTAGGATTGAACCATGGGATGTGCCTCAATGAACTAAAGGGTACATAACCCACCATTTCATACTTAAAGTTAAATGGTTCCCTACAATCGTTATCAAACTTCTCAGATTGATCCGTGGACATCTCCTGCTTAATAACTATGTTATACATCCCGAAAAAGCAATTACGAGCTCGTAATGATAATAAAAATCCACTAAACTCACTGTACCATTTGTGTGGAAGTTGCAATGTGACAGAATTTGTAAAAATGCTTGATGGTTCAACAACGGGACTTATGAAACTCGTAAAGCGATCTTCAGTTGCATTTCCCTACCATGTTTTCATTCCAATTATGATGAATATAATTATTATCTTCTAAGTTAAAAAAAATTGAAAGTGAAAAACAAGATAAGAGTTATACCTCAAGCATAGAAAGTAGTACACTCTTATTCGCTCTCCTCCAAAGTAAGACTTCCCACAACCATTTATACTCTGATAAATCTCTTACAATTTCAAGTGAGTGACACTCATGTGCTTTGAGAATAGCTATGCTTGATGGGAGATCTGGCAATTCTACAAGGTTCACGCACCATGACAAATCAAGGCACTTGAGACCTGGGAGTCGGGAGATGCCGGAATGTAACCGGGAAATTTTATTACTACTTAGGTATAGTACCTGTAGGTTTAATAACTCACAAATATCAGATGGGATGTCTCCATCACCCAATTTGCACCTACTAAGATTTAACTTCCTTAAGAAACGTGGAAACTGGGGAAGCTTAAGGCTCACCAACAGGTCTTTATGGAAAGATTTTAGCCCCTTCCAATAGGTGAGATGAAGGTCTTTCAAACTTTTTAAGAGATGAAAGTTGCCCTCTATCCTTTTCAGGTTTTTACAATTCCTTAAATCTAAGGACACAAGGTTGGTACAAAATCGTCCAACTGGCGGTGGGATTATTTCTATATCAGTCCAACTCAAATCAAGGGTTGCCAAGCTATCCATGTTCGACTGGATATCTGAAAACTGGATATCCGGATGTTATCGGTGTTACCAACGGTGTGGGCATGAAAATCTGCCGTGGAGGTCAGTCAACGCCCACAAAACCACCCCGGGCTTGGCATTTTCCACGCCGTTGTGTGGGGGCAGAGGATTCTTCACCAGCATGGAGGGCAATTTGGTTGGTGATGTGGCACGAGTTGATTGGTGGTTTGTGGTAAAAGGTTTGTGATTGGTTAGTTTTTTTAACACTAGGTGGGACCCTTTTATACACCCAACACCATCCCGTGCTTTTTTTACCACACCCTCTTACTTACGTGGCTACCACATAACGTTTAACGCCCTCTGTTCATGCCCCACCACCACACCAAATGGTCTTAACATAAGGGATATAACCACTATTTTACAAATAAAATAGATAATTTGTTTTAATTTTTAATCGAACACCCATCCTCAGTGGTTGCAGTTGGGCCTATCTGACCATTTGGATTAAAACGCAATGCATAACCTTTGGACATTAGTTGGGCCTTGGATATATTTATTATAAGTGGGCTAAATTGTTAGCAACGTAGGTGGTGTTCAGAATTTCCACTAGTACTTTCAAACAAATGGATAGTCCATTGCATAGTGTTAAACTGTTAGTAGATTGTAAAAATTCTGCATTTATTAAGTTCTACATTTGAATTTAAAAGTAGTGATAATGAATTTTCAAGTGCAAAAAAGGAGTATAAACAGAATCACGTTTAACATCTTGAACGTATGACATATGGTTTTGAACAGGGGCGCAGGATTGAAGGGGGGGGGGGGGGGGGGGGAGGGGGCGACCTCCGAACTTTTCGCTCAGTAGTGTTATATATGTAGTTTTTGTATAGAAATTTTTGGGCATATACGTTTTCGACCCCCAGTTCTATAAAATTTTTGGGTATATACGTTTTCGACCCCCCGTCTCTTCCGTCAAGCTTCGCCACTGGTTTTAAAGTTCCAATTGAAGGTGCAAAATGTTTTTGATAGTTACAAATCAGTTTATGGTGGTTACAAGTTCTACTTTTCTTAGGAACCGTACATCTTGGAGATAAGTCAAATAAATTCAGATAAGTCAGTATATTTATTAATATCATAGAAGGTTTTCCTGTCCCATTTGCATACTTTGTTGCCTTAGGCAGGAGCTTATTGTACACAATTTTTTACTATTTATATAACTCTGTAACATACATACAACATAGTAAACTTCAATCGTGTAAGAATCACATCTTTTTTACATTCTTGAAATCAATGGCAGCCTAATTGATGAGCACCATCCTTTCTCACAAAGAAAAATTTAACAAAAGGAATTCAAATTGAAAATGGAGTAAAATGCATGGATAGTCCCTGTGGTTTGGTGAAATTTCACCTTTAGTCCCCAACTTTTCAAAATTACACTCTTAGTCCCTGTGGTTTGACAAGTTGTTACTCGGGACTATCCGAGTAACCTTCATCCGCTTTAGGGACTATCCGAGTAACAACTTGTCAAACCACAGGGACTAAGAGTGTAATTCTGAAAAGTTGGGGACTAAAGGTGAAACTTCACCAAACCACAGGGTCTATTAGTGCATTTTACTCTTGAAAATGAGATATGTCAATTAGAAATTCACAAGTACTACCAGAGAAAGAAACAAATTAAAAAAAAACATACAGATTGCAAAGTATTTTAGAAATATTTAATGCATTAAAATAAACACAAAAACAGGTTAGAGATTCACAAGTACTACCAGAGAAAGACACAAATTAAAAAAAAAAAAAAAAAACAAAGTATTTTAGAAATATTTAATGCATTAAAATAAACCTGCAAATTTGGTCTTAAACTAAACCTTCAAATTTGAATGTAACATTCCGAAGTGTAAAATCTCATGATTCGTTTCAAACAGAATGGAGGGTCAGTTTGCATATCCAATCTAAAATGTCTATCTTTCTGTGAAATGCCTCATAAATCCAACATGTTAATTTAATTAACTTCCAATGAATTTGATGATGGTGCAAGGTCATCAACCTTTGTGGTTCTTAATTCACAAAGCATATAACGTTAACATAGAAATGAATTTGAATATGAATCGATTAGACATAATAAAACACGAAAATATAATCACAACAGCTACATATACCACCTATTAAAAATAAGGGTTGAAGACAAACTAAAGTTGAATAGAAGCATAATAAGTGAGATTGTTCATTGAGGCATTTCATCATACATCTGGTTTGCATGAAACTACAAGACTTTGTTAAAAAAAGGGGGAAAAGAAACTGCTGTATATAAAGATATGAAAAATCGAATATCATGAAGTAGCTGCTTATCGCATATTAAATGAAAGAAATATCGACCGAATTAAAAGCTGTGAAATGGAAGAAAGGATGCTAAACGATTATTGGGCCTTGAATGTATTCTAAGTGGGCTGTAAGTCCACGTTATTGGATTGTTTCTTGGGATTGATTTGAGGCTATATATATCCATAGAACTTTTAGGGAAAAAATTGATAGTCAAGGTTTATAAAACACACACATATATATATAGGGTAAAGTTCTTGTACAAATAATCTTAACATACTAAACATACAAATTGAAGGAAAACTCAAAAAGACAAGGTGGCATTTTTGTAATTATCAATAACTATCAAAGTTACTCTACAAATATACCTAAAAAAAACCTAACCACTCCCCCACCCCCCAAAAACCTAAAAAAAACCTACCCCCCCCCCCCCCCCACCCCCCAAAAACCTAAAAAAAACCTAACCCCCCCCCCCCCCCCCCAAGCTAAAATGCTAAAAACTAAACCCCCAAAAAACCTAAAAAACTCTAAAAAAATAAAAAAAAAAACACACAAATTATTTTATTTTATTTTTTTAACATTTTTTATTAAAAAATCGCTACTTTTAGTAGCAGCAAAAAAAAAAAAATTTTTTTTTTTTTTTTTTTTTTGCTAACGAAATGTAGCGATTTTTTAATAAAAAATGTTAAAAAAAAAAATTTGTGTTTTTTTAGGTATTTTTTGTTGTAACTTTGATAGTTGGTGGTAATTACAAAAATGCCACCTTGTCTTTTTGGGTTTTCCTTCAATGTGTATGTTTAGTATGTTAAGATTATTTGTATTTGATCTTTTGCCTATATATATATAGGGAAAGGATCCACTAAAAAGTGAATTTTGCCTAAGTAGCCTAAAAAGGAATCTTAACCATTCATTTTTTAAATCAATGGTTAAGATGAAAGTGTAGGAAAAAGGAGGAGTGCAAGGGTATCTTGGGAAAAACATATTTATGGACTTTCTCTCTCCACATGCAAGGCACATGCATATTTCACCTCCATTTTTTAAACGTTCATAACTTTTTTATACGACATTATTTTTTCATAAAAATTTCACCATAAAATCGAGCGTCTTTTTATCTTTAATTTGAGTACCATATTGCTATATAAAATATGAAGACTAAAAAAACCCACTAAAATGTGTTGTGTTTCTATGTTGTATAACATTTTTTTGTGCTGGATTTTTGTACTATATTTTTATACTATATTTTTGTACTAAATTTTTTGTGCTGAATTTTTTTGTCTTAATTTTTTTTTTTCTCAATTTTTTGTACTGGATTTTTTTGTACTACATTTTTTTGCTGAATTTTTTTGTGCTATATTTTTTGTACTAGATTTTTTTGTGCTATATTTTTTTGTACTACATTTTTTGTGCTATATTTTTTGTACTAGATTTTTTGTACTATATTTTTTTATACTATATTTTTTGTGCTAGATTTTTTTGTACTAGATTTTTTTTTGTATTTTTAAAAAACAAAATGGGTGCCACATGTCATTTTCACTCCTATTTATAAGGACCAAAATGCCATTGATTCCTACTTATTAGGAGTGCCACATGTCATCATCACAATCCTTCTTAGGCTACTTAAGCAAAATCCACTTTTTAGTGGATCCTTCCCCTATATATATATATATACAGGTAGAGGTACACAAATCGGTTATTTTTAATAACTGGTTTTGGTTATTGAACCGGTTCTCATTTCTCGTTTTAATGGCTGGAATTGATTATTGCTACAACCGTTTCGGTTTTGGATATTTTTGGGTATTGATTATTTAGAGAAAAAAGTTACCTAAGAAAATATCAGTGGGTGGTAGGGCTCTAATATTTTTCGTGTATCACGAGCACAAAAGAAATCAAATACTAGAATGAGAACTGAACGAATCAGGCTACTTTATGGGGGTATTGGAAAGCAACCAAATTAAATGAGCAAATTGTTAGTTTTGAAAACAATCAAGCTGGGGGAACGAAGAAAACACTCGTGTTTTGCAAAGGAAACCCCCCACATGGGTCACGAACCGATTGGATCATGCACGAGTACTGACTCGCAAGTCGCAATCCCCAACCCAAGAACCCGGAAAGGTTTCTTCTAATTGACAAAACTTTGATTCGGATATGCTAACCCATTTAGCTAACGGTTTGTTTTTGTTACATCACGGTATGGAAAATTTGATGATTTGAAGAATTTTCTTGAAAAGGGGAGGAAATAAAGTTAGCAAGAACAATGAATAAACAATTGGGATTATTAGTGACTATAATCGGTTAAATCAAAAGCCAATTCGCTACGATTTCATGGTTGCTATTAAGAAGAGAATAACTGATTTGAATTTGATACCGGTTTCATGGTCTTCTGATTCAAGCAGGATCACGGATGATGCTGCATTCATTCCACCAGGATCCGGCGAGCAAGAAGCTAGCTAAGCTGGAGAACCAAAATATACATACAAGCAAAACAGTTCACCAAAGTCCAAAAACACACCCCACCATTATTACAACCCCATAAAAATATGGATGGGCAGGTAGGTGCCGGATATATGTCCGGTATCACAAGCCCCTTTTATCACCGACCAGTTGATTTGATTTGTATTTTCTTATAAGTGATTCAATCTTATTCTAACAATAATGTTTTTGTATCACAGTCAATACAATAATTGAAAAAAAAACATAGAAAAATACAAAAAAAAGTGTGGAGAACAAACCCCATTTTGGCCTGTATAAACATGTCGTTTCAACTCTTAACTCAACCCGTCTTGTATCCTCCTCTATAAATAACATACCTTTGTTGCTTACACATACGATACTATGCATAAAGGGGAGCAACAACCAACAAAAACGATATGAAACCGAGTAATGAACAAAGTATAGAATGTGAAGTCTTGTGAGATAATAAAGAAAAAAATTATTACAACTTTTTTAGACTAAAATAATGTTGAAGAAGCAAAAGCAAACTGGAAATGGTAACAAAATATGGGCCTAATTATGTTGAAACTGAGGCCGAGTAATAGTTGTTGACGATGCTAGAAACAAAATCTTGGAGTTTACCTGCAACTAGACCTGGCAAAACAAGCCCATTCATTCTATTTTGGGTTGATATGGGTATTTTAAATTTTAAGATGGGTCAAACAAAATTAGTCACTAGGTTGGATGGGTTATGAAGTGGTGGATAAAAAAAAAGAGTAAGTCAGGATGGGTATAAGATAAAACCCAAGCGGGTCAGGATGGGTATAAGATAAAATCACTAAACTAATTACTACTTGTAGATATCTCCCGTAGTATGGTTTCCGGGTGTGGGGGCAGTATGGTTTCCGGGCGAAGGTCAGTCAGAGCGGCAGCCGGGGCCCGATAGAACATCACGTCTGCGAAAGCTGGGCTAACGGGTAACCGTCCTAGACGGGAACCCGGTGACCAATGGTCCATGGACATATTGAAAGTCACCCTTCAAAAAAAAAGATATCTCCCGTAGTACTCTCCCATCGTTCTTCGTTTAAAAATAATAAAAATTTTAAAAATAATATAAAACAAAAAAATTGTAAAAAATAAAAAAAATCCAAAAAATCATAAAAATTTCTAAAAAATCTAAAAATTCTAAAAAATCCAAAAAAATATAATAAATCAAAAAAATCATAAAAATTATAAAAACTCCAAAAAAAATCTAAAAAATTCTAGAAAATCAAAAAATTCTAAAAAACAAAAAAAAAATTCTAAAAAATCTAAAAAACAAAAAAATGCCAAAAATCATAAAAATTCTAAAAAATCCAAAAATTCTAAAAAATCAAAAAATAGAAAAAATCTAAAAAATTTCTACATAATCAAAAAAATCTAAAAATTCAAAAAAAATATAAAAATTCAAAAAAATCATACAAATTCTAAAAAATATAAAAAAATCTAAAAAAAATAAAAAATCATAAAAAATCCAAAAAATAAAAAAAAACAACAAAGATCTAATTAATAAAAAAAATCTAAAATATCATGGAAATTCTAAAAAATACAAAAAATTGTGAAAAAATCTAAAAAATAAAAAAAACCCATTTCTAAAAAATAAAAAAAAACTATAAAAAAGCAAAAAATTCTAAAAAACCAAAAAGATCATAAAAAATAAAAAATTTGAAAAAAACCATAAAAATTCTAAAAAATAAAAAAAAGTTGAAAAAATCATAAAAATTCGAAAAAATCCAAAAAATTCTAAAAATCCAAAAAAATAAAGAAAATAAAAAAAATTCTAAAAAATAAAAAATAGGATTTTTATAATTTTTTATGATTTTCTTTTTTTTTAGATTTTTATGATTTTTTAGAAAAAAAAAATTATTTTTAAATTTTTTTTTGCTTTTTTAGAATTTTTTGATTTTTTAGAATCTTTTTGATTTTTTATAATTTTTTGGATTTTTTAGAATTTTTATGATTTTTTAGAATTTTTTTTATTTTTTTTATTTTTTAGAATTTTTTTATTTTTTTTATATTTTAGAATTTTTATGATTTTTTATATATATTTTTTTATTTTTTATAATTTTTTGGATTTTTTAGAATTATTATGATTTTTTAGAATTTTTTTGATTTTTTAGAGTTTTTTGGATTTTTTGTAATTTTTATGATTTTTTAGAATTTTTTTGATTTTTTCCGGATCCTTGTTAGACACTGACTAGTAAAATGTAATTTGACCATACATACCGGATCCTTGAACCCCATTGAAAGCATTTCATCAGCCTCATCAAGAACAAACATCTTGATGTAATCAGAACGTTTAGGCTCGAGAAAAAGATCGAAAGGAGCCTCAAGCCTTATCGAGATCGAGCCGAGCTTGAGCCTAAAACAAAGCTGGTTTATTTATCGAGCCCGAGCTCGAGCCTGGCATGTAAAGCTCGTCGAGCCTTATTGAGCTTTAGTGTAATATTAGTTTTATTAATATTTAATGACATTTGCCCCTTATTTAAAGTTGTACAGTAAACGAGCCAAGCCAAGTAGCTTAAGAAACTACAAACGAGCCGAGCTCGAGCTCTCATAAGTTAATCGAGCTCGGGCTTGGCTTGGCTTGGCTCGTTTGCACCCCTAGTTCCACCCACCAAGGGCGCACATGACTTTCTCAAATAAACCGAGTTTTATCCGGTGACCCTTACGATGTACTAGAAGAACCAGGTCGAACCTGCAAATAAAATCATGAATTCATGATCAGCTACATTCCAATAACAAATAAATATAAATGACAAAATAATGGTACATAAGTAATAACAAGTACCTGATTAAGATATGTCACTTTGATAAACCAAGTTGCTCTTAGTAGTGGTACATTGTTTCTGATAAGAACATCGAAAAGTGCTTTCTTTCTATATCCATGAGGAACATGATCCGCCAATCACCGCAAACGCTTATGTTGTTGCGACAAACCCTGTAAAATATCATAAACATAAGCTTTTGTTAGTGTACAATCAAAGAGTTCTGTAAAATATCAAAACGGTTATACTTTAAACTAAAACTGAAAGACAAACCTCAATCCATTTCTTCCGAAAATCTGCACCACTGGCTTTCTGTTCTGGGAATACGCCTTACTCAACAAATTAGCGGTAAGAGGGACTCCATAAACTTGACCAGCCTGCATACGTAAATATACTTGAAGCATTCAACTTAACATTTAATATCAATACATACTGGCTAAAGTAGTTACATTATATATAGATTGCAATATAATGATATATATCATAGATGGAAGCATAATCAATATTTAATACCTTGCGTTTTTTAGCACGAGATTCATTAATTGCTCTGTGATATTTTCTGATTGCCTACAGAATATCATAATGTGATTAATGTCTCAGGTCAGAGTAATGTGATAACTAAAAGGCATCAAAATTATAAAACGTTTACCTCTTTGCACTTTAGAATAACGGGCTTGGTGAAAGTTGAAATCTGTGATAAAGATATCTCTCTGGACTCCTGTAAAATTAACGTACAAAATAGTTGCAAATAACTATAGAGATTAGTTAATATGAGTTAAAACTAAATTAACAGTTTTTACAGCATACCTCAAGTCCTTCAACTGCCTCTCTGTATCCAGCAAGCACATAGTCCTTTGTAAGTGTCTCCTCGGGGCAATTTGTAGTTGGCAGGTGAAAGTCGGGTGGTGGAAGCCTAAAAACACAAAGATAATAAATCAAAATTCAAAAACAATTTAATAGTATGCAAAACGAGTTCCATAAAACACCCGCTATTAATATCAAAAAAACATATAAATCTTGTGAAAGTACTTGCTAAGATACACATTGCAGAAATGAATGGACATCGAAACTACCTTGAATTCAGGGGATCTTTCTCACACCTCAATTTGCATGGTGCGAGTTGTGAAGGGCGTCTGAAAAATAAAAACAGAAAACAAAGCAAAATTAAGTCGCTTGCTTCCCACATAAAGAAAATACACTTTGAAAACAGATATAAACAAAAGATACATATATACAACATATACACTTTATGAATATTGCATATATGTTGAATACCTATTTGATTGAAAGTTAGCTGGAAGTGCAGATGACTCCGCTCGAGACGTATCTCTGCCTAATGAGCCACCAACTGCACTGTTATTGACTGCACTAGTGCAGTTGGTAGCATGATACCTTTGCATTGCTCCAAACTATGACCCGCATACTGTCTCACACATTGAAGCACTGCAGATTACCATATTAATAAAGTTGCATTAGATACTATCAAGGGTTGCCTCTCTACACAGAACATACTTTCAAAAGCATTGTCACGCATTAACTCATTAGATGACGTGTAGGCACAGTATGGGTTCCTTAAAGGTCCATAAACTAGCATATTTGTATCACATTAACTCATTAGATAATACCGGTAGCAATATTCTGACCGATCTTTTGCACCAATATCTCACTAGAAGACCGGCGGATATTAACTGCATATATCCAGTGAGAGATGTAAAGAGTGGTTCTACACCTCCCAGATCTTAATGCATCCAAAAGAGTGCCGTAAACATGACTAAATCATCTCAGCTACGTAAACACAACTTATTTTCAAATTTCAATTCATGTCACACTAATCAACTATCTTATTTCAAATATCCTCATCTCACATACACACTATTTCTATTCACACTGATCAACAATCTTATTTCAAATATCCTCATCTCACATACACACTATTTCTATTCACAATTAAGCATTCTGAATCTCTCAGCTACGTTGACTCAACCTTTTTAGGTCAATTGAGTTCAATTACAAACGATCCCCTTGCAAAATTTCCCTCAATCAACCTAAACCTAACCTAACTTGCAAAATTCACTTGGCTTAACATTTAACCTAAACTAATTCACAATTTCAGTTACACTAGCCACTGTGCAAAATGCATATATCAAAAATAAAAGTATTCAAATACTTATATATAAAAGAGGAAAGTAACCTTTTCGTTTTTGAAACGAGTGCTGATATTGCCGAGCTCTTTATCAACACGAAGACGCTCTTGTTCTTTGTTCTGGCAGTTACGGATTTCGGAGATGAAGACGGAGAGACCTCTCATGCCGGACAACGCCATATCCGGTAGACGGAGATCAGATCCAACGGAGAGATAAGTGTCGGAGTAGAATCAGGCGGTTTGATTGTGGATCCGAATGCAGTTGGATCAGGAAATGATAGTCTGTGTGTGTCGTCGTTAGAGCTGTGTGTGACGGTGATTCTCGACGAAGATGTGGATCTCGCCGGTGATTCGCGTCGGAGATGAGTGACGATCGACCGGATTTGTGTCTTTCCAGCGACAGGATCCGAATTTTGGTGAATTGATGGATGAATTTGGGGAATTTGGTGTTAGAACCGAAGTGGTACCTTTCAAAAAAAAAAAGAACCGAAGTGGTACAATAGAAAGTTTATTTGGCTAGGAAGTGATCTTGATCATTCATTTAATTAATCAAGGTCTAAGATTAAATGAATGAAATTGAAGCAAAAAAAAAGAGGCGCATGAGTTTGTTAGGGGCATTCTAGTCAATCCAGCACAATAGTTTCTCTCTCCTCCAATTCCCCCCATTTTTTAAACGTTAATAACTTTTTCATACGACATTATTTTTTTATAAAAATTGCACCAAAAAAACCAGCGTTTTTTTATCTTTAAAACTAGTATACTATTGCTATATTTTCAAAAAAAAAATAAATTGAAAACCCAGTTGCGTAAAACGCAATGGAGAAAACCCAGTTGCGTAAAACGCAATGAAAAAAAAACGTAAAAAATTACTTTTTCTAAAACGCAACGCACCAAAAACACAAAGAAATGCTTTATTTCTAAAACGCAATGACCAGAAAACACAAATAAATGTCTTATTTCTAAAACGCAATAGGCTAAAAACACCAAAGAAAGTGTACTTTATAAAACGCAATGCACCCAAAACACTTAAAAATGTCTTATTTCTAAAACGCAATGGCCAGAAAACACTTAAAAATGTCTTATTTCTAAAACGCAATGCCTAGAAAACACATAAAAATGTCTTATTTCTAAAACGCAATGGCCTAAAAACACAAAAGAAATTGTTCTCTCTAAAACGCAATGAACTGAATACACATAAAAATAATGTGTTCACAGAACCAGAAACTGTCTAAAACGCAATGACCAGAAACTGTTGTTCATAGAACCAAAAACTGTCTAAAACGCAATGACCATAAACTGTTGTTCACAGAACCAGAAACTGTTGTTCACAGAACCAGAATCTAACTAAAACGCAATGACCAGAACCTGTTGTTTATAGAACCAGAAACACTGTCTACGAATGCAGTTTTCCAGAAGCAATTTACCAGAAACACTCAACCCCAGACAGGGGCTCTGCCCCTTGGACCCCGCTACCAGGGGCGCTGCCCCCGGACCCCCGCCAAGATCGTAAAACGCAATGACTAAATCAAAAACCCAGATCGTAAAAATGAAATTAAAGAATTTCTTACATGGATCGAAATGATTTCTTCAACAATTGACGAAGTTTGAATGATTGAAACACTTATCAGCTCTCGAATCGAGTGATTATCTCCAAAATCACCGAAAAAAACGAGATTTTTTATGAAATTAAACTGGGTTTTCTTCAAAAAAGCTGAAGAACACGTTGATCGGGTGTTTGAATCATTGATTTGTGATGAAAATCGCACTATAATGTAGTGATTATTGAGATAGAAAGTGAAGATATGGTTAAAGATTGTGGGTTTTGAAAATGGTGGGTTTTGAAGTTACTGGGTTTTGAAAAGGAAGAAGAAAGGGTTGGATTGACTAAAATACCCTTTTTCTTTATTTTAAATGTTGCCACATGTCCTAATCCTATTGCTTCCTACACTTCCTAGCCAAAATAAACTTCCTATTTGATCTTTTCCCTTTCAATCTATTGTGTGTGGTGGTTTAGATGTATATATATTGGGGTTGAAAGGTTAATAGGTGATGGTAAAGTGTAAATATAAAGTTTCGTTACAAATGGGTTGTAACTTTTGTTACGCATTTCCAACGAAAAATGCGTTTTTTTTTTGTTTGTGTAGTTATTGTGTTACAAATTTGTTTCAATAATTAGGAGTTTTTTTCCATTAAAAATGTGTTGTAATTTGTAACGCACTTTTTTGCGTTGGAAATTTCCGTAACAAAATACAACTTTTCTAGTAGCGTAGTGAAAAATCTTTTTTTTTTTAAAGACTCCCTACACTTGGAGTAGATTCTATGAAGCACAAAATATTTCTAATTTATAATATGTAATGTTAATCAAAGTTTAAAAAGTAAGAATTAAAGTATTACTGAATGGAGTCCACATTGCCCTCTGACGAGGTATGACCCGAATCGGCTAACCTGACCCGGTCATTACCTATTGTTTTATTATAAATAAATAATCATACACGGTTATTCTAGAATATTCCATCTTGCATGGATAAATCACGTAACCAAATCCCCAACTTTTTGGGGAAGATTGTGCAAATCCCTGACGTATCGAAGCTCATCCTAAGTTAAGGGAAACCCTAATGGTAAACTATAAATAGAGGTGAACATCTCAGGTATGAATCATCTTGCTCCCGTTTTACTCTTTTCTCTACACATACCCTTTTACTCCCAAAACCGAGACTTATTCTCACGCCGGAGGGTGGTTACAGGAATAACCCCATTCCTGTAACGAGTCCTAACGGTGTTCTGTTTTGCAGTTAGCAGTTCGCATCGCCAAGATTTGAAGTCCTAGTTGGATACTACCGTGAAGGTCAGTGTTTCTTCATTGGCGTCATCCGTGGGACCACATCAGTAGCGACAACAAGACTGAACCCAATGGCGAGCGATCAGAACATAGCAGTAACACCAAGCCAGGCGATGTTAACTAGCAATCCGTTGGTAGAAACAAACCCTGTCATCTCCATGCCAGCCTCACCGGTTGTGACCAGGTCTCTCGACCTGTAATTTGAAGCAGAAGGGCCCCCACCGGGTTTTGCTGGTACTACTGCCGCCTCTTCTGGGACCGCGGCAGCAGACTTATTTTCGTACACTTATCTGCGACTCCAATCAGCTGGACCAATCACAACAGGCATGAATGTTTTCGCCTCAGCCGCAACCTCCAGTGCACAGACCATGCGTCATAGCACTATGCCCGTTGTCACGTCGGCTAGCCCTAGCACTGCCATACCGCAGGGTGGCGCACCTCAATACTATCAACCATCGGGTACTTACGCCAAGCCACCTCTGTATTCAGCAGCACTAACAGCTGCGTTATCCACACCTCCCCATCAACCAGTGGTCATGCCGGCGGGAATCTTGAACGCCCCAGTCACACCGGGAAATCAGGCTTACTTTCCCGGGTATTATTTTGCACCCCCATACGGGTATCTGCCCCAATACAATACCCCAACATATACTCCCCAGGGGGGCCACAAGGTTACTCCCAACAATCGCCATACGCGGCTTATATGCCACCTTGGTGGACCTTCCCAGCATCACAACCTGTTTACAGTTAAACCCCGCCCACGGCGGAACCCGTGTATGACAGAGGAAATATGTCTAGGCCTCGTTTTTCTCCAGGAAGAGGCCCCAACTCAACACTGATCATCACCCCGGCTCAACCCCCTGTCACCCAGGGTACCAGCTAAGGGTAACTCCACCAGTGCAACCCATCAATGTGGAAGAAGACGAACTCACCAGACCTTACAAGCCAGTGGATGCTACTTTCAAATCCAAGTTTACCAGAAGAATAGCAGAAGCTCCTATCAAGGAAAAGCCCAAGATGCCTCAGACTATAGGCAAATATGACGGGCTAGGCGATCCTGACGACCATCTCAACCTATTCAAAAGTGCCGGGGAAGTAGCCTGTTGGCCTTTGCCCCTCTGGTGCAAGATGTTCGTCCAAACGCTGGTAGGCGCGGCTCGAGTCTGGTGGGATAGTTTGCCCACAGGGGAGATTGACAGCTTTGAAGATCTAGAAGCTAAGTTTATCCTGCAATTCAGCCAACAGCGCAGACACACGAGAGATCGAAACGAGCTCCTTCACATCCGCCGACGGGACAATGAAACGGTGGAGAGTTTCATCGTTAGATTCAACAAAGAAAACATGGCAATCCCGGGTATCACAAATGATCTAGCGTGTGGAGCTTTCCTACAAGGAGTAAACGATGATGAGCTATTAAGAACACTCCATGGAAGAGATGGTGTGCCTCCCACCATCGACGAAATCCTGAGGATAACTAAGGTGTACATTATACAAGAAAAGGCTGTAGCCGCCAGTCACGCGGCCAATAGGAAAAAGGAGGCCTAAAAAGGCCAAGAAGATAGAGAACAGCGGGGTTCTAAAAGTAAGGGTAGGGGAGACCGATGCCAAAGGAGTGATAGGACGGACTCGCGATATGATAGGTCCAAAAATACCTATTCAAGGAATGAATCCGCTAAGCCACGATCCGATTACCCCAACCTGAGCAAGACGCCCGCAGAGATCCTAGCTTCAGAAAACCTCAAGTTTAACCCTCCAAAGCCGCTGAAAGACAACCCTAACAAAGATACAAGCAAATATTGTGAGTATCACAAAGGAAGCGGCCACGACACTAACGACTGTTTTCAGCTAAAGAAGCAGATCGAATACTTCGTGAAAGCGGGAAAATTGGCACACCTAGTGAGGGATATCAAACAGGGCCCGCCACCCGTCAAGGAAGAAAACGACAAGGCGGCGGGTAAAAGGCCGTGAGAGCTAAACATGGTATACGCGGATAAGGGAAGAGGGGCCAAGCGGAGTTTCTCCACGCTCGAACCCTGGATGTTAGCAACTATGACCATCGAGCCTCGCGTAGAAGATTTGCATCTCACCACAGACGCCTTGATCATATCCGCTGCTGTTGGTGATTATCATATGAGGAGAATCCTAGTAGATACCAGGAGTTCGGATGACATTATCTATGAACATTGTTTCAATAGAATGCAACCAGAAGACAAAAGGCTGCTTGAGTCGGTACACGCCCCTAGTAAAGGTTTCACAGGAGAAAAGGTTGACCCAATTGGTCAGATTACTTTCCCAGTTACATTCGGACAAGAGCCCCAGGAAAGAACGATACTCCTAACATTCCTTGTGGTACGTGTTGAGTCATACCACAACGTAATCATTGGAAGATTCACCCTGGGGAAATTGGGCGCTATAGTCTCCACATCGCGTGGATTCATGAAGTTCCCTACCCCGCGGGGTATTGCAACAGTGTTTCGGGACAAATTAGGAGAGGTGTTGAATACCAAGAGATGCCGCCAAGGACACAGTGGTGCCATCGGCCCGGAAAGATGGGTACTAAGCACACGTCATCCGGATCAGACAGTTACAATAGGGGATAGCCTCTCCCCTGAAGTTAAAAACAATTTAAAACAGCTGCTGAGAAGGAACGCAGACATCTTTGCTTTCTGTAACACCTCGAAAATTTACGTCCAATAATGTATTGACACGTGTCATAAGCTTCGAACGTGTGAAGGAATGCTTTAGAGGAACTAAAGTTGACAAACAGTGAAACTATGTGAATATAAGGGTCCAAAGTGTCAATGATGGATAAATAGGCCCTACAATAACCCTACATGGTGTTTATAATCTTAAACGAATAAATCATGGATCATACGAAGCTGAAAATGAAAGAAAGTGAGGAATTACAAACTACAGGGGTTAAATGTGTCAACATGTTGAAAGTATATCTCTGAGTGACCTTTTAGCAAACCCGAAGCTTTGTAACGATAAAATATACTCACTAGAATATGTGGTAAAAATTTCATAAAGTTTCGTTATCGTATGAGAAAGTTATGACCAAAACCGTATACGAAGGGTTAAAAGCGTCAACGTTAAAATTTGTGACTTTTCGGGTAAGCACAAAGTTAACCAAGGACTTAACCAAGTTTGTAAAAGTCCTAGGGTCCTTAAAAATCAGGTTTGAGGGTCAAATGTGCAAGAAAAACAAGCAAAACCACGTTTAAAGGACCAGGGACTGAAATGTAAAAGAATGAAACTTGTTTAACCTGATGCGCACTTGTACGCGCCCCACGAGGGGGTCTTCGTGGCCCGCGTATTACCTGCTGTGACAGAAAACGCGCAGATGCCAGTTATCAGGTCTGAATCTACTGTAAACAGCTGTCTTCTTATACCAGAGGCTGCTCCAATGGTTTATCATGCAATAGGGGCACTTGGACTGATCTGGTAACATGTGTAGACTATCTTGGCAACATCTTACGAGATGGCCACGACCTAAGTACGGGGTGTAGGCGTACACCTGTTAGTGCCGAATCAAATAATGTGGTGTGTCTTTTAATCTTTAACCCGGTCTACGGATCGGGCTACTGAACGCATAAGTAACATGTAATTCGCTTACAAGATTATATTCACATAATTATCCCAAGTTATAAAATGTTTTGTGCCACGTGCATTCAAATCAATTTTCAAACCTTTTCAAAATGAGTCAGTTAAATTGTATTTACCAGTGTAAACTGATGTATTTTCCAAAAGGTTAAGTGCAGGTACTACTCGTACTAGGCTGGCTGTCTTCTAGCGTCCACAATAAGTCTCGCAAGCTTGGATGTCAATAAAACTGTTGAACAATATCTTCTTTTATTTTGATCCGCCTGTGGATCCGTTTCAACTATTTCGTGATATTTAATATTACAAATTATTAAAGTTGAAATGAATCTATCTTTGCTTCCGCTGTGCATTTATATATTGTGTTGTTTGACTTATGATGATATCAACTACGTCACGATACTCCCCACCGGGCCCACCGGTAATTCGTGGAAATATCGGGGTGTGACAGGTTGGTATCAGAGCCAACACTGAGTGAATTAAACACTAGCCTTTTGTGTTTAATCTCAGTTACACAATTGCACATTCCTCGATTCTCGAGTCTAGACAAAGAACTTAGGAATTATCCAAATTTGTTTTATTTCTAACTTTGTCTTATATATTGTTCTTGTTGTATCACTTGCTTGTTTTTGACAGGTTGACAAAATGCCACCAAGGATGAGGGGAAGAGGCAGAGGAAAAGGGGCACTCGTTGCCCCAAATGACCATGAAGCCGGACCTTCGCACCGGCGAACACCATCTGATCCCAACAACCCGGATCCTCAAGAGCCATGGAGGACCTACATTGAGCCAGCTAGGCGCTCAGTTTCACTGAGTACCTCCCCTTCTATTCCACACTCTTTTGGGCCTCATTCTGAAAATGAGCCCCACAACTCCCACCAATCCTACATACCTCTTCAAGGACACAACTCTCCTTTCGACCACCTATCACCTGTTTTCCAGGGCCAGTTCAACCCTGCCAACTACCTTGGAGAACCAGTGGGTTTTAACCCACTTGGACCTGAAGATCACTTTTCCGGTGGCAACGGGATGGATATTGATGAGGACACTGATCCTGCCGAGCCACCATCAGGAACCCCAAACCACCCCATCGAAATTTCGGATGGGTCGCCTTTTGTGGGATCACCTTATAATGGTCCCGATAGTTATGAAGAAAGGTTCCGACGGATTGACTGGGTGTTTACCCCTAGTTACCACAACTCTCCCCTGCACCACCAGCAACAGCCACAACAGCAGCATCAGTATCAGCAGCAGCAGAATCCTTCCGAGGATTCCCGATTTGTCGCGGTCACTCCACCGCCACCACCACCTCAGCTTCAGCCTCCCTCGCCCCCGAGGCGAAGAAGAACGAACGCATGGATATTCGCGCGAGGAAGAGTGCGTATCAACACCCCTCCACTTTCAAGTGGCAGCCGCTACTCGCTACTTCACGAAGAACCAGGGATGGGAGAATCCTCACACCCCATCTCAGAAGTAAACTCAGCGCCAGTCGCGCCGCCACCACCACTGGGTTTTGGAGACCCAATTCCTACATACACAGGTGCGGCGGCATATAATCCCTTCGAGCAGCCGATCCACACAAATTACAATTATGCTGAGGCCGATCCTTACATGGTAGCTGCAAACTACAACGCTCTCCATCCGGAAGGTCCCTTTGGAGGTCCTTGGTCTACGGGATACCCGACTTTTGGATACCCACCATATGGGTATCAGCAACCACCGCCTCCTCAACCTCCGCTTTATCAACAACCCCCGCAGCCGCCGGTGATGTCACCGCCACAATTTCAAGAAATCCTTCAAGGGATAAATGAGGTGCGGCAGGAGGTGCGGCAAGACCGTAGGCATAACCAAGGGATGTTCAAGAAAGTGGTGGATTTAATCAAGGGAAAAAGCAAGAAGGATCGTCAAATCCTTTGTTTGTTTGTTTATTTTAGTATTGTAATCATGTCCCTGCGAGGACATTTATTTCGGTACTCTGCCCCTGCGTGGGCATATTTTCCTTTCTGTTCTGCCCCTGCGTGGGCATGTTTTCTGTTGACCCATGCGTGGGTATGTCTGTTAGTTTAGCTCCTGCGTGGGCGTGTTATTTATGTAAAAGTCCCGTTTAGGGCAAACTTGTGCTAGTTTTATTTTAATTGGAATGGTTAGTTCAATTTTTCATTTTTAAAATTATGTGCATGAATATAATATATGAATAAAGGAAAAATAACATTTTTTTGATGTACCATTTTAATAAAATAATAAGAATCTTAAAAAGGTAAAACCTAGCTTGTATGTCATAATAAGACCTGGCCAATATGGTAAAACCTGTTTAAAAAGATTCAAATCTCTGTTAACATCTGCAAACATGTTAACAATCTTGGCTGGTGTGATCCGCAAAATCACACATGTCACCCTTTTAATAGATTGCCCAAATTTCTTATTATTTAAACATCTGTTTGTGATGTAATGCCTACGGGCTATAACCAATGTCATATAAGACTAAAGACAGTGGTAACCCACAACTCCCTGTCGAGAAAAGGTAATGAACTTTGATTCAAACCTTAACGCCTCGATTCCTTAAAAATCTAGGCTTATAAACTAAA
Organism: Helianthus tuberosus; assembly: GCA_030545235.1. Lineage (NCBI taxonomy): Eukaryota > Viridiplantae > Streptophyta > Magnoliopsida > Asterales > Asteraceae > Helianthus > Helianthus tuberosus. Next base: position 8,800,409 of record CM060396.1, on the reverse strand, counting down.
ATTTGTCTACGTGACTAGGCCTATGTGCTATTATTAATTTATAATTTTGGATTATAATAAAGATCCTGAATAATTATATATTTAACAAATTAACTAAAATGGCTATTAAAACCATGGTTAATAAATCGTCAAGAACGATAGTACTGTTTAGGCTTCAAAATAAACCTTGTCCTTATTTTCTTTATGTAGCAATTAAGACTACATGACTAAATCAGAAGAAGTAAACAGTCGTTCGGTGGAAAACCCTGAAAATGCTAAAATACTGGTAACTGGTGCGGAGCTGCAAGCATTAGTCGAAAATGTTGTTACCAAAGCAATAAATAGACAGTATAGTGAATCAAGCGGGACCCAAAGTAGGACCCGATCCGCACCACATTCCAAACCCAAGACTCACTCAGAAGGTCATAGCAAACCACCCTCTAAGAAAGATGAACCCAAGAAAGATGATGATCGACATTCATCTAATCAAAACAGTGTTCCCTCAAAAAGGATAGTGTTTGATGCTAAACCTCATACCAAGTCCTGTACCTACAAGTACTTTGTTTCTTGCAAACCCCGGGACTTCACTGGGGAGAAGGGAGCAATAGATTGTATGACCTGGTTGGATGAAATGGACACGGTAGTAGACATCAGCGGTTGTGCTGAAAGGGACGTAGTAAAATATGTATCCCAATCGTTCAAGGGAGAGGCACTGGCATGGTGGAAATCTCTCATTCAAGCTGCAGGCAAGATCCCACTCTACAACTTGTCATGGGATCAGTTCGTTGCTCTCATTAAGGAGAATTATTGCCCGCAGCACGAAGTCGAAAGAATCGAATCAGATTTCTTAGCATTGGTGATGAAGAATTTAGATTGTCAGGCTTACCTCACCAGTTTCAACACCCTATCTAGGCTGGTTCCGTACTTGGTAACCGCGGAACCTAAAAGGATTGCTCGCTTCATCGGGGGTTTAGCCCCATAAATTAAAGCTAGTGTTAAGGCATCAAGACCTGCTACCTTCAGATCAGCAGCTGATCTATCTCTATCTCTTACCTTGGACGTAGTCAGGTTGAGATCGCTCAGGAATTCAGAAGAAGGTAAGAGGAAGCGTGAGGACGATACCTCACGAAGATCAGATAAGAAGCACCGAGGAAGTAATGACCACAAGAAAGGGTCAGGGTCTAAGAAGGACGGGCAACAATCTGGGGATAAGCCCAAATGTAAGGTTTGCAAGAAGCACCATTTTGGGAGGTGCCGACTTGAGTCGAAATCCCAGTCTCAGCCGAGGCCCTGTGGGATTTGCAAATCTTCAGAACATAAGACTCTGGAGTGCAAAAAGCTAAAAGATGCAACGTGTTACGGTTGCAATGAAAAAGGGCACATTAAGTCCAATTGCCCAAAGATCACCAAGAAAACCGAGGATGGGAAAAAGACCAATGCTAGGGTCTTCAAGATGGATGCTAAGGAAGCGGTTCAAGACGACAACGTGATCACAGGTACTTTTCTCATAAATGATGTTTATGCTAGAGTATTGTTTGATTCTGGAGCAGATAAGTCTTTTGTGGATAATAAGTTTTGTGAGTTGTTGGAATTGCCTGTTAAAGCCTTAAGTGTGAAATATGAGGTGGAATTAGCTGATGGAACCATAGAAACCGCCTCAACTGTGTTAGATGTATGTGTTATATCCATTAGGAACCACTCTTTTCCTTTGTCCTTACTTCCCTTTAAGCTAGCCGGTTTTGATATAGTTATAGGTATGGATTGGTTATCGCATAACCAAGCCCAGATTGTGTGCAACAGAAAGCAAGTGGTAGTCAAAACTCCGTCTGGTGAGTCACTCACCATTCAGGGGGATACCCAGCATGGATTGCCTGAGCAAGTGTCTATGCTCAAGGCATCCAGATGTCTGAAGAAGGGCTGTGTCATTTATATGGCACAAGTTACAATTGATAAGCCAAAGCCTAAAATTGAAGACATCCCCGTCATTTCAGAATATCCTGAAGTTTTTCCTGAAGAACTACCTGGTTTACCACCAGATAGGCAAGTGGAATTCCGAATTGACATCATCCCGGGTGCAGCACTAGTAGCAAGAGCGCCTTATAGGTTGGCACCAACAGAAATGAAGGAGTTAAGGATGCAGTTAGATGATCTACTAGCCAAAGGTTTCATTAGACCTAGTTCGTCTCCTTGGGGAGCGCCGATCTTGTTTGTCAAGAAGAAGGATGGATCGATGCGTCTGTGCATCGATTACCGTGAGCTTAATAAAGTCACTATCAAGAATAGGTATCCTTTGCCCAGGATCGATGATCTGTTCGATCAGTTACAAGGGGCAAGCTACTTTTCTAAGATCGATTTGAGGTCGGGCTATCATCAGCTAAAGGTTAAAGATGAAGATGTGCACAAGACTGCATTTAGGACTCGTTATAGACATTACGAGTTCCTAGTGATGCCTTTTGGGCTTACTAATGCTCCTGCCGCATTCATGGACCTCATGAATCGCGTCTGTAAGCCCTACTAAGATAAATTTGTCATCGTCTTCATTGACGACATCCTCATCTACTCGAAGAGCCAAGCTGACCACGAGAAACACCTTCATTGTATTCTTAAACTTCTACATCATGAGAAACTCTACGCCAAATTTTCGAAGTGCGAATTTTGGCTTCGAGAAGTCCAATTCCTTGGACATGTGGTTAGTGAGCGTGGTATCCAAGTAGATCCCGCTAAGGTAGAAGCAGTTATGAATTGGCAAGAGCCAAAGACGCCTACTGAGATTCGCAGCTTTCTGGGTTTAGCAGGATACTATAGGCGATTTATCGAAAACTTCTCAAGGATTGCTGCGCCCCTAACTTCATTGACACGTAAGAAGGTTAAGTTTGATTGGGGCCCTAAGCAGCAGGAATCCTTTGACATTCTTAAGAAAAAGCTGAGCAATGCACCAGTGTTAACATTGCCCGATGGTATAGAAGAATTCGTAGTGTATTGTGATGCATCACACACTGGTATGGGCTGTGTACTCATGCAGAAAGGCAAAGTTATTGCCTACGCTTCACGACAGTTAAAGGTGCACGAGAAGAACTACACCACCCATGACTTGGAGCTGGGTGCCGTTGTATTTGCATTAAAACTATGGAGGCATTACTTGTATGGAACCAAGTGTGTGATCTATTCAGATCACAAGAGCCTTCAACACCTGTTCAATCAGAAGGACTTGAACATGAGACAGCGACGCTGGATGGAAACTCTAAATGATTATGATTGTGAGATAAGATACCATCCAGGCAAGGCAAATGTAGTTGCTGACGCCTTAAGCAGAAAAGAAATAGTGAAGCCGATAAGAATCAATGCCAAGAGAATTGAAATAAAGAATAGTTTGAACGACAGAGTGTTAGCTGCACAGAAGGAAGCTGTGTTGGAAGCTAACTATCCTGAAGAAAAGCTAGGAGTAACTGAGGAGCAGTTATCCTATGACAAGGATGGAATGCTGAGATTGAATGGACGAATATGGGTTCCAGTTTATGGAGGACTTCGGGATGTTATCCTCCAGGAAGCCCACAGTTCCAAATATTCCGTTCATCCTGGAGCTGATAAGATGTATCAGGATCTAAAGGCAAACTACTGGTGGATAGGCTTGAAAAAGTCTGTAGCTGCCTATGTAGCTAAATGTCTGACGTGTGCGCAAGTCAAAGCTGAGCACCAGAAGCCGTCAGGTTTGTTACAACAACCTGAACTTCCCACATGGAAGTGGGAGATGGTGACAATGGATTTCATCACCAAGTTGCCAAAGACAAGGAAGGGAAACGATACTATATGGGTCATAGTAGATAGATTGACCAAGTCAGCACATTTTCTTCCCATTAAGGAAACTTACAGCTCCGACATGTTAGCTCAATTGTACGTAGATAAGATTGTAGCTCTGCATGGTGTACTAGTGTCGATTATCTCTGACCGAGATACGAGATACACTTCTCACTTTTGGAAAAGTTTCCAACAGTCTTTGGGCACGCGCTTAAACTTTAGTATAGCTTACCATCCACAGACGGATGGGCAGAGTGAGCGTACCATCCAAACGCTGGAAGACATGCTTCGAGCATGTGTGATTGATTTAGGTGGCAGATGGGATAACCACCTACCATTGATCGAGTTCTCCTATAACAATAGCTACCATACTAGTATTAAGGCTGCGCCTTTTGAGGCATTATATGGTAGAAAATGCAGAACACCCATCTGTTGGGCAGAAGTAGGAGAAGTTCAATTATCAGGACCTGATTTGGTCTTTGAAACGACGGACAAGATTGTCCAGATTCGCGATCGCTTGAAAGCTGCCAGAGATAGGCAGAAAAGCTACGCTGATCCAAAGCGTAAATCTCTAAAGCTTGAGGTTGGTGATAAAGTTTTGCTTAAGGTATCACCCTGGAAATGAGTGATGCGATTTGGTAAGAAAGGTAAGTTAAGCCCAAGGTATATATGACCATTCGAGATTATCGAATGTGTTGGGTCAGTGGCTTATAAGTTAAACTTGCCTGAAGAGCTCAGTGCTATCCACAATGTTTTTCACATCTGCAATCTGAAAAAATGCCTAGCTGATGACTCGCTAGTCATACCACATACGGATGTGCATATAGATGAAAGCTTGAAATTTGTGAAAAAACCATTGTCGATTGAGGATCGACAGGTAAAGAAGCTTCGAAGGAAGCATGTGCCTATTGTAAAGGTCAAATGGGATGCCCGTAGAGGTCCCGAATACACATGGGAGGTAGAATCCACGATGAAAGAAAAGTACCCTCATTTGTTTCAGTAAATCTCGAGGTCGAGATTTCTTTTAAGGGGGTGAGGATGTAACACCTCGAAAATTTACGTCCAATAATGTATTGACACGTGTCATAAGCTTCGAACGTGTGAAGGAATGCTTTAGAGGGACTAAAGTTGACAAACAGTGAAACTATGTGAATATAAGGGTCCAAAGTGTCAACGATGGATAAATAGGCCCTACAATAACCCTACATGGTGTTTATAATCTTAAACGAATAAATAATGGATCAAACGAAGCTGAAAATGAAAGAAAGTGAGGAATTATAAACTACAAGGGTTAAATGTGTCAACATGTTGAAAGTATATCTCTGAGTGACCTTTTAGCAAACCCGAAGCTTTGTAACGATAAAATATACTCACTAGAATATGTGGTAACGTCGGCTAGCCCTAGCACTGCCATACCGCAGGGTGGCGCACCTCAATACTATCAACCATCGGGTACTTACGCCAAGCCACCTCTGTATTCCGCAGCACTAACAGCTGCGTTATCCACACCTCCCCATCAACCAGTGGTCATGCCGGCGGGAATCTTGAACGCCCCAGTCACACCGGGAAATCAGGCTTACTTTCCCGGGTATTATTTTGCACCCCCATACGGGTATCTGCCCCAATACAATACCCCAACATATACTCCCCAGGGGGGCCACAAGGTTACTCTCAACAATCGCCATACGCGGCTTATATGCCGCCTTAGTGGACCTTCCCAGCATCACAACCTGTTTACAGTCAAACCCCGCCCACGGCGGAACCCGTGTATGACAGAGGAAATACGTCTAGGCCTCGTTTTTCTCCAGGAAGAGGCCCCAACTCAACACTGAACATCACCCCGGCTCAACCCCCTGTCACCCAGGGTACCAGCTAAGGTGGGGTAACTCCACCAGTGCAACCCATCAATGTGGAAGAAGACGAACTCACCAGACCTTACAAGCCAGTGGATGCTACTTTCAAATCCAAGTTTACCAGAAGAATAGCAGAAGCTCCTATCAAGGAAAAGCCCAAGATGCCTCAGACTATAGGCAAATATGACGGGCTAGGCGATCCTGACGACCATCTCAACCTATTCAAAAGTGCCGGGGAAGTAGCCTGTTGGCCATTGGCCCTCTGGTGCAAGATGTTCGTCCAAACGCTGGTAGGCGCGGCTTGAGTCTGGTGGGATAGTTTGCCCACAGGGGAGATTAACATCTTTGAAGATCTATAAGCTAAGTTTATCCTGCAATTCAGCCAACAGCGCAGACACACGAGAGATCGAAACGAGCTCCTTCACATCCGCCGACGGGACAATGAAACGGTGGAGAGTTTCATCGTTAGATTCAACAAAGAAAGCATGGCAATCTCGGGTGTCACAAATGATCTAGCGTGTGGAGCTTTCCTACAAGGAGTAAACGATGATGAGCTATTAAGAACACTCCATGGAAGAGATGGTGTGCCTCCCACCATCGACGAAATCCTGAGGATAACTAAGGTGTACGTTATACAAGAAAAGGCTGTAGCCGCCAGTCACGCGGCCAATAGGAAAAAGGAGGCCTAAAAAGGCCAAGAAGATAGAGAACAACGGGGTTCTAAAAGTAAGGGTAGGTGATGCGTGCGAAGTGTCGTATATATTAGGTGTATATTTTAAGCCCTTTTTAACACTTATTTTAGCCAAGTTTTAAATTTATAAAACACGATATTTCACTAACACTAAACACACATATGGGCAAGTGCACCCATCGTTGAGTGTAGTATAGCGTTGGTAAGATACCGAGGTCGTCCAAGGACACAAGAGCTTTTAATACCGGTTTATCCTCAACGTCTAACCAAAAATAAAAGTTTAGAGAAATGTTTTAAGCTAAGAAAAATAAAAACTAACTTAAAATGCTGAAAATAAAATAAAAAGAAAAACAGATAGACAAGATGAATCACTTGGTTCCGACTCGTATCTAGTATAACCTTTGATTATTTCCGCACTTTTGCACATAATTAAGAGATTATCTTAGTTATTGTAGTAGGCCCCTCTTTTGAAGGTGACGTTACCCTCACCCCAGTAGTTTGAGTCAGCAAGGATACAATCCTAAAAGGGTGGATTATTGGAAGATAATGAATTAAGTTATTAATGCAGAATTTTTGTGGTAGGCCCCGCTTTTGGCGGTGACGTTACCCTCGGCTAAGTAGTCTGAGTCAGTAGGGATACAGTCCTAAATAGCCGGGTTATAGTATTAATAGTAGTTAACTTATGAGGGGATCAAAGAGTTTGGACCCCCGCCATCCAATACCGTGAAGTATTGAAGGAGGTCCTACTAAATTTGACCCAGGTCCATTGCAGGACCTCTAAACGCTGAACAATGGCAAGACCTTTACCAAACCGTTCCCTTAACCCCCGACCAGGTAGCCAACATACCTCCATATAAACCGTGGAGATATGAATGGTGAAAATCCTTTATTTTATATAGACAGTAAAATAATGCCAAGACACCACGGACAAACGATAAGGAAAGATCACCTTCAACATAAGTAACTAGTTATTAAAGTCATTAATACAAAACCAAATAAAAAGTGCAAAAGATTAGAAATAAAAAGTATTATACTAGACACTTTGTCTTCACCAAGTGATGTAAGAGACTTAGGCAAACATGGCCTTGATTGTCAAGAACTCTTACGATCAATCTTGGATCCCGAGACGACTCACACACTCTACGATGGACAATGGATGATGGTGGTGGATGATGGTGTTGTGATGGTGGTGGGTAGTGGATGAAGTGTGAGAGAGGTGGTGTGCCAAGGGATGAGATGAAATGAATCCAAGCACTCCTATTTATAGGCTGAACAGAGAGCTGGGCACGGCCCCGTGTCCGCTGGGCACGGCCCCGTGCCTGTCTGACACTCTCTCTCCTCATTAATTGTAATTCGCAATTACAATAAATGCGCCTGCTGTACTTTCGACACGCCCCCGTGTCCGCTGAGCACGGCCCGTGGTGGGCAATAGAAGCTTCTATAGATTTGTCTTTTCTGCTGCTTCTTGGGCACGGCCCCGTGCTGGCTGAGCACGGGGCGTGTTCAGTCTTCTGATTTCTCTATTTTGCTTTGGAAGGTGCCGTTGAGGGGTCGGGCAGTCCACTAATGTTCCTTTCCTTGTATTTATGTTGGAATTAGCTGTCTTTTTGCTTCTTTTGTGTTTTTGAGCTCATTTAATCCTGAAAATACAAAAGGAAGACAAAAACACTCTTTTTCCAATATTAGTACTTAAAAAGGGTTAGTTTTATGCCTCATTTGATGTAATTTATATGTTGCATTTTACACACATCAAATACCCCCACTCTTGAACTTTTGCTTGTCCTCAAGCAAAACTCTTTAATATGTGGCTTACACTCCCAAATGGAATAGGTAGAAGAGAAGGTTTTGGGCTTGTCGTAGAGTGTCGGGATGTCCAAGATCTTTTTGGGTTTTATTTTTATTTATTTACAATCCTATTCGTAATGATTTATTTAGAACGTTTCATAGGAGAAATTACTTATTTGGGCATAACATGCCTTTTTAAAATTCCATTTATATACAAGTTCACATACCTCACTGGAGAAATCACTCACACTCAGCCGAAGGTGTATTTTTAGTGAATCACTCGAGAGCGGCATGGAACTTATTCCTACCATAAGCTTGCCAAGCAATCAATCCTCCTCCTTTTTAACTTTTATACCTTTGTAAATATCAAAAGGACTTTATGGGTTTAGGGTTAGGCTTGGGTTAAAGGTAGGTGGTTGGGATAGTGGTTAGTGGTTAGTAGAAAAAAGGGCGAAAAGCGTAACAAGTGTCGGTTTTCGTAAGACTTTCTATTTTTGCAACTTTTTATTTTGATGAAGCTTTTATTCAAACAAAGTTATTTTTGATGAACTTGTTTGTTTATTTTCTTTTTGCTTCATCTTTAACACAATTTTTTTTTACGATAAACCGAACTTGTTACTAAAACAAAGGGTTAAAAATAAAAAGGTTTTGGTAGGTAAAAGGGTTTTTGGTTTGGGTGATGAAATGAAAAGGTTTAGGCTCAAAGGGGCTAACTAGGGGGGATTTTTGGGTAGGTGGTAAAAGAAAAAGAAAAATAATGGTGTAGAAATAAAAAAAGGGTTAGTCCTAATGCCTCCATCATTTACTTACTCGGGTTTAAGTTGATAAGGACCGGGAATGTATCGTCATGGGAAGTTCTAGAGTCGTAAGAACCAAGCGGCTATTCACACAAGAAACGAAAAATGAGCATTTAGTTTTAATGATATGTAATTGTGCTCAATAAAGGCTCAAAACTCACTTTTGTGGGAATGGGTTTTTATGTGATCAAGTATATATAATCAAATTTTAACTAAGTTTGTCATGCCTTTTCATAATTTTCTTATGTTGGTTCTTTTTATCACTACGCTATCGGTTGTAAATTCGTAAAAATATAACCTTTTTGAGAACTTGAATTTCCCGAGTTAAACCTCGACAAGTAAAAAAAATGAAATTTTTGAAAAAATTTGGGGTGATTAGCGGTTCCAATAGAGTTTTGTGTAAGGCTTGTGTTTAGGACTTGCAAAATTCAAGGTTTTAGCATCCCCCCCACACTTAAATTACACATTGTCCTCAATGTGTCCCAAAAATAAATTTTTAGGTTGATTAGATGTGTAAAATGGTGTAAAAAGCAAAAATTTTGTGTTACTGGCAGCCTGGACACGGCCCCGTGTTAAGTGGGCACGACCCCGTGTTCAGGTGCCAGTAATGAGAACTTACAGAAGGTGGACACGGCCCCGTGTCCACTGGACACGGCCACGTGTCTGTCAAAAATCTGCAGGACAGAAGCCAAACAGCAGGTCTGGGAGGTGAGCACGGGGGCGTGTTGGCTGGACACGTCCCCGTGTGGACAGTCTGGAAGCCTGAAAAACAGGTTTCTTCCTCCGGTTTTTCCATCCTGGCCCTATAAGTGCTGAGGCTTAGCATTCCAAGCCTTGGTTTGTACCTGTTTCATCACTTAATACCACACCAAGCAACACAAACATCCTAAATTACCATAGTTAATTGTTCCACGTATAAAGTAAAAGAAAAAAAGAAAAATAAAATGCAGGAAAAAGTTAGGAAAAGTAAATTGTCTAATACTTGGCACGCAGGCCATCCATTGTTCAAGATTGCAAAGGGTTAACCTGGGGAGTCATCCATCAACCGCTTCCTCCTATGCTCCTCCCGCCTACTCCATAGCATCATCACTATCATCATCGTCATCATCCCCTCCATAGCGTGCAATGTGGTCTCGTATGTATCCGACATCGTCTTGTATCTCGGATAGGTTTCTCTCAATAGCTCGGACCCGGTGGTAGGTGTTGCTCGCCATGTTATAGGTGTTCCGAGTACACATGAGGTTTTCCTGCAACAAATCATGCAAACTTTAAAAATTAGGAAAACCACCTCCCGAGGAGGACGATTGGCCCGGATCACCGTGGGGTTGGTAGTGGTACTGATGATGTTGCGGAGCTGGGAGGACAAGCGCTTCCTGCGGGTTCCATGCATGACCTTGCATCCTTTGAAAGGTTACCGTCCCGTCTTCTGCCTCATAAATTAGGTTCATTGAGCGGCATATGTGAATATCCACCGTTCCCGACCATGGGCTCCTCTCAAATGACCTCGGAATGTGGGCGAAGTGCTTGAAGAGACGGTACACCCATCCCCCGAAGAAAATAGGGGTTGGTGCACTAGCAAGGCGGTTGTGATGCATGTTTCGGAGCATGAGGAACGGAACATCGAGCGGCCTGCGGTTGTGAATGCAATGGAGGACAAGCAAATCTCTTAACCCAACGACGCCACCACTGTCATGTCTTTGGCTAAGAGAGTAGCCGAGGAGCCTATGAATGTATCTGTATAGCGGATCCCTCAGCTTGGTACTCTTAGTGCTGCTCGGATTGTAGAACCTTTCCCTAATCTGAGCCCACATGGCTTGGCGCTCGTTGTCTTCAATCTCTCTCAATCCTCCTGTATTTTCTTCGTTTCCCGCATACAACCCGATAATCGACCCGAATTGTGCCATGGAGATCGAATACCTCGTCCCGCCACACCGGAATGACACCCCGTCATTATCGAACGTGTAGGATCGTTATCGGCCCTGTTTGAGTCGTTCAGAGAAGTTCGTATTCGAATTAAGAGGCGGAAACTAATAATTCGGTGCTATTCAAGCTGAATTCATTTTAATCTTGCTGCTTTATTGATTAATAACTCGATTACACGATCTAACAGCACTTCGACAGAATACCGGAACAAAACACCTTCAACTATGTGTCTATCTATCTCCCCTATCTGATTCGCTCTAACAGCCCCTATATATAAGAATTCTGATTCGCTCCAACAAACATGACAAATAAGCGAACCAGCTTGATAAACCTATAAGCGAACCAGACTATTACAATGACACATGAGCGGACCTGCTACCATTGACATATGAGCGAATCTCATTTGACCATACAATCTTCTTTATCTTTTGTGTGATGATGTTGAATGATGTTATTGATGACATCACTTTGATGATGTCATCATGACATCATGCTTGATCAAATCTTCGCATCAAACTGAAAACTGACTGAAGACGTAGACGACAGACGGATGCACCAACAAACTCCCCCTCGGATGTTGACGGAGTCTTCAGTGTTGAGTCTTCAATTGTCAATCTACAATCTTTATCAGTCTTCAATCTTCCTCTGAAGTATTTATCATTGCAAGAATCCTCATTCTCTATCTTTGTCTTCAACAAACTCCTCTCTCTCAAATGTTTAATATCATGGTGTCTTCAGACTCCCCCTCTCGATCTGCTGGGATCGTAGTCTGGAATTCACTTTCCACAGGTTCTTAGATCATAACCTGGCACTTCATCACCCTCAGGTTTCAGAACCTGGCTAACCTGCATAAACTCTACCCAAAAATAAATTTTCTGATAACAATTTGTGGATAAGTTTTTCAAAACTAATTTACCACTTGCAAGAATAACGTTTTTATTGCAAAACATTTATCATTTCATTTCAACAATCTTCAAATACTTTCACCCAAACCATTTGTTCATCATGTTTAGCACTCGGAATTTTGAAAATCAGCTCTTCAACACCAGTTGTCGAAAATCTTTTTGAATTATTCAAAATTTATGCTAAAACACACTAAAATCTTTTTGAATTTTCTGAAAGAAAATAAATGCAGAAATGAAATATTTACAAACAATATTTTTGTGAGTTCGTGCAAAAGGATCATATCAGTTTATGAGACAAATCACCAACACCGTTAAGCTTCATTTCATTTTAAGTTTTAAACGATTCACCTAGATTGTCAGTATATTGATCCACTTAAATTTTCACACAAAGTTCAATTGATCTGAGATACGAGGTTAATGTTTTAAGCACTTGAACTTATTCGTGTGTCCCACTACTTGAATATACTCCCGTATCCAGATCCCAATATTCAGTCTTACAGGTGAGTATACCACAGATGATATCTGTCAGGGGAATAAATTATAGTACGAGGGCCGTGAGAGCTCAGGTCGATCTTTCGATACGCAGAGAGATGACGGCTTCGACTTTTGGTGGGTCCCCTTTAGAGGATCTTTTGCATTACAACAGCAGCGACTATCAATTTTATTGTTTCATCAGCTTGCTGAGGGCGATGCTATGTTTCAAGCATTTGCAGAAAGCATTATCCGGGGACTAGGTCAGAAATTTCTTTCAGCAGAAGTCCCGGGATAATACCCCAGATATCACTGAGCATAAAGACCTAGTATTTCAGAATAAGGGACCTTTCAAACAAGATTTCAGGGGTTACCTATATATCCAAGTTTGTGTTAACCCACAGAACACGCAAGTTTGAAATTTAGGTTTATATCTCGTCATAATCTACTTAATGTGTAAAAACCTACTGACACATCATCAGTGAGACCGTTTATCACTTTTAATTTTCCAATTCTTTAGCATGTTGTGATCGTCCACTGATGTACTATCATTTCCTTTTTTATGCAACAAAAACTCATTTTTCATTTTATCATGTTTTTGGCTTTTTCAAATTTTCAAATGTTTTTGGATTTTCTAAAAATTCTTACTCCCCCTAAAATGCAAAAACATTTTAGGAAATTTGAAAACAAACTGTACAACAACATGACAACTGATATCGAATCACTTCAATTCGCCATCCACTTGGCATAAACACTCAGAACTCCCCCTCACAACAAACTATTTTCCCATCGATTTCAAAACACTTAAGTTTGTTTTAATCAAATGGTTTTTCCGGAAAATAAGTTTTGTTGATTTTACCACTTGTAAAATTGGGGATTAAATCATCACATTGTTTTTCAACCACTTGTAGAAAATCAGATACAACTTAATGTCCCTGATTTACCACTTTTAAGATCAATCCAATCAAACATTTTCAACCAAACATCATCTGTTAGTTGAATTCTCAAGGTGCCGATTCCTACTCCTCGCTTACAAACCTGGGAGTTCCGGCAAGTCCTGCAAAACTTCTCAAACATTTTATACAAACATGATAAAGAATGATGCTGATTCATGATCCACGATTACCAACTTGGGATCTCCGGCAAGTCAGGTTTTTACTCTTTAAAAAATATATTCACCCAAGCCTGACCTTCCTTGGGTGAAACAACCTCTTCTTCCTTTTTACTTTCAGCAAACCTGTGAACTCCTCCTCTTTTGGCAGCGTAAAATTCTTTAACACCTTTGGCTTTACCATTGACCATTTTGCCAAAAATGTGTTTCACAGTTCCATTGAAAGCCTTATCAACATCAAATTTTTTCTTGTCAGAATAAAATTGATTTGAAATTTCAACTTTCCCAACTTTCTTCATAAAATTTTCAGCACGCAAAGGTGGAAAATTTTCATCGTTTATAGTTGGAACTGATTTTTCAACCTTTTTCTCAACACGTGGCTCCTCTGATTTTGTGGAATCAGATTCATCACCAGAATTATTACCTGAACCTTTCACAACCCATTTTTGATTTATTACATTTTCTTTTCTTTTTACCACATTCTTTGAACATTCACCAATCTCAAAGGTCGAATTTTCAAAGCCAGTAAATGATTTGGTTGTAAGTTCAGTTTTCTCCACAACTTTCTCTTTCAATTTACCAGAGACTTCCTGTTTTGGTTTGAATGTCTTCGGACAATTTCTAGCAACATGACCAACAGTCTTGCACTGAAAACAGGTTCTGGTTTCAATCTTTTTCTGAACAACATTCTTCTTCAACTCTTCTTGCTTCTTGGCAAGGAATTCCTGATCTGTCTGCTTTCTGAATGCTTGCTCTTTCTCATCATTTAAAAAATTTCCTGAAACAAACACAGTTTTTGGTTTAGAAAATTTTTCATTTTTATAGTTTTTCGGTGGTACAAAACCTAATCCTTTCTTTTTGAAGTTATGATTATGGTTTGGTTTCTTTTGGAAACTGTAACCATAATTGTAACCCATTTTCTTGTTAAATCTTTGTTAATCTCTTGAAGTGTATTGTTTAGATTTTCCATAAAGATTTACATCTTTTATTTCAGAAATATTTATTTCTGTTAGTTTGAAAACCTTTTTAATCATGTCTGGTTTAACACTTCTTATTGGAAAAATCTCATCAGAATATAATTTGTCAGAATCTTTCAAAGTATATGCCACTTTGAATGATTCATCATTCAAATTAGATTTTGATATCAAAAACTCTTTATTGTAAACCCGTTTGTCCTTTTTGACTGTTGACTTTGACGCATCGGACTCAGACTTTGACTTGATTTTGGACTCCGGTTTTGACTCCTCACTGTCATCTTTATCTAACACCTGATCGACCACACTTTTTATCAACTTTGACTCATGATCAGTGTCGGACGACGTGTACGTGACATCAATATTTTCTGGCAAGTTATCCGACGGCCCAGACTCCCATTGTAAGTTTATTGCCTTTTCGACTCTTTCGGAATTTGGATTTCGAGGTAAAAATCCATTTTCGACCGGGGGCGGACATCTAGTATAGACCACACTTGGTTTCTTACCAGAAGTCTTCACTTCATCTTTTGTCACAGATTTCTTTTCTTCAGACATTTTTATTTCTTCAAATGTCTTCAAATTCTCTACTACTGGATAAATCCTGTCAACAACAAAAGAAGAACATGAGTAACTGTTTAATAACTTTTTAACTTTCTCAGTCTCTATCTTCTGTGTTGCCAGCTCCAACTCTAAATCAGCACATTTCTTGATATAAAAGTTAGCATCATCCAGTTGTCTAAGATATGCTACTTTCAAAGTATTCATCGCCATTGCTTGTTCACCACTCGAATCAGTATACTTATTTATTTCTCTGTTCATTGTATCATAGGATTCTTTTAATCTGTTTATGTTGTGCAACAACTCATTATTTTGCTTGATTAAAGAATCACAATTCATGCACTTTTCAGGAACTTTAACAGATTCTGCATCAACTTTGACTTCAAATTCAGGAACCTCTTTGACTGTTCTGTTTGATTGTAAAAATTCAGCTCTTCTCTTTTTCTCAGCTTTAGCTTCTGCTTTTAATCTCTCTTCCTCTTCTTCCTCTTCTTCAAGCTTTCTTCGTCTTGCTTCAGCAGCTTCCATGACTTTTCTGCACCTTTCAGCACATTTCAAATCATAAGCATTTGCAAAGAAAGCTTTAGCATTTGAAGTGTCTTTTGACATCTCTTTGGCCATAAATTCTTGATCTGGGCAAAAATTGTCCCAATTGAAACCTTCAGCCAACTTTTCATCATCTTGTTCTGCCAAACACACTTTGCTGTTTGTTGGAACATATTTATCCCAACTGAATCCACCATCCTTTCCCAGACACGCTTTCTTTGAATCTTTAATCTCCATCATTCCATGTGCAGTTTGTGCCTGATGTAGTGCTGATGGTGTGATTTGATGATAAATCGCCTTTTTGTGATAATCGTTGTTTCCAAAAGGATTCTGAGCTCCAGTAGCTTCACGATTTTTGCACTCTCTCTTGAAATGCCCCTTTTCCCTGCAACGAAAACATGTAACTTTTGACTTATCAAAGCCTAAATTTGAAACACTTGCATCAAGAAAATCATTTCTTCCCGTGATTTGTTTAAACTTCTCAGCTCTTCTCATTACACTGGCCATGCACCATTTAATATCCATCAATTCCATTTCCTCAGCATCGATTTGATCGTAATCCTCTTTCGTGAGCATTGGATTACCGATCTTTCCGGCCACAAAACTACTATATGATTCCAACACCATTCCCAACAAAGACATTTGATTTTTAGCAACCTCTTCAGTATAATCTTGATCATTTTCAAGACTTAGAACAATATTGCACTGAAGTTTTCTTCCGTTCTTTGTTGCTGAAATGTTTGGATCGAATGATGAAAATCTTGTGCTGCTAGATCCCTGGGATGATTTCTTTTCAGAAGAATCTTTCACACTGTAAGCAGTTTCTATTTTCGGAGAAAAATTTGACTTTTCGTTGACACCACCTTTGTAATACAAACTGATATCCTGTTCTCCATCGTAATTCTTCATTCTGGCAATCTTTCTCTGCTCCATCTCCTGAGCTTCCAGATGCTTGATAAAATCTCCCAGTGTCATTTTCTTATAATCTGTTTTGTTTGACCGCAGCATCATCAGAAATGTTCCCCATGTTTTATATGGTAGCGCATCTGCAAGTTTTTCAACCAATTCATCAGTATCTTTCTTAACACCAAGTTTCGTCATATTTCTTACCAAATTACAATATCTATCAATTAATTGCTTGACACTCTCATTTTTCAATCCCCGAAATAAGTCAAATTCCTTTTTCATGAGAGACATCTTATTCCTGAGCATATCGTCACTTCCAGTAAACTTTGCTTCCAACTCTGTCCATATCGAATATGCAGTTCCATCATGTTGAAGCAATATCAAAATATCTTCTTTTATCGCTTGCTGAAGCAGACTCACCATCAATTTCTCATCTCGATATTTCTTTTTATCTGCAGTAGTCATTTCTCTAAGTGTCAACGGAGTACCATTCACAACATCGTTCTTTGTGGGTTTGACATAAGGTTCCTCAGTGTGTTCCCACGCATCCAAATGATACGCTTCAACCCAATTTCCAAACCGTTCGGACCATCCATTATAATCATCAATATCCATAAGTTTGGGTGGTTTCTGAGACGTTCCGGTTTCGTTTTCAATCAAAGCACTCTGAGTAATCGATGTCGGGATTGCAAAAGCATTATAAAATTCAGTATCCATTGTTCAAATTGTTTACAAATTCACAACAATTTCCTAGTTTTCCAAATTGTTCAAATAAGCGGACCAGAGATAAGTGGATCAACAAAACAAACCGTTCGAGCGAACCGTCAAATAAGTGATCCAATCAAGTTACCAGATAAGTGGACCAGACAATATCCTTTCGAGCGGACCAGACAATATCCTTTCGAGCGGACCAAACAATATCCTTTCAAGTGAACCAGACGATATCCCTTCGAGCGGACCAGAAGCTATTCGTTTGAGCGATCCTAAAACAATCACTAAAAGCGGACCAGGTTGATGTTATAAGAGCGAACCAGAATTTGTACAAAAGAGCGAACCAGAATGTTGTTCTAAGAGCGAACCAGACTGATGTTGTAAGAGCGAACCAGACACCTCACTTTTGAGCGAACCAGAACTAAAAACTGATCCTTTGAGCGGTCCAGACAAGTAATTTGGAGCGGTCCTGATGCTTACGTCACCTTTTGCGTGAATCTGAAAAAGCGAACCACCTAAAAAACAACTTTCTAGGTCGATTTTAGTTCTGAAAACTTCAAGGATTTGTTAATTCATGATTTCGAGTGCACAGTGTGATTTTGAGCCGTTTTTACCGTGAAAAATTTTGAAAAACTGAAGAAAGTGGAGAAAAACAGAAGAATTTCAGCTAAAATGACAAGAACTCCTCCTCCTGTGCTCTGATACCAATTGTAGGATCGTTATCGGCCCTGTTTGAGTCGTTCAGAGAAGTTCGTATTCGAATTAAGAGGCGGAAACTAATAATTCGGTGCTATTCAAGCTGAATTCATTTTAATCTTGCTGCTTTATTGATTAATAACTCGATTACACGATCTAACAGCACTTCGGCAGAATACCGGAACAAAACACCTTCAACTATGTGTCTATCTATCTCCCCTATCTGATTCGCTCTAACAGCCCCTATATATAAGAATTCTGATTCGCTCCAACAAACATGACAAATAAGCGAACCAGCTTGATAAACCTATAAGCGAACCAGACTATTACAATGACACATGAGCGGACCTGCTACCATTGACATATGAGCGAATCTCATTTGACCATACAATCTTCTTTATCTTTTGTGTGATGATGTTGAATGATGTTATTGATGACATCACTTTGATGATGTCATCATGACATCATGCTTGATCAAATCTTCGCATCAAACTGAAAACTGACTGAAGACGTAGACGACAGACGGATGCACCAACAGAACGGGTCGCACCTTGAAGTGAATGCAAAGGTGCTGTAGAATTCCAAGGTGCATTGATGGACGGAACGGAGTCGGGTTGTTAGTGCGACTCTGAGTGGTCCCGTGACAATGTTGTTGAAACGGTCAATTTGATTCACCATGGTTAGCAGTTCTGTGCAAGCCTGCCTCGGGTGTTCCTCCGGCCTTGTTTGAAGAAGCTCGTACCGAGCTCTTGCATCTAGCTCATTGGCGTTGAATCTTGTAAACTTCCTGGCCATCTGCAAGAATACACCAAAAGTTAGCACGAAACATAAATATTTTCGGACAAAACTGCAAACAGCGGGCTGGACACGACCCCGTGTTCAGCGGACACGGCCCCGTGTCCAGAGGTCTGTTACTCAAAAACTTCATTTTTCGACCCGGTTTCGAAAACTTGAAAATTTTTGGTCCAATAGGTGCGGTTTCCCCCGAAAATGAAACCCTAAGTGCTGTTTTTCCCAAAATAACCCGTTTACCCTATTAATTTCATCTTTTTTGGTTCAAGAACAAGGGTTTGGGGTTTTTGTAAGAAATCGGGTGAATCTTTGAACAATCTAAGTGTATTTACTTTCCTTAACACTAATCTAACTAAATGCAAACAGATTTAGGCAAAAATTTTAGGTTCGATCCGGATGAACTTCAAGAACCCTAGATTTTTCCCCAAATTTGTGGTGTTTTAACTACATGCAAGTAACTAATCTAACTACTAAGAGTGATAGAATCATACCTTGACTTTGTTAGATCGATAGGAGACGTCGAAATTTCGCGAAAAATCGCCTGGAACCAGAGCTTTTGTGGGGAAACGGGGCGTGTGGAATGAAGAAACTGTTTTGAAAAAGGGGTTTTAACCCGTCTGCAGCGCGAACACGGCCCCGTGTCCAGCGGACACGGCCTCGTGCCGAGCGTTTTTTTTTTAGTGCTCGTGTGAGTGCCCCTTTTTCCCATAAGCTATGGTTAGAAAACTTACCGCTTTATTTTGTCGTCTCAATCGTTCGTAACTTACCAGGCATGATGTTTTTATTCTTCCACTGTTTGAAGCGAGATCTCTTCTTCCTCATCCTCAATAAATTCTTGATAGAGTTTCAGCCGTTGGCCATTGACTTTAAATGGTTACCCATTTCGAGATTTAATTTCTACTGCACCGTGTGGAAAAATGTGGGTGACGGAAAAAGGTCCTGACCACCTAGACTTTAATTTACCAGGAAACAATCGAAGTCGTGAATTAAACAAAAGAACTAAATCTCCTACCCGAAATTCATTAGGTTTAATATGTTTGTCATGCAAATTTTTCATTCTTTCCTTATAAATCTCGGAGTTTGAGTATGCATAATTCCTAAGCTCGTCTAATTCATTTATCTGACAAAATCGATTTTTACCAGCAAATTCTAGATCTAAGTTTACATTTTTGATTGCCCAGTAGGCTTTGTGTGCAATTTCTACTGGCAAATGACAACTTTTTCCATAAACTAGCTTATATGGGGTTGTACCTATTGTTGTTTTATAAGCAGTTCGAAAAGCCCATAAAGCATCATCTAATTTATCAGCCCATTCCTTTTTATTTAACCCTACGGTTTTTTCGAGTTTTCGTTTTAAACCTCTATTAGTCACTTCGGTTTGTCCGTTTGTTTGAGGGTGATATGCTGTTGAAACCCGGTGATAGACCCCATATCTTGTTAAAAAAATTTCAAGTTGATGGTTGCAAAAATGGGTACCTCTATCACTTATTAAAGCTTTAGGTGTGCCAAAACGAGAGAATAATTTTTTCAGAAATCTTACCACTACTCTTCCATCATTTGTTGGAAGTGCCTCGGCCTCGGCCCATTTAGACAAGTAATCTACTGCCACAAGTATATATTTGTTTCCTTTCGATGGTGGGAAAGGTCCCATAAAGTCGAGTCCCCACACATCAAATATTTCACAAACAAGAATGCCATTTTGTGGCATTTCGTTTTTGGAAGAAATATTACCTGTCCTTTGGCAAGCATCACATGTCTTTACAAGACTTTGAGCATCTTTGTAAATGGTTGGCCAATAAAATCCTGAATCGAATACCTTTCGTGCGGTACTAGCAGCACCATGATGTCCTCCGTATGGACCTTCATGACAATGGCGGAGAATTCTTCGTGCTTCACCACCATGTACGCATCGTCTGACGAGTTGGTCAGCACACATTTTGAAAAGATATGGATCTTCCCAAAAGTAGTGTTTCACATTAGCAAAGAATTTTTTTCTTTGATGATGTGGCCATCCTTTTGCGACTATACCGCTGGCTAGGTAGTTAGCATAGTCGGCGTACCATGGTTCTTCCTTGTATTCCACCATTTCCAGGGACTCAGTTGGAAATTTTTCGTTGATTTGCTCGTCCCTGGTTGCCTCTAAAGCTGGGTCTTCTAAGCGTGAAAGATGATCTGCTGCGGTATTTTCTGCTCCTCTTTTGTCCTTGATTTCAATATCAAATTCTTGGAGGAGTAGAATCCACCTGATCAAACGTGGTTTTGCATCTTGCTTCTTGAAGAGATATCGAATGGCTGCATGGTCTGTATAGACTATAGTTTTAGAAAGAACAAGATAAGAACGAAATTTATCAAAAGCAAATACCACAGCTAGTAACTCTTTTTCAGTTGTTGTGTAATTTTCCTGTGCATCATTAAGTGTTTTACTAGCATAATAGATTGGGTGGAAATGCTTTTCTTTTCTCTGTCCCAAGACAGCTCCAACTGCAAAGTCACTGGCATCACACATGATTTCGAAAGGAAATTTCCAATCAGGCGCTATCATGATAGGTGCATTGACTAGCATTTCCTTTAGGGTTAGAAGTGCTTGATTGCAATCCTTGTCAAAGATGAAAGGAGCATCTTTTTCAAGTAATTTTGTTAGAGGCCTTGAGATTTTTGAAAAGTCTTTGATAAATCGCCTATAAAATCCGGCATGCCCTAGGAAACTTCTGATAGCTCTTACGGAGGATGGAGGTGGTAATCTAGAAATGGTATCTATTTTGGCTCGATCCACCTCCATTCCTTCGCTTGAGATTTTGTGACCGAGTACTATTCCCTCCGTTACCATGAAATGGCATTTTTCCCAATTAAGGGCGAGGTTAGTTTCCTCACATCGGGATAGCATTCGTTCAAGGTTATCGAGGCATTGGTCATATGAATCCCCAAAGATAGAAAAGTCGTCCATAAAGACTTCCATTGTCTTTTCTATCATGTCATGGAAAATGGCTACCATGCAACGTTGGAATGTTGCTGGGGCATTACATAGACCAAACGGCATGCGTCGATAAGCAAAAGTTCCATAGGGACATGTGAAAGTTGTCTTTTCTTGGTCTTCGGGTGCTATCGGAATTTGAAAGTAACCTGAAAAACCATCCAAGAAACAGTAAAATTTATGACCGGATAATCTTTCTAACATTTGATCAATGAAGGGTAAAGGAAAGTGATCCTTTCTTGTTGCTTCATTTAATCGTCTATAATCTATACATACTCTCCATCCTGTGACGGTTCTCGTTGGTATTAGTTCATTCTTTTCGTTAGTTATTACCGTCATACCTCCTTTCTTTGGAACTACTTGGACGAGACTCACCCAAGGACTATCGGAGATAGGATAGATAAGTCCGGCGTCAAGTAACTTGATGACTTCGTTTTTAACCACTTCTTGAACATTTGGATTTACTCGACGTTGTGGTTGTATGACCGATTTGTAGTCATCATTCATCAAAATTTTGTGTGTGCACATAGAAGGACTAATTCCTTTTATGTCCACAAGTTTCCAAGCTATTGCATTTTTGTGTTTTTTCAAAAGATTAATTAATTTTTCTTTTTCTAAGTTATCTAATTTAGACGAAATAATTACAGGTAACTTACCATCTTTGTCTAGAAAAGCATATTCCAAACCTTTTGGAAGTTCTTTGAGCTCAAGTGGTGGGTCTTTAGGAGACTCCTTATTTGGTTGCTCATTTCGATCAAGAACTTTAAAAGTTTGTTCTATGGCGACCTCTTCTTCAACAAAGTGGTAAATCTCTTCACTTGTATCGGGTGGTTCATCTTCATCTTCAATTAGGGGGTCATTATTGCCGAATGGATATTTCATTGATCGTTCGAGATCGACACTTCTTTTAAATGCCCCTAATTGAAGAGGTAGATTATTGAACTTCCGGTTTTTCAAAGCTTCGTGAGTTTTTACAAATGGTCGTCCCAACACTAGAGGAGCGTCATCGAGGATGACAAAGTCGGTTGGGATTACCATTTGATTTGTTTGAACCAAGACATCTTCAACCATACCGATTGATTTTATTACTTTCCGATTGGATAGAAAAATGGGTATTTGAAGTGGAGAAAAATCACTAATACTTAATTTCTCGAAAATGTAGTTAGGCATTATGTTAACACAAAGATCTTTATCGATTGTGACATTACTAATAAACGAATTTTGAAAGAAACATGGAACCGGTGTGATGTTAATTTCAAATGGGTCTTCTTTTATTAGTGAAGTTTGATATTAGTTAACTTAACACTTACCGTTTCGTCAATTTTAGTGTTAGTGTTTAACTCTTTTAAAAACTTAGCATGAGTGGGTACTAAACAATGATTTTCGAAAGAAGGTGACAAGAGATTAATTTCTTCAAAGTTAGACTCTTCTTGGATTTTAACGTTGTCGGACTCACCTTTTTCGTTGTTTAACTCATGTGTCGGTTTTTCACTTATTTGTTCTTCCATTTTTACATTTTCAGTTATCTCTTCTTTTTTTGATTCTTCTCTTGCGCGGGACTCCTCTTCCCTTGCGCGAGCTTCTTTTATACATCGATCGATAACTCTAATGTGTTCTAATATCCTATCGGTCACTTCGGTTATAGAAAAAGAATCGTTATTTCCTAAGCTTGAATCCGGTTGTTCGACCCTTTGTTCCTCATAATACCCATATGAAGTTGATGGTTCACACCATTGTCCTTCATTGTAAGCATATGATGGATAAGGTTCGTAATTTTGTTCTTCATAATACTCATATGAGGTGGGTTGTTCACGCCATGGTTCCTCATAATAAGCATATGAAGGTGGTGGCTCATATCTTGGTTCCTCAAAGTATGAGTAAGAAGGCTCATACCTTGGTTCATCAAAATATGAGTATGAGGGAGGAGGTTCATACCTTTGGTCTTCATAGGGTGTGTATGAAGTTGACGGCTCGTACCTGGGCTCCTCATAGTAGGTGTATGAATTGGATGGTTGATATGAGTGATTATTTTGAATCGAGCGTGCATTACGACAATTAGTGCAATAATTACCCCTATAATCATCCTCCTCATAGGTGTAGTTGTAACCTCCTGAGTATTGATCCATAAGAATCACTCAGCAGACCACAACCGAGTCTCGAGATCAGAAAACAAAAAGAAAAACGGAAACAGAGGCTGGACACGGCCCCGTGTTCAGTGAGCACGGCCCCGTGTTCAGGATCTGTATCTGGGCGTTTTAATTAAATTTACTGATTTCGTTGAGCACGGGGCGTGTTCAGTGAGCACAGCCCATGGTCAAGTTTCTGTTACTGGGTGTTTTTATGAAAATGTTGGACACGGCCCCGTGTTCAGTGAACACGACCCCGTGTACAGGTTACTGTAAATGCAAAACTAAACTAAAATGCAGAAAAAAATGCGCGCGTTTTAAAAAGGTTTTGAAAAACTGATTAGGCCGTCGATTTTAAGCTTTCTTAAAATCCTTGTGTCCCCGGCAACGGCGCCAAAAACTTGATGCGTGCGAAGTGTCGTATATATTAGGTGTATATTTTAAGCCCTTTTTAACACTTATTTTAGCCAAGTTTTAAATTTATAAAACACGATATTTCACTAACACTAAACACACATATGGGCAAGTGCACCCATATTTGAGTGTAGTATAGCGTTGGTAAGATACCGAGGTCGTCCAAGGACACAATAGCTTTTAATACCGGTTTATCCTCAACGTCTAACCAAAAATAAAAGTTTAGAAAAATGTTTTAAGCTAAGAAAAATAAAAACTAACTTAAAATGCTGAAAATAAAATAAAAAGAAAAACAGATAGACAAGATGAATCATTTGGTTCCGACTCGTATCTAGTATAACCTTTGATTATTTCCGCACTTTTGCACATAATTAAGAGATTATCTTAGTTATTGTAGTAGGCCCCTCTTTTGAAGGTGACGTTACCCTCACCCCAGTAGTTTGAGTCAGCAAGGATACAATCCTAAAAGGGTGGATTATTGGAAGATAATGAATTAAGTTATTAATGCAGTATTGTGGTAGGCCCCGCTTTTGGCGGTGACGTTACCCTCGGCTAAGTAGTCTGAGTCAGCAGGGATACAGTTCTAAATAGCCGGGTTATAGTATTAATAGTAGTTAACTTATGAGGGGATCAAAGAGTTTGGACCCCCGCCATCCAATACCGTGAAGTATTGAAAGAGGTCCTACTAAATTTGACCCAGGTCCATTGCAGGACCTCTAAACGCTGAACAATGGCAAGACCTTTACCAAACCGTTTCCTTAACCCCCGACCAGGTAGCCAACATACCTCCATATAGACCGTGGAGATATGAATGGTGAAAATCCTTTATTTTATATAGACAGTAAAATAATGCCAAGACACCACGGACAAACGATAAGGAAAGATCACCTTCAACATAAGTAACTAGTTATTAAAGTCATTAATACAAAACCAAATAAAAAGTGCAAAAGATTAGAAATAAAAAGTATTATACTAGACACTTTGTCTTCACCAAGTGATGTAAGAGACTTAGGCAAACATGGCCTTGATTGTCAAGAACTCTTACGATCAATCTTGGATCCCGAGACGACTCACACACTCTACGATGGACAATGGATGATGGTGGTGGATGATGGTGTTGTGATGGTGGTGGGTGGTGGATGAAGTGTGAGAGAGGTGGTGTGCCAAGGGATGAGATGAAATGAATCCAAGCACTCCTATTTATAGGCTGAACAGAGAGCTGGGCACGGCCCCGTGTCCGCTGGGCACGGCCCCGTGCCTGTCTGACACTCTCTCTCCTCATTAATTGTAATTCGCAATTACAATAAATGCGCCTGCTGTACTTTCGACACGCCCCCGTGTCCGCTGAGCACGGCCCGTGGTGGGCAATAGAAGCTTCTATAGATTTGTCTTTTCTGCTGCTTCTTGGGCACGGCCCCGTGCTGGCTGAGCACGGGGCGTGTTCAGTCTTCTGATTTCTCTATTTTGCTTTGGAAGGTGCCGTTGAGGGGTCGGGTAGTCCACTAATGTTCCTTTCCTTGTATTTATGTTGGAATTAGCTGTCTTTTTGCTTCTTTTGTGTTTTTGAGCTCATTTAATCCTGAAAATACAAAAGGAAGACAAAAACACTCTTTTTCCAATATTAGTACTTAAAAAGGGTTAGTTTTATGCCTCATTTGATGTAATTTATATGTTGCATTTTACACACATCAGTAGGGGAGACCGATGCCAAAGGAGTGATAGGACGGACTCGCAATATGATAGGTCCAAAAATACCTATTCAAGGAATGAATCCGCTAAGCCGCGATCCGATTACCCCAACCTGAGCAAGACGCCCGCAGAGATCCTAGCTTCAGAAAACCTCAAGTTTAACCCTCCAAAGCCGCTGAAAGACAACCCTAACAAAGATACAAGCAAATATTGTGAGTATCACAAAGGAAGCGGCCACGACACTAACGACTGTTTTCAGCTAAAGAAGCAGATCGAATACTTCGTGAAAGCGGGAAAATTGGCACACCTAGTGAGGGATATCAAACAGGGCCCGCCACCCGTCAAGGAAGAAAACGACAAGGCGGCGGGTAAAAGGCCGTGAGAGCTAAACATGGTATACGCGGATATGGGAAGAGGGGGCCAAGCGGAGTTTCTCCACGCTCGAACCCTAGATGTTAGCAACTATGACCATTGAGCCTCGCGTAGAAGATTTGCACCTCACCACAGACGCCTTGATCATATCCGCTGCTGTTGGTGATTATCATATGAGGAGAATCCTGGTAGATACCGGGAGTTCGGATGACATTATCTATGAACATTGTTTCAATAGAATGCAACCAGAAGACAAAAGGCTGCTTGAGTCGGTGCACGCCCCTATTAAAGGTTTCACAGGAGAAAAGGTTGACCCAATTGGTCAGATTACTTTCCCAGTTACATTCGGACAAGAGCCCCGGGAAAGAACGATACTCCTAACATTCCTTGTGGTACGTACTGAGTCATACCACAACGTAATCATTGGAAGATTCACCCTGGGGAAATTGGGCGCTATAGTCTCCACAGCGCGTGGAGTCATGAAGTTCCCTACCCCGCGGGGTATTGCAACAATGTTTCGGGACAAATTAGGAGAGGTGTTGAATACCAAGAGATGCCGCCAAGGACCCACTGGTGCCATCGACCCGGAAAGATGGGTACTAAGCACACGTCATCCGGATCAGACAGTTACAATAGGGGATAGCCTCTCCCCTGAAGTTAAAAACAATTTAAAATAGCTGCTGAGAAGAAACGCAGGCATCTTTGCTTTCTGTAACACCTCGAAAATTTACGTCCAATAATGTATTGACACGTGTCATAAGCTTCGAACGTGTGAATGAATGCTTTAGAGGGACTAAAGTTGACAAACAGTGAAACTATGTGAATATAAGGGTCCAAAGTGTCAACGATGGATAAATAGGCCCTACAATAACCATACATGGTGTTTATAATCTTAAACGAATAAATCATGGATCATACGAAGCTGAAAATGAAAGAAAGTGAGGAATTACAAACTATAGGGGTTAAATGTGTCAACATGTTGAAAGTATATCTCTGAGTGACCTTTTAGCAAACTCGAAGCTTTGTAACGATAAAATATACTCACTAGAATATGTGGTAAAAATTTCATAAAGTTTCGTTATCGTATGAGAAAGTTATGACCAAAACCGTGTACGAAGGGTTAAAAGCGTCAACGTTAAAATTTGTGACTTTTCGGGTAAGCACAAAGTTAACCAAGGACTTAACCAAGTTTGTAAAAGTCCTAGGGTCCTTAAAAATCAGGTTTGAGGGTCAAATGTGCAAGAAAAACAAGCAAAACCATGATTCAAAGGACCAGGGACTGAAATGTAAAAGAATGAAACTTGTTTAACCTGATGCGCACTTGTACGCGCCCCGCGAGGGGGTCTTCGCGGCCCGCGTATTACCTGCAGTGACAGAAAACGCGCAGATGCCAGTTATCAGGTCTGAATCGACTGTAAACAGCTGTCTTCTTATACCAGAGGCTGCTCCAATGGTTTATCATGCAATAGGGGCACTTGGACTGATCTGGTAACATGTGTAGACTATCTTGGCAACATCTTGAAGGATCAAATTGAGTATATAAGAACACCCAATGTTGCAACAATTGCACTTTCACTTGCATTCTCAATTTTGGAGCTCTCTGGTCAGCAACAAGGATTCATTAGGCTCACTAGTCGTGTTTAGGATTCTTGTAAGTATTCTTTACCCTTTCTAATTCGTTTTAGCTTAGTTAATGAGCTAATAGTCAAACCGTCGTAATTTAAGTTTGACTTCGAGATTAAATGAAATTTACTCAGTCATTTCTCGAATTGAAAGTACCTATAAATAGGTATTTATGTGGGTAATAAACCCTTAAAAGGGTACTTTCAGATTCCCACTCTAACTATGTTAATTGTCGAATCAAAGCTTACTTTTAAAAAGTCAACAGAAGGTTTATTTTCAAATTAAAGCATAATTAGCAATGTAGGATACATGCAACCTGTTTGATCATTAATATAACTTGGTAACCAATGTAAGAACATGTCCCAACATGTTCAACACGACAATTTTCAGTTTAAGACCCGGATCGGAACCGAAAGTCGCATAAATTGACTTTTGCTTTGACTTTCAGTTCTGACCCGTTTATGCATGTTTTAGATCTGCCTTAGAGCTTATTTTGGACCAGGTTTCACATAAGTATAACTCTCTGAGATTATACAACTTGGTTCATTATTTATCCGATTCATATGCATGTTTCCGATTAATGCTTAAATGTTGACTAATATGCCCTTTTGACTATAAAACGTGATTTTTGAAAAAGTAAAAGAGTAGAAAGCTTAGTTACTGATTTATAAACTTGCACCTAAAATTTGACATCAGTTTGAGGTCTAGATTAAGAGTTATGCTCATTAGCGTAATTTGAAAGCTTTATGTTAATTAAACGGCGTAATTAGCGTATATCCTATTTAAACCCACTTTTTGATATCAAACTTTTTATCCACTGATGTAATATAATATTTTGGGATTTTTGAAGATTTTTATTTAATTTTTGGCTGAGCATAACATAGGTCTCTAAGTTTGATTCGGTTAATGCCGGTTTTGCCCTTTTAAGCCATAAAATGAGTTTTACAAATCCTTTTGACCCCAAACCTTTTTCTACTGATTTTAATTGATAAATAAAATATTTTGAGCCTTCTGGAATTATAAAAATATCAGATTTCCTTTGAAAACCCGGGAATGGCTCCAAATCGCCTTTTTAAGCGTTTTTAACGCATAGTATGTACTATAACCATATTAAACATATAAGGTTGATACCTACTGATATTTTTAGTATATTTTCATATATTAACAGTAAGTACAAGTTTTAAACTCAGGTTTCCAGTTTTGACCTTTTTAGCCTAAGTGAAATTACCAAAATACCCCTAAGGTGCATAGTTTGGTTTTTAATGATAAGTTTCACATATAGGTCATACCCTACTGTTATAACATGTTAAATTAAGTGTATTTACTGTATAAATCAGACCTGTAACTCAGGTTACAAATTAAACTCTTTTATAATCTTTTAAATGACCAAAATGCCCTTATAAGGCATAATTTGAATTTAAATTCGTTTGGGGCATAATAGAAGATATCTTACTGATATCACAACATGTTTAAGGCATATTAACTCAGGGAACTTGCATATGACTCCTTTGGTTACCCGTAACGCCCTTCTCGCGTTCGGTTCGGTTTATGTAACTAGTTTGCATAAATTGACCGAAACGGGTCAAACCTTATCATTTTTGTCTCAAAATCCAGAATGTATTTAGTTTACCCATATTATACAAGTCTTCAAACTTGTTGGGTCTAAATCACATTCCATTCCGGTCTTCGCTTAATCGTGCGTTTGAACCGTATCTTCCTTGAAAACTAACCGGTCTAAGCTTAGGCTTAAATAAAGACCCGTTAGAAATCTAATAGGTTGTTATAAACCTTTGTTCCAGAATAGGGGAACCAGTAAAAGCTACCTACACTCGCTAATTGTGATTTATACTTACAAAGGTAAATACTTTTAACTTATTTTCCCTATACGGGCTTGGGGTACGGTATATAAAATACCGCTTGGTCCGGCATTGAATCTTTAATCGAATAGAGGTTAAATCATTGATATGCTACGTTTTGAAATGTTTTGTTTGCTTAAAGCCTTTGGGGGGTTAATGACCATGTCCCGGATATCCTTGGCATCATCTTACGAGATGGCCACGACCTAAGCACGGGGTGTAGGCGTACACCCGTCAGTGCCGAATAAAATAATGTGGTGTGTCTATTAATCTTTAACCCGGTCTACGGATCGGGCTACTGAACGCATAAGTAACATGTAATTCGCTTACAAGATTATATTCACATAATTATCCCAAGTTATAAAATGTTTTGTGCCACGTGCATTCAAATCAATTTTCAAAACTTTTCAAAATGAGTCAGTTAAATTGTATTTACCAGTGTAAACTGACGTATTTTCCAAAAGGTTAAGTGCAGGTACTACTCGTACTAGGCTGGCTGTCTTCTAGCGTCCACAATAAGTCTCGCAAGCTTGGATGTCAATAAAACTGTTGAACAATATCTTCTTTTATTTTGATCCGCCTGTGGATCCGTTTCAACTATTTCGTGATATTTAGTATTACAAATTATTAAAGTTGAAATGAATATATCTTTGCTTCCGCTGTGCATTTATATATTGTGTTGTTTGACTTATGATGATATCAACTACGTCACGATACTCCCCACCGGGCCTACCGGTAATTCATGGAAATATCGGGGTGTGACACTTTCGAACACTCTGACATGACTGGGATACCCCGCGACAAGGTAGAACATAAGCTAGTGACACTCCCTGGCATTAAGCCAGTCGCACAGGGTAAACGTAGTATGGCCCCGGATCGAAGGGCAGTGGTTGTCAAAGAAGTACGAAAGTTGGTCGAAGCTGGAATTCTCAGAGAAACAAAATATCATACATGGGTATCAAACCCTATAATGGTAAAGAAGCTAGACGGCACATGGCGGATGTGCATTGATTTTAAAGATCTGAACAAAGCATGCCCCAAAGACGCGTACCCGCTGCTCGAGATGGACTTCAAGGTTGATTCTTTAGTTCCTTACAGGTATAAATGCTTTTTAGACGCCTACAAAGGTTATCACCAGATCAAAATGTCCAAAGAAGATGAAGAAAAAACGTCGTTTCATACCGATGTAGGCATCTTTTGTTATACCAAAATGCCTTTCGGTCTGCGAAACGCCGGGGCCACTTATCAGCGACTCATGGATAAAGCTTTCGAGAAACAGATCGGCAGAAACCTAGAGGTAAATTTAGACGATCTGGTAATCAAGAGCAGGGAAGAAAAACAAATGCTTGAAGATATTGAAGAAACTTTACAAAAGCTCAGAGAATACAATATCAAACTCAACCCCAAGAAATGTTCATTTGGGGTAGAGGAGGGCAAGTTCTAGGGGGCAGTAGTTACCCGGGATGGCTTTAAAGCTAACCCGGAAAAGATATCCGCCATAACGCGGATGGCCTCCCCCGGACTTTGAAAGAAGCACAAGCGTTAAATGGGCGGTTAGTGGCTAAAAACAGATTCTTGGCAAGACACGCCGAGAGGTCTTTGCCATTTATAAAAACACTAAAAGATTACCTCAACAAGAAAATTTTCAAATGGACCTGCGAAGCGGAAGAAGCCCTACAAGACATGAAACGCTTCATCGAGAAACTACCCATGCTAACAGCGCCATACCCAGAAGAAGTGCTTAAAATGTATTTGGCGGCGGCCCATAACACAGTAAGCGCGGTGCTCATGGTAGAAAGAGATGGGAAGCAAACACCCATATACTACATCAGCCGAGTGTTGGCAGGACCCGAAACGTGGTATCCAACTCTGGAAAAATTGGTACTAGCACTGGTTCACGCCACCAGGCGATTGCGAAGGTATTTTCAAGGGCACCGCATATAGGTCTTAACAAACTACCCATTACAACAAATTTTACACAAGCCTGAGATCTCCGGAAAGTTGGCTAAATGGGCAATTGAGTTAGGAGCACTGGACATTGAATACCGAAAACGAACAGCAATCAAGGGGCAGGTGATTGCCGACTTTTTGGCTGAAATTCCTGAGGGAGAAACTATACAGGACCCCGCCATTCAGGACATCCCGGAGTCCAGTACAGCCAGATAAACTTGGAAGCTCTATACAGATGGATCGTCCAGCGGGAAAGGCTCTGGAGCAGGTCTCATGCTGATAAGCCCAGACGAAATACAGTTGATGTACGCCTTACGTTTCGACTTTAAATGTTCTAATAACGAAGCAGAATATGAGGAGCTACTCGCAGGCCTGAGGATGGCCCAGTCTATGGGGGCTACAAGAGTTGACGCATATGTCGACTCCTTGCTAGTAAATAATCAAGTAAATGAAACTTATGAGGCTAAGGACGAGTGACGGGTGGTCCGTTGGACAACCTTTAAATGGTTTAAAAAGATTAAAATTCCATGCTTTACTTGGTTATTTGCTTAAACTTAGTAACTACGAGTGTTTGTGTGTTTTACAGGTAAATCGCTTAATTCGGTTAAGTTGACAATACACACAAGAATTGGTGGCACATTATTGGCAGCAAGACATCATCATCAAGAATCCATCATTCATCAATCACATGAATGCAGCCAAAGTCACGTGGAGGAGTAGTATGAAATCATCACAATATATTTTGATTATTAAAAGAGTGGGCCGATGATTTCAACATAATAAATTGAGCTGTTGTGTTGACTATTTGGACGATTTTTAGAACAAAAGGGGATTATTTTTTGGCACCATTATTTAATCATCCTCAATCATCATCACACATGAAGAGCATTTAAAAGAGAACAATAGTCAACAACACACATCATCAGCCGACATAGGGACTCCTTGGGGGGATTTCTTTTTGGCGGTGACACCAAGGAACAAAAAGTTAGTCAACAACTTCATCATCATTGATACATTCTAAGGTAGTGGGCTGACATATGCATATATATATGATGGCATATAAAACTTGGTGGATCTCTTTGAGTGGGCCGCCATATTTACAAGGGGGTTTCTTTGATTGGGCCGCCACACAAAAGGGAAGCAAATATCACGTGAGAAGATGATCATCATCTTTGGATGGCAGCTAAGGGAGGCCCAAAAAGTCAAGATACAAAATAATCATGACTTATTTTTAGAGTGTCACATGAGACGTGGACCTTGAACATATCACAACACATTAAACACAACTTTAAGAAACATTAATATATGATCATCATTGACGGCAATAGTGGAGGGCAGATGTAACTTATCGCATTGAATGGCCTTTTGATGGAGTTTGAAGATATCTTTTCACTTGTTTTTCGGTTACACACCTACGGGGAGCGTGAGGGACACTAGCTTTTTCTTTCGGTTTTATGTTGGTGATTTTCGAAAAACATTGAAGGGGGTATCATGATGTTTGGTCAAGCCACGAGTGGCTAAGTACTTGATGATTATCTTGGGTTGAAGGTTTGTGTAAGACTTTGTGCTTTTATTTTATATTTCTAGAATAACAATTCCTTTCTATTTGAATTGTTTGTTATGGTGCATGATTGATTGTTAGTAAAGTATTAATTTTTATGCTAAACTAATTAGAAACCATACGTTCTTGGTGCCATTGGCAATCGAGATATCATGGGTATAGTTAGGTTCGGGTAAGGGTTAATTGATCATCGGGTAACAACCTCACGTTCTAGGAATCTGAGTACTTAGTTCCCTTTCATCACTGTAATTGGTCATACATGAACTATGTCTATGTAGTTCTTTCTAGTTGAATGTTAGCACAAACGTCGAAGCAAACCGGAAACTTAAGATAGTCATTTGTCTCTAAATTGTTTACAAAACCAATTCTCAATTCGCAATTTAATTAGTAATCTTAGTTTTAGAAAGCAAACAAACAATCCAACTCTTTGAATTTACTTTTTATTGCAATTAGTCTAATTTAGTTAATCTAGATAATCTTCCAAATAACACATATTCCACAAACTCCCTGTGTTCGATACCCACTTACCACTATCTATATAGTTGTTATTGGGATTAAATT
Organism: Helianthus tuberosus; assembly: GCA_030545235.1. NCBI lineage: Eukaryota > Viridiplantae > Streptophyta > Magnoliopsida > Asterales > Asteraceae > Helianthus > Helianthus tuberosus. The sequence goes on along the minus strand of CM060396.1, from coordinate 8,766,793 downwards.
TGCGTGACCCACGACAAGCACGTCAAATTTTGGCGCCGTTGCCGGGGAGTAGTGCGCAACGTGTGTTATTTTTGATCCTTTTTAGTTTGTTATTTTTCTGGTTTATGCTGGGTGTGTTAGTGTGCAGGTATTGACAGGTGCATGCGTACTAGGAGCTCTCACAAGCTATCACCTTTGGCATTTGATCCGGAAATGAGTTACCAAGAGGAGTACGATTACGGTGATTATTATGATGAATATTCCCAACTTTCATATGAAGGCCCTCAGATGTACGATCAAGACTATTATCATGCTCAGTATACATTTGATCAGTATGGTTATGAATATGTAACTCAACAACCTACTTTGCACTATCAGTCACATAAATCTGAAAGTCTTGACGAGATGATGAGAAAGAGACACATGGTTCATGTTGAAAAAGAATTAACAAAACCTCATTTGTCAATGGAAGAACGAGTAGAACTTTTGGAATGGAAATATGATTTGTTACCAAAAGAGGTGAAAGAGATGAGGCCAGGGACGTCGATATTGGAAAAACGTCAAGCAAAACAACACTGGATATATGTGCAGATTGAACAAATGACACCTATGGGTGATGTAGAAGAAAAGGTTGTGAGTCCTCCCGAACTTGAAACTGAATTATTGGGGCCAAATGAGGAATATACAATTGAAATTATTGTGGAGGAACCACCTATGGAGAGCAAAGTTGAGGGCCTTTTACTTGATGAACCAATCAAAGTTGATTACAATTCTCCGGCTGTGGTGGTTATGGAAACCAGGAGTGTTAAGGATGCATGTTTAGAAACTAGGAAGGTGGCACTTCATGATGTGGGAGATTTCATTCATAAGTTATGTTTATGGGAGAGTTTAGATTTGTTGGGCATAAAAAACGAAGTTGTGAAGTGGAGAGTAAACTACCGAGCATTTGTTGGAAATTCGGTAGGAAAATGTGGATTTAAAGAATGTTGCAAAGAAAGATGGGACGTGACAAAGCACACACACAATAGAAGAATCAAACACCGTGCTTACATCAGCAACGAAAAAGGTAAATGTGCATTGAGACCACCTTGAGACATATCAGGTACGGTCGGGCTGAAGACCTAAACTTTAGCGCTGCTTGGGAGGCAACCCAAGGTGTTTTTAGATAAGTGTGGGGAAGATGTGCTGAGAGTTGTGTGAAGGTGATGATAGGAAGTCGGATTATCTACAACTTCTGTTGTGTCAAACTTCACCAGGTCAATGTACTCTTTCCTTAGTCTTGTTATGTTTTTTTTAGTATTAAAATATTGGTATTAGTTGTTAAAAAAAAATAAAAAAAAAATAAATTTGGGATTTGAGAGTATTAGCGAAAGCTAATGTTTTTGGTTAGAAGCGATCTTTCCCTCAAAACCATACATTGGGACAATGTATCCCAAGTGTGGGGATGAGGGGAATTTTTTTTGAGAATTTTAAAATTTTTGTGCAAGCGAAAATTGTCAAAATTTGAAAACTTGATATTGTTCTACTTGACACACCGACACCCATTTCTAGTCCTTTATTGGTGAGAGTTTGAGCCACATATGATTATTAATGATGCTTTCTTTGTTTTGAGTGGCGGTGTGTTTATTGTGTTAATAGAACTTGTGTACGAATTCTTGTTAAATCCTAGAGTTAGCATGCTTTTGAAAATGATAGGGGATTTTTAGGTAGCCTCGTCTAGACGTGTGAGAGTGTGGGATTGGTGGGTTGGACCTCATACTTTACATATATGAGCTTGGTATTGTGAGGGGTGGGGGTTTGGTCTTTAGAAAGCCATGTTTGAGCCTTATACCATTCGGTTGTGACCCAAACCTACTTCCTACAAAATTTTACCTTTTGAGATGACCCGGTTTAGGAGATTTAGTATGTAGTATTGATGTTCTTGTATATATTGTTGAGTTTGATGTGTTATGAAAAAAAAAATGAAAAAAAAAAGAGAAAGAGAAAAATATGAAAAAAAGTATTTAGTTGCAATAGTAGTTGAGAATGTTAAAGAAGTTGTGTATATATTTGATGGTTGCTTTGTTTAGTGGTAGAAATAAAAACCGGGTCAAATCAATTAGCTCTCGCATATATATTCCACCAATTTCCTACCTTTGCACCTAGCCCCGTTACAACCCGTAAGTCCTTTTTGATTTATAAGCATGCTAGATATTTGTTAGGAGGAGACTTGATTTTTATACAAGCTTATTGTCGCACAAACACACACACGCATTGAGTGGTTTAGCATTATGTGCTAATATTTCTTGTCACCGAGAGATTTTTGTGAGGGGTGTGTCTTGTGGTGTGATAAAAAGTTAGTAAAAGGACGATACATTTTAGTTTGGTTTACACGTTGATCGTTTGTGTTGTTGAAATAATTTTCGAAAGGGTTGCTTGGGACAAGCAACGGGTAAGTGTGGGGATGTGACGGGTGGTCCGTTGGACAACCTTTAAATGGTTTAAAAAGATTAAAATTCCATGCTTTACTTGGTTATTTGCTTGAACTTAGTAACTACGAGTGTTTGTGTGTTTTACAGGTAAATCGCTTAATTCGGTTAAGTTGACAATACACACAAGAATTGGTGGCACATTATTGGCAGCAAGACATCATCATCAAGAATCCATCATTCATCAATCACATGAATGCAGCCAAAGTCACGTGGAGGAGTAGTATGAAATCATCACAATATATTTTGATTATTAAAAGAGTGGGCCGATGATTTCAACATAATAAATTGAGCTGTTGTGTTGACTATTTGGACGATTTTTAGAACAAAAGGGGATTATTTTTTGGCACCATTATTTAATCATCCTCAATCATCATCACACATGAAGAGCATTTAAAAGAGAACAATAGTCAACAACACACATCATCAGCCGACATAGGGACTCCTTGGGGGGATTTCTTTTTGGCGGTGACACCAAGGAACAAAAAGTTAGTCAACAACTTCATCATCATTGATACATTCTAAGGTAGTGGGCTGACATATGCATGTATATGATGGCATATAAAACTTGGTGGATCTCTTTGAGTGGGCCGCCATATTTACAAGGGGGTTTCTTTGATTGGGCCGCCACACAAAAGGGAAGCAAATATCACGTGAGAAGATGATCATCATCTTTGGATGGCAGCTAAGGGAGGCCCAAAAAGTCAAGATACAAAATAATCATGACTTATTTTTAGAGTGTCACATGAGACGTGGACCTTGAACATATCACAACACATTAAACACAACTTTAAGAAACATTAATATATGATCATCATTGACGGCAATAGTGGAGGGAAGATGTAACTTATCGCATTGAATGGCCTTTTGATGGAGTTTGAAGATATCTTTTCACTTGTTTTTCGGTTACACACCTACGGGGAGCGTGAGGGACACTAGCTTTTTCTTTCGGTTTTATGTTGGTGATTTTCGAAAAACATTGAAGGGGGTATCATGATGTTTGGTCAAGCCATGAGTGGCTAAGTACTTGATGATTATCTTGGGTTGAAGGTTTGTGTAAGACTTTGTGCTTTTATTTTATATTTCTAGAATAACAATTCCTTTCTATTTGAATTGTTTGTTATGGTGCATGATTGATTGTTAGTAAAGTATTAATTTTTATGCTAAACTAATTAGAAACCATACGTTCTTGGTGCCGTTGGCAATCGAGATATCATGGGTATAGTTAGGTTCGGGTAAGGGTTAATTGATCATCGGGTAACAACCTCACGTTCTAGGAATCTGAGTACTTAGTTCCCTTTCATCACTGTAATTGGTCATACATGAACTATGTCTATGTAGTTCTTTCTAGTTGAATGTTAGCACAAACGTCGAAGCAAACCGGAAACTTAAGATAGTCATTTGTCTCTAAATTGTTTACAAAACCAATTCTCAATTCGCAATTTAATTAGTAATCTTAGTTTTAAAAAGCAAACAAACAATCCAACTCTTTGAATTTACTTTTTATTGCAATTAGTCTAATTTAGTTAATCTAGATAATCTTCCAAATAACACATATTCCACAAACTCCCTGTGTTCGATACCCACTTACCACTATCTATATAGTTGTTATTGGGATTAAATTTGCGTGACCCACGACAAGCACGTCAACGAGTTGACACATAAACGACCCGTAAGTGAAAACCCGGACCCCTGAAACCCTAATGTGGATGAAAAAACAAGAAAACAAGGTTTTTGAGTTTCAGGCGGGCCGCGTAAGACATAAGCTTAGGCTTACGTGGGCCGCGTCAACTTAAAGTTGACCGGATAAGCGTTCCAGGCCACGTGTCACACACGTGGCAACCCTACTCGTGACACACAAGCCCTACACGTAGACTAGGAGTCCTCGCGGGCCGCGTAAAACTCATCTTAAGGTTTACGCGGGCCGCGTAAAACCTAAAATGTGGCTATAAATTGCCTGTGCATGGCCTGATCGTCTGTGCTTGAAAAAACTTTCAAAATCACACTTATTCTGTTCGAAAATCAAGTTTAAAGTAGGAAAACGATGCTCCGAATACAGGGTATTAACTCGATCACTGCTACGATACAATGTCCAATCGATTGAAACTATCCGATGGATGTTTAAGTGCTGCCCGTATTTCGGCTATACTTTGTCATTCGTCATGAGGGTTTTGATTTCGTGAAGTTTATCGTAAATGTTGTATTAAGTTACTTACCTAGTTTCGTATGCATTGTTATTTAAACTAGGTTACAAGGCTAAATCAGTAGGCTAAACTCTGCCCGTCTAAACTTGCAATGTGAGTCATTCTCTTTTTATCAACTGTTTTATTTAAACCTCAAATTATTTTCAAAGTTATAATTACAGGGATTAAGTCGTGGTTATCTTGAATCACTGGCAAGTGGGGTATTGTGCACATTACTAATCTCTCACGGTTAGGTTCATCAACCTAACCATGAGGTTCTGGATTCGATTCCCACAAGAAGGTTTTTCTTTGGAGACATGATAATACTCTAGTGGTGAGTTAGTTATCCAAATTCGTCGTTAAAAAAAATAGTGATTGCCTTTAAGATTAACCGGAATAGTAGTTACGTTTGCAGATTTTCCACGTTACGTCGCTTGGCCCTAACACACTTAATTCTTATCGTTAAATCACGTCACACAAAGGTAGTTTGGTGTTTTTACCCATTTATTTATAAATATTCTAATAAATAAAACAAAAAAACAGTTTAAGAAACCAACACACACACACACACACACACACATATATATATATATAGGATTAGGATCATGAGTGAACAACTTCTTGAGAGTGAACTGAGTGAACTAATCTTGGCCCTTGATCATTTTTTAGATTAAAAGGGTAAGATTGACATTAGCCAAATACTTTTAATTAAAATCCCTTAATTTTCTCCTCTCTTAACTCTCTCTCTCTCTCTCTCTCTCATTTTTAATTATTTCTTTATTATTTTAATTATAAAAGATTGAAGGGCTAATGTTTTTTTTTAAATAAACTGTTATGTTCCTTTTAAAATTAAATATTAAACCTAATTAAATTATGATTATTAACATATGTGTGTACAGGTCAGTATACAAGACTTATACACTTGTGTATTATTACATCTTGTTTACACGGGTCAGTATAAACCAGATTTATACACTTGTGTATTATTCAAGTACATATATGTATACGGGTCGGTATATACCAGACGTATCACCTGTGTATTATTCAAGTACATAGTGTATACATGTCGATATATACCAGACTTGGCTAGGAGTTGGCTAGAAAGTCCAAATTTCCTAAAAAGTGTAAAAAGTCATAAAACATCATAATGTCAACCATAAAACACACCAAAAACTCACAAATAACATGATGAAGATTACTAAAACATCATGTATGTGGGTTTTATGTTGTGTTTTAGATGTTAAGGCTCTGATTATGGAATGACAAATATTATTGTGTTTTATGTTGTTTAGCATTTTATGTTTTATATTCATAGTTCTACGAGGGTGTGTTTGAAGTTTTTATGGACTATTAGAGTTTGAATATGGTGTTTTAGTAATCTTCATTCTATTATTTGTGAGTTTTAGGTGTGTTTTATGCCTGAAATTATTGTGTTTTATGACTTTTTACACTTTCTAGGAAACTTGGACTTTCTAGCCGAACCTCACCCTACCAGACTTATACACTTGTGTATTATTATATATTGTTTCCACTATACATCTTCTCATCAAACATTAATCTAATACATATATGTATAGAAAAAGTAATTAAATATTTTTAATTGTGTTCTAGATGGAACAATATTTGATAATGTTTGTATTTTTTTTAATTATGAAATATTAACTTATGTAATATGTGAGAGAAAAAAATATAGAGAATGTAATTAAATATTCTTTTAATTGGAAAGAGAAATCAGGAGAGAGAAAAATTTAATTAATTAATTAAATGAAGATAGAAATATACAATTATGCCCTTGTGTCTATTAAAAGACATGTAAGTTACAAAAGATAATTACAATCTTGCCATTAAAGAAAAAATCTAGATCTACAAATCAATGGTCAGGATAAGTTCATTTTGTTCACAAATAAATCATTGTTCACTCATGAACCCTACCCTATATATATATATACTATACTATACTATACTAGGTTATAGACGTGCGTATTACGCAGACTGAAAATTATGACATAAAAAAAATCTTAAAACCATCCATAATCAGGATGTGACTTTCTTTGTTTGAAATTAAAAGAAAACATAATAATTTCTAAATTTACACAACTTAAAAAGGTGAATATATCACAGATAGTTTTTGCTAATTACCAATAATTACATTGGTTAAGACTTACCATTTAAACAATTTGAATTATTGATAATTTAAAATAAAAAGCCACTCATGAGAAAACTGCTATATTGCTAAATTTAAAACTTTAGTTTGAGTGCAAATTTCATTAAAGGTTTTTTTATATGTATTTTTTTTGCAAGGAATAGTAAAGTTTAAACTCTTTATAAAATTACCACAATTTTTTTTTATATTATGATGTTTAACGAATTTATTTCTTTCATTTTTTTCTAACATTAATGTTGTGATGGTTCCTCAATTTTAAAAGGAAAGTTTTGGTTTATTTTATATACCAACATACATACTAAAATCTAATTCTAGTATACAAAATTTGGTACTCAAAGCGGGAATATCGAATTAACCGGTATCGGTACTCGTTATAACCGAATAATAAAAGCCCCTACTGATGTATTTTGGTCGGTATCGATTTAATATGGTACCGATACTCGCCGCATGTCATTATTTGAGGCTAAGTTTTTCCTCGTGTTGCCAAATTTTCATTAAAACGCCACTTTTTTTCTTATGAATAGTAATTTTATTCATGTGTCAACATCTTATTAGATTTGACAGTCGATTGGCTAAGCTTATTTATTTCAAAACGGCTTTTTATCAAAAGCACTTATTGACTTATGACTTTTAAAAAAAGAGTTTTTAAAAAAGTGTTTGGGTTAGCTTATGGGGTGGGAAAAACCAATAAGCTAATCAGTTGTTTTTTTTAAAGTGTTTAGGTTAGCTTATAGGTGGATTAGTTTAGGGCAGGGTGTAATTCTATAATTGTGTTTTGAAAAGTTATAAGAAATTCCAAAAGTCACAAAATACTAGCTTTTTAAAATTAACTTTTCCTTCTATAAAAAAGTTGTTTCAAAAAGTCTTTTTCAATTACCCAAACATTATTTTGAAAGACTTAGCCAGACATGCCCTTATTTTGGTTGAATAATTGGTCTGTCTTGGCAATTTTCTGGGTGCAAAGGATAAGGATTAAAACCTTATTGGCCTCCATTGTCCCAATCACATTGTTGCTATTGGCATCCCCATCGTATTTGTTGCCTAGTTCCCACTAGTTTACCTTAGAAAAAATATGTGGATGGAATGGAGGTAGGGTCAACAGAAAAATTCAACGTTCCACATTGGTTCCTATTTTCTCAATCTATTCGCGTGTTCTTATTTTCTTATCAAGAAAAGGAAATTTCATATTAACTTCAACATTGGTTCCTTCAAGAAAAGTCATAGTGGAAATTTCATATTATCTTCAAGCTATCAAAATACAAGAAAAAACCAATAAATGTCATTTACTAATTAGGATGGTACCAAGGTGTTTATATCATTTTCAGAACAGCTATGTGAAGAACGATGCAATAATGTTGGAAAGCCAAGTCAGACTAAAAAAGCTATAAAAATCATCCACATTGTGGGGCATCAACTAAAACTGACTAATACTTGTTGATGCTGTAAACAAAATATTAGAAAAATCATGCAAAATGTGGGGCATCAAGTGATATTGACTAATATTTGTTGATGCTACAAACAAAATATTTGAAAAAATATTAACAAAAACATTTTGACGCAACTTATTGCCCGTTTACCTGTTATTTATTATCTTTTTTTTTTGTAATCGGCTGTTTGGCAAAAAAAAAAAAAAAGGAAAAATTACAAGTTTTGTCCTTTATCTTTATATCACTTTTCAGGCGGTGTCATTTTTAACGAATATTGACAGGCGGTGTCCTTTAATAGGTATTTTGTTGCAAGTTTAGTCCTTTACACCCAACCCAGTTAAAAAAAACTCTGTTAATTGTTGGGTGTAAAGGACTAAACTTGCAACAAAATACCCAGTAAAGGACTAAACTTGCAACAAAATACCTAGTAAAGGACACCGCCTGTCAACAATTAACAGGGTTTTAAACTGGGTTGGGTGTAAAGGACTAAACTTGCAACAAAATACCTAGTAAAGGACACCGCCTGTGTAGGTCCACAAGCGGAGGATCTAGTAACCTTATCCTTGTTATACGACAAACCCGGTTGTGCGGAAACCAAACGGGTATGCAAACCGAGATCAAGAACACACAATAAACAAAGATTCAACTTTTCAAAGCTTCAATATATATCAACCAGAAAAGTATCAGTACAAAATTACACAATAAACTCTCAACTCTCTGGTGTGTGCTCTCTGTCTGTCTGAATGATAAACAAGTGTCTGTATTTATAAGCCCAACACCCAGTAACCCTACGAAGAATGGTTACTGGGCCACGAACAATCAACAGTCCCACGAAGACTTAGGAGTCTTCCTGGACAATATCAACGAACCTTCAGAAGACCACGAACAATCAAGTCTTCGTGGTGAACATTGATTCTTCCTGGTGAACAATGATTCTTCACGGTGAACAATGATTCTTCATGGTGAACAATCCACTGAAGGCATGGTTCGTGACAAGCAATCCCACGAAGAATAGGGATTCTTCATGGGGAACCCATATGCAGACAGATACTTGCAGCAACCAAACAGTAAGAGCCAAACGCAAACACAACTAACAGTTGCACACAACAAACTGTTTTACAACGCTGACAAAATAAACGTCATGCTAAGTCAAGATAGGAGGATATCTGACTTGGCCGACTCGATCAAAACTATACAGGCCGTAAATAAAGACCGTACAAATTACTACGTAATAAGAACAAGCGACATACACAAAACTGCACCAACAAACTCCCCCTTGTCTGTTTCTTGGTCTTCTGTCTTCACCCCTTAGAGGCCTGTCTCGGTAGCACCAAAAACAAGCGACGCGTTGAAATAGCAACACTTGATGCGCACACCCACACCCACAAGTGTGGAATCCAAGTGGTTCGATCTTCACATGTTGTTGGATATCCAGATGTCTTCAATTGCAGCAAACAGGAGGTGCATCAACAAACTCCCCCTTAGATATTGCTGGTGAATCTTTTTTATTCAGTACTTCAGATCCTTGTTGTTGTTGATGAGTGGTCAGCTGCAACTCGATCATCTTGATCCTCTGATTGCATCAATGTCGTGTCTTCATTCCACAGCTTGTCCTCTAATATGTTCTCTTTGCCTTTAGCTGGTTTGAATGCCACATCTGCACATACAATAGAGCTAAACGCGTAATGAGAACAATCGCTTAGAATACAGTCAACATAAACAAACGACACACATGTGACCAACTATCAATCAACTACCTACCGACAACAGTTTGAAAGTTGTAAAAATTTGATCAATTTAGATTTTAACTTTCAAGACTTGCAAAATTTCGACCGTTTATGAAGATGCAATTGTTTTGGGTTTCGATCAGGTTTCAGGTGGTAAAGACTCGAGATCCAACATCGTACAATCAAAAATAAAATAGAAATAAAATCTTTTTGGTTTTTATAAAGTTTATATTAAAACACACCTAAAATCTTTTTGGCATTTTTGAATATTTCAAATGTAAAGACGGAAAGCAGTAAATAAATATATACAGAGTTGCAGAAATTGAAAGCATTAAATAAATATTTACAGACATTCTCTTTTTGAGTTTCGAGGGTAAGAGAATCATATGAGTGTACGGTCATGCCAAAACGCTCTTGTTGTTCAATTAATTAACATTTAGATAAGCATCCTATAACGATTATCGGTATTGTTGTCCACATAAACTCAACTTATCAGATGTACTCGTGGTTAGGGGATACGTTAAGGTATGATTTATACTTACCGACCGGTGTTCATCCACTCACGACACATTCCCGTATCAAGGTATGCACGAGGGTTCATCTTACTGGTGAGTATATGATGTAGTGGATAGTGTGATAATGAAGATCAAACACGTTGATTCTAAGAATACCCGTGTAGTTCTTCCCCAACCCCCAAATTGCAACCCAAAGGCCACGGAATTTGAAGTGAAAATTCAGTTTTCTCAAAATTCAATTCTAATTGATTCAATTACTAAAGGGACATAAAAATAAGAACAAAAATTCGAAATGGGCCTAAAAAAGATAACGGGCCAAACACAAGCCCAAAAACAAAATGCCCAAAATACTTAAAAAAACATAAAAATGCAAATAACTAATGGAAATAAGCGTTTTTTGGCCCGGGCGATGACCCAAACCACCAAAGGCGTTTGCAGCAAGATGGAGCTTTTTCTCACGTTCGTTTCGCCTGGTCGCACGCCCAAAACGGACCTCCGTAGCCCAAGTTAGAGCCATTTTAGTGAAGCCCCTTTTGTTACGCGGTCTTGGGCCTCCAAATACAAAATAGCCTGTTCCTCCACACTTGGGCCCGCATCAGTATACCATTTATCATCTGTTTTCAACATATATGATGTGAGATACTCACTTATTTTTGGATGAATACAAGCCCTATGTGATAAAATCACTTATTTATGAGGAACTTGATATTCGATGCATGCAGGGCACAAGAGCAAGTCCGTGAACAGGTTAGTACCATCGTATCGACAAAGAGACGAACTTGACTCCCGTATAAAAGCTGTGATATATTATCACTTATTGATTGGGACATGTGATTGTCTATCACTTGTTGAGGTCGTATGCATCATGTATTATATACATGTTTGAAAGATATGTACACGCATGTATGGTATCATGGAAGTTATAAACATGCGTCCCCGTGGTTTTCGGTAAAAGAAACAACCATGATACCCAGATGATAAACAACATAAAGACCACATATCTCAGAACCTCGGCAATCTATCAAACGAAATTTCGGTACCAAGACCATATGCCAATGAGCAGTTTCCACACAGTCTTCAGTCGATTTAGGTTTATATCACCCTGCACACTTTAAAATGATTGTGAGCCTAATGATACATCTTATATAGAGCTGCTTATCGTTTTTCATTTTAGGTTTAAAGAGGTTTCGACAGACCACTGATGTACAACCATTTTCTCTTTTGCTCACCAGGAAACTCATTTTTGTTTTTCTATTGTTTTTGTGTTTTTCTGATTTGGATTTACTCCCCCTAAAATTCAAAAAGTAAATTTAAACTTTTGAAAACATCTTTTTGGATTTTCTCAAGAAAAATATTCACAAAAACGATTTCCCGATATGGATTAACTCATGTTTTACCTTAATGTTATTTACCAAAATTAATTTAAATAAAAAATGATTTAATGATTTATCGAATTTTGGAAAGATGAGTTTCATATGAAACGATCACGTGTGAGGTGATATTCGAAATCAACATGTTTGGTCAAGGAGTGATGCACGAGATGTTAGTAAATCATAAAGCAATTTAAATATCGACAAGGATATGAGAGATTAGAAATTCAAAACTGTAATCCTGCAACTTCTTCGTGCATTGTCAGGAGTCTGAGTGCTCTCCCAAACTTGATATCCACCCGATGTCGATTTCGAGGCGATTTTCCAGCTACTTCAATGTATCAAGAATTCTATTCACAGCAACAAGATGACAAACCTCTGGGTCCAGCTGGTAAGTGGCAAATGGAGCATGTGGGAAAGCTTGTACACATCATCATGGGACGGTCTATACATGATGTCTTCCACATGCTTTTGCACCAGCAAAGGTCTTCGTCTTTCTCCTTTAGAAGTAGTGTGCGGTTGTTCAATCCATGCCAAGGCATCCGCACACCCGGTTGGTTTGATCAACAAACATATTTTCTTCAATCACACCGTGAAGAAATGTACACTGCACGTTCATTTAGCAGACTTTGAACTTCTTGTGGAAGAAAAATCCATGAATATTTGAAAAGCTTCAGACGTGCTGCAGGTGCGTACTTTTCATTGAAATCTTTCCTCTTGACCCGATCAAAAACCATAACAACCAAATTTTGGCACATTTTTCATCTTGTCGAATTTTTCAACTTCATCCAACCACATTCTTTCACCATCATTCCTTCATCGGACTTTTTCTCTTCTTATCTTTTTCCCTTTCCATCAAAGGCAATAATATTCTCCTAGATGTAACCATGTTTCGGAGCCTTATGTCGCCGATCTTGTGCATGGACGCTCCATTATCAACAATCCTAGGACTATCAATAGTTCCTCCTGGAACATCCTGCACACTCATTCAGAGGTTAGTTGGAGAGGGAGACCCAAGCCTTCACAGACTTGGGTCATCCGTCATCATCGAGAATTGTGGCATCCATTTCCCGATGATTCGGAATTGATGTAGCTCCCCCTGAAACGGTTACTGGTAGGGCTGTAAATGAACCGAACGAACACGAACAAGGCCTTGTTCGTGTTCGTTCGTTAAGGAAATAAATGTGTTCACGAATGGTTCATGAACACTTACTGAACGAGATTTTATGTTCGTGTTCGTTCATTAAGGAAATGAGCGTGTTCACGAACAAAATTAAACACAAATAAATTTGACGAATGCGACAAAGGATAAAGATGGATGGCCCAAAGTAGCACTGGAACTTGAACCCCTTATTATGGAACAAAGGTCGATAGTATTCTTCGATCTAAATAATGAGAAAAGAAAGAGAAATGGTGCATAAACAAGGTGTAACAAAGTTTTCTAGTTTAATTGTTAGGGTAATAAAATAAATAAAAGTTTAATAATATAAAAAAGTATAGATAAAATATATGAAAGTAAAAAAAATCTTTAATTAAAACACAAACATACGAACATAAACGAACGCAAATGAACAAATGTTCATGAACACGTTCACGAACACCTTACCGAACGTTCACGAACACAATTGAACGAACAAGCCCTTTGTTCATGTTCGTTCATTTAACTAATCGAACGGAATTTCTTGTTCATGTTCGTTCGTTTATTAAACGAACGAACATAAACGAACTTCCCGCCGAACGGTTCACGAACTGTTCGCTGAACATTCGGTTCTTTTACAGCCCTAGTTACTTGTTTTGGTTTCCAAATCTGTTTTTGTTTTTCATTTTTAAATTCTAACTTAACAGACTGTGTTTGGATAACCTCTGTTTTCAAAGCCTTTTCGACTACTTTTCTTTGTTTATTTTTCTGTTTCATTTCCCGTTGTTTAAGAAGACGAGGGTCCTGTTTTGGTGAAACAGATCTTTTATGGTAACAGTTACTGATGTGGTCTAAAATATTCATATTTTTTATATAATTATTCCTACACTTTTGGATAGCTTTGGGGTTGTTTTTATAAAATTTTACTCATAATTGGCTCATATTTAAAGTTGAATGGTTTTAAGTGAAAACGAGCTAAACTATTTGCAAACAATCATATCTCATGTTATTTGTATATTATATATATTTATATATTGGTTTTAGCTGAATGTAATTTGAATAATTAGGAGAATAAGAAATAAAAAGAGTTAACCTTAAATTACACTTGCATTCACGTAAATCCTTTGAAAATAATATTGTGTTAGTTGTATTGTAATGTGGAAGGGTGTTGGAAAAACATTGTTAAATCGATTTGCAATTTTAAAATCAAAGGAAAGGGATTAAATCAATTGGTTTTGGGTAAGGTTGGAAACGGGGAAGATATTAGGTTTTGGATCGACTCTTGGGAAGGAGAAATTCCTTTTATGGATAAATGGCCACATTTGTTTCGGTTGGAAATATATAAAACTTGCAGGGTTGCAGATAGAATGGAGATGAACATGGGAAATGATGGGTTAACATGGAATTGGTCTAGAATGCCGGAGACGAACGTGGAGCTAAAGGAGTGGCAGGAATGTAGAGAAATTCTTAATAAGGTGACTCTCAACAACTCTAAGGATAGGTGGGTTTGGAATGATGATAGCCAAGATGGGTTTTCGGTGAAGGCTGTTAAAAAGGCCTTAATTATCGAAAGGGGTAATAGTCAACTTCCTGATTTCGAGTGGTGTAAATGGGTGCCTATTAAATGCAACATTGTCGCTTGGAGAGGTAACCTGGATAGACTTGCTACGAGAGTGAACTTAAAAAGAAGGAACGTGAACATCACTTCTGTTTTGTGTCCTTTCTGTAATGAGTTTGAGGAAACAGTGGAGCACCTTTTTACGGCGTGTTCTGTGGTGAATCGGGTGTGGTCGGAGTTAAGTGTTTGGTGTAAGATCCCCCCCAATTTTTGCTTTCAACTTCAAAGACATTCTGGATTCTCACATTTATTCTCAAGCTGGAAAAAAGGCTAAAAAAATCATCCAAGGGTTAGTGATTATTTCGTGTTGGTGCATATGGAAAGGAAGGAACGACATGGTTTTCAATCAAATCAGGCGTAGCCCGCAGGAGATTGTGAGGGAGATTAAGTCGAGAGGTTATAGTTGGATCAGAAATAGAACGTCATGTAATCATATTAGTTGGGGTGACTGGTGTAAATACCCTATGTATATGTTGTAATTTTTTTGTGCCCTTTGCCCGTTTGGGTCGGGGTGTGTGTTCTTGTTTGGCCTTTTGCCCGTTTGGGTCGGAGGTTGTTTTTAATGAAGTTCTCTTGTCAAAAAAAAAAAAAAGTTGTATTGTAATGACATAATATGGTTAATGATAGATGTTTTTTTTAATATGTCTTGTGAATTAAATGAAAAGACTTTTGGAACATTAATTGTTTTCGTGGATGTGTGCAGGTGTTGACCGAGTGTAAATCCTTGTTGACCACCACCACCCCACTTTTTCTTTTGGGCTGCTGGAGTATTAAGAGCCGGCCCAATTCCCTTTAGAAATTCGCATGGGCCTTAATGACGTGAATTGTTGGTATTTGACTTGAACTAGAAGTTTGACTCGCGCGCGTTGCGTCGCGGCCAACGAAATTCACAAGTTGTTGATCAGATTCACATTTACAATGTGTTAAAGATGTTTTTGTCGGTTAAGTCTGTATTACTATCTTATATGAATAAGCTCAATACAATTAATGGTATCATAATTATAACTACGTTACATGACTTGTATCCATATAAATAACCTATCGTATTAAGCTCCCCGCGCTGCGGCGGGGGCTAAAACCATGACAAATAGCACCAATGCCACACTATAGCCAAGGACCACCAACATTGAAGTTGCGGCGTTTTAACGTGGAAAAATTAGACCGACATATAAAACATAGAAAATAAAAACTAACTCGATTTAGGACTCATGCGTTGTGACGAACTGATTAAACGGGAAAAAATAGATCACGTAAATACACTGAACCATACACGTACGTTGCTCCATGTTAACTCACAAAATTTAGAACGAAGTGTATAACAAAACGTAAAATCGTTGAACCACACACACATTGTATCGTGTTAAGTCGCTAAATTTATATCTAAACGTAAAACGAAAAATTTTGCAAAATATGAAAAACATAGGGGATTAAAGTTGAAAGTAAAAAGGTAGTGAAGTTAAATTGGAAAACCTAAAAACATTTTGGTTAAAACTACAAAATCAAGTAGTTTTGGATTTAAAGTGAAACATCAACTTTTTTTTTTTTGAAAAAAAAAAAACTCAAAACATGGGGTACAACACCCAATGCCTCAACTTGTTGTAAATTTATATTATGTAAATTTCTACAAATAATATAGACCATATATAGAATTATAGATCATATCAATTTCTACAAATAATATTTTTGTCTTGTTTAATATTAAATATAAAACAAACATGACAACATAAAGTACAAGATGTTAATGCCTATGATACCCTACAACCTTAATAGACCAAATAGTAATGTTTAGAATTGTTTTAAATTAATAGTATATAAATAACTTGTGAAAACACTTTAAAAATCATTTAACAGATATTATATAGAAATTTTATATATAGACGTTACTGATTAAAACATACATGTTAATTTTATACATAGACGTTACTGATAAAAACATACATATTAAATATTTAACTAGTATATTAAGGCCCTCGCGTTACGGCGGGGCGTAAAACCATGCAAAGTACCACCAATGTCACATCACTGCCAGCGACCAACACCGAAAAACTTGTAAAAACAAAATAAATAGGAGTAAATTGCCATTTTAGTCCCTAAGGTTTGTCCAAATTCGCCACTTTAGTTCAAATAGTTTTTTTTTTGCCTCTGGGTCCCTGACTTTTCCCTTTTGTTGCCATGTTGATCACATTGTCTAACTCAGTCTAAAAACCTGGTTATAACCAGGGGTATTTTTGACATTACAAAAAAAAGTTTTCTAAATTGCCATTTTAGTCCAAAATTATTTATATATATATTTTTTCTTTTCATAATTTATATATTAATATACCAATATACACACTAAATACACACTTACACATAATCTCTCTATCTTTCTCTCTCTAGAAAACCTCAACACCACCGCCATCACCATCGTGACAACTGCCACCATCGGTTACCACCTCCACCACCACTACAAACAAACTATACAATTTTCCTCATTCAATCAGTCTACCTTTTCATCTCCATCAATCCCACCCAATTCTAAAACCCCTGCATCTCCACTCTCAAAAATCCCCCATCCCCTTCCCTATCCCCCCTACAATTTTCCACTCACTAAACCTTTCCACCCTGCCATCACCACATCCCCCCCCCACCGGTCACCGTCGTCACCTACCACCCCACCTCCGCCACTTTCACCTATACCACCACTTGACGCCACTGTAACCACCATCATAACCACTAACTAAAAAAGATTCAATCCAAGATCCGGCGAGTAAGGACTGTGATTTTGATCTTTAGGATTATTGATGATGATGGGGGGTTTTGGTTTTCTTAGTATATGAAGATTAGAGATTTAGTTTCTTGGTTTTTTTGAGGGGATTCTAGGTTTCTAGAGGGATTATTGCAGATTTAATTTCTTGTTTTTTGGCGGTGTCTGATGTTGGTGATGGGGGATGGTGGCGGTTGTTAGAGGTGGAGGTGATGGCGACGGTTGGTAGTGGTGTAGGTGATGGGGCGGTGGATGATGTTGGGGATGGCGGAGGTGGCGGTGGCGGCGACGGCGACGGTGAGTGGGGGGTGGTGGTTGATGGCAGTGTTTGTTGGGTAGAGGAGTGACAGTATGTGTGATGTTA
This sequence comes from Helianthus tuberosus, assembly GCA_030545235.1. Classification (NCBI taxonomy): domain Eukaryota; kingdom Viridiplantae; phylum Streptophyta; class Magnoliopsida; order Asterales; family Asteraceae; genus Helianthus; species Helianthus tuberosus. The sequence continues at coordinate 8,749,094 of CM060396.1, read as the reverse complement.
TGTATACACTATACAGTTCGATGGTTTCAAAGAATCATTCAAAAAAATGTTTTTCTATTAAAGATGTTCAGTGGTGTGTGTATGCATTTGTTAGATTAATAATAAATATATACATATAAATAATTTAAAAAATAATTGTAAAAAATGGTTTTGGATGAAAATGGCAATTTAGAAACTTTTTTTTGTTAATACCAAAAATACCCCTGGTTATAACCAAGTTTATAGACTGAGTTAGTCAATGTGATCAAAATGGCAACAAAAGGGAAAAGTCAAGGACCAAGAGGCAAAAAAAACTATTTAGACTAAAATGGCAAATTTAGACAAACCTCAGGGACTAAAATGGCAATTTACTCAATAAATAGAAAAGAAAAAAATAAACCGAATGAAAAGCAGATGTAAACTCGTTGAAACACACACACCCATTGCGGCGTGTTAATGCGAAAAATTTAGGCTAAAACGTAAAACATAGAAAAATAACTAACTCGATCTAGAACCCGCGCGTTGCGACGAACTTGTCAAACGGGAAAAATAGACAAAAAAAACTTTGAACCCCACATGCACGTTACGACGTGTTAACTCGCAAAATTTTGAACGAACGCAAAACGAAAAACTTGCGAAAGATATGGGGGCCAAAGTTGAAAGTAAAAAAGTGTTTGGGTTAAATTGCAAAACATAAAAAGCTTTGTGTTAAAAGTAAAAAAACCAAATGGGTTAAATTGTAAAGATAAGATTTTTGGGTTAGAAGTGTAAAATCTTTTTTTTTTTTTTTTGAAATACCCCCTAAACATAGGGTACAATAACATAAAGCCAACATATGTTGCTAATTTATAGTATGGAAATTGTGACATCGTATGGCAGGGAATGGGTGTGTATATATATCATACGAAATTTATAAAGCACAGGCGGCAGAGACAGTGGGGTCGAAGGAAGATATTATTTTTTGGTGGAGTTTGACGAAAGCAAGGACTGCCGCACGCAAAGAAAAAAAGAGAAAGAGAAAAAAAGAAGTTGATTGGTTCGAGGGTTCAAGCCGTGATCAAGATTCAAGTCCGGGTTTGATATTTATTAGTATTCAATTTTGTTAAGACTTTGTGTTTTCAGATTTGATACTATGCTTTATTTATTATTTGAGACTTGTTTCTTTTTTACACTGTGTTCCAGAGTTTACTAAGAGTTTACTAACGGAAGGAAAGGAAGCAAAAAGAAAGTAAAAATATTTTGTGTTCCAGAGTTTCATTTAAGGAAGGAAAAGAAAGGAAAATAAAACATGTCGTGTTCCCGAGTTTCATTTAAGGAAGGAAAAGAAAGGAAATGAAAGGAAAGGAAAACTATGTTAAATTCTTTAATTTTTCTTTCCTTCCGATTTGGGAGGAAACGGTGGGAAAGACATCTTGTTTTTTCCTTTCTCGTCCTTTCCTTTCTCACTTTTACTTTTACTTTCTTTTCTTTTCTTAGCACCATAGTTGTTTTTAATCTGATAGTCGTGGGATTCGGTATCGATAGCTCGAGTCATTTCCAATTTAGAACTTCATGACTTTGTTCCATCTTCTATTTTGGTTGATCATCCTTAGCGGGAGGTTTCCTGGGTAGATTCGAAGCTTTAGCTATTGGTCAGGACTAGAGGTCATGGGTTAGTCATAGGGATTCGAAGCCTGGATAGTTCTTTCTCATCATTGTCTGCTTCCCATCACTTCACCAGCTTGCTTGCTTTCTTTGTTCTCTTGTTTACTCGCTTTAGTTTAATTTAGATATTAGTTAATTAAAACCCCAAAACAAATTAAACCATTTAAGAAATTAGTTGAGTCAGAGTCTAGTTTAGCGTCGCTAGTGCCTCGTGGGTTCGATACTCGGAATTCATTAGGCTTTACTACGTACGATAGGTACACTTGCCTGTCAGTGGTCTATCATTTAGAGAGTCTTAGTTTATAAATTTAAAACTAGGGTGTCTAGATTAGGTTAGTTTTTAGTTACCACGGGGGGCATCAACTTTTGCCTTTCCTTTCATGAGATATGGACAGTTTCTGACAATGTGCCCATACTTACCGCATTCAAAACATGATCTCCGCTCAACAAACCTCAGAGTATCATAACTGTAGGAGCTTGATGATGAACTTCGTGATCTTGAGGTACTTGGTCCTACATCACAACAGTTTGTGTGTTGTGTGTAATTGTTTTGACTATTTCTTTTGCACAACAAAATCTGTGTTTGATTTGTTTTCAAAAGATTCAATTTTATCAGTCCTTCTGGATTTCACGAAGTTTATCTTTTGAAACTTCTTCATGTTCTGAGCTCTTTGTTTGCCTTTTTGTCACACCCTGATATTTCCACGTATTACCGGTGGGCCCGGTTGGGAGTATCGTGACGTAGTTGATATCATCATAGTCAAACAACACAATTTTAAATGCACAGCGGAAGCAAAAGGTAGATTTATTTCAACTGAATAAATTGTAATATTAAGTATCACAAAATAGTTGAAACAGATCCACAGGCGGATCAAATAAAAAAGGAAACATAGTTCATCAGACTTTAAATGCATCCAAGCTTGTGAGACTCTTATTGATGCTAAGGAGAGGCCTGCCTATTTCGATTAGTACCTGCACTTAATCTTTTTGGGAAAATACGTCAGTTTACACTGGTAAATACAATTAACTGACTCATTTTGAAAAGGTTTAGAAAATTGGTTTGAATGCACAAGGCACAAAACATTTTATAACTTGGGATAATTATTTATATATAAACTTGCAAGAGAATTACGTGTTCGTTATGCGTTCAGTAGCCCGGATTGACACCGGGTTAAAGATTAATAGACACACCACATGACATAGTCCCGCGACGGGTTATTCCCGAAACCGGTGGTTATACCTTATTATTTATTTATGCACTGTCGGGTGTACGCCTACACCCCGTGCTTAGGTCGTGGCCATTTCTTAAAATGATGCCAAGGATATCTGGGACATGGTCATTAACCCCCCAAAGGCTTTAAGCAAACAAAAAAATTTAAACGGGACATTTCAATAAATTAACCTTCATACAATTAAAAATTCAATGCCCGACCAAGCGGTATTTTATATACCGTACCCCAAGCCCGTATAGGGAAAATAAGTTAAAAGTATTTACCTTTGCAAGTATTAATCACAAACAGCAAATGCACGTAGCTTTTATCGGGTCTCCTAGTCTGGAACAAAGGTTTATAATAACCTATTAGATTCCTAACGGGTCTTTAATTAAGCCTAAACTTAGACCGGTTAGTTTTAAAGGAAGATACGGTTCAAACGCACGATTAAGCGAAGACCGGAATAGAATGTGATTTAGACCCGACAAGTTTGAATACTTGTATAATATGGGTAAACCAAACACATTCTGGATTTTGAAACAAAAATGATAAGGTTTGACCCGTTTCGTTCAATTTATGCAAACTAGTTACATAAACCGAACGCGCAAGATGCGTAACGGGTAACCATATGAGTCATATACAGGTTTCCTAAGTTAATATGGCTTAAATATGTTGTGACATCAGTAAGATATCTTCTATTATGCCCAAAACGAATTTAAACTCAAACTATGCCCCGTAGGGGTATTTTGGTCATTTTAAAGGTTATAAAAGAGTTTAAATAATAATCTGAGTTACAGGTCTAATATAATCAGTAAAAATACTTAATTTAATAAGTTATAACAGTAGGGTATTATATATATATGAAATTTATCATTTATAACCAAACTATGCACCTTATGGGCATTTTGGTAATTTCACATAGGCTTAAAAGGTCAAAAACTAGAAATCTGAGTTTAAAAATTTTGCTTACTGTTAAAATATAAAAATTTACTGAAAATATCAGTAGGTAACAAACCTTATATGTTTAAAATAGTTTTAATACATACTATGCGTTAAAAACGCTTAAAAAGGCGATTTTTAAGCTATTTCCGGGTTTTTAAAGGAAATCTGATATTTTTATCATTCCAGAAAGCTTAAAATGTTTTATTTATCATAACAAATCAGTAGCAAAAGGTTTGGTATCAAAATAATTTGTAAAACTCATTTTATAAGCCAAAAGGGCAAAATCGACAATTACCGAATTAAAGCTATAACCCTATGTTATGCTCAGCCTAAAAATAAATAAAAATCTTCAAAAATCCCAAAATATTATTTTACATCAGTGGGTAAAAAGTTTGGTATCAAAAATTGGGTTTAGATAGGCTATATGCTAATTACGCTGTTTAATTAATAAAAAGCTTTCTAATTACGCTAATGAGCATAACTCTTAATCTAGACCTCAATCTGATGTCAAATTTTAGGGACAAGTCTAATAATCAGTAACTAAGGTTTTTATTCTTTTACATTTTCAAAAATCACATTTTAAGGTCATAAGGGCATATTGGTCAACATTTAGGCATATAACGGAAACTTGCATATGAATCGCATAACTAATGAACCAAGTTGTATAACCTCAGAGGGTTACACTAATCAATAACCTGGTCCTAAAAGAGCTCTAAGGCAATTCTAAAACATGCCCTAATGGGTCAGAACTGAAAGTCAAAGTCAAAGCAAAAGTCTACTTTTGCGACTTTCGGTTCCGAACCGAGCTTAAACAGAAAATTATCGGGTTGAACATGCCTAGACATGTTCTTACATTGATTACCAAGTTATATGAGTGATAAAACATGTTTCATTGCTTCTACATCGTTAATTATGTGTTTATGCGAAAATTAGCTTTCTGTTGACTTTTTAAAATTAACTTTGACCCGACAATTGACCTATTTAGAGTGGGAATCAGAGGGTGCTCTTTTAAGGGTTTATTACCCACATAATTACCAACTCAAAGCTACTTTGAATTCTTGATTTGACTGGACAAATATTAACTAATCATGAAGTCAAACCTTAATTACGACGGTTTGACTTTAGGCTAATAAACTAAGTAAAACGAATTAAGAAAGGTGAAGGACACTTACTGAAGTCCTAAGCACGACTAGGGATCCTTGAGAAGTGCCCTTGAGCTCCAGAAATCCTCAGAACAAGAGTTTGGAAGCTTTCCAAGTGAATGCTCAAAAGTGAGTTCATAAGTTGCAACAATTGGTCCTATATATAGCCAAGGGAAGTCATGGAGATTGATCCAGGTGTTAAGGGAACTTCCAGGGATGATGACAAGTGCCTAGGGACGTGTATCATGCAGCAAGAGGGTGGCAAACTCGCTGAATCGCGTAAACATGCAAGCTGCCACGTTAAAAGATGTTTGCTGTCACTGGCAGTCCGTCGCGCGGCGCCACGGACGGGTGCCTAGGTGGTGGCGCTACGCCAGCACCCCACATATCAGCCAACATGTTTCAAAATGTGACACTTTCACCCCCTGGACCTTCAAATGCGTAATTTCTTCCATTTTAGGCACTTTTAACCCTTGAAATTTATATTTCTATGATCCATGAGATAAAACCAACCATCAATAGGTCCGGTTTCGTTAAACGATAACCGAAAACACAAGTTTTGCCTCGTTGGCGCTTTTAACCCTTCGTACACGAATATTATCATAACTTTCTCATACTTTATCGAAACCTTGTGAAATTTTTATCACTTAATCTCGTGATCATAATTAATCGTTACAAAGCTTAGGGTTTGCTAAAAGGTCACTCAGAGGTATACTTTCAAACATGTTGACACGTTTAACCCCTGTAGTTTGCAATCTCTCACTTTCTTCCACAATTAGCTTCGTATGATCCATAATTTATTCGTTTAAGGGTATAAACATCGTGTAGGGTTATTGTAAGGCATATTTATCCGTTGTTGACATTTTGAATCCTTTTATTCACATACTTTCTTTGTTTGTCAACTTTAGTCCCTCTAAAGTAATCTTTTACATGTTTAAAGCTCATGACAAGTGTCGATACATTATTGAACATAAATTTACGAGGTGTTACACTTTTCACTTTTCTTGGTGAGCGTGACTTTGCTTTCGTTGATTGTTTTGAGATTACAATTTTTGATTCCCATGTTTCTTTCTAACTTTGGATTTTGGGATAGGAGCACACTGAGTTACTACAACTCCTGGGCTCGACTTTCCCAAAAACTTACTAGTAGAATCCTCAAACACTTTATCAATCAATGATTGATTTACATTCTTAATCGGAAAATCTTTGTTTGAATAAACTTTATCATCACCAACTAGAGTGTATAGCAAATTCACACTCTCAGACTCTTGTGCAGAAGTGGACTCAAACCGAACAGTCTTAGTAGGTTTTGCGGGAGGATCACACAAAATGTGATTCCCGAGAGGTATGTACTCTTCTTTGATAACTACATCAGACTGTGTAGAGTCAATATCATCGGATTCATCATCTGAAGAATCAGCATCCTCAACAATGACTGGAGGATCCTGAATTTGTTCAGCAGTTGATACTTTCTTATCTGCTGACACATCCGAATCTGATGATACTTCCTTTTTGTAACTAAGTCCAGCTGCACGTGACATCATTTTTCTTTTTCTGTATGTTAATGATGTGATCCAGCACATACTTAGAGTTTGAGTAACTATCTAACCTAAGCTGGATCCCCTCATTTTCACACTTGACACAGGCCAACTCTTTTTGTGCTTCCTCGAGCCTAGTGATGTAATTGTTTATTGTAGTTTGTTTTCTTGAAACTGATTTTTTACTAGCTCGGACTTGTCTTCCCTTAATGTGTCAATTACTTTCTTAAATTCTTTTTCATGATTTTTATGAAACAAGTTGGCCTCTGTGCATTTTGTGAGATCCACGATCAAACTTTGATTGTGGATAAATGTCACGTCATACTTTCTTTGCAAATCGTCATACTTGCTTTGCAAATCGTCATATTTTCTTTGCAAATCAGACAATTTGCTTTGCAAATCAGACAAATTTAGCACTAAATTCAACACAACTATCGCACCTATCAGATTTTGGTTCATCGACACATACCTGACTGGATTCTGACTGGATTCACTCTCAGATATTGACTCATTTGCCTCAGAATCTACAACCTCCCTCAATGATTCACATTCAGATCCATCCTCGCTTGAACTTGAACTTGTACCATTTTCAACTGAACTTGTAACATCTTCAACTGAGCTACCGCCATGTTTAGAACTGTCTTCATTTCCTGAGAACTCATCATTGCTGACATCATTGACAATTTTGGCATAAAACGCAGTTCTTGTTTGACCATTGTAGTTTGTATCAAGAAATGATGGTACTCCAGTAGACTGATAGCTTTACTCCGAGGCAACTGGTATTGGTTAACCATACATATTTCTTTCCATTTTTGGTTTACTTTGATTTTGGTTAGTAACCAATGCCTACTGATTTGCCGTAATTGAACACGCTTGTGATGAGGACGAGGGTGTGGGAGACTGGGCGCATGAAGGGACTGGACCTGAACCTTTACTCGTATACATATCTACATTAGGATCAGGTTTCCAACCCCACCAGTCTGAAGTCATGATGTATAGAAAATAACAACTTAAAACCAACTAACACGCTCACTGTGAAGCAACTGTGAAACACTAGACCAGCCCACGAACAATAGATGGCCCACGAAAATCTCAAATCAGAAAGATATACAACCCCCAAGTCCACGAAAAATGAATGGCCCAAAATTAGTTTCAAGTCCACTTGTGTTTCGTGAAAGACACTGGAACAAACAAGTCCACTAAATGTGTTCCAAGTCCAATTCTCAAATGTGATCCAACAACAAATTAAAGATTAAATAACAGCCCACTAATGGTTTTGTGAAGTTTAGAAAGTCCAAAGAACAAATAGCAGACCTCAAGTCTTTCGTTATTATTGACCCAGGAGATAAAGACTTAAGTCTTTCGTGAGTATGTATTGCTTGTGAATGGGACAAGACACTTGGTATATTGTTGACAATTAAGGATTCTTCGTAGACTTTCAGAAAGTTTGGTGGGAATAAAAAAAATCAGAAAAGGACAAGCAACTTGGTTCAACTTTGACCCTATCAATTTTTCGTTGACTCAAATGTTTGAAAAGGTTTTCGCAGGAATGGGAGACTGTGTAAGTTGGTGAAAGTTGGTAAGTTTTATCCAAATTAGGTAAACCTTTTCTTCAACACAAAGAAAAGTTGATGAAGAACCCTTTTAAACAAACAGAAAATTCCGATTAAACCACTTACCGGAAAATTTTCCGAACAAGATTTTGCACAAAAATTTCAAGAAAACCCCTATACTAACATGCCTCCATGTAATCGAACAAGGTTTTAGTAAAAATTTTAAGCAAAACAACAAGTTTTTCATAAGTTTTAAACCATTTATCTTTTAAAAAAAACACACATAAAATTTACTGAACAAAGCTTCAAGAAAGTGTTCGAAACCTCGACACACAGCTCGGTTTCAACAAGGACGAGAGCCAATGCTCTGATACCACTTGTAGGTCCACTAGCGGAGGATCTAGTAACCTTATCCTTGTTATACGACAAACCCGGTTGTGCGGAAACCAAACGGGTATGCAAACCGAGATCAAGAACACACAATACACAAAGATTCAACTTTTAAAAGCTTCAATATATATCAACCAGAAAAGTATCAGTACAAGATTACACAATAAACTCTCAACTCTCTGGTGTGTGCTCTCTGTCTATCTGAATGAAAAACAAGTGTCTGTATTTATAGGCCCAACACCCAGTAACCCTACGAAGAATGGTTGCTGGGCCACGAACAATCAACAGTCCCACAAAGACTAGGAGTCTTCATGGACAATATCAACGAACCTTCAGAAGACCACGAACAATCAAGTCTTCGTGGTGAACATTGATTCTTCTTGGTGAACAATGATTCTTCATGGTGAACAATCCATTGAAGGCATGGTTCGTGACAAGCAATCCCACGAAGAATAGGGATTCTTCGTGGGGAACCCATATGCAGACAGATACTTGCAGCAACCAAACAGTAAAAGCTAAACACAAACACAACTAACAGTTGCACACAGCAAACTGTTTTACAACGCTGACACAATAAACGTCGTGCTAAGTCAAGATAGGAGGATATCTTGTCACACCCTGACTTTTGCGGAAGCGTGATTATGTGTGACCTGCTTAATATCATTGCATTCAATCATAACAACAACTATATGATAAAATCGAATATGTTCATCCATTAAATAAGTTTAAAAACATAACGACATTGTTTGAACATAGACTTCAAATTGGAGTACAACCCATGCAACTTGTTTTTAGAGTTCACAAAGACTCGAAAAAAAAACATTAACTAAAACTAGGCTTTGATAGTTGTGTCTTATCTAGGATAAAACACACAATTCAAATCCTCAGACATCGGATGACACCTTTTATTCTCAACCTCACTTGAAACATCCAAACGCCCGCCAGATCCATTTTTAATTCCCTGAAATACATGTAGTTTGAAAACATCAACAAAAGTTGAGCGAGTTCATGTGTTTAGTGTGTGAGCTCGAATAAACTTGGAAATCATTGTAAGTAAGTATGTATTTGCAAACCCTGGTATGAAAGCAACAAGGAAAAACAGATCATTAATGGTTTGCAAGGCCATTAATATGTGTGACGTGATGCAGGAAGACTCAATCGTAGCAGATTTTGCCACGGCTTCAGTTTGAAGACATAGTCACCTCATGGGCCAAACCCCGGTCCACATGGGTGTGGGCTCGCTACACCCAAATAGATCTATCACGCATGTCCCTTGGTCCTACAAAGAGGATTAATGGTCTTAAGCATCATACCCACCACTCACATGATCTAGCAGTACCCTTCCTTAGCTAACCATACCAAATAATAACGTTTATAAACATTTTGTAACATGTACTTCACCCCCGAAGTTATAAAGCCGAAAACAGTTAAAAGAAAAGGGGGAACATGAACTCACAGTCTTGCGTCTTCGTATCACCGTAACTCAAGCTTTGTCTGGCGTACACAACTACCTACAACGTACTAAGGTCTATTAGACGAGCGGGTAGTGCCTTGACTTAGAATTAATTAGTGTCTTTGAGTTACGTTTCTTCGTGTCTTCGATACTATTCCAAGTTATATAATTATTTGTTAAAATAATAAATATTTTAACTTAAATTATATTTATTAAAGTTTGGAATAATAATATATTTTAACTTGATATTCTTCAAGTATTTATACTTGTATATCCTTCCCAAGGATGGGTGTATTTGTATTCGCATTCTTATACTTGTATATTTTTTCCATGTATCGGGGTCGTATTCCGGTGTGTATTTATACGTATGAGAATACTTATTTTTATTGTATTCATTAAGTATTCTTATACTTAATTTCGTATTAATTATTCCGGAATATTATCTTTAATAAAAGTTCACCAATATGGAAATATATATACTTTAAGAAATACTACTTAGAAAAATTAGTTATAATTTTTCCCTTGGGCAAAAATATTTGTATTTTCATATAAGTTCCAAAAATAATATATTTTCAAGTCTAACTTAGAAAATATATATAAACTTATTTTTCTCTCAAAAATAATATATTTGATGTTTGTTTGAGAAAATATATATTTCTTTAAAAAATAATATATCTTCTAATATCCCCAAGAAGGGTAGCGATAGTGTACATTAATTCAGAAGTGTGAAAAGTGTGAGAAGTGTATTATAACACTGTATATAACACTATATAACACCATATAAACACCGTATAATACTATGTAACACCATATAACACCATATAACATTATGTAAAACTATATAATACTATATAACAATATATAACACTATACATCTATCATAGACATGCTAATATAGTGTTATATTTGTTATATAGTGTTCCATAGTGTTATATGGTGTTACATAGTGTTATACGGTGTTTATATGGTGTCATATAGTGTTATATATAGTGTTATAATACACTTCTTACACTTCTGGATTAATGTACAGGATCATCTACCTCCCCAAGAAAACATATATATTTTTATTCACCTAAAAATAATATATTTTCTTCTGGTAAAAAATATGATATAAATTTGTACTAATTGTAAAAATCATATTTTTGTTTCCTTTGGTGTCCAAAATATCATTTACCAATATATACATATGAATAATATTTCCGGAATATTTTGTAAGTTATATTCCTTAGTTCGGTTTCACCAATATCTTGTGTATAACTTGTATATTCATATTCTTGGAATTTTGGTAATATGTTGGATTGTAATTTTTGGTATTATGATGAGTTATATTATTTCAAGTCCTAAAATAATATAACTAATACACATAATATACAAATAATCACAAACATGGTGGCTTCTAAATATATATTTCCTAAATACATATTTAGTCACTTTTATTTATAAAAAAATCAACCTCCAATATTTATATTTTTGAACAAAACTTATATGGCAAACTTTATGTGAAAATCCATGGTTTAAAATACACTTGTAAATATTTATTTGGAAATATTCTTCTAAGTGTTTAATTTCTAGAAAAAATTTGGCATAGTTTCCCCTAAAAATGGAGGTTTCCATACATTGAAGGTATATCATTTTCTTTTGTAAAAATCAACACAATCAATCCACAATCAACAACAAACAATCTTAACTTACCAATTTTGCCAAAAACAAGCATAAACTACCACTTCATGAATTTGAAAATTTATAAAAATTTGTAGTTACTTACTAGTGTTATTAGTAAGCCTTGCTACCCTTTAAAGTGTGGTTGGTTCTTTAAAAACTTCGTTTTTAAAGAAGATAGATCTTTACAACTTATGATCACAATTTCTAAAAATGTTTCTGGTGCGTGTTTATTTACATATATTATTTACAGTGAATTTACTCACACACGTGGGTTTTAAATTTATAAAAATGGTTTATACCTTAACATTAAAACACACACAACAAAGGACAAGTGTATCCCGTCATATATGTAGCAAAGTATTGGTAAGAGCCAGATATCGATCCATGGAACACAGGCGTTATAATATACTAAATCTTTGTCAGTATTTTACCAGATAAAACGATAAGTGAATGATTGTGTAACTAAGTTATCTAAATTATGACTAAAACATAACTATATTATTATCTTGTCTCACAAACAACCTAAACATGTTATCTATCATATATGTCACAAAAGTACTTAATCAATTTTCCAATTTCAAGACAGCTAGTTATCGGGTTTGGATTTCTAGCATTATGATTCTTCGGAAAGTTAACGCGATGGTCACACGTTAACCACCTAAAATCATTCATTAGCGAACTATTGATATTTATTCATGCGAACCTTTAAAGATAGGTTATTTACCGGGTCTGGATTCCTAACCTCACTTATCAAAGAAAGCAATATCGATGGTCACAATACAGCCACAAGGATAAGCAATTATGTAGATCATATAACAAACAATTTCACTTTTACATGTCTTAAACACAAATCAACCATGTCAGTAATTTCAGACAAAAACTACTAAACAAGGATCATAAACCGCATGCAAGAACATGTAAACAACACCATACAATTCGTTAGAACCTTTACGTGCAAGAAAGTATTCCTAATCAAAATAAGATATATCTCATTTAAATCAATATCCTGGTCTTGTTTCATGATGTAAACAAAGTCTACAAATAAGTGATTAATCAAGAAATAGTTACCATCCTACTAACCACATATTCATTACCCGAGATAATCAAACATAATCAAGAATTCAACATCAATGAAACATTCGTCATATAATCATCAAGATTCAAACATGAAAAAGTACTTAAGTTTCCTACAAACAAGATTACAACATAAAGATTATTCAAGAAACAAGATTATAACTACTATTACATAAAGTGCATTAAACATAAACTAACATCAGCTCAATACTTGTAAAATGATTAGAATACATGTTCAAGAACAAGGAATCGAACCATAAACAAGCAAGGAATTGATGGGTTGAATCAGTTATGCTTCCACGCGATCTTGAGGCTTCAATGTGGCTTGATCAGAACTGTTTCGGAACCCAGAATTCGCCCAGAAATATGGAGAAAAACTCAACATTTGAGCAGAAGTGAATGCAGCTATTTATAGGGATTTTGTGTCAGTCTCGCACGGTCGTGCGGCCTCTCGCACGGTCGTGCGGCCTCTCGCACGGTCGTGCGGTTCCGATGACGTCATTGATTACGTGCATTGCACTCAGATCCAACATGTGATCATTGTGGTCGGTGGGTGACAGGTCAAAAGGGCACGATCGTTCCTCGGACCGAACGGTCGTTCGATCTCGACATTCGGCTGGCACGCCTGATTGCACGGAGGGTGCATTGCCGGATGATCTCTTTGATGTTGCATCCGCACGGACGTGCGGTATCGGAACGCTCGTGCGTTTCCGTGATGGGCTTGCACGCGTTGTTGCACCCTCGTTCACTTCCGGATCAGACTGCTTTTGTAGGCGACGCACGGTCGTTCGGATGGTGGCACGACCGTTCGGATGGTCCAGGTCAGAATTCTCACAGAATCTTCGCAGCTTCGTCGTTTTGTCCGGAAAGTCCTCGTTTTCACTATCATCTTGTCTGGTATGCTGTTTTAGGCCTGTAAACAAAAGTATACATGATTAAGTATCCGAATGACGGTTTTACGGCCGAAAATGCATAAAATGGGGATAAAATGGGGGACTAATATATGTGTAAATTAGCGAATATCAAATCTCCCCACACTTGAACCTTGCTTGTCCTCAAGCAAGCTGAACTAAAATGCAATAAAATGTAGAATCAAACAAGAATGATAATTTACATACTATTTATCGAAATTACTTCAAACGGTTAGCCAGTTTTTCGAGAGATATCATCAAATGAATCAAACACATACAAGCATATGCAAATATATGGTGATAACCAAAAAGTCGTGACTCACTTTCAACTGACTTAACATGTTAATTTTCACACATCTCACAATATTCACACACTCGGTTTTATTTATGAAACATACATAAAATGTGTATGTGCAAACACTCAATGCCTCGTCAATGAAATGTGTAATATCATAAGCTTGTCATAAGATCTCGTCTCCACCAACCAACATGCGAAAATGTGTAAATCAAGAGGTCTTTACGGGGTGTAACGTTAGGATTGGGCGAAGGGTATGGAAATGGATATTTAAAGTGGCGAAATGGTTAAAACTCGGTAGTTACGTTTAACAAGCGTAATATAACAAAACTATACATACAAACACCTTTGAAAAGGCGACTTATGCGATAACGAGCTTATAAACAAGATTTCATCATTTTATCAATCAAAGTCGCTCGAATTTTGTCTACTTCACCCTATTTTAGGGTGTTTAATTTTCTATATATATATTTTATTTTTTTATTTATTATATTTTTTTTCACAGAAACATTATACAATGAATAATAAACTATAATACGCGCTAGTTAAACGATTATTTTGACCGAGTTTCAACACTAAAAGGTTTAAAACATAAAAAGGCTAAATTTGGCTAAGTGGGCGATTATGTTGGGTAAACAAAGGTAAACGAGAAGGCTCGACATAGTTAATCCTAAAGGGTAATGTAAGGTTTACGGGAAAACACATCACAAAGAACAAGGTTAACAACAAAGGGGTAATCTAAGTGCCTCTATCACTTCTACACAATTCCGCAAATTTATGGTCTTAACAAGCATACTAGTTACAAGTTCTAAATTGCACATGACATCCGGCTCACTCCTACTCCGAAATGAACAAATATATAACAATATCAAGGCTCAAATATGCTCACGTAACGGAAGGAATGGGTAAAAGTGCGAAAACTATCATGTAAGTTTTTCTTTGTTTATCACGCTTTTCGGTTTTCTTTTCAAAATTGATTTTGCTTGTCGAGTTTTTATCAAGTCCGAAGCTTTCTAAAACACGACTAACCGGTTTATTTGCTAAAATAAATATAGAAAACAGATATTTTTGAATGATTTTTCTGATTTTTATAAATTTTTATATTTTATTTTTTTTATATTAGGACAAACAAAGTTAACAAAGTTAATCCCCTCCCCACACTTGAACTTCACATTGTCCCTAATGCGAAACTCAAAATATAGAGAAAAAGGATAATAGTACTCCCCTCAAGATGATTTCTGATGAAATGAGACTTCCAAGCTGTATCTGTCATGTGCTCCGGTCAAATACTTGATAGCCAAAATCTGCATGTAAGTCATAAGGTACAACAAAACAGAAAAGAAATAAAATAAACACAAATAAATCATAACGTGCATAAGATAGGAGTACTAAAAATCCACACAAAGATCCAACAAACAAAGCAAAGTGTCTGAAAACAAAGTGTCTAAAAATGAACAACCCAAATAATCAAAGTACGAAAATAATAACACCACAAATGATGCACCACCGCCACCTACTCGTCATCATCATCAACATCATCATGTCTCGTGTGGGACGGGCCCGCATCTCCACCCCACTATGGGTTCCATGGTGGGAACTGCGGAGGATGCTGAAAGTAGTTGGGGTAGGCATGATGCATCTCCTCGAATAGGTATGAAAACCCTGCTTCCACTCCCCGGTGCAAGTTCTCCTGATTTGCCCTCATATGATCCTGATTTGCCCTCATCTGATCCTGGTTTACCTGCATATGTTGGAACTGCTGGTAAAACTCAGGGTAAGGCGGGAGTCCCTCGGGCCAATCCTGGTGCTGGTATCCATGGTGTTGCGGTGAATGTGGTGGTGTTGGTACATGCTGCTCATGTTGTTCTTCATCATGCATCTCCTCATCATCATCCGCTGCTGCTGCTGGAGGTAACGGGTTCCAGATCTCATTGTTTAACCCTCTCAATCTCTCCCCCAGATTCGTATCAACAACCACCCCCATAGCCTTCAATGACCTCATATCCACATAAGTACCCTCGGTCACAAGGGTGAGACCACTAAGCACCTCATCAGTCAGCAAGTTCAAATTGGAAGCAATATCGGTCACGTACTGACCTCCATGAATCAGACTGTTCGGTGTCCTTCCCTAGCAGGTTACAAAGTATTCAGCCATTCTTGCCGCAAGGTTGAGATGTGGTTGGTCAACCAACTTATAGAGATAAAGCAAATCAGGTGTTGGACAGTTTCCCAGACTGTCCATGCGGCCGCAGATCGTATGGCTAAAAATGTGGTGCATCACCCGAATAAGGGGGTCTCTCAAACGTGAGGCTTTGGACATCCTCGGATCATACGAGTCACCTACTGCATTGTGTGCCCAAAAAGCATCCCGATCCTGAGTGCTTGGGAAAGTGAACTTCTCTGTGAACATTTCGGCATCATCCATGTCCGCTCTCGTGTATATTCCAAGCCTTCTACCCAAACGACCAACCGACCAAGTGTTCCATCTTCCGCATAACCTGAAAGTGATCCGTTCCTTGTGTCGGAATTTTGGTTTTCTATGGGCTATAGGTTTTTCGTAGGAATAGGTTGAGAAAAACTCTATCGCTAGCTCTCGATAAATTGGTTGGTTGATGTCGACTAGACGCGATAGTGGGAGAGAGAGCATGCGTTCCAATCGATCCCGCTGATTTAGGGCCGTCATTATATCCCAATCCAATCTTCGTGGGATGTCGAATTTCGTTCGCCTTGCCCATAAGGCGTCTCGTCTTGCGATGCACAAGCTTTCTCTCTCGTCTTCTAGATCGAATTGTAGAAACGGGTGATTCATCTGTATGGGGAATAGTGTTAGAAACAGGAAAACAGCAAAAATTTGACTCGAAAACTACCGAAAACTGAGTTACGAAGGTTCTGTCCCGCTGATCTGGGCATATGGCACGGACGTGCGACCTGACGCACGGACGTGCGACCTGACGCACGGTCGTGCGTCGCCGAGAAGCAGAACATGTTTTCGGATTTTGTCGAAATGGCACGGACGTGCGACCAATGGCACTACCGTGCATTACCGAGCAAACAAAAAGTCATCGAGAACAACTGGAATGGCACGACCGTTCCACCCGAGGAACGACCGTGCGACACCGCATCTGCAGATTTCGACCCCTGAACTTTGAATGTCCTGATTTCGCAAAAATCAACAAGTTTTTTATGCAAACAGGGGTCAGATTATCCTACGGTTGTTCACGATATGTTCGATTCTAACAAGTATTAGGGTTTTATTTGAGATTATGAAGGAAAACCCTAGAACACCTTGAAGACACGGATGAATCTAATCTAAACTACGATAGAACAAGAAATCAACAAGAATTAACATACCGTGCGAAGAATGGGTCGAAACCGTGCGACGAAACCGTGCGAAATTGGGCGAAAATCGGTCTGGAACGGGTTTTCTCGGTCTGTGTTCGCGAATGGGGGCTTAGGTAGCAGATTGGGGTTTTTATAGTGCAAAAATGACCAAACTGCCCCTGGGTCATGCACGGTCGTTCGTCTTTTCGCACGGTCGTGCGTGACTGATATTTTTCGAACTTCTCGGAGACGAACTAGGGGTGCGACTCACCGTGCCGGCGATCACTGAAAACGCATGGTCGTGCGACACATGGAACGACCGTTTCTTGGCTGCAGATCAGTTTTTCTGCAGAATGCCGTTTCAGCATCCGTTTTGGCCGGTTTTTGCCATCTTTTCGATACGCAAACGGTTTTAACAGTTTCCCCATATAGAACCTTCGTTCGGTACGTATAAAACTTGTACAAAATAACGCAAACTATCAAACACACCTAAATTACGATTTAACTATAAAAACACAAAAAATTACAATTTTACCCCTATAATGCCAAAGACACTCTTGCTACATTTTTAATCATCGAGTCAGTAGCGTAGACTCTCCTCCCCATACTTATGACGTGTGCGGGGTGTGGAGTTCGAAAACTTCCACCGCCGACGCTGTCGGCCCGACAACGTACAGCTTCAACCTATGACCATTTACCTTGAATGAAACGCCATCCGCGCTTTCTATTGCAACAGTCCCGTACGGAAATACTTCTTTAACTGTGTATGGTCCCGTCCAACGTGAATGAAGCTTCCCTGGAAATAAGCGCAGTCGTGAATTGTAAAGAAGAACAAGATCACCCGCTTGGAATTCTTTGTGGTCCTTCAAGCGTTTGTCGTGAAATTTCTTCGTGCGCTCTTTGTAGAGGACGGAGCTCTCATAAGCTTGTTGTCGCATTTCCTCCAACTCATGGATCTGGAGAACCCGGGCTTTACCTCCGGTTTTTAAGTCCAGATTAGCGGTTTTTAAAGCCCACATAGCTTTATGCTCCAACTCTACCGGTAAATGGCACGCCTTTCCGTATACAAGCCTAAAGGGAGTAGTCCCAATAGGGGTCTTGTAAGCTGTACGGAATGCCCACAATGCTTCATCAAGTTTGTCCGACCATTCTTTGCGGTTTGCACCTACAGACAATCCTACTAACCACATATTCATTACCCGAGATAATCAAACATAATCAAGAATTCAACATCAATGAAACATTCGTCATATAATCATCAAGATTCAAACATGAAAAAGTACTTAAGTTTCGTACAAACAAGATTACAACATAAAGATTATTCAAGAAACAAGATTATAACTACTATTACATAAAGTTCATTAAACATAAACTAACATCAGCTCAATACTTGTAAAATGATTAGAATACATGTTCAAGAACAAGGAATCGAACCATAAACAAGCAAGGAATTGATGGGTTGAATCGGTTATGCTTCCACGCGATCTTGAGGCTTCAATGTGGCTTGATCAGAACTGTTTCGGAACCCAGAATTCGCCCAGAAATATGGAGAAAAACTCAACATTTGAGCAGAAGTGAATGCAGCTATTTATAGGGATTTTGTGTCTGTCTCGCACGGTCGTGCGGCCTCTCGCACGGTCGTGCGGTTCCGATGACGTCATTGATTACGTGCATCGCACTCAGATCCGACATGTGATCATTATGGTCGGTGGGTGACAGGTCAAAAGGGCACGATCGTTCCTCGGACCGAACGGTCGTTCGATCTCGACATTCGGCGGGCACGCCTGATTGCACGGAGGGTGCATTGCCGGATGATCTCTTTGATGTTGCATCCGCACAGACGTGCGGTATCGGAACGCTCGTGCGTTTCCGTGATGGGCTTGCACGCGTTGTTGCACCCTCGTTCACTTCCGGATCGGACTGCTTTTGTAGGCGACGCACGGTCGTTCGGATGGTGGCACGACCGTTCGGATGGTCCAAGTCAGCATTCTCACAGAATCTTCGCAGCTTCGTCGTTTTGTCTGGAAATTCCTCGTTTTCACTATCATCTTGTCTGGTATGCTGTTTTAGGCCTGTAAACAAAAGTATACATGATTAAGTATCCGAATGACGGTTTTACGGCCGAAAATGCATAAAATGAGGATAAAATGGGGGACTAAAATATGTGTAAATTAGCGAATATCAGTTTCTTTATGGATTTTTCTTGTTACACATATACTTCTACACTTTATTAACCACCAAAAATAAGGTTTATTTGTCTAAGAACCAAAATTTAGTAAAACTTGTATTTTTAATTTGGTTTCTTGAGAAATCATCCATGAAATTTTAGATCTATAAGTATTACAACTTACTTTGATAATTATTTTACAAGAAAACCACATATTCTTTCAAGTTCATGATTCTCATGAGGATGATCCATTAACTTCTACCATGTTCATCCTCTCATATTGCTAGATTATGTTTTTAATCATGATCTAGCAAGATCATATGATGATCAACAAGCAATCAACAATCAACAAGTATTACAACACATAAACATTAAGATTACTTCATGATTTAAGCTTATGTTCAAGTTTCTTTCTTGTGATTCTTAGTGTTCTTCAAGATTATCAATATGTAACATATTTTAACCATTAATATAAGATGTAAAATGGAGTGTATAATGTTCTTACCACTAGCTCGAGGCTAGGGATGATTCAAGAGAAGAAAACAAGTGGATAATAGCAAATGAAGGATGTCCTTGAACTTTCGAAAGCTCCTAGCTTCTCTATGCACCTTCTAACACCTTTGTATCACTAGAGTTTGGATGGGATGGAAGTGAAAGATGGTGGTGGTGGTGGTGACCTTGATCTCGGCCGAGACTAGGAGGAGGAGAGGGAGAAGTGTGGTGTGGTGATGTTAGTGAAAAATGAGTTTGTTTAGTCTTATGGTTCCTTAAATAATCCTTCCACACCATTAGCCCATTGTGTATTATGTTTAGTAAAGTGAGCACAAGATCCTACAATATCCATTAAAGAATTGAAACAAAATCTCTATGTGGGTCCCTTGTTGAGGCCGTAGGTATGGGGGGAGGGTGTGTAGACTAGGTTTTAACCTTATAGTTAGTTTATGGTTGGAATGTAAGTGTCTAGTTAGGTGATTAGTTATTAGGTATTTTTATGATGTGTTATGATGTTCGGGGACCATAACTAGCTTGGTAATGTTAAAACAATGCTTCTAGTGTAAGTTTGGTGTTTCGGGTAGTGTCCGGTTGTTCGGTTGGTTACCGGTTCGTTAAGGTGCTAAACTATGTAGTTTAGTGTGCTTTATGTACCCTTTTGTGACACTTTTGATTCCCGACACTTAGGAAAGCATTCAGGACCATTTTCCATATTTCTGCATAATGTTAGTGTGTTTAAATGCTGAATTTCTGCAGATTTCTGCAGTTTATGTGAGTTTTAGGCACTTTCCGGCACTTAAACTATCACTAGGAAGACAGTTTTGTGATCCTTACTTTCATACACACTATACTATTGTAATACTTGATTTCTGGCTCATTCTGTGTCTTAATACAATGTCTGTCTATCTACTGAACTCCGTCAGCATTTTCCTGATTTGTCTGATAACTGTGCTAGCCGTGTTTCGTGCATCATTTGAATCACTAAAGTTCTCATGAAATAATGATATATCATTTGTAATATACGATGCACATGTATGTATATGGAAATAATCAGAAAGTAGTTCAAGTAATTAATTGTAATTTAGCACAGTCATTAAGCACTAATCAGGGTTTAATAGTTGCACGGATACCTGAAATTTTGACAGTTGTCACATATCTGACTTGGCCGACTCGACCAAAACTATACAGACCGTAAATAAAGACCGTACAAATTACTATGTAATAAGAATAAGCGACAGACACAAAACTGCACCAACAACCTGAAAAGTGGTATAAAGATAAAGGACAAAACTTGTAATATATATATGACTGATGTTGACTTTGTTGATGATACAAACTAAATATTTGAAATCCGGTGATAACATGAATTAATTAACTTGCTTAGTTGAACACATATTGACGAATCAAAAACTCTTTAAGTTAAAAGAAAAACGATACGAAACAAGCACTAATTGCTTAATCGAACACATATCGACGAATCAAAAACTCTTAAGTTAAAAGAAAAACGATACGAAACAAGCAGTATGCATTTCTCACATGAAAAGCGACCTCTAGATGTTATCGGTGTTACCAATGGTGTGGGCATACGAAAATCATGCCCCTCCACCACACCAAATGGTCTTAACATAAGGGATATAACCACCATTTTACAAATAAAATAGATAATTTGTTTTGATTTTTCCCATCCTCAGTGGTTGCAGTTTGGCCTATCTGACCATTTGGATTAAACGCAATGCATAACCTTTGGACATTAATTGGGCCTTGGATATATTTATTATAAGTGGGCTAAATTGTTAGCAACGTAGGTGGTGTTCAGAATTTCCACTAGTACTTTCAAACAAATGGATAGTCCATTGCATAATATTATTTGTTGTGTTAAACTGTTAGTAGATTGTAAAAATTCTGCATTTATTAAGTTCTACATTTGAATTTAAAAGTAGTGATAATGAATTTCAAGTGTAAAAAAGGAGTATAAACAGAATCAAGAATGTATGACATATGGTTTTGAAGTTCCAATTGAAGGTGCAAAATGTTTTTGGTAGTTACCAATCAGTTTATGGTGGTTACAAGTTCTACTTTTCTTAGGAACCGTACATCTTGGAGATGAAGGATTTTCAAATTTGGTAGACAAATAAATTCAGATAAGTCAGTGTATTTATTAATATCATAGAAGGTTTTCGTGTCAGAATATTGTATTTTAATAATTCCAACTATTCGTCGTTGGCTGTCAACAGTCCTAACTTCAAAAATAACCATTGGCAGTCCCAACTATTGACAAAAAGAGTTTTTCGACGGAAAAGGAGTTTTTCGGCGACTTTAATAATTGGAGATTTTACTAGAAAAAGGTTCCCAAAGGTCCATAATAAGGTTACAAAGAGATTCGGGACGAAAATGTTGAGTTTTCCGGCCAAAAAACGTTTTTCCGGCGACCGGAGACTAACGGCGTTAGGGTTCTGTTAGTCAGGGTCTATTGGAGGCCAATATGTTAAAAGTTAGGACTCCCAGTGGTTATTTTTAAAGTTGGGACTGTTGGCGGCCAACGACGAATAGTTGGGATTATTAAAGTCCAATGTTCCTTTCATGTCCCATTTGCATATTTTGTTGCCTTAGGCAGGAGCTTATTGTACACAAATTTTTACTATTTATATAACTCTGTAACATGCATACTACATAATAAACTTCAATCGTGTAAGAATCATATCATTTTTACATTCTAGAAATAAATGGGAGCCTAATTGATGTGCACCATCCTTTCTCACAAAGAAAAATTTAACAAAAAGAATTCAAATTGAAAATGAGATATGTCAATTAGAGATTCACAAGTACCACCAGAGAAAGAAACAAATAAAAAAAACAGACAGATTGCAAAGTATTTTAGAAATATTTAGTGCATTAAAATAAAAACAAAAACATGTTAGAGATTCACAAGTGCTAGAGAAAGAAAAAAAGATTACTAAATAATTAAAAGTATTTGATGTATTTAAATATAAATAAAAATAGGATGACAAAATCTATTTAGTCTGAGGAGGCCTAAAAGGGAAACAAATATAAAAATTGTCAATCAACTTTACATTATATGGTCTAAAAGCCTACTCGAAACTAGTTGAGCAAATGGTATCAGGTACCGTTCCGAACCGGTACCGGAACGGGTACCTATATGTTAATTTAAGAAATTTCCAATGAATTTGATGATGCTGCAATGTCATCAACCTTTTCGGTTCTTAATTCACTAAGCATATAACATTAACATAAAAATGAATTTGAATATGAATCGAAACACGAAAATATAATCACAACAGCTACATATACCACCTACTAAAAATAAGGGTTGAAGACAAACTAAAGTTGAATAGGAGCATAATAAGTGAGATTGTTCATTGAGGCATTTCATCATACATCTGGTTTGCATGAAACTACAAGACTTTGTTAAAAAAAGGGAGAAAAGAAACTGCGGTATATGAAGATATGAAAAATCGAATATCATGAACTAGCTGCTTTTCGCATATTAAATGAAACAAGTATGGACTGTGGAAAGGAAGAAAGGATGCTAAACGATTATTGGGCCTTGAATGTATTCTAAGTGGGTTGTAAGTCCACGTTATTGGATTGTTTTTGGGCTCCATTTGAGGCTATATATATCCATAGGCCTTTTAGGAAAAAAAATTGATAGTCAAGGTTTATAAAACACATATATAGGTAGAGGTAAACAAATCGGTTATTTTTAATAACTGGTTTCGGTTATTGAACCGGTTCTGGTTTCTCGTTTTAATGGCTGGAATTTGTTATTGCTATAACCGTTTCGGTTCCGGGTATTTTTGGGTATTGATTATTTAGAGAAAAAAGTTACCTAAGAAAATATCAATGGGTGGTATGGCCCGGATATTTTTTCGGGTATCAGGAGCACTCTTTTCATCAACTTGTCACATGTAACTTATTAAGACTATGGGGTATGGGGCGGGGTTGGGGCGTGGGTTGGCCATCAATGCCCAAATCACCACCCCGGGTGGGCTTGGGTTTGGGTGTGGCCCCTTGGGCGGGAATTTAAGGCCGGACGTGGGGCATGCTAGCGATCCTATGTGGCCGGCTATTATTGGCTTGTTGGCTAGGGCATAGCGGGCCTTTTTAAATTTTAAAATATAACCATTGGCCAACCCAAACGGTTCACCCACCCCAACTGTCCACATCACTATATAACCCCCAACCCCACCGGATGTCCCCATCGCTAACCCAACCCAAGTCACCCACCCGAACCGCTACCCACAAACAAACACTTGATCTATGGCCTCTTGGACGCACGAGGAAGAACTAGCCCTTGTCACGAGCGTCGTGGACGCGATGAAGGGCCGCTGTGACACCCCGTGAAAACACTTTTGGTGTACGCTAAATTTCAGGACGAATATTCCTATAACTTGGGGATAATGTGACACTTTGGGTTCTTCCCGCATAAACTTATTGTACGAAACGATTAAGCAAGCTATTAAATTAGAAATTCTAAATTATAACTCTGTTTTATTATTTAATTATCTATTGTTTAAACCCTATATTCAAACTAGCATGGTGTTAATGATTTAAGCAATGTGTTGATGAAATATTGATAAGTAATTGTTGTTAAAACTATGTGTTCATAGTTAGGATGGCAAGATATGGAATTATGGATGTTATGTTAATCAATGAGTGACCCATGGAAATTGTGCTTAAGATGCTTGTACATTATGCTTAACTTGTGATACGCACACAATGTGTTCGATGAAATGCCTAAGTGAGTTTAGTTATGGCTTTTACATGAATACTTGTTAAGTCTATGCAACTTCTTTTTGATAATGGCGTATGTGATTAGTAGACACCATAATGTACTATAAGGATTGTGAAAGTAATGTTTTTGAAAGCTAAAGTATGGGATTATGACATATAGGCACGAAGAAGGAAGAAGGCGCAAGTCACTCGAAGGCACAAGTATCTCAAGATCGCGGTAAGTTCTTTTGAACTTTATTTACTCTACTAGTAGATTTACGAATGATATTGAATGTTATTATTTGATAATACGATTCGTGCAATTCCTTTATGGATAAAGATTGGTTAGATGTAAGAGTTTATGTCGAAAAGGTTTTAGAAGTTATGTTGTAGTGGATGCGAAATAGCAAATCCCTTGCGGATTTGGTTATGCTAACAAAGGGTATGATAAGCTATGCAAGTTGACCGGTTCAAGTTGAACAAGTCGAGTAAGGATAAGGTACCATCCGTTTTGAACGGGTGGTCGTGAATGCAATAACGAATGTATGGAGTTCAATCCGTTATACGGATAGAATGAAAGATTTATGTTGAAAGCAATTAACCCGATGTTACCGGGTCGTAAGTGGTATGCTTGAATCTCATTATGAGAGTATATGCCGTTACCCAATTAATTGGGTAGTTGAATGCGTAAAAGAAATGAAAGTATGTAAGCGAATGGAACTAAAATGTTAGTATTGTAAGCGAAATAGATTTTTATGACTAACTTTATAAAGCTTGTTGTTGAATGTAGGTAATCCTCGATTTAGGCGACTTGGAGAAACGGAGCGAGCACATGTTCATGATATGTCATACCAAGCGCTTCCGCTAGTTGCACTAATGTTTTGGGTCAAAATTTTTATTTTGTACAACTTGTTAGTAGACATATACTTTAACGCTTGATGTCTAGGTTTTTAGTCGTGTCTTGACGAACAAGTCGTAGAATGGTATTTGTCCTTCTTATGTTTAAAACAGGGGTATATCCGCTTTACGGACGGGCCATGCCCAATTTTTGTCAAAAGTATGCATTAATGTTATTATTTTGAAGTCCTCCAGTTACCCTTGTAAGTTAATTTATTAAAACGAAAAAGCGGTCCTTACATATAGGTAGAGGTACACAAATCGGTTATTTTTAATAACTGGTTTCGGTTATTGAACCGGTTCTGGTTTCTCGTTTTAATGGCTGGAATTTGTTATTGCTATAACCGTTCGGTTCCGGGTATTTTTGGGTATTGATTATTTAGAGAAAAAAGTTACCTAAGAAAATATCAATGGGTGGTATGGCCCGGATATTTTTTCGGGAATCAGGAGCACTCTTTTCATCAACTTGTCACATGTAACTTATTAAGACTATGGGGTATGGGGCGGGGGTTGGGGCGTGGGTTGGCCATAAACACCCAAATCACCACCCCGGGTGGGCTTGGGTTTGGGTGTAGCCCCTTGGGCGGGAATTTAAGGCCGGACGTGGGGATTGCTAGCGATCCTATGTGGCCGGCTATTATTGGCTTGTTGGCTAGGGCATAGCAGGCATTTTTAAATTTTAAAATATAACCGTTGGCCAAGCCAAACGGTTCACCCACCCCAACTGTCCACATCGCTATATAACCCCGAACCCCACCGGCTGTCCCCATCGCTAACCCAACCCAAGCCACCCACCCGAACCGCTACCCACAAACAAACACTTGATCTATGGCCTCTTGGACGCACGAGGAAGAGCTAGCCCTTGTCACTAGCGTCGTGGACGCGATGAAGGGCCGCTGTGACACCGCGTGAAAACACTTTTGGTGTACGCTAAATTTCAGGACGAATATTCCTATAACTTGGGGATAATGTGACACTTTGGGTTCTTCCCGCATAAACTTATTGTACGAAACGATTAAGCAAGCTACTAAATTAGAAATTCTAAATTATAACTCTGTTTTATTATTTAATTATCTATTGTTTACATAATAATAAAAATTTTATCTTTTGAGTAACACTAACCATTAAATGGATCCCACACCATGAATATTGTCCAGCCCAACTATAAGCCCAAGCCCCTCTTCAAGTTGCCCTAATCCTAATCGCACAAGTGAAGGAATACTTGATTAGTCAATTGTGTGATCCAACATGGGTTTATTAGGCTGATGGGTATGGGGCTCGTCCCCGGTCCGGCGCCCTCAAAGTGGGTCGTCCCACACCGCCCCCTGGGCATGTCAGTGGCACCTCCGTCCTCTCCAAGACGTTGGAGACGGACCAAAAGTTTGATAATTGTGGGCCCCCTTTATTAATCATTCCTTGATTCTCTCCCTCCCCTTGAATATATATTGATTTTTTATTAAAGTAGTAGTCCTCCACACCATTGGGTAGCCCCCAGAGGATGCTCCTCCTCCTCTGATAACGTGACGCCTACGTGACAGATAGTCTGTAAAGAAAGTATCCATCCATTCCCATGGTCTTATATAAACCATAAGTCACTTTCAAAAAAATATATATAAACCATAAGTCCAGCCGACATCCACTTTAATGCACAAATCCCCAAATCATTCCTCCCACACACTCTCTCTCCTTAATCCTCTTCTTCTCCAAGAGAACACCTGCAACAAAACTTTACTCCGACCAAATATCATCGTCTCCGATCGAATCTCCGGTCAAACTTTTTGGCTCCAACCGAACCACCAACGACCGTGCACTCCGATTTTCCAGTAACGATATTTTACTCCGATAGAACCTTCGGCAGCTCACCTGGAGCTCAGTTTCTTTCACTCGGTTCACACACTCGAATAAATGTTAAGATGTAAACACTAGTGAATGATGTTTCTGTGTAAAACTTGTTGCCATAACGTTAATGTTCAGGTTGATGATTGATGTTGATTCCGTGTAAAACTTGATGTTGATGTTCACTCTGAATCCGAGTAGGAAATCTGGGTTTCCATGTTTGAACAATTGCTTGTTATATGTTTTGAGGATGATGTCACTACTGTTCACTTAAATCACCATAATAGTGATAAAGACAATGTTTCATGGGAAATAAGGATGAATAGGCAAGATGATGAACTGGGTTTTGTTTGAATGCTTGATATGGGTTTTTTCTTTGAATGGACAACTGCACTTGCTTATGGAACAACCTGGTCATGCTTGGTAATTGCTTGGACGATTCATGTTG
Organism: Helianthus tuberosus; assembly: GCA_030545235.1. Classification (NCBI taxonomy): domain Eukaryota; kingdom Viridiplantae; phylum Streptophyta; class Magnoliopsida; order Asterales; family Asteraceae; genus Helianthus; species Helianthus tuberosus. The sequence continues at coordinate 8,721,408 of CM060396.1, read as the reverse complement.
AAGTTGTATGTGTTAATAAAGATGACATGAATGTTGTGAGCCTTAGATGATTTATAACGCAGATTTGCAAACATAGACATGAAACAGTATGAATTATATGATCTGGGTTTTCTTTTCGTGAGCTTGAAACTATGGTGTGTACAACTTTTCATGCGTAAGGTACAACTCTCTAAATGTGAGATAATTTGAAATCATAATATAAAAGTTGATTGTCCTTTCTGAATTAATACATACCTGAATGTTAGCTTGTAAAACATTAATGTTAAATGTATGATTCTGCTGTCTCAATCATCATCGAACAAACAGAATATCGCATACTCATAATGGTGTTTGATGAATTGGGTTGGGTGTACCTATTGGCACACCAATGTGCCTATATGCACACTAAAAAAATGTTTTTTTGTCCTATATGCACACCCTGGAGTGTCGAGCTGTGGCCAAAGCGTGGCGTTTTGGTCCGGTCAACCAGACCAAGACTAACTAACGGGTGTCTGACGGGTCTATTGACCGGACCAAAACGCCTTGCTTTGGCCGAGTTTTGGTCCTGTCAACCAGACAAAAGACTGACCGGGTGTCTGGTTGATAGGACCAAAACGCGGCCAAAGCTCGGCGTTTTGGTCCGGTCAACAGACCCGTCAGTCTTTGTCTGGTTGACAGGAGCAAAACGCCGCGCTTTGAACACAGCACGACACTGCAGGGTGTGCATACAGGACAAAAAAACACTTTTTAGTGTGGCTATCTACACACAAAGTGTGTAGTGTACAAATGGCTTTGCATGAGGTACCACCTACATGAATGTTTCATGATTCAAAAATGGTGTGATACATGTTTTGTCCTTAGTTGGTTTGATTTAGGATAGTGAGGAGTATAAATGATAAAGTTCGTACAAACATAGGAACGCACATTAAATGTTTGGGTCCCACCACTATTGATCGCACAATTTTTCTTTGAGATGAATCGCACAATTGTCTCAAATCATGCACACAAATTAGAACATACACATGCACCCACTATATTTTCCATTCAATCGCACAATACTGGTCGCACAATTTGTTATAAATGCACACTCAAATTAACTTTTTTTTTTGAAAAATATACTTCAATAAAACAAACCTTCGACCCAAACGGGCAAAAGGCCAAACAAAGCCCCACCACATTAATTTGTTGATCGCGCAAAGACTTTTAATCGTACAACATACTCTTGAATCGCACAAATGGGTACTGTTCGCACAAGTCACCTTGTTGGGCTATACAACTTAGGCCAGGGTGTTAGTCATGCACTGTTTGATTGTAATTCAAATCACAAAAACATTCACACATCTATTATATCATATCCTTCACTGTATATAAGTCGCACAATTATTAATGATCGTGTTCACACACTGTTTGGTCGTAAACTATCTACTGTTTGTATACTACTGTGAAATACGTGATTACTTGCTACATGTATGAAATGCAGGTTATATGTGAATTATTTGCATACGGTCCTAACGATGGGTAATCGTTATAGGACGTGGTTGACCCGGTTTAGGATAAAGTATTATCTACTGAGCAATCAAAGGTGAGTTCACACTTAAACTAAACTGTAACACCCCGAAAATATAAAACCTTAAATTGGAATTTGTAAGGTTTAAATAAACGAGAATTTACTAACTAGGAATTTTAACCTAATTAGTTATAAGTCTAGAAATAACCTAATGTAGGGTTAAAAGTAACAAAAAAATCAATGTTGATCAAAGTGGAGGGGTTTAAGTTGTTAAATTGAAACTTTAATTCTAATAAACAAATAAAACATAAACTTAACACCCCACTTTGAAGCCCTGGTCGACCAGAACATCAGGGGGGCGACACCCACCTTCAACCAAACCTAGAATTCTACTAAAATCCACAAATTGAAGGAGCAAATCTGGTCCAAACGAAAATCCGAGCTTAGAATCGTGATCCTCATCGTAAGAGGATTTCAAGGTATGTAAAATTTAGTAAAAACTCTTAACTTGAAATTCTCATGAAAATTTGAGAAATCTGAATTATGGTTGCATGTTATGTTGTGATGATTGAAGAACAACTATAGTGTCTAGGAACAAACCCTAGACCAATAGAAGTTGAAATCATAGGAAATTTTGGTGAATCTATGAACACCATTATATGTGATTAATGAGTCATGTGTATTTGGATGAACACTAGAAAGTAGATTGTTAATCTAGTGTAAATTGGCAATCTGGAAGTGATTTCAGCAATTAGAAGCTAACATTCATGTAAATTGGTTGATTTATATGAAAATAGGGTTAAATGATAAACTAAAGATGTGATGTTTAATCATGTAAAAATCAGCTTATGAAGTGTTTGTTGAAATGCCTCTATGAAGGCTTAAAAACTGAAATTTCGAGTTTTAACGCATAATCATGATGTTCGGTGTATTATGCGAATTATGATTTGAAGAGAGTTCGAAACATGTCATGAATTGAACTATATAGGACAAGATACCGGAACGTCGAGTGGACAAGCCGGTGGTGATTCGCGATTGAAGGGCGTGCGCTAAGGTATGTAACTTGTTCCGTTACATTTATTATATCGGATGATTCAAATGTGTAATTGAATTTTGAATAAGAGTTGTTTTGTATTAAGCAATGAAGTCGTTATATTGATTGATTTATTAAATTCGGTTGGTACCCGTTGGTAGTCGTCATATAGGAGGATTCCTTAGACGAGCCAAACGGGTCAAATAATCAAGTAAAACATGATTAATACTCCGGAATATGATGGACTGTTCTATGTTATTGGTTAATATTTATCACATGTTAGAAATACTAGAATTGGATGTAATGGGTTGTTAGAAAAGCGAATTTACAAGATTGGTTTGAATGAGAAGAACAAAACAAACAAGACATGGATTTCCAGGACCTACCGTAAATTACGGTAATACCGTAATTTACGGTAAAGGTCAGATATGCTACGATGAATATCTCCTGGTTTACAGTGATCAGGAATTTCCAGGACTCACCGTAAATTACGGTGATACCGTAATTTACGGTGGATCCAGAATAGTTGTTTTGTTTTTTTATTATTTCGAATGTGATGTTAAACCTTGTGATTATATTATATAACAACATCAAAACTAATGTTTTTAATGGTTTTGATCATAGGTAAATTGGCGAATCTTACGGGTGGCGATCAAGTGATTAATGAAGAACCGAACACTACATTTCTAAGCTTCCGCTATGTTTTGAATCTTTAAAACTTTTGTGTATGGGATGTAAACATGTTTTAAACATCTTTTTAAATGTTTCAACTTAGTTATTAGTTGACTAAGTTTGATGTAACCTATGAACTTTGATATGAAAGTTAGGTTTTGTAAACAATATTTTACTAGAAATGGTACAAACTATTATAAAAATCAAGGGTAAAATTTAGGGTGTTACAAGTTGGTAATCAGAGCTCAAGGTTGTCAATAAGTGTTCGGTTCAAGCTTGATCGATCGTCCGGTAAGAATTAACTTATTTTGTTAATAAATTATGTACTACGTAAAGAATGAGAAATGAACAATATGCATGAAAAGAGTGTGTAAGCTCACTCAAAAACAAGAAATGCATGAAACAAGAATGATTAAATCAAGTTACGAACTTGATTGAATTGAAACAAGAATGATTAAATCAAGTTACGAACTTGATTGAATTGAAACAAGAATGATTAAATCAAGTTACGAACTTGATTGAATTGAAACAAGAATGATTAAATCAAGTTACGAACTTGATTGAATTGAAACAAGAGTGATTGAATCAAGTTATGAACTTGATTAAATCAAAACAAGTAAAGCATGTGTTATAAATGGAATGTTTAACAATCTATGTAAACATTTCAGAGATAGAGATGGCTGAGGGAGGTAATGATAATGCGGTGCCAAGAGTCACCGAACAAATGAAGGTAGTGATTGCCGAAGAGGTTGGAAAGGCGATCGAAAACAGTTTGTCGGGCTTTATTGATAAAATTCAAAACACAGTTTTATCAATAGTAGAAGAGAGAATCAAGAAATTGGAAGATGATTCCAATTCAGCAAAGGAAAAGCATGGGGGATGAAAGCCTTGTTCATACAAGGAATTCATGGCCTGTAAACCCCCAATATATAACGGGGAGGTTGATCCAATTGTGTGCCAACGATGGCTAAGTGATATTGAAGGAGTATTCGAGAGAACTCATTGTGATGAAAATGACTACGTAGCTTATGGTACGGGTCAATTAAGAGGTCAAGCGAAAGACTGGTGGGATAACAAAAAGAAGGAGATTGGAAGTGAAGCGGCTAAGGCCATGACATGGGAGGAGTTTAAGACGCCGTTTCTTAAACACCATAGTCCCAAAGCGGTCATAAATAGAATCAAGGAAGAGTTCATGCAACTCAGACACAAGGGTGAATCCATAGACAAGATCACGGGGATGTTTATGGACAAGATAAAGTTCTGTGATGATTTGGTGACAAACGAAGAACAAAAGGTCTATTACTACCATAACATGCTAAGTGCGGAGTATAGAGAGTTCATAACCCCTTCAAAATACGAGACTCTTACCGAGATTGTCAATGCTGCTCGGGAAAGAGAGATCGAACTGAAAAAGAGCATAGAACGGGGTGAACGAAGGGCACAAGATGTGAATCCAAGCCCTACTAAGAAGGCACGAACAAACGAAAGCGTAAAGAAATCTGATACGAAAGGCGGGTCGCCAAGTTGCAGAATCTGCGGGAAGGGTCACAAAGGCGAATGCCGTTACAAGGATAAGCCTTGTCCCATATGCAAGAAAACGGGACATATGGCTATATCATGCCTGGAGAAAGTCACGGTTTGTTACAATTGTTATCGAACGGGTCACAAGAAGTCAGAATGCCCGGAACTGGTTGGAAAGAAGGATGTGCAGGAACCGAAAGGTGAAGCCCCGAAAGCAAAGGCAAGATCTTTTCAACAAACCGCCGCAGAAGCAAAGATTGAACCTGACGTGGTCTCAGGTATATTTGCTGTAAATTCAATTCCTGCACACTTGTTATTTGATACGGGTGCGAATAAATCCTTTGTTTCATATGGACTTATTCGACATCCTTCATTTATTCTAACAAAATTACCTGTGCCTTTAGAAGTAGAGATAGGTAATAACAAAAGCTTTCTTGTTTGTGATGTATGTGAAAATTGTAAACTGAGCATTGACGATGAAGAATATTTGATAAATCTAATCCCGATGTCGATGGGAGAATTTCAAGTAGTCATTGGGATGGATTGGCTATCTCGACACCATGCAAAGGTCGTGTGCTTCCGTAAAGAGATAAAACTAACATCTCCGAGCGGGAAACACGTCACCATTTATGGCGAAAAAGGAGGCAACCCCATAGTATGCTCAATGTTGAAAGCTCACAAGCTAATGAAGCGAGGATGCAAGGCATTCATAATATATGCTAATGAGCCCGAGAAAGAATCACGAAAGATTGGAGATGTACCGGTAGTACGAGATTATGAAGATGTTTTTCCGGAAGATTTACCGGGGATACCGCCTGAACGGGAAGTAGAGTTCGGGATCGAATTGATTCCGGGCGTGAAACCCGTAGCAAAAGCCCCGTACCGACTTGCACCGTCGGAACTACAAGAGTTGATGTCCCAAATCCAAGACCTGCTTGACAAGGGATTCATAAGGCCGAGTGTGTCTCCTTGGGGCGCACCGGTATTGTTCGTGAGGAAGAAAGACGGGAGCATGCGCATGTGTATTGATTACCGGGAGTTAAACAAACTCACGGTAAAGAACCGATACCCGCTCCCGAGGATAGATGATTTATTCGACCAACTACAAGGTGCGAATTGGTTTTCCAAAATTGACCTTAGATCGGGGTACCACCAACTAAAGGTCAAAGAAGAAGATGAGCCGAAGACGGCTTTCCGCATGAGATACGGACATTACGAATTCCTCGTGATGTCATTCGGGCTAACAAACGCACCCGCGGCTTTCATGGACCTCATGAACCGGGTTTGCAAGCCAATGCTGGATAAGTCGGTCATCGTGTTTATCGATGATATATTGGTGTATTCGAAAAGTGAAGCTGAACACGCACATCACTTACAAGAAGTGTTAGAGACCCTTAGACGAGAGAAGCTTTATGCAAAATTCTCTAAATGTGCCTTTTGGTTACGAGAGGTACAATTTCTTGGCCATATCATAAGTGCCGACGGAGTATTGGTGGATCCGTCAAAGATAGAGGCTGTGTCGAAATGGGATCCCCCAAAGAACCCTTCTGAAATTAGAAGCTTTTTGGGACTTGCGGGATACTATAGGAGATTCATCCAAGATTTCTCCAAGATTGCGTCACCACTAACAAAGCTAACCCGAAAGAAAGAAAGGTTCATTTGGGGTGTTGATCAAGAGAAGGCGTTTCAAACGCTAAAAGAAAAGTTAACTCAAGCTCCGGTATTGACATTGTCGGACGGAGTCGAAGACATGGAGGTTTATTCGGATGCTTCACTATCGGGACTCGGTTGCGTATTGATGCAACGGGGCAAGGTAATAGCCTATGCCTCGAGGCAATTGCAGATACACGAGAAGAAATATCCCACGCACGATCTCGAGTTGGCGGCGGTAGTGTTTGCATTAAAAATATGGAGGCACTACTTGTATGGGGTAAAGTGCACCATATTCACCGACCACAAGAGTTTGAAATACTTCTTCGATCAGAAGGAGTTAAATATGCGACAAAGGCGATGGCTGGAAACGGTGAAAGACTACGATTGCGAAATACGTTATCACCCAGGGAAGGCTAATGCGGTGACGGATGCTTTGAGCAGAAAAACGGATTATGTCCCGATACGAGTAAGATCGATGCAACTCGTGGTAACCTCGGGTATACTTGAACGTATTCGAGAGGCGCAATTAGAAGCAGTAAAAGAAGAGAATTGGAAGAAAGAAAGAATAATTGGTCAGTTGAAAGATTTGTCGGATGGGAATCACGGGTTAAAGACTCGATCCGGAAGGATATGGGTCCCACATACCTGTGGAGTGAAGGCGCTTCTACTTAATGAAGCTCATAAATCCCGTTATTCGATTCATCCAGGTGCAACCAAGATGTACAATGATTTGAAACAAAATTATTGGTGGCCCGGAATGAAGAGGGATGTGGCAAAGTACGTGGAAAAATGCTTGACATGTTTACAAGTCAAGGCGGAGCATCAGAAACCATACGGCAAACTCCAACCGTTAGAAATTCCGGTTTGGAAATGGGAACATATCACAATGGACCTACTGACCAAGTTGCCTAAAACAAATCGTGGTTTCGATGCCATATGGGTGGTGGTAGATAGATTGACGAAAAGTGCTCACTTTATTCCGATCCGTGAGACTTTTACGTCAGAAAAGATGTCAGAGGTTTACACGAATGAAATAATAGCACGTCATGGGGTGCCGGTATCCATTGTGTCTGATAGGGATACCCGGTTTACTTCAAATTTCTGGCGAGATTTCCAAGAGCAAATGGGAACCAAATTGTTCATTAGCACTGCGTACCATCCCCAAACGGATGGACAAAGTGAAAGAACGATACAAACATTGGGGGACATGCTACGGGCATGTATAATCGACTTCGGAGGCAGTTGGGATGTTCACTTACCGCTAGTCGAATTTTCGTACAACAACAGTTACCAATCTAGTATTAAGATGGCACCATACGAAATGCTTTACGGTAGGAGTGTCGAACCCCGGTATGTTGGGGTGAAGTGGGTCCACGTGAACTCGCCCACCAAGATATAGTACGAGCCACGAATGAAAAGATCGATAAGGTTCAGGCACACTTGAAAGCGGCTCAAGACAGGCAAAAGGCGTATGCTGATAAAAGGAAAAGGCCAATCGAATTCCAAGTCGGTGACATGGTCATGCTAAAAGTTTCCCCATGGAAGGGCGTTATTAGATTCAGAAAAAGGGGGAAGCTAAGCCCAAGGTTTATCGGGCCATTTAAAATTATCGGGAGAGTTGGCAAGGTAGCTTACCGTCTTGAACTACCGGAGGAGCTAAGTGGAATCCATGGTACGTTTCACGTGTCACAATTAAGAAAGTGCCTAGCAGACGAAACGGCCTATATCCATTACGATGATATCGAAGTGGATAATAGTCTGAATTATGCAGTGAGACCGGTGGAGATTTTAGACCGAAAGGTCAAACATTTACGAAATAAACAAATTGACCAAGTCAAAGTCAAATGGGAGCATAGGAAATGTTCGGACACCACGTGGGAGTCCGAAGAGGAAATGAGACGTCTTCACCCTACTTTATTTGGTACGTACTACGGTTTCGGGGACGAAACCCTTTTTAAGGGGGGTGGACTTGTAACACCCCGAAAATATAAAACCTTAAATTGGAATTTGTAAGGTTTAAATAAACGAGAATTTACTAACTAGGAATTTTAACCTAATTAGTTATAAGTCTAGAAATAACCTAATGTAGGGTTAAAAGTAACAAAAAAATCAATGTTGATCAAAGTGGAGGGGTTTAAGTTGTTAAATTGAAACTTTAATTCTAATAAACAAATAAAACATAAACTTAACACCCCACTTTGAAGCCCTGGTCGACCAGAACATCAGGGGGGCGACACCCACCTTCAACCAAACCTAGAATTCTACTAAAATCCACAAATTGAAGGAGCAAATCTGGTCCAAACAAAAATCCGAGCTTAGAATCGTGATCCTCATCGTAAGAGGATTTCAAGGTATGTAAAATTTAGTAATAACTCTTAACTTGAAATTCTCATGAAAATTTGAGAAATCTGAATTATGGTTGCATGTATATGTTGTGATGATTGAAGAACAACTATAGTGTCTAGGAACAAACCCTAGACCAATAGAAGTTGAAATCATAGGAAATTTTGGTGAATCTATGAACACCATTATATGTGATTAATGAGTCATGTGTATTTGGATGAACACTAGAAAGTAGATTGTTAATCTAGTGTAAATTGGCAATCTGGAAGTGATTTCAGCAATTAGAAGCTAACATTCATGTAAATTGGTTGATTTATATGAAAATAGGGTTAAATGATAAACTAAAGATGTGATGTTTAATCATGTAAAAATCATCTTATGAAGTGTTTGTTGAAATGCCTCTATGAAGGCTTAAAAACTGAAATTTCGAGTTTTAACGCATAATCATGATGTTCGGTGTATTATGCGAATTATGATTTGAAGAGAGTTCTAAACATGTCATGAATTGAACTCTATAGGACAAGATACCGGAACGTCGAGTGGACAAGCCGGTGGTGATTCGTGATTGAAGGGCGTGCGCTAAGGTATGTAACTTGTTCTGTTACATTTATTATATCGGATGATTCAAATGTGTAATTGAATTTTGAATAAGAGTTGTTTTGTATTAAGCAATGAAGTCGTTATATTGATTGATTTATTAAATTCGGTTGGTACCCGTTGGTAGTCGTCATATAGGAGGATTCCTTAGACGAGCCAAACGGGTCAAATAATCAAGTAAAACATGATTAATACTCCGGAATATGATGGATTGTTCTATGTTATTGGTTAATATTTATCACATGTTAGAAATACTAGAATTGGATGTAATGGGTTGTTAGAAAAGCGAATTTACAAGATTGGTTTGAATGAGAAGAACAAAACAAACAAGACATGGATTTCCAGGACCTACCGTAAATTACGGTAATACCGTAATTTACGGTAAAGGTCAGATATGCTACGGTGAATATCTCCTGGTTTACGGTGATCAGGAATTTCCAGGACTCCCGGTGGATCCAGAATAGTTGTTTTGTTTTTTTTATTATTTCGAATGTGATGTTAAACCTTGTGATTATATTATATAACAACATCAAAACTAATGTTTTTAATGGTTTTGATCATAGGTAAATTGGCGAATCTTACGGGTGGCGATCAAGTGATTAATGAAGAACCGAACACTACATTTCTAAGCTTCCGCTATGTTTTGAATCTTTAAAACTTTTGTGTATGGGATGTAAACATGTTTTAAACATCTTTTTAAATGTTTCAACTTAGTTATTAGTTGACTAAGTTTGATGTAACCTATGAACTTTGATATGAAAGTTAGGTTTTGTAAACAATATTTTACTAGAAATGGTACAAACTATTATAAAAATCAAGGGTAAAATTTAGGGTGTTACATAAACGCTCGCATTCTCAATGATTTGGGAACTTCGCTCACACCAAGGTAATGGTGTGACAACTTTATAAAAACTCATAAAGCATGCACTCCCAATTGTTTGGGAGCTACCATACTAAACAAAACTCTACCAAGGAAAGTCCCTTACACTAATACCGATTAATCGCGGGGAGCGAACAGGATATTAGTTGATAGCGCTATTAGGTTTGACAACCTCACACCGTGCGGGGAGCCGGGCGTGAACTATTATCTGGATTAACGGGTCAATGACGGTAGACATTGACCTAAGAGGGCAAACAACAACTACGTCAAAGTTTCGGTACTATACAGTTTAGTAGCTCATTTTGGGATGGATTTCCCACAACATGTTTTGATAACATGATAACTCACAAACGAATGTTTTTGGATAACGTGGAAAACCTTTTTGAAAACCGTGAACTTGCCGACTTTATGTTGACACACTACTGCATGCTTGCAGGTCCGTAGATGCTACTATGGAGTCCGCTTGGAGCGCTGTGGTTGTCGTCTAGGATATGTTATCGGATTTCTACTTTTGAATAATTGTTTTAAGCTACTTATGAACTTAACGCTTCCGCTAAATGCTCGAACCTTATTTTGTTAAACTTGCTATGTTTTGGAACTTTATTACAAACCTACTATGTTTTTATCTTACTTGTGTTAAATGTTCTATGTAATTGATGGCTTGATCCTGGGCAGTCACACGTCTCGCGGTGATACTCCGCATGTGGAATTTGAGGGTGTGACAGCCGCCAACCGGGTGAGACCCGTTACTGGCCGGAAGTTTCGCAAGCTACTGGCACAACGTGGGAAGCGGCCGGCACAATTTAAACGCGTGACAACACAAGTGGCGCGAGCTACGGCCGAAACTCGATCGTTTTAAAGCATACTACGACAGAGTCCCGGGCGGTGAGATAAGTCACGAAGACCGGGTTGCGGTGGCCAACATCGAGTTCCGGGGCAAGGAGCGGAAACAGTTTGACAAGCTCGCCCTTTTCGAAATCTACCTAACGCTTTAGGATTTTTTTTTTTTTTTTGTAATCCTTTTTTTTTGTAGAATTTTGTAATATTTAGGAAATTTTAATAAAATTTTAGGCTTTTTTTTTAAATGTTGTGTGTATTTTTTAATTTTAGATTTTTTTTTTATTTTAATACACATGGCCAAGCCACGCCGGGCTAGCCACGCCCCGTCATACCCCACGGACACGTCATTCACCAGCGGGGGGCTCGAACTCCACGTGTCAACCCATGCCCCGAACCCCCACCCCACGATACCCCACGGTCTAAACTATAACTATACATATGATTATCATATGAACTTTAACACAAAAGAGAAAAAAAAAAGGAATCTCCAGACGTCCAAAGGTATGCTAGATCAAATGTTTAGCATTTTTTTCATACAAACAAAGCTTTAATCGATTCATTATAGTAAACTTTTGGTTCTATGTGTTCGGTGACTGCGATTTTCTTTTAGCACAAAAGAAATCAAATACCAGAATGAGAACTGAACGAATCGGGCTTCTTTATTGGGGTATCGGAAAGCAACCAGATTACGAGTTGGGGAATGAAGAAAACACTCGTGTTTTGCAAAGGAAACCCCCCACATGGGTCAGGAACCGATTGGATCATGCACGAGTACTGACTCGCAAGTCGCAATCCCCAACCCAAGAACCCGGAAAGGTTTCTTTCTAATTGACAAAACTTTGATTCGGATATGCTAACCCATTTAGCTAACGGTTTGTTTTTGTTACATCACGGTATGGAAAATTCGATGATTTGAAGAATTTTCTTGAAAAAAGAGGAAATAAAGTCAGCAAGAACAGTGAAGAGACAATTGGGATTATTAGCGACTACAACCGGTTAATCAAAGCCAATTTTCTACGATTTCATGGCAGCTATTAAGAGAAGAACCGATTTGAAACTGACACCGGTTTCATTGTCTGTTGGTTCAAGCATGATCACGGATGATGCTGCATTCATCCACCAGGATCCGGCGAGCAAGGCTAGCTAAGCTGGAGAGCCAAAATATACATACAAGCAAAACAGTTCACCAAAGTCCAAATACACACACCACACCATTATTACAACCCCATAAAAATATGGATGGCTGATAGGTGCCGTATATATGTTCGGTATCAAGAGCCCCTTTTATCACCGACTAGTCGATTTCATTTGTATTTTCTTATCAACCCCATTTTGGCCTGTATAAACATGTCGTTTCAACTCGTAACTCATTTTGACCCGTCTTGTATCCTCCTCTATAAATAACATACCTTTTTTGCTTACACATACGATAATATGCATAAAGAGGAGCAACAACCTACAAAAACGATATGAAACCTAGTAATGAACAAAGTATAGAATGTGAAGTCTTAAGAGATAATAAAGAAATTTTATTACAACTTTTTTTTGTAGACTGCAATAATGTTGGAGAAGCAAAAGAGCAAACTAGAAATGGTAACAAAATGTGGGCCTGATAATGTTGAAACTGAGACCGAGTAATGGTTTTTGACAATGCTAGAAACAAAATCTTGGAGTTTACCTGCAACATTAATGTCGGTGTCAACGATTAATGACGCCATGAAATCTGAATTTCAGTGGACTTTGAATCATATATTATCACAAATGTCTTTGTATCTTCATATTCTTCATCCCAACATTCTGAGTAATTGATTGTGAGTTCGTTTAAATCACCTATTTTACTTTTACCACGAGCAAGTTCTACATTAAGACCACCGCCATGAGTCTGAAATGAAATATTTTTAGTGTATGTAGGATTGAACCATGGGATGTGCCTCGATGAACTAAAGGGTACATAACCCACCATTTCATACTTAAAGTTAAATGGTTCCCTACAATCGTTATCAAACTTCTCAGATTGATCCGTGGACATCTCCTGCTTAATAACTATGTTATACATCCCGAAAAAGCAATTACGAGCTCGTAATGATAATAAAAATCCACTAAACTCACTGTACCATTTGTGTGGAAGTTGCAATGTGACAGAATTTGTAAAAATGCTTGATGGTTCAACAACGGGACTTATGAAACTCGTAAAGCGATCTTCAGTTGCATTTCCCTACCATGTTTTCATTCCAATTATGATGAATATAATTATTATCTTCTAAGTTAAAACAACCATTTATAGTCTGATAAATCTCTTACAATTTCAAGTGAGTGACACTCATGTGCTTTGAGAATAGCTATGCTTGATGGGAGGTCTGGCAATTCTATAAGGTTCACGCACCATGACAAATCAAGGCACTTGAGACCTGGGAGTCGGGAGATGCTGGAATGTAACCGGGAAAATTTATTACTACTTAGGTATAGTACCTGTAGGTTTACTAACTCACAAATATCAGATGGGATGTCTCCATCACCCAATTTGCACCTACTAAGATTTAACTTCCTTAAGAAACGTGGAAACTGGGGAAGCTTAAGGCTCACCAACCGGTCTTTATGGAAAGATTTTAGCCCTTTCCAATAGGTGAGATGAAGGTCTTTCAAACTTTTTAAGAGATGAAAGTTGCCCTCTATCCTTTTCAGGTTTTTACAATTCCTTAAATCTAAGGACACAAGGTTGGTACAAAATCGTCCAACTGGCGGTGGGATTATTTCTATATCAGTCCAACTCAAATCAAGGGTTGCCAAGCTATCCATGTTCGACTGGATATCTGGAAACTGGATATCCGGATGTTATCGGTGTTACCAAAGGTGTGGGCATGAAAATCTGGCGTGGAGGTCAGTCAACGCCCACAAAACCACCCCGGGCTTGGTATTTTCCACGCCGTTGTGTGGGGGCAGAGGATTCTTCACCAGCATGGAGGGCAATTTGGTTGGTGATGTGGCACGAGTTGATTGGTGGTTTGTGGTAAAAGGTTTGTGATTGGTTAGTTTTTTTAACACTAGGTGGGACCCTTTCCACACCCAACACCATCCGGTGCTTTTTTTACCACACCCTCTTACTTACGTGGCTACCACATAACGTTTAACGCCCTCAGTTCATGCCCCACCATCACACCAAATGGTCTTAACATAAGGGATATAACCACCATTTTACAAATAAAATAGATAATTTGTTTTAATTTTTAATCGAACACCCATCCTCAGTGGTTGCAGTTGGGCCTATCTGACCATTTGGATTAAAACGCAGTGCATAACCTTTGGACATTAGTTGGGCCTTGGATATATTTATTATAAGTGGGCTAAATTGTTAGCAACATAGGTGGTGTTCAGAATTTCCACTAGTACTTTCAAACAAATGGATAGTCCATTGCATAATATTATTTGTTGTGTTAAACTGTTAGTAGATTGTAAAAATTCTGCATTTATTAAGTTCTACATTTGAATTTAAAAGTAGTGATAATGAATTTCAAGTGTAAAAAAGGAGTATAAACAGAATCAAGTTTAACATCTTGAATGTATGACATATGGTTTTGAACAGGGGCGCAGGATTGAGGGTGGGGGGGGACCTCCGAATTTTTCGCTCAGTAGTGTTATGTATGTAGTTTTCATATAGAAATTTTTGGGTATATACGTTTTCGACCCCCCGGTTCTATAGAAATTTTTGGGTATATACGTTTTCGACCCCCCGGTTCTATAGAAATTTTTGGGTATATATACGTTTTCGACCCCCGTCTCTTCCGTCAAGCTTCGCCACTTGTTTTAAAGTTCCAATTGAAGGTGCAAAATGTTATTGATAGTTACAAATCAGTTTATGGTGGTTACAAGTTCTACTTTTCTTAGGAACCGTACATCTTGGAGATAAGTCAAATAAATTCAGATAAGTCAGCATATTTACTAATATCTTAGAAGGTTTTCCTGTCCCATTTGCATACTTTGTTGCCTTAGGCAGGAGCTTATTGTACACAAATTTTTACTATTTATATAACTGTAACATACATACTACATAGTAAACTTCAATCGTGTAAGAATCATATCATTTTTACATTCTTGAAATCAATGGGAGCCTAATTGATGAGCATCATCCTTTCTCACAATGAAAAATTTAACAAAAAGAATTCAAATTGAAAATGGAGTAAAATGCACGGATACTCCCTGTGGTTTGGTGAAATTTCACCTTTAGTCCCCAACTTTTCAAAATTACACTCTTAGTCCCTGTGGTTTGACAAGTTGTTACTCGGATAGTCTCCAAAGCGGATGAAGTAAAATGCACGGAAACGATGTAGTAGACGGTAACACCGGTGGCGAATACAGTGAAGAAAGTAGCGGGAGAGAGTCCGGTGATGGCTTCTTTGAGAGTCTCCATATATTCAACGGCCTTTGTTGAGGGAGGAGTGTTGTGATGGTCTTGTTATTCTGGTTGGTTCATCTACTGGTGTCTAAAATATATACAAGTGTTGGGGTATACGCACGCGGAAGCAACACACACTCACGAACAATCAACCGCAGAAATAGAAAAAAGAACGACACAAGAATTTACGTGGTTCGGTCGCCAACTGCAACCTACGTCCACGGGGCAACTAAGGTATTTATTTCATTCCGTTGCACACAGATTATAATACAGATCAGTTTCTTATATAGAGATTGTTGAAAAAATAGGTGAAAATAGCATTTTTTCACAAATATAGGAAAATGATTTTTTCCTATTTTGGACTAGAAATAAATATAATAAAATGAGCGGGTTTTATATATTTATTTGTGGTTTTGTGTTCTATGTTGGGAGAGCTTCGCAACGAACTAAACCACGTCCAAAACGGAGCTAAGATGAATGAGATATCGATGCTCAAAGTTGGGTGTTTGAAACATTGAATGCTGAAACAAAAGGGAAAGTAGCACCTTGTCCCACATAGGAGGAGAGATGGAACTTAAATGGATATTTAAGGTGGAACTCTCCATCCTTATTGATGCGCATGCGCGCGCGAGTACACAAGGCACGGAGGCGCGCGGTTGCGCGCATGGACTTGAGCCAAGAGGACGCACCGCGCATGGTGACGTGGCGCATGCGCGCATGGCAGTGAGCCAAGAGGACGCACCGCACATGGGCATGCAGACCTGGGCGCGCGCACACTAGGGTGACTTGCGCGCGGCATTGAATGACAGTGCAGTTTCAGTCCAGCTTTGTAACTGACGAGTTAATAAGCTTTGACTGAGAATTAAATGACGTATTAATACAGCTCCATACCCAGCTGCAAAGGATACCAACAACACAACAGCATACGCTACTTTCTTTCTACAATTCTCTGATTTTTCTCCAGCAAGTTTTCAAGGTAACCTTCGGGTTGTAGGCGAACTCCGGCAGTACTACTGAAGGTTTCACCAAATGGATGTTAAAACGGCATTTCTAAATGGCGATTTAGAAGAAGAGATTTACATGGAGCAACCTGAAGGTTTCTCTGCCCCAGGTCAAGAGGGTAAAGTATGTAAACTCGTCAAGTCTTTGTATGGCTTGAAGCAAGCACCAAAACAATGGCACCAAAAGTTTGATCATGTCATGATTGACAATGGTTTCAAAATAAATGAGTGCGACAAATGTGTTTATTTCAAAGACACAAATGAAGGTTATGTGATTTTATGCCTTTATGTAGACGATATGCTTATCATTGGGAGTAATGATAAAATTATCAAAGCTACTAAAAGCATGTTAAAAGCGAGATTTGACATGAAAGACATGGGTTTAGCGGATGTGATTCTTTGAGTAAAGATCATAAGAACCCAAGAAGGTCTTGTGTTAAGTCAATCTCACTATGTGGATAAAATTCTTGAAAAATTCAACTCGGGAGAGACGAGTGTAGCTCGAACTCCAGTTGATACCTCCCAACATCTCAAGAAGAATAAAGGAGATGGAGTTGCTCAGTTAGAGTATTCAAGAATTATTGGCAGTCTAATGTATCTAATGACATGTACTAGACCCGACTTGGCTTACGCGGTGAGTAGGCTAAGTAGATACACCAGCAATCCGTGCGCGGATCATTGGAAAGCTATCACGAGGGTGCTTAAATACATAAGATATACAAGAGATTATGGACTGCATTATACCCGACAAACAGCAGTGATCGAAGGATACACTGATGCAAACTGGATATCGGATAATAAAGATTCCAAATCAACAAGTGGTTACGTGTTTACACTTGGAGGAGCTGCTATTGCTTGGAAGTCTTCTAAGCAAACGGTGATAGCAAGATCCACAATGGAATCCGAATTTATCGCCTTGGATAAGTCAGGCGAGGAGGCGGAATGGCTACGTCAATTCGTGGAAGATATTCCAAGATGGCCAAAGCCTTTGCCAGCCATATGTGTACATTGTGATAGCCAATCAGCGATTGGTAGAGCTCAAAGCTTGATGTACAATGGCAGATCAAGGCATATGCGACGTAGACATAACACGATACGACAACTACTCTCAACGGGTGTTATCACAATTGATTATGTGAGATCAACGGATAACATTGCGGACCCGTTAACAAAAGGCTTAAGCAGAGAGTTAGTAGAAACGTCGTCAAGAGGAATGGGACTAAAGCCCGTGATAAATGGGAATATGAGGGAAACCTAACTTAGTTGACTCGAGATCCCAAGATCTAAGTTCAATAGGACAACTTAATCATATTACCAAATGGAGTCACTTTGGGGGAGTACCCCAAACTAAATAAAAGGGAGTTACAAATACTTCCTAGTCCATTCCAATCAGTGACATTGAAGTGAGGCTAAGCATATTAAGGTTAACGATTACGGGAAATCAAATAACCATGATGCTTTTAATGATTCAGAGGAATCACCTATGTTAGAGAGAAGTAGGGTCGCTTCAAATGGATTTGTGGGGTGCGCAAATCCTAGAGCTCTCGCAGAACCAGGCTAGTGTTCCAGGACCGTAATAGGACACGACAATGAGGAGTTGGCCAAACCAGGGAGAGTATTGTGTGAAGTGTATTGTCGTTTACACAAATGGGGGTATGTTCAAGGACATCGCGTCTACACACCGCTAGTAAGCTAAGTGCGCTTCACAAAAGAAGGTTCAAAGGTGACAACCTACCTATCTTGCAATACTCAACTGTCGAAGTTTATCGTTGAAAAGTGTAAGGAAAAGATCCATTTCCATACATGTGGGGGATTGTTGGAAATTTGATGAAAATAGCATTTTTCATGTGGGGGATTGTTGGAAAAATAGGTGAAAATAGCATTTTTCACAAATATAGGAAAATGATTTTTTCCTATTTTGGACTAGAAATAAATATAATAAAATGAGCGGGTTTTATATATTTATTTGTGGGTTTGTGTTCTATGTTGGGAGAGCTTCGCAACGAACTAAACCACGTCCAAAACGGAGCTAAGATGAATGAGATATCGATGCTCAAAGTTGGGTGTTTGAAACATTGAATGCTGAAACAAAAGGGAAAGTAGCACCTTGTCCCACATAGGAGGAGAGATGGAACTTAAATGGATATTTAAGGTGGAACTCTCCATCCTTATTGTTTCATGGAAGCACACACTAGTGTCCTCGCGAAGGGTGCGGAGCACCCTAACTCGCACTCGCACACGCTCGCGCGCGCGTGGCGTGGGCGATGAGACGCTTTGATGGCGCACTTTGCACTTCGCACGCTCGCATCGCCGCGAGCCGCTGTGGTAGGTGATGCGGCGCATGACGTGGCAGTCATGCTCATGCGCGCGCGAGTACACAAGGCACGGAGGCGCGCGGTTGCGCGCATGGTGCATGGTCTTGCTGTGTCGTGCGCGGCGCACTAGAGTGAGCCAATACGGCGCGACTGTGTGGCGCGCTCGTATAGGCTCTCAGGTGACGTGGCGCACGCGCGCATGGACTTGAGCCAAGAGGACGCACCGCGCATGGTGACGTGGCGCATGCGCGCATGGCAGTGAGCCAAGAGGACGCACCGCGCATGGGCATGCAGACCTGGGCGCGCGCGCAGAAGCTTCCAGCATTGACTGACAGTGCAGTTTCAGTCCAGCTTTGTAACTGACGAGTTAATAAGCTTTGACTGAGAATTAAATGACGTATTAAATTGCATTGAAGACGTTTAATGCAATTTAAACCTCTCATTTAATTCGTTTTTGGCTGTTTCAAACCGTGAGCTGTATAAATACAGCTCCATACCCAGCTGCAAAGGATACCAGCAACACAACAGCATACGCTACTTTCTTTCTACAATTCTCTGATTTTTCTCCAGCAAGTTTTCAAGGTAACCTTCGGGTTGTAGGCGAACTCCGGCAGTACTACTGCTCCGGCTGTTGTACCCTGGGAAACAAAGCGAGTTCTCTTGGGAGACTCAGAATTTGTTTTAAGGGAAGCGTGTTGAACACGTGACTCAGCCACTCTGCTTCTACCCCTTTCTTGTATTTGGTTTATTTTCAGTTGTATTTGTAATTGTAATTTTGTCTTTCTCATTTCTGTTTGTAATCAGTATTAATAAAATTTGTTATTTTTATTTATTTACGCGAACGGTTCCTACAATCTTAAAACAAATTTTTAAAACCGTTCGTGTAATCAAAACCATTCTGTTTGTGATTCAAACTAGTTTTGTTTTCACTCAGTTTGTGTTTTAAAAACAGATTTTTTTTTGTTGTTTTCTTCTTCAAATGAGCGACTTTGGTTGAAAACAATTGGTTACATTCAGATTGTCCTAAAAAGTGCTAAAACTTTCTGATTTGGTCTTCAAAGATGGACTTTGAAGCCAATTAGTAAGTTCTAAAAATTATAAATTTTCTGTTTTTGGTCTTCAAAGTTGGACTTAGAAGCCGAAACAGTAAATTGTGGTAAAATTAAAATTTAGTAGTTTCCTTCTGGTTTGTGCGTAAATCAGAATTTTTTACTAAAAATTTTAATTTCAATTTTTTCAGCATGTCGAACGAAAATGTCAACGTTAACAACACCACAAATGTTGTGACGGGAACCCCCTTTAACGCCACCACTATGGGAGCGACCACAGTGGCCAATCACGCTGAACGACCCGAGAAGTTCTCGGGTCTACACTTCAAAAGGTGGCAGCAGAAGATGTTCTTCTACCTGACCACCATGAACCTTGCGAGGTTCTTAACTGAAACCGCTCCCCAACCTGCGGAAGGGGAGACCAGCGCTCAGGCTCTGAGCGCGGTAGAGGCTTGGAAGCACTCGGATTTCATTTGTCGAGGCTATGTACTCAACGGTCTCTCGGATGCACTGTATAATGTGTACTATAATATCAAGACTTCAAAAGAATTATGGGAGTCTTTGGAGAAAAAGTACAAAACGGAGGATGCGGGAACAAAGAAATTTGTTGTCGCCCGTTTCTTGGACTTCAAAATGGTTGATAACAAGACTGTTATGAACCAAGTCCAAGAGTTGCAAATTATACTACATGACATCCATGCGGAGGGAATGGTACTTAGCGAGACATTCCAAGTGGCAGCGATGATTGAAAAGTTACCTCCTGGTTGGGTGGATTTTAAGAATTATCTTAAACACAAACGAAAGGAGATGAATTTAGAGGACCTTATTGTTCGTCTTCGGATTGAAGAGGGCAATAGAATTGCCCTAAAAGGCAACCAGGCGCAAACTTCTGCTAGCGCAAACGTGGTTGAGCATGGGCAATCCTCTAAGGGCGCGAAGGGTAAGGGGAAAAAGGACAAAGAAAAAGCAAAGGCTAGCAAACTTGGACCGAAGAAAGGGGTTGTGAAAAATAAACCTCCAACGTTCCAAGGGACTTGTTACAACTGTGACGAGCCGGGGCATCGGGCTAACCAATGCAAGAAACCAAAGTGTGAGCGCGCGCACATGGTGGATGAAGATGGAATGCCTTTGGTGGCAATGATTTCAGACAAAACCGCAATGTTGGATGAGGTCAATGCTGTGACCAACACTCCAAAAGGGTGGTGGATTGATACGGGAGCGACCCGTCATGTGTTCCCAGACAGGAGCCTCTTTACCACCTTCAAGGAGCTTGCGGGAGATGAGAAGCTGTACATGGGAAATGCAGCAACCGCGGACATCAAGGGTGAAGGAACGGTGATTTTGAAGTGGACTTCAGGGAAGGAGCTCACTTTAAGCAACGTGTTATATGTTCCAGACTTGCGCAAGAGCCTAGTCTCGGGATGGTTGCTTAATAAGTTTGGATTTCGTTTAGTTATTGAGAGCGATCAATTTGTACTAACTAAACGAGGAATGTATGTAGGCAAGGGCTATGCCCAAAATGGTATGTTCAAATTGAATGTAATGGCTGTGAAAAAGAACATGAATAAAATTGCTACTACTTCTACTTATATGCTTGAGTTTTCTGAATCGAATAAATGGCATGGTAGATTAGGTCACGTAAATTTTAATTCAATACGCCGTTTAATCAATTTAAATTGTATACCAACATTCCATATTGATTCACACTATAAGTGTGAAACTTGCGTTGAATCCAAACTTACAAGAACATCATCGAAATCGGTTGAACGAATAACCGAACCCCTTGATTTAATTCACACCGATATATGTGATTTAAAAGCGGTACCCACAAGAGGTGGAAATAAGTACTTCATCACGTTTATTGATGATAGTACTAAATATTGCTATGTATATTTACTAAAAAGTAAAGATAAAGCAATAAGTAAATTTATCTTGTATAAGAATGAAGTTGAGAATCAACTTCAAAAGAAGATAAAAGCTTTGCGAAGCGACCGAGGAGGCGAATATGTTGCACCTTTTGCCGATTTATGCGCAAAAAGTGGCATTGTACATGAGTGTACACCTCCTTATTCTCCACAATCAAATGGCGTAGCGGAATGAAAGAACCGCACATTGAAAGAAATGATGAACGCCATGTTGATAAGTTCGGGGATGAGCCAGGAAATGTGGGGGGAGGCCATTCTCTCGGCCAATTATCTTTTGAACAAGGTACCATTGAAAAAGAGAGACGAGACTCCATATGAGTTATGGAAAAAGAAAAAGCCTTCATATAAATACTTGAAAGTGTGGGGGTGCCTAGCAAAGGTGATTGTACCACCTAAGGCTCTTAGGATAGGACCCAAAACTGTTGATTGCATATTTATTGGGTATGCGCATCAAAGTAGTGCACATCGCTTTCTTGTACATGAGTCCAAGAATCCTGATGTACACGTAAACACTATCATGGAGGTGAATCCTAACGTTGTGTCTTACTTTGAAAATGTGTTTCCTTTGAGAAGACAAACACATGCAACGTCATCAACACCTAATTTTGAAGTAGGTGAAAGCTCATCTAGACGAGTTGATGAGGTAGTTCATGATAAGACACATGAACAACCTGAGGTTGAAGAAAGTGACCGTAGGCGAAGCAAAAGGCCAAGGGTTGAAAAATCCTTCGGTCCAGACTTCGTTAGCTATATGGTTGAGGGCGAGCCCAATACATATCGCGAAGCGGTTTCTTCTTCAGAAGGACCTCAATGGAAAGAAGCAATAAGAAATGAAATAGATTCTATATTGCAAAATCATACTTGGGAGTTAGTAGATCTTCCACCTGGTTGCAAACCACTTGGATATCGCTGGATATTCAAAAGGAAGACGAAAACTGATGGAAGTATTGATAAATACAAGGCTAGGCTGGTGATTAAAGGATTTAGACAAAAGGAAGGTCTAGATTACTTTGATACCTACTCTCCTGTGACGCGCATAACCTCGATTAGATTGGTTCTTGCTATAGCGGCTTTAAGAAATTTGGAAGTTCACCAAATGGATGTTAAAACCGCATTTCTAAATGGCGATTTAGAAGAAGAGATTTACATGGAGCAACCTGAAGGTTTCTCTGCCCCAGGTCAAGAGGGTAAAGTATGTAAACTCGTCAAGTCTTTGTATGGCTTGAAGCAAGCACCAAAACAATGGCACCAAAAGTTTGATCATGTCATGATTGACAATGGTTTCAAAATAAATGAGTGCGACAAATCTGTTTATTTCAAAGACACAAATGAAGGTTATGTGATTTTATGCCTTTATGTAGACGATATGCTTATCATTGGGAGTAATGATAAAATTATCAAAGCTACTAAAAGCATGTTAAAAGCGAGATTTGACATGAAAGACATGGGTTTAGCGGATGTGATTCTTGGAGTAAAGATCATAAGAACCCAAGAAGGTCTTGTGTTAAGTCAATCTCACTATGTGGATAAAATTCTTGAAAAATTCAACTCGGGAGATACGAGTGTAGCTCGAACTCCAGTTGATACCTCCCAACATCTCAAGAAGAATAAAGGAGATGGAGTTGCTCAGTTAGAGTATTCAAGAATTATTGGCAGTCTAATGTATCTAATGACATGTACTAGACCCGACTTGGCTTACGCGGTGAGTAGGCTAAGTAGATACACCAGCAATCCGTGCGCGGATCATTGGAAAGCTATCACGAGGGTGCTTAAATACATAAGATACACAAGAGATTATGGACTGCATTATACCCGACAACCAACAGTGATCGAAGGATACACTGATGCAAACTGGATATCGGATAATAAAGATTCCAAATCAACAAGTGGTTACGTGTTTACACTTGGAGGAGCTGCTATTGCTTGGAAGTCTTCTAAGCAAACATTGATAGCAAGATCCACAATGGAATCCGAATTTATCGCCTTGGATAAGTCAGGCGAGGAGGCGGAATGGCTACGTCAATTCGTGGAAGATATTCCAAGATGGCCAAAGCCTTTGCCAGCCATATGTGTACATTGTGATAGCCAATCAGCGATTGGTAGAGCTCAAAGCTTGATGTACAATGGCAGATCAAGGCATATGCGACGTAGACATAACACGATACGACAACTACTCTCAACGGGTGTTATCACAATTGATTATGTGAGATCAACGGATAACATTGCGGACCCGTTAACAAAAGGCTTAAGCAGAGAGTTAGTAGAAACGTCGTCAAGAGGAATGGGACTAAAGCCCATGATAAATGGGAATATGAGGGAAACCTAACTTAGTTGACTGGAGATCCCAAGATCTAAGTTCAATAGGACAACTTAATCATATTACCAAACGGAGTCACTGTGGGGGAGTACCCCAAACTAAATAAAAGGGAGTTACATATACTTCCTAGTCCATTCCAATCAGTGACATTGAAGTGAGGCTATGCATATTAAGGTTAACGATTACGGGAAATCAAATAACCATGATGCTTTTAATGATTCAGAGGAATCACCTATGTTAGAGAGAAGTAGGGTCGCTTCAAATGGATTTGTGGGGTGCGCAAATCCTAGAGCTCTCGCAGAACCAGGCTAGTGTTCCAGGACCATAATAGGACACGACAATGAGGAGTTGGCCAAACCAGGGAGAGTATTGTGTGAAGTGTATTGTCGTTTACACAAATGGGGGTATGTTCAAGGACATCGCGTCTACACACCGCTAGTAAGCTAAGTGCGCTTCACAAAAGAAGGTTCAAAGGTGACAACCTACCTATCTTGCAATACTCAACTGTCAAAGTTTATCGTTGAAAAGTGTAAGGAAAAGATCCATTTCGATACATGTGGGGGATTGTTGGAAATTTGATGAAAATAGCATTTTTCATGTGGGGGATTGTTGGAAAATAGGTGAAAATAACATTTTTCACAAATATAGGAAAATGATTTTTTCCTATTTTGGACTAGAAATAAATATAATAAAATGAGCGGGTTTTATATATTTATTTGTGGGTTTGTGTTCTGTAACATCCCTATTTTTATCATATAATAATTATAGGTTTATTTAAATTTATTACCTACTAGTAACTAGTAACTAGTTTTATTTTTAATATAAATATTCAACCCAAATAGTTTTAAACACTATTTTATATAATTGGTTGAAATAATATAATTAATTGGCCTGTATATGGGTGACCTTTCTAAATAAAATAAAAGTATATAAAAACTCATATAATTTGACGGGTAGATTACGAGTAAGTTGACTGGTACAAATATAAAGTATTTAGACGGACCTAGTGACCGTATACTAATTAAATTATAAAAAGTACATTGTATTTGAACCTACTCTATTTTTAACGAAACTTGGTTCAAAATGTAGACAAAAATATACTCATTCTAATGACATATTTATTATTTTCTAGAACGCCATATTTTAGAAATTATACGCGCCAGTTCTGTAAAACAGGTAAATTAAATATAAATACCTATAAAATATATATATTCAAAAATACTTTCGTATCCTTTATATTATATAATAAAATAATCATCATATATATTTTAAATCAAAATTATTTCGTGTCCCATACCAACTTTCATGTTTCATTTTGAGTAAATTAATAAAATAAATAATATTAATAATACCTATCTAAAAATTTCATATCAATCTAGGATATGTATGAAGTACACTTAAAATAAAAAGAGACCAATCAAAAGATGTCAGCATTGTGTAGACGTGTATGCATAATAAGAGGATAGGTGGCTAGCCTTTCTTTACACCTCAAAATGATTTGCGTGGATTCAATGCTAACCATTTCACTATAAATAGAAAGGCATCAGTTCAAAATCAAACTGCCTTCTTTTATTTTTCTCACTAAAAAAATCGCCATCTCTCTCATAATCCTTTTTATTTTTACTTTTTCCTATAAATAATAATAATAAGGCTCTGTCTCGTTTTAAGTATTTTAACTCCCGATCACCGCTACCCTTTCCGATTGATCTGAGCCTCATAACGCATGTCAGGGCTCTGCCCGACTAAGTTCGTTTGGGTTCTGTCTCGGGACTTCGGGACAAGGTTGAATTAGGGGTACTATACTTAACACCATTTACAAAAATATATTTTTGTATAGTTCAGAAATTATACCCAAAATTTTACCAGGAGGTTTTCTAGTTGAACCCTAAAGTTAAAAAGTGGGTCCATTCTCTTTTCTCACTATTTTATTTCCTTTTTCTTTGTAATATAATTATATTCAAAAATGTCTCAAACCATAACAACTCTCACCAAAACTATTTTTATTATTATTATTATTTATATGTTGTCTAAAAAGAAACCCTAATTGAGACACCCAAATAATTCTACACAATTCCTAAAATTTTCATAACAATCAGAATCAGGATCAGGGCCCCTAAAACTCAGGGGGCATTTCCCATTCGATATTATCATCACAGTTTTACGTGTAAATCGATTTTAATCGATCTGTCGACTCACCAAGGCTTCCAAGACGCGTGGCAACCTTATGTTAAAAGTAACCCCGTCGTGCCACGCGACGCGCACACAAGGATCTCTCACGTGGCGCGAGAGGGATGATTTTCTAGTATAAATAGGGGAGGTTGGCACTTAGCTTTCTGCGTTGATTCGACGAACAAATTCGTTTTACACTTCGAGATATTGTCCGTTTACTACCAAACACACACTAGCTCGAATTCTGCTACGATACCGGGTAATAACTCGATCGCTGTTACAATTCATTGTCCGATCGATCAATGTACTTAATGGATGTTTAAGTGCTGCCCACATTAGGGTGATTCTTTGTCATTAATCGTTAATTCGATGGATGTTTAAGCATAGCACTTTGTCATTCGTTGTGAGGGTTGATCTCGTGAGTTATCGTAATTGATGTATTAAGTTACCTACCTAGTTCGTGTGCACTAGGTTACAAGGATAATCAATAGGCTAAGCTCTGCCTGTATAAATCTGCAATCTATCAAGGCTTATCTATAGACTAAACTTTAGCCGTATGAATCGGCATGCTTATAATGTGAGTCATTCTCTCTTTTTATCAAAATTGTTTATAAAAGCATGTTTATTTTCAAAGTTATAATTACGGGGATTAAGTCTTTGTAATCACCAAGTTACAGCCGGTATGTGGGGTTTTGTATACATTACTTGATAATCGTCACCATTGGGGCAGCCAATGGGGGATATGACCATAGTCACAGATCCGGTCGAGTGACAAATACCGTGGGTAGTTGGTTTGATATCAGAAACATTGTAATTGCTCTTAATACTGTAAATTATAACAAAAGTATTGTTTTAGTAAAATGAATGAACTCACTCAGTATTTTCCGCTGACAAAACCTTTTTAAAACGCATTTCAGGTAATTACAGTAGATTGGAGTAAGAGATGGATACAGCACTGAAAGGCATCAAGAAGTGGCTTATTTATTAATTAAATCAATTTAAGAAATATTGTTTTATGTAATCAAATTTATCTTTATTAAAGCTACCATTATAAAACATGGGTTTATCCCATCTATTTAATAAATAAAATCCGGTGTTTTCTAAACTCTGATATTTTTCCTAACTCACGGTCCTGATGAAATTTCCGCTGCAATATTTTTCTAAATAATCACCGGTACCACTGGGCTGTTCGCGGCTCCCGATTCCGTCCAGGGTGGGTCGGGGGTCGTGACAGAAGGTGGTATCAGAGCCACTGCTTTAAGCCTTTAGGTGTTGTGACAATAATACCTAAGTTTGTATAAAAGAGTTAGGAGATTGCTATTAATTGGTAGCACACATGATAGCATTTAGACTTTAAAAAAAATTATAAAAAAAATAATAATAAATCTTGCCTTAGTATCAGCTTCGAGATAATCTAAGTACTTGAATAAATAAAGTATGATGGGTTTTTGATATACCATAAGAATGGTAATTAGAATATTGCAAGATATGATAAATAAGCAAGAATTAATAGTAATTATTGCTTAGTGATATAAATTGGTCTAAGAATAAAATATGTTACGGGAATACAAATTTCCCTAATTCTAGCCTAATAAAAGAGGCACTTTTGAAAAGATACTATTTATGGGAAATAGAAAATTTTCTCTGGCAAGACTGGGTATGGTGTAGTAGACTCTCCAGTTTGTCCAGATATACTGAGGTTACCGCTCCGGCGCGAATCGGATAAGACGGGATAGATAATATGTCAAACAAGTGACAAGATTTCCCTAAATAGTATCATGACCAGATATCTGACTGGTTTTTGGAAATATGAATCTGTTAAATACATTGACCTGATAAATGGTATGTTTATTTCAGCATGTGAAATATATGATTATATAGATATATATACCTATAAGAAATTTCAAAAGTCAATTTGGAATAAAGCACAAGCATCTGTGTCTAGATTTCTTTATCAGGAATCTCTTTTTCCTATATCAAACATTATTTCGTTTGATCATATACCTCGTAACTCGAGCGACAATAATAACAATAGAAACCCTTTTAAGTTGGAATACCATTAAAAATATAAGAATTTCCAATGCATTACCATAAACTAATAACGCAAGTAAGAAGCATGTAAAATATTGCTAGTGCACAAGAAAACACATGAAACTTAAATTAAACATCCACAAATGTTGAAGTATATCACACACAACTTCCAAGGCAAGACATTTGGAAAATATAAATTGGGCACGATGACACCAATGCTAATTCCGTCAGTAGAAGAACTACTAATAAAAAAGAAGCACTTTGCCATGCGATCCTACAAACGACACGAATCTCGCTAAGGTACGTTGGAACAAAATTTCACAACCATCGGTGCACAGTCTAATCAGAGTCATAATTATTATCACTGCAAAAGGAGTCATATACCTTTGCAACTTCCCTATTTCATTTTATTTGACATTCCTTGGTAATGTCATTTAACAACGGTTATCACACGAAATTCCAGATAAAGTTCTTATATTTTCTTTTTCTGACTTCTGCATATAATGAGTTGACTTTCGCATTTTCTACTTCCCTAAAGGTTATCATACCATGAGGATTTCTTTCATAGTAGCGAATATTGATCTATTTCATTTCCTGGTAAATTCACACGTTACACATGCTCTATTTGTTGCGCATGTGGTTCATTTAAATTATAAAGACCACTAGAGGGCTTCATTCCGATTTGTTATTTTATCCAAACTCAAATATCATTCTGCTTTTTGCACTGTGAACTACATTATTGTAAAACGATGATTCTTTGATATCGAGTCAATAAATTTTGTTAAACCATTGAGGTGAAAAAATTATATTTTTATATATATGTATAAAATTATGTTTGAGGTATACCCTCATTTAAGTTTAGGTTAAGTTATTTATTATTGATAATTAATATTATTAGTAATAATATATTAATAATAGTAGTGTTGGTATTATTTTAATACTAGGGTTATTGTCAAGGGCAGGTATTGAATAGCCTAGCCTTAGTTAGGCATGGACTGGCCACCTATGCTTAAACAAGGCAACACTAACCAATATCCAACCATGATAAGGACCAGTTAATATAAATTAAGTCATCATACTTATTTAGTAAATTTTAATTATATATAACAATATTTTACTTTGTATTATAAGGAGAAGACATATTTTCATAAAACAATACAAGAATTAGAGGGACGAATAAAATTATATAAATAATTGTCTATCACATGTTTTGTGGTAACTATGTACAGTAACACTTTAGCAAGAAAATAACCATATAAGAATAATATGGTAGTTATCAAAATAAGTTGGGTTAAGGGAACATTGTACTATATAAGAATATTCTCCGTTTTCAATATTTTCACAACGTTATATGGTTTCAAAATGAAAATAAGTAATCACATAGAATCAATTTATTAAGTGATATATATTTACAAATTATTTTACAAATACTTTTGTACAATAAATATTTTTACATCTTTAATTTTCATTTAACGTTATAAATAATATTGATTTCTTTTACAAAATAATAATACTAAAATATTTTGTAATATAATAACTTCATTGCGGTGTTTTGTAATATATAGTAACTATAAGTTATTTTACATAGTATAGTAAAATACTAAAATAATATTTTATTAAAAAGTGGTGACCATTTACATATAGTAAAAATGCGTAACAATTAATATATATTACATAGTATTTATATTTGATATATAAGATACGGTTCAGACAGGGACACAAATAATATATATTACATTTGCTTTACAAATATAATATAATGGTTGGTCATGCCAAAACAACTTGTTTTTATTATATTTCGATCTCTAGGATATAATATGAAAAATATGGTCACTAATAGTGTACTATCACATTGTTTCACAATTAAAACAACTTGGAACTCTAAACAATAAAACACTAACTCTATTGTCTTTTGGTGTATCTTTGCAATTCATTCATCTCAACACTTTGATTTTCTGATATCATAAATATTTGACAAATCATTTTTCATGCTTTTATTTCATTTTGAACCAGTCGATTCTAAGTCTTCCTCAGTTACCAATCTAAGTAAGCTTTCTTTTGACAAAGAATTTTTATTTATTCTAAAAAGTCCTTCACATTCATTTTAAATATCTATTGATCATATATCTTTTGGCTTGAACCTAGTCACTTTGGAAATTATATCATTTTATCTCATTCGTTTGCTATCAATTTCTTGAACTAATTCAAGTTGAACCATTGAGTCCTACCTATTTTACAACTCATATTCACAAAATTAGATATTTTGATTCCGTGTCATTTATCTTAATATTGTTTTTATTAACTAAGATGTGACATAAGTTTAAAAGAAAAATCGTAAACCAAATCTCGAGGACGAGATTTAAAACAAGGTGGGTAGAATGTAACATCCCTATTTTTATCATATAATAATTATAGGTTTATTTAAATTTATTACCTACTAGTAACTAGTTTTATTTTTAATATAAATATTCATCCCAAATAGTTTTAAACACTATTTTATATAATTGGTTGAAATAATATAATTAATTGGCCTGTATATGGGTGACCTTTCTAAATAAAATAAAAGTATATAAAAACTCATATAATTAGACGGGTAGATTACGAGTAAGTTGACTGGTACAAATATAAAGTATTTAGACGGACCTAGTGACCGTATACTAATTAAATTATAAAAAATACATTGTATTTGAACCTACTCTATTTTTAACGAAACTTGGTTCAAAATGTAGACAAAAATATACTCATTCTAATGACATATTTATTATTTTCTAGAACGCCATATTTTAGAAATTATACGCGCCAGTTCTGTAAAACAGGTAAATTAAATATAAATACCTATAAAATATATATATTCAAAAATACTTTCGTATCCTTTATATTATATAATAAAATAATCATCATATATATTTTAAATCAAAATTATTTCGTGTCCCATACCAACTTTCATGTTTCATTTTGAGTAAATTAATAAAATAAATAATATTAATAATACCTATCTAAAAATTTCATATCAATCTAGGATATGTATGAAGTACACTTAAAATAAAAAGAGACCAATCAAAAGATGTCAGCATTGTGTAGACGTGTATGCATAATAAGAGGATAGGTGGCTAGCCTTTCTTTACACCTCAGAATGATTTGCGTGGATTCAAAGCTAACCATTTCACTATAAATAGAAAGGCATCAGTTCAAAATCAAACTGCCTTCTTTTATTTTTCTCACTAAAAAAATCGCCATCTCTCTCATAATCCTTTTTATTTTTACTTTTTCCTATAAATAATAATAATAAGGCTCTGTCTCGTTTTAAGTATTTTAACTCCCGATCACCGCTACCCTTTCCGATTGATCTGAGCCTCATAACGCATGTCAGGGCTCTGCCCGACTAAGTTCGTTTGGGTTCTGTCTCGGGACTTCGGGACAAGGTTGAATTAGGGGTACTATACTTAACACCATTTACAAAAATATATTTTTGTATAGTTCAGAAATTATACCCAAAATTTTACCAGGAGGTTTTCTAGTTGAACCCTAAAGTTAAAAAGTGGGTCCATTCTCTTTTCTCACTATTTTATTTCCTTTTTCTTTGTAATATAATTATATTCAAAAATGTCCCAAATCATAACAACTCTCACCAAAACTATTTTTATTATTATTATTATTATTTATATGTTGTCTAAAAAGAAACCCTAATTGAGACACCCAAATAATTCTACACAATTCCTAAAATTTTCATAACAATCAGAATCAGGATCAGGGCCCCTAAAACTCAAGGGGCATTTCCCATTCGATATTATCATCACAGTTTTACGTGTAAATCGATTTTAATCGATCTGTCGACTCACCAAGGCTTCCAAGACGCGTGGCAACCTTATGTTAAAAGTAACCCCGTCGCGCCACGCGACGCGCACACAAGGATCTCTCGCGTGGCGCGAGAGGGACGATTTTCTAGTATAAATAGGGGAGGTTGGCACTTAGCTTTCTACGTTGATTCGACGAACAAATTCGTTTTACACTTCGAGATATTGTCCGTTTACTACCAAACACACACTAGCTCGAATTCTGCTACGATACCGGGTATTAACTCGATCGCTATTACGATTCATTGTCCGATCGATCAATGTACTCAATGGATGTTTAAGTGCTGCCCACATTAGGGTGATGCTTTGTCATTAATCGTTAATTCGATGGATGTTTAAGCATAGCACTTTGTCATTCGTTGTGAGGGTTGATCTCGTGAGTTATCGTAATTGCTGTATTAAGTTACCTACCTAGTTCGTGTGCACTAGGTTACAAGGATAATCAATAGGCTAAGCTCTGCCTGTATAAATCTGCAATCTATCAAGGCTTATCTGTAGACTAAACTTTAGCCGTATGAATCGGCATGCTTATAATGTGAGTCATTCTCTCTTTTTATCAAAATTGTTTATAAAAGCATGTTTATTTTCAAAGTTATAATTACGGGGATTAAGTCTTTGTAATCACCAAGTTACATCCGGTATGTGGGGTTTTGTATACATTACTCGATAATCGTCACCATTGGGGCAGCCAATGGGGGATATGACCATAGTCACAGATCCGGTCGAGTGACAAATACCGTGGGTAGTTGGTTTGATATCAGAAACATTGTAATCGCTCTTAATACTGTAAATTATAACAAAAGTATTGTTTTAGTAAAATGAATGAACTCACTTAGTATTTTCCGCTGACAAAACCTTTTTAAAACGCGTTTCAAGTAATTACAGTAGATTGGAGTAAGAGATGGATACAGCACTGAAAGGCATCAAGAAGTGGCTTATTTATTAATTAAATCAATTTAAGAAATATTGTTTTATTTAATCAAATTTATCTTTATTAAAGCTACCATTATAAAACATGGGTTTATCCCATCTATTTAATAAATAAAATCCGGTGTTTTCTAAACTCTGATATTTTTCCTAACTCACGGTCCTGATGAAATTTCCGCTGCAATATTTTTCTAAATAATCACCGGTACCACTGGGCTGTTCGCGGCTCCCGATTCCGTCCAGGGTGGGTCGGGGGTCGTGACATGTTCTATGTTGGGAGAGCTTCGCAACGAACTAAACCACGTCCAAAACGGAGCTAAGATGAATAAGATATCGATGCTCAAAGTTGGGTGTTTGAAACATTGAATCCTGAAACAAAAGGGAAAGTAGCACCTTGTCCCACATAGGAGGAGAGATGGAACTTAAATGGATATTTAAGGTGGAACTCTCCATCCTTATTGTTTCATGGAAGCACACACTAGTGTCCTCGCGAAGGGTGCGGAGCACCATAACTCGCACTCGCACTCGCACACGCTCGCGCGCGCGTGGCGTGGGCGATGAGGCGCAATGTGGCGCTTTGATGGCGCACTTTGCACTTCGCACGCTCGCATCTCCGCGAGCCGCTTGAGAGCCGCCTTTGTATTTTTGACCGCGTGCGCGTGGTGGAGCATAAGGGTTGCAAGGACCAAGTGGTAGGTGATGCGGCGCATGACGTGGCAGTCATGCGCGCGCGAGTACACAAGGCACGGAGGCGCGCGGTTGCGCGCATGGTGCATGGTCCTGCTATGTCGTGCGCGGCGCACCAGAGTGAGCCAATACGGCGCGACTGTGTGGCGCGCTCGTATAGGCTCACAGGTGACGTGGCGCACGCGCGCATGTACTTGAGCCAAGAGGACGCACCGCGCATGGTGACGTGGCGCATGCGCGCATGGCAGTGAGCCAAGAGGACGCACCGCGCATGGGCATGCAGACCTGGGCGCGCGCAGAAGCTTCCAGCATTGAATGACAGTGCAGTTTCAGTCCAGCTTTGTAACTCACGAGTTAATAAGCTTTGACTGAGAATTAAATGACGTATTAAATTGCATTGAAGACGTTTAATGCAATTTAAACCTCTCATTTAATTCGTTTTAGGCTGTTTCAAACCGGGAGCTGTATAAATACAGCTCCATACCCAGCTGCAAAGGATACCAGCAACGCAACAACATACGCTACTTTCTTTCTACAATTCTCTGATTTTTCTCCTGCAAGTTTTCAAGGTAACCTTCGGGTTGTAGGCGAACTCCGGCAGTACTACTGCTCTGGCTGTTGTACCCTGGGAAACAAAACGAGTTCTCTTGGGAGACTCGGAATTTGTTTTAAGGGAAGCGTGTTGAACACGTGACTCAGCCACTCTGCTTCTACCCCTTTCTTGTATTTGGTTTATTTTCAGTTGTATTTGTAATTGTAATTTTGTCTTTCTCATTTCTGTTTGTTATCAGTATTAATAAAATTTGTTATTTTTATTTATTTACGCGAACGGTTCCTACAATCTTAAAACAAATTTTTAAAACCGTTCATGTAATCAAAACCATTCTGTTTGTGATTCAAACTAGTTTTGTTTTCACTCAGTTTGTGTTTTAAAAACAGATTTTTTTTTGTTGTTTTCTTCTTCAAAGGAGCGACTTTGGTTGAAAACAATTGGTTACATTCAGATTGTCCTAAAAAGTGCTAAAACTTTCTGATTTGGTTTTCAAAGTTGGACTTAGAAGCCAATTAGTAAGTTCTAAAAATTATAAATTTTCTGTTTTTGGTCTTCAAAGTTGGACTTAGAAGCCGAAACAGTAAATTGTGGTAAAATTAAAATTTAGTAGTTTCCTTCTGGTTTGTGCGTAAATCAGAATTTTTTACTAAAAATTTTAATTTCAATTTTTTCAGCATGTCGAACGAAAATGTCAACGTTAACAACACCACAAATGTTGTGACGGGAACCCCCTTTAACGCCACCACTATGGGAGCGACCACAGTGGCCAATCACACTGAACGACCCGAGAAGTTCTCGGGTCTACACTTCAAAAGGTGGCAGCAGAAGATGTTCTTCTACCTGACCACCATGAACCTTGCGAGGTTCTTAACTGAAACCGCTCCCCAACCTGCGGAAGGGGAGACCAGCGCTCAGGCTCTGAGCGCGGTAGAGGCTTGGAAGCACTCGGATTTGATTTGTCGAGGCTATGTAGTCAATGGTCTCTCGGATGCACTGTATAATGTGTACTATAATATCAAGAATTCCAAAGAATTATGGGAGTCTTTGGAGAAAAAGTACAAAACGGAGGATGCGGGAACAAAGAAATTTGTTGTCGCCCGTTTCTTGGACTTCAAAATGGTTGATAACAAGACTGTTATGAACCAAGTCCAAGAGTTGCAAATTATACTGCATGACATCCATGCGGAGGGAATGGTACTTAGCGAGACATTCCAACTGGCAGCGATGATTGAAAAGTTACCTCCTGGTTGGGTCGATTTTAAGAATTATCTTAAACACAAACGAAAGGAGATGACTTTAGAGGACCTTATTGTTCGTCTTCGGATTGAAGAGGGCAATAGAATTGCCCTAAAAGGCAACCAGGCGCAAACTTCTGCTAGCGCAAACGTGGTTGAGCATGGGCAATCCTCTAAGGGCGCGAAGGGTAAGGGGAAAAAGGACAAAGAAAAAGCAAAGGCTAGCAAACTTGGACCGAAGAAAGGGGTTGTGAAAAAGAAACCTCCAACGTTCCAAGGGACTTGTTACAACTGTGACGAGCCGGGGCATCGGGCTAACCAATGCAAGAGACCAAAGCGTGAGCGCGCGCGCATGGTGGATGAAGATGGAATGCCTTTGGTGGCAATGATTTCCGACAAAACCGCAGTGTTGGATGAGGTCAATGCTGTGACCAACACTCCAAAAGGGTGGTGGATTGACACGGGAGCGACCCGTCATGTGTGCCCAGACAGGAGCCTCTTTACCACCTTCAAGGAGCTTGCGGAAGATGAGAAGCTGTACATGGGAAATGCAGCCACCGCGGACGTCAAGGGTGAAGGAATGGTGATTTTGAAGTGGACTTCAGGGAAGGAGCTCACTTTAAGCAACGTGTTATATGTTCCAGACTTGCGCAAGAGTCTAGTCTCGGGATGGTTGCTTAATAAGTTTGGATTTCGTTTAGTTTTTTAGAGCGATCAATTTGTACTAACTAAACGAGGAATGTATGTAGGCAAGGGCTATGCCCAAAAGGGTATGTTCAAATTGAATGTAATGGCTGTGAAAAAGAACATGAATAAAATTGCTACTACTTCTACTTATATGCTTGAGTTTTCTGAATCGAATAAATGGCATGGTAGATTAGGTCACGTAAATTTTAATTCAATACGCCGTTTAATCAATTTAAATTGTATACCAACATTCCATATTGATTCACACTATAAGTGTGAAACTTGCGTTGAATCCAAACTTACAAGAACATCATCGAAATCGGTTGAACGAATAACCGAACCCCTTGATTTAATTCACACCGATATATGTGATTTAAAAGCGGTACCCACAAGAGGTGGAAATAAGTACTTCATCACGTTTATTGATGATAGTACTAAATATTGCTATGTATATTTACTAAAAAGTAAAGATGAAGCAATAAGTAAATTTATCTTGTATAAGAATGAAGTTGAGAATCAACTTCAAAAGAAGATAAAAGCTTTGCGAAGCGACCGAGGAGGCGAATATGTTGCACCTTTTGCCGATTTATGCGCAAAAAGTGGCATTGTACATGAGTGTACACCTCCTTATTCTCCATAATCAAATGGCGTAGCGGAACGAAAGAACCGCACATTGAAAGAAATGATGAACGCCATGTTGATAAGTTAGGGGATGAGCCAGGAAATGTGGGGGGAGGCCATTCTCTCGGCCAATTATCTTTTGAACAAGATACCATTGAAAAAGAGAGACGAGACTCCATATGAGTTATGGAAAAAGAAAAATCCTTCATATAAATACTTGAAAGTGTGGGGGTGCCTAGCAAAGGTGATTGTACCACCTCCTAAGGCTCTTAGGATAGGACCCAAAACTGTTGATTGCATATTTATTGGGTATGCGCATCAAAGTAGTGCACATCGCTTTCTTGTACATGAGTCCAAGAATCCTGATGTATACGTAAACACTATCATGGAGGTGAATCCTAACGTTGTGTCTTACTTTGAAAATGTGTTTCCTTTGAGAAGACAAACACATGCAACGTCATCAACACCTAATTTTGAAGTAGGTGAAAGCTCATCTAGACGAGTTGATGAGGTAGTTCATGATAAGACACATGAACAACCTGAGGTTGAAGAAAGTGACCGTAGGCGAAGCAAAAGGCCAAGGGTTGAAAAATCCTTCGGTCCAGACTTCGTTAGCTATATGGTTGAGGGCGAGCCCAATACATATCGCGAAGCGGTTTCTTCTTCAGAAGGACCTCAATGGAAAGAAGCAATAAGAAATGAAATAGATTCTATATTGCAAAATCATACTTGGGAGTTAGTAGATCTTCCACCTGGTTGCAAACCACTTGGATATCGCTGGATATTCAAAAGGAAGACGAAAACTGATGGAAGTATTGATAAATACAAGGCTAGGCTGGTGATTAAAGGATTTAGACAAAAGGAAGGTCTAGATTACTTTGATACCTACTTTCCTGTGACGCGCATAACCTCGATTAGATTGGTTCTTGCTATAGCGACTTTAAGAAATTTGGAAGTTCACCAAATGGATGTTAAAACCGCATTTCTAAATGGCGATTTAGAAGAAGAGATTTACATGGAGCAACCTGAAGGTTTCTCTGCCCCAGGTCAAGAGGGTAAAGTATGTAAACTCGTCAAGTCTTTGTATGGCTTGAAGCAAGCACCAAAACAATGGCACCAAAAGTTTGATCATGTCATGATTGACAATGGTTTCAAAATAAATGAGTGCGACAAATCTGTTTATTTCAAAGACACAAATGAAGGTTATGTGATTTTATGCCTTTATGTAGACGATATGCTTATCATTGGGAGTAATGATAAAATTATCAAAGCTACTAAAAGCATGTTAAAAGCGAGATTTGACATGAAAGACATGGGTTTAGCGGATGTGATTCTTGGAGTAAAGATCATAAGAACCCAAGAAGGTCTTGTGTTAAGTCAATCTCACTATGTGGATAAAATTCTTGAAAAATTCAACTCGGGAGATACGAGTGTAGCTCGAACTCCAGTTGATACCTCCCAACATCTCAAGAAGAATAAAGGAGATGGAGTTGCTCAGTTAGAGTATTCAAGAATTATTGGCAGTCTAATGTATCTAATGACATGTACTAGACCCGACTTGGCTTACGCGGTGAGTAGGCTAAGTAGATACACCAGCAATCCGTGCGCGGATCATTGGAAAGCTATCACGAGGGTGCTTAAATACATAAGATACACAAGAGATTATGGACTGCATTATACCCGACAACCAGCAGTGATCGAAGGATACACTGATGCAAACTGGATATCGGATAATAAAGATTCCAAATCAACAAGTGGTTACGTGTTTACACTTGGAGGAGCTGCTATTGCTTGGAAGTCTTCTAAGCAAACGGTGATAGCAAGATCCACAATGGAATCCGAATTTATCGCCTTGGATAAGTCAGGCGAGGAGGCGGAATGGCTACGTCAATTCGTGGAAGATATTCCAAGATGGCCAAAGCCTTTGCCAGCCATATGTGTACATTGTGATAGCCAATCAGCGATTGGTAGAGCTCAAAGCTTGATGTACAATGGCAGATCAAG
Source organism: Helianthus tuberosus (assembly GCA_030545235.1). Lineage (NCBI taxonomy): Eukaryota > Viridiplantae > Streptophyta > Magnoliopsida > Asterales > Asteraceae > Helianthus > Helianthus tuberosus. The sequence goes on along the minus strand of CM060396.1, from coordinate 8,682,618 downwards.
GCATATGCGACGTAGACATAACACGATACGACAACTACTCTCAACGGGTGTTATCACAATTGATTATGTGAGATCAACGGATAACATTGCGGACCCGTTAACAAAAGGCTTAAGCAGAGAGTTAGTAGAAACGTCGTCAAGAGGAATGGGACTAAAGCCCGTGATAAATGGGAATATGAGGGAAACCTAACTTAGTTGACTGGAGATCCCAAGATCTAAGTTCAATAGGACAACTTAATCATATTACCAAACGGAGTCACTGTGGGGGAGTACCCCAAACTAAATAAAAGGGAGTTACATATACTTCCTAGTCCATTCCAATCTGTGAAATTGAAGTGAGGCTAAGCATATTAAGGTTAACGATTACGGGAAATCAAATAACCATGATGCTTTTAATGATTCAGAGGAATCACCTATGTTAGAGAGAAGTAGGGTCGCTTCAAATGGATTTGTGGGGTGCGCAAATCCTAGAGCTCTCGCAGAACCAGGCTAGTGTTCCAGGACCATAATAGGACACGACAATGAGGACTTGGCCAAACCAGGGAGAGTATTGTGTGAAGTGTATTGTCGTTTACACAAATGGGGGTATGTTCAAGGACATCGCGTCTACACACCGCTAGTAAGCTAAGTGCGCTTCACAAAAGAAGGTTCAAAGGTGACAACCTACCTATCTTGCAATACTCAACTGTCGAAGTTTATCGTTGAAAAGTGTAAGGAAAAGATCCATTTCCATACATGTGGGGGATTGTTGGAAATTTGATGAAAATAGCATTTTTCATGTGGGGGATTGTTGGAAAAATAGGTGAAAATAGCATTTTTCACAAATATAGGAAAATGATTTTTTCCTATTTTGGACTAGAAATAAATATAATAAAATGAGCGGGTTTTATATATTTATTTGTGGGATTGTGTTCTGTAACATCCCTATTTTTATCATATAATAATTATAGGTTTATTTAAATTTATTACCTACTAGTAACTAGTTTTATTTTTAATATAAATATTCAACCCAAATAGTTTTAAACACTATTTTATATAATTGGTTGAAATAATATAATTAATTGGCCTGTATATGGGTGACCTTTCTAAATAAAATAAAAGTATATAAAAACTCATATAATTAGACGGGTAGATTACGAGTAAGTTGACTGGTACAAATATAAAGTATTTAGACGGACCTAGTGACCGTATACTAATTAAATTATAAAAAATACATTGTATTTGAACCTACTCTATTTTTAACGAAACTTGGTTCAAAATGTAGACAAAAATATACTCATTCTAATGACATATTTATTATTTTCTAGAACGCCATATTTTAGAAATTATACGCGCCAGTTCTGTAAAACAGGTAAATTAAATATAAATACCTATAAAATATATATTCAAAAATACTTTCGTATCCTTTATATTATATAATAAAATAATCATCATATATATTTTAAATCAAATTATTTCGTGTCCCGTACCAACTTTCATGTTTCATTTTGAGTAAATTAATAAAATAAATAATATTAATAATACCTATCTAAAAATTTCATATCAATCAAGGATATGTATGAAGTACACTTAAAATAAAAAGAGACCAATCAAAAGATGTCAGCATTGTGTAGACTGTGTGGCGCGCTCGTATAGGCTCACATGTGACGTGGCGCACGCGCGCATAGACTTGAGCCAAGAGGACGCACCGCGCATGGTGACGTGGCGCATGCGCGCATGGCAGTGAGCCAAGAGGACGCACCGCACATGGGCATGCAGACCTGGGCGCGCGCGCAGAAGCTTTCAGCATTGAATGACAGTGCAGTTTCAGTCCAGATTTGTAACTGACGAGTTAATAAGCTTTGACTGAGAATTAAATGACGTATTAAATTGCATTGAAGACGTTTAATGCAATTTAAACCTCTCATTTAATTCGTTTTTGGCTGTTTCAAATCGGGAGCTGTATAAATACAGCTCCATACCCAGCTGCAAAGGATACCAGCAACACAACATCATACGCTACTTTCTTTCTACAATTCTCTGATTTTTCTCCAGCAGGTTTTCAAGGTAACCTTCGGGTTGTAGGCGAACTCCGGCAGTACTACTGCTCCGGCTGTTGTACCCTGGGAAACAAAACGAGTTCTCTTGGGAGACTCGGAATTTGTTTTAAGGGAAGCGTGTTGAACACGTGACTCAGCCACTCTGCTTCTACCCCTTTCTTGTATGTGGTTTATTTTCAGTTGTATTTGTAATTGTAATTTTGTCTTTCTCATTTCTGTTTGTAATTAGTATTAATAAAATTTGTTATTTTTATTTATTTACGCGAACGGTTCCTACAGAGATTACATGAGACATTTTCAAACAAAGAAGCAGAAGAGAAGTTGATGTCTTCCGCCTACTTCTTTGACAGCTGCAAAATGGCTGCTGCCTACTCTGCCACAATCTTTGACAAACCACTGCAGCTATCTTTGACAAACCACAAGAGTGGCTTCACACTCAACAATCTCCCACTTGAAGCCACGGAACAATCTTCACCTGTGCTTCAACAGTGCATCTGTATTTCTGTAAGAATCTTTAGTACCTTCCTAGTTACCCCGCCTTCATTATTCCTGAAGGCCAGCTGAAGCTCCCCCGAACTCCAACCCAACAGTCTTACCAGACCCAGCCGTGACTGAAACCGCCACTGACTCATTCTCTATCTCAACCGGCTTGCACACTCCACCGGATCCAGAGATACACCGAGAATCAAAACCACTCTCCAAATTCAGCAAGTGTTTCCCAGGAGAGATTTTATCAATCGGAATACCAGTCTTCAAAACCCAACGGAGTTTTCTGACTTTACCCGGAACACGTCCCATGCTCCCACTGTCACTAAACTCCTGATCTAGTTTAAACCTCCGATCCCGTTCAGCTTGAATCACCTTGGCACCATGCTTCGCCCTTGCAATACGAACCCTCTTTTGCCCCTTAGATTCAGCGAACCAAACTTTGTCTTGCTTAACCGGGATGGTCACTCCCTCAGCAGATACCTTAGCCATATACAATTATCCTCGCTTCTTTCCACGTGCAATAACCAGATTCCCGTTAATCACCTTCCATTTACCCAATGGAGTAACCAGATTAACATCTCCCATGCCCGTAACACAAAGAATTTGATCATTAGCTAATCGTATCTTCCCAAAGTTACCTTCTTTCAGATTCACCATCATTTCCCCGTTGTGCATGGCGTGAAACGAAGCACCAGAACCCATGACCCAAGAGTCTTCACTGCCTTCCACTGAGTCACAATGCATCAAACCCAGACGCATTCTCAGAAGCAGAATTCAAATATTCATGACATCGACTCCAAAAGATGTCTGAACCTCCATGCAACCCACAAGTCAACTATGCCCAGCTCCCACTGTAACTGTTATCCCAACCCGTGCCAAACGACACTCCATGAGCCGAACCTTTACTCGTACTCTTCCTGTGAAAAACCTTCACCCAGTACCAGTACAAAGATCCACTCAAATGTCAAACAGCTGATCACCACCGAACAAGGAATACCATCCACAATTCCAGACCAGCTAACCGACAAACGATTATAACTACAATAGAGCTTTCAACAAGCAATAGTTCCATGACTTACAATTGACTTTCTTTTCACTTGTGTCAACATCAACAACTCTATTGATTCCATTTTCTTCAAGTTCTCACCCATCGACCAGTACCACATCCAAGTTCCCATGACAACCCAATCAACCGAAACCCGAAACCATCACCTCGGTTCCACAAATTTTTCGGTTCATAATAAATGTCAAAACATGAACTTGAAACACAAACCATATTTAGCCCGCAACCCAAACTCGACCAACGGCTGAATATCCCAGCGGCTCCAATCGAATTAAAAAACGGCTAAATAATATTTTAATTTGGTACAAACCTCGATCACCTCGCCTAAAAAAAAATTAATCTGGTGATCTCCAAGAGTTTACCCGGCTCCAGTCGACTAAAAAATTAATCGACAACCACAAACTCTAAATCACTCGATCACCTAGTCCCACAACAAAAAATATATCCTTCTTATTTTATTTGTTGTTAGACCCACAAGAAATAAAAAAAAACAAAAAAAAATCTCTTTTTTTTTTCTTTTTTGAACGTGGATACAAGACAAAAAAAATAACTTTTGACGAAAAAGGTTTTTTTTTTCTTTCACATATTCCACCAAAAAATACTCTGCATTGCACTTCTTCTTCTACCTTCCTTCTTCTTCTTCAACGACAGCAGCAAAGAACAATTTTTTTTTTCTTCTTTCTTTTATTTTGAACGAGAATAAGCAACCAAACAAGAAAACCTTTCATTTTTCTTCTTTCAAACACAAGACAACAACATAACCAGCGATTCACAGGGCTCCGGCGATTCCAGTCGGCTTCAGACTACCGACACACCAACCTAATCGCGATCTCAGGTATTTTGTCTTTCTTTCTAATCGTGTTCTTCGTGTGTAACCGAGCCGTAGCTCTGGTACCAGTTGTTGGGGTATACGCACGCGGAAGCAACACACACTCACGAACAATCAACCGCAGAAATAGAAAAAAGAACGACACAAGAATTTACGTGGTTCGGTCGCCAACTGCAACCTACGTCCACGGGGCAACTAAGGTATTTCTTTCATTCCGTTGCACACAGATTATAATACAGATCAGTTTCTTATATAGAGATTACATGAGCCATTTTCAAACAAAGAAACAGAAGAGAAGTTGATGTCTTCCTCCCAATGTTTTCAGAACCGGACCGGAGGTCGACCCGGTCGTCTTACGGGGTCAAAGGTCAGACCGGTCCGACCGGTTCGACCGGATTTAAGACCCGGATTACGTCATAAATTATATAACTATATAAGTGTTTACAAATACAAGTATAATACAAATAATATATATATATATTTTGTTTCTATGCCTTCACTTTCATAGCATCAAATATCTGAATTTCTAGTCTAAGTGATAATGTTTAAAATTAAAAACTGTGTACAAGTTTAACATGATATTTATTCTAAAAGGACAAAAAAGAAAAGGTGGAGAACTGTGCATGCTTTTTATGTGTAGGCTTCACCGTATACAAGAAAATGTGCAGGCTTTTTCATGTGTATATTGTCATAAATGACCCTTTTTACCCTTACAAAATTACCCAACTACCCATCATCTTGTTCACATCATCTCTCCACACTAATTCTCATCGGAAAAACGTTAAATCCACCATTCTTGCCGGAAAAACTTCCAGCAACATTTCTGACCGGCCCGACCCACTGGCCATGACCCGCCGGCCCGACCGCCCGGCTGCCGGCCCGACCACCGGCCCAATGTTGAAGCGGCTCAAACAAGCGAACCGGCCCGCTCTTGTCTCCGGGTCCCGGCCGGACCGGTCCGACCGGCCGGCCCGGTCCGGGTTTCAAAACATTGCTTCCTCCTCTCTTTGACAGCTGCAAAATGGCTGCTGCCTACTCTGCCACAATCTTTGACAAACCACTGCAGCTATCTTTGACAAACCACAAGAGTGGCTTCACACTCAACAACAAGGAGGGGTCCCATTCAACAACAATGTCCATCTATCTACTTGGTATTTTTTTAATACAAAATTTATATACTATTAATTTAAAACAATTATAAGCATTACTGCTTGTACCATATGCTACTAAGTTTGTACTGTATCATAGGCATTAACATCTTGTACTTTATGCTATTATGCTTTTCTTAGCAATTATGTATTGTAACTTTTGGGTTGATTGTTGTAATCTTTTCTAAGGGTAGGGGCGCTCTACTAGTTATTATTAATAATAATAATTCACTCAAGTTTAATATTACAAGACACCCTCAATTTTATATTTGATTTAAGTAAATTTTAAAGTTTTAACTCGTATTCTCTAAAAAAAAAGTTAATCACATGGTTAGTGCATGTGTTAGGTGAATATTACCTTTTTCATTTTTAAGTTATTCTTTTGGAGTTTTAGTTTTGTATATGTGATTATTATATAACTAGATGTAAAACTCACTAATCATAAGTTTCAATAGTTTCATATTAAAAAAGTGAGAGCCAATGGACCGTCGGAAACCTATCCCGGAGTCCATTCTACGGCGAATCACAAAATTCTACGTCTCCAATCTTTCGGATCGGTGTAGCGGCTATGACTTAGCTGGGTTCGTTCAGGAGTTCGAGGTGATTTTCGACATATATATAACAAGGAAAAGGGATAGATTCGGGAATAGATTTGGTTTTGTGTCAATGCTGGATGTCAAGAATAAGGAAGAGACCGAGAAAAGCCTAAATACGATTCGTATGGGAGGATTTGCTTTAAAGGTTAACGTTGCTAAGTTCGTTTTGGAAGATGGTGAGATCCGTGAAGATGTCAGGAAGGCGAATACACAAGAGGAAGATTATATACGGAAGGGGAATGTGGGCGCCGGCAAGGTGCATGAGAAGGAACAACCGACACATACTAGAGGCCGAACGTTTAGTGATATCTTGATGGGGAGAAACGGCAACGAAACTGATCAGTGGGTAGTCTCTATTGATCATAATGTCAATGCCTTTTCTAGTTTGTATGGGAAAGCCATTGTGGCGAGTATGATTGACTTGGATGCTTTAGAAAACATCAATGATATTTTGAAGACAATTAGTCCATCAGGAGGTAAGATTCAGTTTTTGGGTCGGTTGAAGGTTTTATTATCTTTCAAAGACAGTAAGAATGCGGTGGAAGTGTTGGAGGCCGCTAGAAACATTTTGGGTAGATTTGCAAATCTCGAGATGTGGGAAGGGCAGGCGGTGCCTTGTGATCGCCTTGCCTGGTTAAAAATACAAGGTATTCCCTTGAATATTCTCAAGAACGAAGTAGTTGATGCTGTCGGTGGCCTGTTCGGTATGATAATTCACAAGGCGAACATGTCGGAGGATGAAAGAGAGTTGTCGTTCGAGTACGTTGGTGTATTAATCAGGAATGGTAAACGAGTTGTGGAGGAGGTGATAATTCAGTGGCAAGGGAATCACTTTCCGGTGTGGGTTACGGAGGAAGCTGATGATTGGTTACCGGAGTTCCTTAAAGGCGGAAATGACAATCTTGAAAAGCATAATGGGAATGATGACGAGGATAAGGAAAGGGTCTTGGAAGAGAAGAACGATACTGGCTCTGAATCTTTTCAGTCGGAGTCTAAAGTGCCGCCGGAGAACATGGGTACTACCGACGCCGGAGTAGGGAAGTCGGTTGAAAGGGGTCAAAGGGCCATTAATAACGAAACCGAAATTAATGGGATTGAGTATAATTCCCCTTCATTACAGAAACCGTTATATGAGGAAAGGAGTCATGATTGCCAATTTGCGTCGGGTCCCACTTTTTCCTTTGACAATTTTAATGAACTAGTTCTATACCCGTTCGGTGGACGGGCTAATGGTATAATGATATAAGGGTGTAGGGAGTGGTTAAACACTTTGGAATGACAAACCAAAAAACCGACCAATCAGAGCGCGCCATGTCAATCAGTCAAAAGTGTTTAAACTTTGCTGAAAAGTGTTGGCAATGGTTTAAACACTTGCTGAGTGGCAAACTTTTTTTTTTATTTTCTGTTTTTTTTTTTAATTTAAGATAAAATGGAAAAAACATAAACTTTTTATAAATAAAAATAAAGCATTACATTTTAAGTAAAAATAAAGCATTACATCTTAAATAAAAATAAAACATTACATTTTAAATAAAATCTAACTTTAAAAAATAACTAAAAATCACAAGGCCATCCATATTTTTTTGCGATCTCACGTTTTCTAGCCAGTGTGATTGCCAACATAGCAGGGTGAACATTGTCGGTAGGCTGATTATACGTCTCCAAGTCCTTGTCGAACATTGTTTGTCGCAACGCCTCTCGTTGCTCATCCGCCAAGGTCAAGTATTTTTCCTCTCGTACACGTTTAATTTCCATTATCTCTTTTTTCATGGCCTTGTACTCTTCGAATTTGTGTGTTATATCTCTTGGATCTTCGGTTCTTGAAGACGGCCCTTTGTCCTTTTTCTCCTTCCTCGTTTGTCGTCTTGGTGGTGGTGAAGGATCCTCGTTTATGTCGGGAAGACTTTGTTTTTCGAATCCGCTCGAGATTTCGACATTCGGTGATCCTCGTGTATAATTTCCCGAATCCGAAGACTTTCTTTTTCGACCCGAGCCGGAGCTTTCTTCATTCATCAAAGGTACCGGCGACCACTTTTGATTTGTTCTAAGAACCTCCCAAGCCGCAACATGAGCGAAATCAATATGTTCTTTGCTTTTGTAATCCTTTAGCGCTTGCTTCATTACATAAGCATCGTCACTCCCGCTAGGACGTAAACGATCCTAAAATAATATTTCGTTAAAAAATAATATTTCGTTAAAAAATAAACCGTATAAAAAAATACCGCTTGATGATATCCCCCGTTGAATGTGTTAATTTTTGTTTGCATCGTCATCCATTTTGAGCGAACTTGGTGGTGGGTTCGGTTACTTCCTCCGACCGTTTCATTGTAGTGGTTTAGAACTTTCTTCCCATCCTTCTTTTGTTGATTGCCTTTCTTTTATTCAAAGTGCAATGAACAAAAGCCTTTGCCAACGCCTCTTCTTGTCTAGGCGACCAATTTTCCCGTTTGGCTTTTCCTTTTCTTTCTGGTTCATCCGCAATATCTTCATCATCATCTAACTCTTGTTCTTGGGTTTCCGGCACGAACTCCTCATCGGCGTCATGTTGTACGTCTCTCGGTGATTGTGACATTGGGTTTTGAAAAGCAAACGGGTCAAAAGCATTTTGCGCTTCTGGGGAGTAATCATAATAACCGGGTTGAGTCATCCTCGGACCGTATTGCATCCAATTTTGGGTGGGTTGGGTATCATAACCGAAAGGTTGATGCATGGGTTGGTTAAAATAAAATGGAGGTTGGGTTTGATTCGCAAACCCAAGTTGTGGATTAAACGGGACACTAGTACCACCCGAACCACGTTTATCTTGAGCCCTCGACTTTGAACCGGACCCTACCATTTTCTTCTTGCCTTCACCCTTCTTTGAGCCTTCCATTTTTTTCAACATATTTGAAAGTGTTGTAGATTGAAATGTAAAAGAGGATCAGAATGAAAGTTCAAGATTATTTGGGTAGTATTTATTTATGGTGTAAATTTTGAAAACAAAAAATAAATTTTTTTTTAATTTGAACGGTATTATTACCGTTGGAGGACAAAAAAACGGTCAAAAAGCATGGTTCCCGAATCGGCATGCTGTCCTCGATTCCTTTGCTTTGCCGCGTCGCCAAAAGATCGGCGCCGGTGTTTGCCGATCGGCAAACTGGTTTGACGCGTGTTGCCGAGTCCCACACCGTACACCCTAAGTATTTTATTGTTTGTAATCTAATTAAAATATTATTTGTTTAAAACCAAAAGGAAACGTGTGAGTTTTTTAGTGAAAAGAGTTCATACGTAGATATGTATTATGCCTAAAAATAGCAAAGCGAGTTTGTTAGCAATTTTAAGGATCAAATAAGAGGTTCCTGTCAATAATTTGCTCAATTTATAATGTGTTAAGAGATATACGAAGGTATAATAATCTGTGCAGGACACATTTAATATATGAACACAGAAGTGCACACATATAGTAGGCAAATCCAGACCTAAAAATATCTATAAGTGCCGTTCAAAAAAAATATCTATAAGTTTGGTATAAAAAGGAATAGTAGCGTGAAAGAAAATAGGTATCTAAACAGTTTAATACACGATAAAAAAAGATGTGTCTAACATGTCCAAGTATGCACAAACAACATATCACCTCTTCACGGATTTCCCGAAGAAGTGTAGGGACTGAAATCGCAGCCTTGTTCTTTAATCTCTAAACTATTGATTGGTTTCTGCAAAATAAATGATTGAAAAGAGCATAATCAATGTGCAGCAATAGGTATGACAAAGTGGTGGCTTTGTCCCTTCAAACATAAAACCCAATTGTTCAGTAAAAACAAATGAGTTGTATTATATTATAGAAAGAATATAAGAATTATAAAATGTTAACTTACAAGTGGTTTTGGGTCCATATTTTTCAACCTGGTATCTTGAATAGAAAAACAAATGAAACAAATCAATTGAAAGCAGAATGTTTTATTAGAAAACTTACGTTGGGCTGTTGTTTAACTATGATAAGCTTCACCATGTTTGCAGTTTTGACTCTTGAGAGCAGTAGGAAATACCTTTATTTGCGTGTGTTGAGAGCAGAAGGTAAGTTTTCTTTTCGTAGTCTCTCTAGTCTACAGCTTATATACATGTTTGTATGACAGGTGCACACCGCAAAATGCTGCCACGTGCCCTCTAGTTAACTTCTAATACCCCACGTTGAGTGGAGGAACTGTTTGACAGTTTCCATGTTTTTTTGGAGTTTTGTAACTGGTAAGGGAACAAAAAAAATTGAAAATGGTGTAGAATACACTAAAATATATATATATTTTATAGCTGTTTATTTTTTATTATATACAACTTTATTATTATATTTTAAAAAAATATTTTTTATCTGAATACAGGTATTTAAAAAGTCTGGTTTTAGCTGTATTTATTTCATTCTGTTTTACGTTACCCCGGGTTTTTTTTTTCTTTTGCAAATCTCGATAATGGACAACATTCGATTCTTGTTTTAACGTTTTGATATTTTTTATTACATAGATAGCATCAATTTAATTATATAACTTTTTAATTATTAACTTTAGAATTAGTAAATTTTTCACACGGAACGTGTGTTTTAACACCCGGGTGGGTAGATTGTTTTCTTTAATGGGACTGTTTCCTTTTTCAAGACAGATAGAACGTGGGTTGGCTTTCAAAAAAACAAAAAGATAGAGAACATGGGCTATATCCTTCCCTGGAATTTCGGCTGAGCAAGTCAAAAGGAATCCAGAAAAAACCTCCCCTGTTTTTTCTGATTTATGACGGTCAAGATTAAATCTTAGGCTGATCCAATGGTGCAGATTAGTTATGTTCCCCTTTGACTTTAAGGGGAAAAAAGAATATATAATTGGAGGGTGGTTTCTCAGCAGGTAACCATAAAGTCAAAAAAAAAAAAAAAGTGGGTTGCTATGGGCTGGCCCAGTGACTATATTTCAAGTGGATCAAATGGAGTGAAAAAGGGGAAACGGGCCAGGAAAAAAGATCTGTTTGGGCTTAATAACTTGTTGGGTATTGATGATTAGTCTGACTCCATTATGTCTGACCAAGTCAATGAAAGAGATGGGGAAAAACTTTTCAGAAAATGAGGGTTTCACAGCTCAGCGGTTAATGGAGATGGTCCTTTGGATTTGAATAATCAACCGATTAAAGAACAATGAGTACCGCAGGTGGCAAATAAAAATAATACAACTGATGGTCCGACTATTGGGGAGGAGGCCGAGATCTTGCTGAACGGGGTGACCGTGGGTTCCGACGGTGATCCAGAGGTAATAACTACGATCGTGATGGGAGAAAAATTGGGTGCCAAGTTGTCTTCATTTGATAATTTGGTGAACGATTCTATTGTCCAAGAAGGCGTAGAGCTAGGTAAGCTATGAATCTGTTATCTGTGAACATTCATGGGATTGGGGTTACTGGTAAACCGGGTTGGATTAAAAGGTTAAAGATGGAATTTGGGGTGTCTTTTTGGCTATGCAGGAGACTATGTGTGCTGATACAGAGGAAAAGTCAGCTTTGAGATATTTCCTCCTCCAATAATAGAAAAGTCATACAGAGGAAACTTCATAACACTTATAAACAATGCAAAAGTCAGCAATTTTGTTGATCCTGAGGGGTGGCGTCCACATCACAATTACTGTCTACCAACTACTTTATCATGTGGCTGAAAACAGAGATAACTCAGGCTCAAAGGATTAATTACCTCTCTATATAGTTCCCCTAATTAAATACTTATAATACATTTTAGAATAACTATGGGTAAAAACTCTATATTAAGAATATGGAAAATAAGTATAACTCTTAAAAGAAACATATATAAAAGTTTAACCATTTATTAAGAATTACATTCAATTATTTATAATTAAACAATTAATAAATCTATGACATGATAATCATCACTGAGAATTAAACCTTAATCACATTCAATTATTTGTAATTATCCACTGTTTAATTGCCTCTTTGAGCCTTGCACGACAAGTTGGCTTCAATCCGAAATTCCCAACAGGGGATTACACTATTACAGCTTTGATGAAACAAATTAATTAGTATAAAAGTAAGCACTGGAAATCAGATCCAAAAAGGCATATAGAATAAATTTTATAAAATAATGCTGAAGACATCAGGTTTTGAGCATAATTTATCAATCGTAATCAAAAGACAACGTTGGATTAATTCAAGCGCGTAGGTGAGCATAACTGTGCCGAGTATACACAGAGGGCCGGGTTGATAACTGTTACCTCACCATACGCCATTTTAGCTCCAGTCCACGGCCTTAGCTTGCGGGGTGTTATTAGACATAGTTTAATATTATATTATATTATATTTGAGGTTTTAGAGTGTAATATTATCTTTTATATATATATACTCTCTTGTACATGTATCAATCTTTAATCACAGATGAAATCTTTGTTTATGTAGGATTCCACCATAAGGTGTGCCTCAATGAACCAAAGGGGACATAACCCACCTGTCTGTATTCATAAGATTCCAGGTGATGGTCTGGACAATTGATTTTCAAGCTCTAAGTCATCTATCACAAAGTCACATAATAGGAGAAAATGGACTCACAAAACACAAATTTTAGTAGCCATATTCAGCAATTAGCCTATTTTGTGCCTACATTGAAGGATACCTTTAATTTTGTGCCTACATTGAAGGATATCTATAATGTCAAAGAAGCAAAATCAAACTTAAAAATCTATTAAATTAAAGCATATAAACGTGGGGCATATTACTGAAATTGAATAATATTTGTTGATGCTAGAAACAAAATCTTTAAAAGCCGTTGATAAAATAAATAAACAAAAGTGCATAATCCCCTAACAAGCACGAGAAAGGGGAACCCTTGCTGCCACTGTGCTGCTCACACATGTGTCTGTGTTTGGGTAAAATGAGAGAAGCAAGGTATTTATATCCGGTTTAAATAAGGGTGTGTTTGGGTGTATATCGCGTATAAGGGGTGTTGGGGACAGGCACAAACAGTTTTGGGTGTTGTTTATTAATCAGATAATTACCATGCACAGCATTCATCTAGTTCGGGCTTACCATTCTTCTGATTACATTTAGTGTTTGATTGACATGCATGATTTTACGATTTAGCACAAAATAATCATCAAACATGTCAAGATTAGAAGAAGATACCTCATTCAATTTGTTATGTTTTTTCAAGTGAATGACGATCAAAACTGTGAAGCCTGTGATTTCAGCTTCTTCTCATACCCTGCAACCTAGCAATCATGTTGTAGAAGAATAAAAGAGGTAAATGGTATAACATTTAACAATCATATGAAATGAAATGTAAAGGATCCATTTATTAATAAAATATCATTCTTGCGCAATACTGAATCTATATTTAAGGAACAAAAAAGTAAACTGCAGATGTGTGTGTGTGTTGGTGATCCAGAAACCTTAACAACCGTGCCACCATATCAACAAATGACACATTGATTGTTGTTCTCAAAATAAGTTATTAATCCCAACACCTCTGAGTAAAACCTCATCATGGTTTGCATGATTAGACCTACTTTGTTCATTGAGGCATTTCATCAAACAGTTGGTATGCATGAAAATTTTGCCATTCATTTAGGTTCCTTTATTTAAATTTGTTTATGTTGGTTCGTTTATGTTTGGTAATTAATGAACGGACGAACATGGACACACATTTTGTTAATTCATTTATATTCGTTTATTTATATTTATTTATTTCGTTCGTTTATGTTGGTGTTCGTGTTCATGTTCGGTTAAAGTTAAATGAACAGTTCATTTGTAGGCCTATTTGGGTGATTTCGACTCACTTGGCCTGTTAATAACTCATTGGAGATGTAATATAACCCCAAACAGGTCCATCTGTATCTCTGTAAGCAAACGGGCCAAAATTACCAACTTTCTAAATCACTTGCTAAATCGAAGTAATATTTAATACAATCTGTGGCTTGCTAGCAACTTTTATAACTTCATGGCAGTGTGCATGTATAATTTGCTCAATTGTTGAAAATACTACTTGTTTTTTTTTTTTGTTGCAGATTACATCAACGGCTTGATGCATTCATATTATCATTTTGTACCTGTGTTATGTTGTAGAATGGTAGTGTAAGTACGCATTGCATTCTTGTTTGCATAAAGTAGTTTACTAAGCTCTTAACAAAACTTATTAAGGGTGGCAGTTTCAAACCATTTACTAGTGGGCTGATTTGGGTTGTGTTTTATCTCTAAAACAGGCCAAATAAATGAATTTAGATGAAAAAGGAATCAAACGAGTTGAAAATCACCAAAAGAAATTTATTCTTAAAGCACACAACCTTGTATATCAATTTTACTATTGTTTTTTTAAATTATAATTAACATATTAATTGAAAATCACCTAAATCGTTTTGTATTAAAGTGACTTGTTTTGACCCGTTGCCTAATCAAACCATATTACCAGTTACCACCTTTAGGTAGAGATGCATAACTCGATTTTTTGTAGAACCTAAAACCGGGTAGGAACCGGGTCCGGGTTTCGTCAACAAAGTCAAGAACCGGGTAGGGTAGGGACCCGTTCCGGGTACGTTCGGGATTTGGCCGGTTCCGGTCCGGGTTTTGACCGAGTAGAGGTGGAACCGGTGTTGGATACCAGGCCCAAAATAAAACTCAATACACACAAATATATGTATGCGAAATCTCACTGTATTAAGATGAAACTTGGGGTTACTGTATTCGAATGAAAATAGGTACAAAAGAAACATACTGCACTATCCTATATATATAACAAAACAAATAAAACATGTGCTGAAAATAAACTCCACTTAAAAGCTCCATGACCCATGACTTCCACCACATGAAACTATATTTTTTCTCCACATCATTCGGTCAACACACCACTCGGTCAATACACCACGTCTTCTTTATTAACTTATGTGCAGCCTCTAAACCAATTTCTCCACATCATTCCTACTTTTCTGGTCAACGAAGACCAAGTAGAAGGATCCGCAACCATCGCCCGTGACCCGTGACTCGTAAACGAACCTGATTAACCCAACAACCGGTTCTGGTTCGGTTCCTTTTGTTACAACTGGGTCCCGGGTCTGGAACTGGTATGTACCTGCATCAGGAAATTGTTTACACAGGCTCGTGGAATCTTCCCAAGTACTAAACCAAATATTGGGGAACAGAATTACCCGCTTTGGAGAGAACACGAGTATCCAAATATCTTGAACGGGTGAAGTATCATGGTGGCGGTCGAGTCAACCAAACGGAGTGGAGTGACCTGTGATGCGGGAACGCCAATACATTTTCGAAGGAGGGAGATGTGGAACACGGGGTGGATTTTGGCGCTCTCTGGTAAATTCAGTTTATAAGCCACAGAGCCCACCTTGGATACCAACTTGATCCTAGGGTCCGAAATATCGACGGCTGAGTTTATGATGGCGCTGCAAGCGGATGGAGCCTTGTCGATATGGTTGTAATTTAATATATACCCAATCCCCTGGTTGAAAGTGCACATCGGCCTGAGACTTCATAGTGTTTTGAGCTTTCAAGAGGTTGGTCTTAAGAAATTGGAGCACGGTGTCTCGTTCCAGCAAGGGGGCTTCTAAAAGTGCATTTCCAGGGGAGTCTTTTAGGTATCGGCTGATGATAGGAGGGGTCCGACCATAGAGGGCTTCCAAGGGGGTCATCCGAGCGGAGGATTGAAAGGAAGTATTATACCAACATTCGGCCCAGGGAAGAAATTTGAACCAGTCTCAAGGATGGTCAGCGCCATAACATTGGAGGTACAACTCAAGACATTTGTTAAGTGCTTCGGTTTAACCCCAGACTAAGCTACCGGAGGAATTTCATAATTCTGTGATTGGCCGTCACTCTGGGGTCACACGTACCTTCCATCGCCTTTCATCCAATTTCTTTTGGCCCAAAATGCGATCAGATGTTAAAACAAAAGTCCATCTTTAAAACAGAAGGAAGCCGGGTACCGACTGTGGTGCAGAGGTGCACTTCATTTGCATGGACTTGAGATACGGATCATCAGAATTAGCCACCCGGAGTGTAGCAATTAAGGACGGTTCAACACGAGTGTGAGCAAAGAAGGCTGCATGAGACATGCGAGATAAGGCATCAGCTGCAGCGTTGTGATGACCGGGGCGATAAGTGATTTCAAAGTCAAAGCCAGCCACCTTAAATGCTATTACTAGGTTTGGTAATCATATAAGTGACTAATTTCAAAACCAGCCACCTTAAATGCTATATATAACTCAGTTGTAACATCAGCCTCACCCAAGTATATACTTAATTTTAAGAATATTGGGTTTTCCTTAAATAAAAAAAATCAACGTTTGGGAATTGACTTGTCCAAGAAACAATTAAGCTTAAAGAAAATATGGATGGCCGGTAGGTGTCGATTTCATTTGTGTTTTTTATCAATATTATTGTAACAATACTGTTTTTGTATGATAGTCAATACACTAAAACTGAAAAAAATATATATATATCAAAATAGAAAAAAAAGTGTTTGTGGAGAACCAACCCAATTTTGGCCCGTATAAAAATGTCGTTCCAACTCTTAACTTATTTTGACCCGTCTTGTATCCTCCTCTACAAATAACATACCTTTCTTGCTTACACATACGATAGTAGCACAAAAAGGGAGCAACAACTTACAAAAACGATATATGAAACCTGGTAGTATAGGATGTGAAGTTTTATGGGATAATAAAGAAACATTTATTACAACTTTTTTGGTATACTACAATAATGTTGCTAAAGCAAACACAAACTGGAAATGGTAACAAAATGTGGGCCCAATAATGTTGAAACTGAGATCTACAAATAGTTGTTGATGATCCTTGAAACAAAATATACCAGCAACACTAATGCCCAGGTCAACTATTAATGAGTCCATGCAATCTGAATATTAGAGGACTGTGAATCATACATGATCTCAAATGTCTTTCTATCTTCATCTTCTTCATCCCAACACTCTGAGTAGTCGATTGGGTTTTCGTTTAAATCAACTATTTTATTTTTACTACGAACAAGTTCCACATTAAGACCACCGAGATTAGTGTGAAATGAAATATTTTTAGTGTATGTAGGATTGAACCATGGGATGTGCCGCAATGAATTAAAGGGTACATAACCCACCCTTTCAGAGTTCCATTGTTCCCGATCTTCATCCGACTCTTCAGAGAAATCATATGTGGACGTCTCCTGGTTAATATCTATGCCACAATTCAACCCATCGCGATTATTATAACGTAAGAATAATAAAAGTCCACTAAAGTCACTGTACCAGTTGCTTGGAAGTTGCAATGCAACTAATCTCGTAAAAATACGTGACGATGGTTCAACCGCGGGAAGTAAGACACTCATAAAGCGATCTTTAGCTGCATTTCCCTGCCACGTTTTCATTCCAATTATGATGAACACTATTATTATATTGTAAATTAAAAAATGATTGAACTTCAAAAACAAGATAAAAGTTATACCTCAAGCATAGAATGTAGTACCCTCTCACCACCAATCAACTTATAGCAACCCTGAAGTGAGACTTTCCACAAGCATTTATAGTCTGATAAATCTCTTACAATTTCAAGTGAGGGACAATAATTTGCTTTGAGAATAGCTATGCTTGATGGGAGGTCTGGCAATTCTACAAGGCTTTCGCAGAATGACAGATCGAGAAACTTGAGACCTGGGAGTCGTCCAACTGACGGTGGGGTTATTTCTATAAAAGTACCACTCAAATCAAGGGTTACCAAGCTATCCATGTTCGACTGGATATCCGGAAACTGTTGAAGTTTACTGCAATAAGAGAGATCAAGAGTCTCCAACATTTGCATCTGTATGATGGCTGGAAAGCTTTTAAGTTTTTCACACCAACTCATGTTCACGAAAACAAGCCTTTTGTGATATCCAATTGATGGATGAATCTCTTCTAAACTATCACAACCCTCTAAAATCAATCTTTCAAGACACGGAAGACCTTCAAAATCTGGTGTCGTGATTAGGTTTGTTGACCAGGAAAGATCAAGAATTTTCAAATTTGGTAGACTCTGTTTCAAGAAAAGTAGGAAAAGTCAAATAAATAAATAATTAAGTATACAACAATTTCCTTTCACATTGGCATACTTGTTGCCCATGGACCATTGATCGATCATTAGGCAGGACATGAGTTGTTAATTTATACATAAACTTAAAATAGCATATGATATAACATCTTAAATAACAACCTCTGTTCTTCTGTAACATGCAAAGTATATTCCAATTTCTTAAAACATCATATTGTCTAAAAGTCTCCTCGATCCTCGCACAAAAATCTACGCTTAGAATTTCCTTGTAATATTAAATTTATTACCTCTGCGCAATATCATCAAAAGTTTCTTTAAAGCATTTGGCATTCGTGTAATGTTGACTATACAGGAAACTGAAACTAAGCTAATTTGTCTTTAATCAAAATTACATCATATCGTTGATAATTTTCATCAATCTTTACCCAAAAATCTCCCTTCAGAATATTACATTTCAGACACTTTGTTAATATATTAATTTCTGGCCATATCATCAAAAGTTTCTTTAAAGCATTCAATCTAAATTAAGCTAATCGAGCTCTAATTTTATAGAGAAAGTATGATATGTATTTTTCTTAATGAAATATTTAAATACACCTATACTTTTAAATGTGTCAAATACCTATGTTCATTTTATAATTCATTTCACAGTTTTATTGCAATGATTTGTGAAACAACAATATTTATCTACCTTATATCCATGCCAGAGTTCTTTTAGTTTGCTCTCAGGTAACGGAAAAACTGCTAGGTTCTTTGAAAATTGGAGATGAAGAATTTTCAAATTTGGTAGACTCTGTTTCAAGAAAAGTAGGAAAAGTCAAATAAATAGTTAAGTATACAACAATTTCATTAGGCAGGAGTTGTTAATTTATACACTAACTTAAACTAGCATATGATATAACATCTTATAATAACAACCTCTGTTCTTCTGTAACATGCAAAGTATATTCCAATTGCTTAAAACATCATATAGTCTAAAAGTCTCCTCGATCCTCGCACAAAAATCTACGCTTAGAATTTCCTTGTAATATTAAATTTATTACCTCTGCGCAATATCATCAAAAGTTTCTTTAAAGCATTTGGCATTCGTGTAATGTTGAAACTGAAACTAAGCTAATTTGTCTTTAATCTACAGAGACACCTCTGTTTGTAGATGTGTAACAAACTCAAAACAACAACTAACTAAATGCAAATGAAGGGTTACCAAGCTAACCATGTTCGACTGGATATCCGGAAACTGTTGAAGTTCAAAGCAATCACTGAGTTTAAGAGTCTCCAACATTTGCATCTGTATGATGGGTGGAAAGCTTTTAAGTCCTAAACAGTTGCTCATATCCACGTAAACAAGCCTTTTGTGATATCCAATTGATGGATGAATCTCTTCTAAACCCTTACAACAGAATAAAATCAATCTTTCAAGACATGGAAGGCCTCCAAAATCTGGTGTCTTGATTAAGTTAAATGAATGACTGAGATCAAGAATTTTCAAATTTGGTAGATGCTGTTTCAAGACAAGTAGCAAAAGTCAAATAAATCGGCAAGTATACAACAATTTCCTTTCACATTGGCATATTTCTTGCCCATGGATCATTGATCATTAGACTGGAGCTCTTATAATAACAGCCTCTTTAACATGCATCGTAAATTCCAATTGCTTAAAACATCGTATCATTTTTACATCATACCGTCGATAATTTTCATCAATCTTTGCCCAAAAATCTACCTTCAGAATATTACATTTCAGACACTTTGTTAATTTATTTATTTCTTGCAATATCATCAAAAGTTTCTTTAAAGCATTCAATCTAAATTAAGCTAATCGACCTCTAATTTATAGAGAAAGTATGATATGTATTTTTCTTAATGAAATATTTAATTACACCTATACTTATAAATGTGTCAAATACCTATGTTCATTTTATAATTCATTTCACAGTTTTATTGCAATGATTTGTGAAACAACAATATTTATCTACCTTATAACCATGCCACAGTTCTTTTTGTCGGCTGAATAGCAACTCTAGACAACCAAGATCTGTTGGCTGAAAATTTGATGGGAATGAAGATTCCAGATGCTTATCAAAACGAATCCACCGAAGTTTCTTCATGTTTGCAACAACATCAAATAGACCTACAGCATTCGTTAGATCCGAAGCTCCAAAAGACAAACGGAAAGCTAATACTTCAGTTTCCTGTGTTAATTTATCAAGGGAACCAAATTGTGTCAGTAACATTATACACAAGGGTCATTTGATGCAGATATATATGAAATATTCTATTGCAAAGTTAATTTAACCATTGGCACTGCATCTGCCCCCATATCACAGAGGTATTTAAGATCTTTCCATTTCCAAATTCTGCTATGCTTTTCAGGATGATTAGGGTGTGCCCCTCTAACAATGTAGTGAGCCATTTCTTCTACCAAGTCATGCATATCAAATCTTCCTTCTTTTGTAACTTTTATGAGAGACTTTTGAACCAACACCTTCACCCCTATACGAGGGTGTAAATTACAAGCATCAAGCACCATCATTGCCCCATCCATCTCCCATGAGTGCAATCTCCTCATGAAACATGCAATATCTAAGAATAACTCTTTCTGGTAGGGTTCAAGTCCATCATAACTTATTTTGAGTCTCTTTGTGACCTTATCATCTGGGATATCTTTTAACTTGGCCAATGCACTCTTCCACTCAACCTTGTTTTTGTCATATAGAAAAGAACCTAGAATTTCAAGTGCTAATGGGAGCCCACTAGCATAAGAAATTACATCTTTTGAAAGCATCTCGTAGTCTTCTATAGGTTTATCTTTCCGATACGCATGTTTGTTGAAGAGCTCCATCGCCTCGTCATCTGATAACAAACTCACTTCATATATCGTGTCTGCATGGCGGGTTAGCAAATGCTCATCCCTCGTTGTAATTATTATCCTGCTCCCCTTACCAAACCAAGCATGTGATCCGGCCAGAGCCTCTAGTTGCTTAAGGTCATCAACATCGTCAAGAACAACTAATACGTTTTTATTACTTAACCGTTTTTCTATCATGCTTCTTCCTTCTATCTCACTCCCTACCACCTCATTTGTTTTCAATACAAGTGAGAGAATTTTTTCTTGTAGCTTTTCCAAACCATGCTTGTTTGACTCCTCACGGATATTTTGAAGAAGGCAGTGAGCTTCAAATCGGTGAGAGATTTCCGCATAAGCAGCAGATGCGAGAGTAGTCTTACCACCACCCCCAACTCCCCATATTCCAATAACGCGTACACCACCTGACTCGATTTTCAACTTTGATTTCAGATCTTGTAAGCGTGTCTCTATTCCAATGAGGTCTTTATTAACGTTTGTAAATAGTGAAGACAGCCTACTAGAAATTGTACCAACAATTTCTTTGATACATTTTGCTTCATGACTGCGCGATGGATAAACAAAAATAATTAGAATTTAGAACATGCTCCCACTCCCTTAATGAGGTGAGGGTCTCGTTAATTCAGAAAGTACTGCTACTACCAGCTTTAGTCTTTCAATATTTATATTTATAAAAAAACAACTCCCAATCATATGCAATTTTTCATATTTTTAAAAACTTGGCTCTGTAAATTAAACACTTTTTAACACTTCCTTTTGAGTCTTATAAACTATTAACGCGTTAAATCTACTTACAAATGTTAAAAACTAACTTATTATGATAGTAACTATTTTTTGGTAAATTTGGCTACTCTCAATGTCAACTTATTTGACCCGTTTTATTGTTATTTATCAAATTTTGCCCATTTGACTTGTCAACGGTGAAAACAAAACTTAAATCAACTCATTGTTATTTATCAAATATAGTAAATTACTGTTTTGGCCCCTGTGGTTTAGCCATTTTAACCATTGTAGACCAAAAAAAGAATATTTTAACATATCAGACCCCGAGGTTGCATTTTATAACGGTTTTGGCCCCTGACACTAACATTGTTACTTTTTGCAGTTAAGTGTAAGTGTAATTAGGTCAAAAAATCTACTCGTTATAGAATGCAAATATCTTAAGCATAAAAATGTTTTAAATAAAAAAAAGAGAGAAAATTACCTGTTTTCATCGATGACCAATCCAGAAAGATTGCCTGCCTTTTCCAGAGCTTTTCTCCATGATTCAACTTTGTGCTTATTTTCCCTCACATGTTTTGTAAATGCTTTTCCATATTTCCCCTTTTGTTTTCTAACATCCGATGGATCTACAAAATAAAATACGGGCTCAACGATTTGCCCTCTCGTGTCCATGCACTCCATAATACGTACAAGCTCGTCCAAGCACCAAGATGAATCCGCATAGTTTTGAGAGAATACAACAACGGCGATGCGTGATTCTTGGATAGCTTTCAAGAGGGCTGGACCGATTCGCTCACCCCGAGGAAGTGTTTCATCATCCTTGTATGTTTGGATTCCTTGTTGTACAAGAGCCGTGTAGAGATGATCCACAAAGTTCCTGCGGGTGTCTTCTCCTCTAAAACTTAGAAATACTTCATGTTCAAATGAGTGAGAAGAGGAGGAGGATGAAGATGCCATTGATCTGTAGATCAGAATTTGTTTGGAATTAGTATAAAAGCAAGAGTATGAATCTGCCATTAAAACTTTACTATTTTTTTTTTTCAAAAAGGCATAAGAGTAATAGTAAATCAAATAACACTTAAAAAACTGATGATACTGCACCTGCTTTGCAGCACGTCTTCTTCTTCGGAAGACATTGGGCTGTGTTGTTGATGGCGATGGGAGGATCTTCTGAAGAAAACGGAAACGATGTAGTAGACGGTGACACCGGTGGCGAATAGAGTAAATAAAGTAGTGGAAAAGTCATAGAGAGGAAATTTCATGAAACTTAGAAATACGTCATAATTCCATGATTGAGAAATAAAGGCAGGAACTAAGGGAGAAGAGGAGGATGAAGATGCCATTGATTTGTAGATGGAATTTGTTTGGAATGAGTATAAAGGCAAGCAGTGGAGATCACCAAAAAGAGAGATGTGGTTTGAGCAGCTGAGATGTGTCAATGGGCATCACATATATAATATATTTGAGAAATTTCACACTTCAGGAAAAGTCATAGAGAGGAAATTTCATGAAATTTTCACATTGGATTCCTTCATCTTTCTTTGAAATTCTTTATAACAAGTGGTCATTTAGTCATCGTTGACTGTCGTTTTTAGTATGATGGTTTTTAGTTTCATCCACCTATTTAAAACTTTGTCAACAAGTTTAGTGATTTTGACTGGTGACACCAATTTTTCCTTTTTATAAAAGAATACAAGGTATTTTATAACTTTTTAATTGCATGTTTGATAAGGAATTATGTTTGATGGTATATAATATTAGGGGTGTGTTTAATGCTAAATCAATTTTATTATATAGAGAAACCCAGGATTCAAACAATCTAGAATCGTTTATGTTTATCAAATTTAACAGGGTTATTGGATTTAAATAATCTCAACTTTCATTATTTGATCGATATAACTCTCAACTTACGAATTGTATCATGTCACTCCAAATTTTCAACTTATTTTCCTATGACACTCCCAAACTTACTGAAATAACTAAACCCAACTCAGTTAGTTTTTTTGCTGAAGTGACACTTATGTAGTG
Source organism: Helianthus tuberosus (assembly GCA_030545235.1). Lineage (NCBI taxonomy): Eukaryota > Viridiplantae > Streptophyta > Magnoliopsida > Asterales > Asteraceae > Helianthus > Helianthus tuberosus. The sequence continues at coordinate 8,658,805 of CM060396.1, read as the reverse complement.
ATGTGGCAGTTTAGTGACGTGAGATCTGTTGTGGCATTTGTTTAGTAACGTGTCATCTGATGTCAGCTAACTGGGTTAGGGTTTAGTTTGTTTGAGAGTGTCGGGGGAAAATAAGTTGAAAGTTGGGAGTGACGAGGTACAAGTCGTAAGTTGAGAGTGTTATCAGTCAAGTGGTGAAAGTTAGAGTTATTTAAATCAAATATTCCAATATAATGGGACAAAGAAAATGACACCTATTTTTCCTTTTTATAAAAGAACTAGTATTAAAGGCCCTCGCGTTGCTGCCGGGGGCATAGACCGTGCCAAGTAGCACTAATGCTACACAACTACCAGCGACCAACAACACTGGAAAAGCTCGTAAAAACAAAATAAATGAAAAGGAAAAAATAACACCGAACGAAAAGCATATGTAAAATCGTTGAACCACGTATGCCAGTTGCGACATGTTAATGCTAAGAAATTAGACTGAAATGTAAAAATAGAAAAGAGTAACTAAGTCGATCTAAGACCACGCGCGTTGCGACGAACCTATCAAACAGGGAAAAATATACGCGTTGTGACGGTCCTGTCAAATGTGAAAAAATAATCGAAAATTTTTTGAAACCCACACGTACGTTACGGCGTGTTTACTCGCAAAATTCGAACGAAACGTAAAACAAAAAATTTGCAAAAGATGAAAAATACGTGGATCAAAGTTAAAAATAAAAATGTGTTGGGGTTAAATTGTAAAAGATGAAAAGTTTTGGGTTAAAAATAAAAAAATAAAAAGCTTAAAATGCAAAAAATGTAAACATTTGAGTTAGTAGCACTACTAGAAAAATGAAACTTTACAACGTGTTTTTGCGTCGCAAATCTGAATTTGCAACGCATTTGTCACAAAAACCTAATGTTGGAAAAAGATCCGTGGAAAACTTTTTGCAACGCATTTAGTACACAAATTTATTTGCAACGGAAATATTGTGTTGGAAATTTGTAACGCATTTCCTATTATTCCTTAACTACTCTTGTATAAGATTTGTGACGTATTTGCAACGGAGACATGGCGTTAGAAATTTATTTGTAACGCATTTCCTACGCTACCTCTTAATATATTTGCAACGCATTTGTAACCACATATTTATTAAAAAAACAAAAAAATGGAAAATTTAATTCTATATCAATTTGTGTTTTTTTTTTTTTTTTTTTTTGACTGAAAAATACATGAAAAATCATCAGAAAAAATATATAGAAAAGATTAAAAAACCTGCTTCAAATTCACTTTACTTCGAAAATAATACATAGTTCTAATGTTTTTAAACCACAAAACTAACATGCTCGTAAATGTTACAGAGTGTTTCAAGTTTCCAGTCTTCTTTCTCATATAGAACTGTTTGATACCTTCCAAAGTGAGTTCATCACGCTTCACAAGAATCCTAACCGGTTTGTTGCGGAGAACACGCCAACATGAACCTTTGATGGCAACAACTGGAAGATATCATAGATCTGGAACAAGAAAAACCACTTGTTAGACACTGACTAGTAAAATGTAATTTGACCATACATACCGGATCCTTGAACCCCATTGAAAGCATTTCATCAGCCTCATCAAGAACAAACATCTTGATGTAATCAGAACGTTTAGGCTCGAGAAAAAGATCGAAACGAGCCTCAAGCCTTATCGAGATCGAGCCGAGCTTAAGCCTAAAACAAAGCTCGTTTATTTATCGAGCCCGAGCTCGAGCCTGGCATGTAAAGCTCGTCGAGCCTTATTGAGCTTTAGTGTAATATTAGTTTAATTAATATTTAATGACATTTGCCCCTTATTTAAAGTTGTACAGTAAACAAGCCAAGCCAAGTAGCTTAAGAAACTACAAACGAGCCAAGCTCGAGCTCTCATAAGTTAATCGAGCTCGGGCTTGGCTTGGCTTGGCTCGTTTGCACCCCTAGTTCCACCCACCAAGGGCGCACATGACTTTCTCAAATAAACCGAGTTCTATCCGGTGACCCTTACGATGTACTAGAAGTCTAGAAGAACCAGGTCGAACCTGCAAATAAAATCATGAATAAATGATCAGCTACATTCCAATAACAAATAAATATAAATGACAAAATAATGGTACATAAGTAATAACAAGTACCTGATTAAGATATGTCACTTTGATAAACCAAGTTGCTCTTAGTAGTGGTACATTGTTTCTGATAAGAACATCGAAAAGTGCTTTCTTTCTATATCCATGAGGAACATGATCCGCCAATGACCGCAAACGCTTATGTTGTTGCGACAAACCCTGTAAAATATCATAAACATAAGCTTTTATTAGTGTACAATCAAAGAGTTCTGTAAAATATCAAAACGGTTATACTTTAAACTAAAACTGGAAGACAAACCTCAATCCATTTCTTCCGAAAATCTTCACCACTGGCTTTCTGTTCTGGGAATACGCCTTACTCAACAAATTAGCGGTAAGAGGGACTCCATAAACTTGACCAGCCTGCATACGTAAATATACTTGAAGCATTCAACTTAACATTTAATATCAATACATACTGGCTAAAGTAGTTACATTGTATATAGATTGCAATATAATGATATATATCATAGATGGAAGCATAATCAATATTTAATACCTTGCGTTTTTTAGCACGAGATTCATTAATTGCTCTGTGATATTTTCTGATTGCCTACAGAATATCATAATGTGATTAATGTCTCAGGTCAGAGTAATGTGATAACTGAAAGGCATCAAAATTATAAAACGTTTACCTCTTTGCACTTTAGAATAACGGGCTTGGTGAAAGTTGAAATCTGTGATAAAGATATCTCTCTGGACTCCTGTAAAATTAACGTACAAAATAGTTGCAAATAATTATAGAGATTAGTTAATATGAGTTAAAACTAAATTAACAGTTTTTACAGCATACCTCAAGTCCTTCAACTGTCTCTCTGTATCCAGCAAGCACATAGTCCTTTGTAAGTGTCTCCTCGGGGCAATTTGTAGTTGGCAGGTGAAAGTCGGGTGGTGGAAGCCTAAAAACACAAAGATAATAAATCAAAATTCAAAAACAATTTAATAGTATGCAAAACGAGTTCGATAAAACACCCGCTATTAATATCAAAATAACATATAAATATTGTGAAAGTACTTGCTAAGATACACATTGCAGAAATGAATGGACATCGAAACTACCTTGAATTCAGGGGATCTTTCTCACACCTCAATTTGTATGGTGCGAGTTGTGAAGGGCGTCTGAAAAATAAAAACAGAAAACAAAGCAAAATTAAGTCGCTTGCTTCCCACATAAAGAAAATACACTTTGAAAACAGATGTAAACAAAAGATACATATATACAACATATACACTTTATGAATATTGCATATATGTTGAATACCTATTTGATTGAAAGTTAGCTGGAAGTGCAGATGACTCCGCTCGAGACGTATCTCTGCCTAATGAGCCACCAACTGCACTGTTATTGACTGCACTAGTGTAGTTGGTAGCATGATACCTTTGCATTGCTCCAAACTATGACCCGCATACTGTCTCACACATTGAAGCACTGCAGATTACCATATTAATAAAGTTGCATTAGATACTATCAAGGGTTGCCTCTATACACAGAACATACTTTCAAAAGCATTGTCACGCATTAACTCATTAGATGACGTGTAGGCACAGTATGGGTTCCTTAAAGGTCCATAAACTAGCATATTTGTATCACATTAACTCATTAGATAATACCGGTAACAATATTCTGACCGATATTATGCACCAATATCTCACATACACACTATTTCTATTCACAATTAAGCATTCTGAATCTCTGAGCTACGTTGACTCAACCTTTTTAGGCCAATTGAGTTCAATTACAAACGATCCCCTTGCAAAATTTCCCTCAATCAACCTAAACCTAACCTAACCTAACTTGCAAAATTCACTTGGCTTAACATTTAACCTAAACTAATTCACAATTTCAGTTACACTAGCCACTGTGCAAAATGCATATATCAAAAATAAAAGTATTCAAATACTTATATATAAAAGAGGAAAGTAACCTTTTCGCTTTTGAAACGAGTGCGGATATTGCCGAGCTCTTTATCAACACGAAGATGCTCTTGTTCTTTGTTCTGGCAGTTACGGATTTCGGAGATGAAGACGGAGAGACCTCTCATGCCGGACAACACCATATCCGGTAGACGGAGATCAGATCCAACGGAGAGATAAGTGTCGGAGTAGAATCAGGCGGTTTGATTGTGGATCCGAATCCAGTTGGATCAGGAAATGATAGTCTGTGTGTGTCGTCGTTAGAGCTGTGTGTGACGGTGATTCTCGACGAAGATGTGGATCTCGCCGGTGATTCGCGTCGGAGATGAGTGACGATCGACCGGATTTGTGTCTTTCCAGCGACAGGATCCGAATTTTGGTGAATTGATGGGATGAATTTGGGGAATTTGGGGCTTTAGAACCGAAGTGGTACCTTTCAAAAAAAAAAAAAAAAAAGAACCGAAGTGGTGAAAACTTGAAGATTTAGGTGTTTGGGATTTTCTTTTTCTCCTTTTTTTTTTACTTCTACTTGTTATAAGTCAATAAGTCAGGATTTCTTAACTTCTACTTTTTTTAACTTTTCATCACACAAAAACTCATTATAAGTCAATAAGGCCATTCGTAGTCATAAAGCCCCTTGTGGGGCGTTATAACACTAGAGCTCGTAGTCATAAAGCCCCTACCCATCATTACCTAATTATTAATTTTTGTTTTTATTAATTAATTATAAAAAACCATTCTTTATTTTGATTGGTCAATGGTTGAAAAGGAAAGCACATAACGCTGTGAAATATATGGCGCCTGCCCCCATTTTTTCCCCATAACGCCGCCCGTCGCGGTGTGCGGGGCGCTATCTTTGAATTGAGCGCCATATAAGGCCCCATTACACAAGGTCTAAGTTAACCCAAACACCCACTAAAAACCAACTTATTAACTTATTATAAGTCAATAAATTAAAAGTTGTTCCAAAATAAGCTAACCCAAACACCCACTTAGGATTTTGAATTTCAATCTATTGTGTGTGGTGGTTTAGATGTGTATATATTGGGGTTGAAAGGTTAATAGGTGATGGTAAAGTGTAAATAGTTGAACTATTAGAGCATTCACATCTATCCCACTATATTTTCACCCTAAATTACACTAAAAAAACACTACATTTTCTCTCTCATTTTTAGTTAAATAATATTTTTTATACCTTTATCATTACATTTTCTCTCTCTTTCACTCACAACCACTTTCAAAATATATTAAAAAATTATAGGGGGTGAACAGTGTCCCCCAAAATATACAGATGAACAGTAACATTTTCTCTCACCTCCACTCACAACCACTTTTTATACTCTTTATATTTTTAAAACACCACACACAGAATTTGGTTCTTTGGATGCGAATGTCTGAAAGTGGTTTTGTTTTATTTGTAAATATAAAGTTTCGTTACAAATGGGTTGTAAATTTTGTTACGCATTTCCAATGAAAAATGCTTTTTTTTTTTGTAGTTATTGTGTTACAAATTTGTTTCAATAATTAGGAGTTTTTTTCCATTAAAAATGTGTTGCAAATGTGTTGGAATTTGCAACACACTTTTTTGCGTTGGAAATTTCCGTAACAAAATACAACTTTTCTAGTAGCGTAGTAAAAAATCTCTCTTTTTTTTTAAAGACTCCCTTTGGAGTAGATTCTATGAAGCACAAAATATTTCTAATTTATAATATGTAATGTTGATCAAAGTTAAAAAAGTAAGAATTAAAGTATTACTGAATGGAGTCCACATTGCCCTATATATTAAAATTTGAATGCAATGAATAGTAATATCATTAAGGATGAGCAATTGCCCTATATATTAAAATTTGAATGCAATGAATAGTAATATCATTAAGGATGAGCAATTGCCCTATATATTAAAATTCAAATGGTATAAGTTATTGGTACTGATACAAAATTTATCAAACCGGGTGTATTTTTGGTACCGGCTCGGCACCATTATTCATTAAATTGCCCTATATATTAAAATTTGAATGCAATGAATAGTAATATCATTAAGGATGAGCAATTGCCCTATATATTAAAATTCAAATGGTATAAGTTATTGGTACTGATACCAAATTTATCAAACCGGGTGTATTTTCGTTACCGGTTCGACACCAGTATTCATTAAATTGCCCTATATATTAAATTTGAATGCAATGAATAGTAATATCATTAAGGATGAGCAATTGCCCTATATATTAAAATTCAAATGGTATAAGTTATTGGTACTGATACCAAATTTATCAAACCGGGTGTATTTTCGGTACCGTTTCGGCACCAGTATTCACTGGTTTTTACCCTCAAATACCGGTGCCGTATCAGTACCGACCGGTACCGAACCGTACCAGGTATATTCGGTACCGGTACCCACTTTTGAGGATTTGGGTAACAGTATTTTCGGTACCGGTTGGTACCGAGCTCATCAAATCCTGTAGCAACGTAGCAATGCAAGTAATTGCACCGTTTAGATTATTTTTCATACACATAGCAAGTAAACTGTATTTCGTTTGAATGAGGTTTTATATACACAACAACTTATTTTGCTTTTTTTCTTTTTCTGTAATGAATGATTGAATGAATTGTAGCATGTAAAATTAACTTGGATATCTAGATTATTAATGAGCAAATCGTATCAAATCTTCTAATCAAACCGGTATCGTATCGGTACCAAATTTACTATACCAAATCATTTTCAATACGAATTTGGTACCCAGCTTTTAGCGTTTTCAGAATCGTTACTTTCGGTTCCAAAAACGTAGTTTCCTTTAACTGGCATCCTGGCCGTGGGGGTTTCCCCATAGTTGAAAACGTGTTTTGTTTAATCTCGTGTACTCTGGCAATCCAGCCGTGGGGGCTACCCCTTGTTTATACTACTAGACTCGTTACCATATCGACCACTGACTTTAGTCATGTTTATGTGCCCTTAGCGTCAATGTCTATCATCATTGACGTGCCCAGATCCATTAGTTCACGCCCGTCCTCTGCGGCACGGTGTGAGGCTTGTCAGACCTAAATAGCGCTATCTAACTAATGACCCGCTCGCCATTGGCCCAGCGATTAAGTCGATATAAAAAGGAGGGACTTCATGATAGAGTTTTGGTCTAGTGAAATTTAACTGTCCATGAGGACGAGGAATTACATTCCTTAACCCGTACTGTCCTACCCAAGAAGGACGAGGAATCCATATTCCTTAACCCATTCCCAACCCACCGGGAATTACCATGCTTTGTAGAAAGTGTGAACTCACCTTAGATTAGCTCGGCAGATACACGAAAAGGTTACTTGAGCTATATGTGGTTAACCACGTCCTAATATGGTTACCATACAAGTCAGGTCTAGATTCAAGTAATTTACATAAGTTTACACATAACTAACAAGTAACAATCATGGCATACACTTAGAATACGATAACCAGATCAGCTAACTAGACCCACGATTCACTTGTGCGGTCCAAATGGTTTGGGCTGAACCATTTGTACGAGTCACTACTGAAGCCCAACAACGTTCTGGCCCAACATGTTGTGCGTTCAGCACAACCTTGTGCGATCCACAACATGTTATGCGATTCAATCATATACCCGGCCCACACGAACAGAAAGCCCAAACATACATGTACGGCCCAATAAGTAGAAAAGGTTGATCTTGTGCGGTTCGGACAGAATTGTGCGATCCGAACGACTTGTGCGATCCAGTTGGGTTGTGCGAGGGGATATTGGGCTTTAAGGCCCAACAGTCCGATTGTTGGTGTGTGGTCCAAGCCTTGTGCGATCGGCACTGTCTTGTGCGATCCACAAGTCTTGTGCGATCATGCATGTCCTGGTAGTACACTGTGCCTAATGTGATTGTACCCGACTTGTGCGGTTTACCTTGTGCGATCAGATCAGGTCTTGTGTGACCTGATCTTGTGTGACCGAGAGGAAACTTGTGCGATCTGTTTTACTATCCGGATATTATGTTATTCGGTTACAATCATTCAATAGTTTCCAAATTTACAATTTATCAATCAACAGTTTCTAACTATCCATTTAGCATACAATCGATCAAATTAAGCATATCCCAATCGATTCTCATGAACCCTAAATATGAATAACACACGAGCAATAATCACAACACTTAAACATATTTACAAGATTCATGTTCTTGATTACTAGTATGCTTATTAACGTAATAACCCAACCAATCATCCATATATATACTTGTCTACAGCCGATTAAATCATGCAATCGATTCTAGATCATCAACAACTTCATATGATTAACAACCCTATATTGATCTACAACACTATACATGTGAGCCGATTTCATCCCAAAGTCGATCATGTATCATCCTCAAATCATCACATGAAACATGTATATCACAACATCACATAACATACAATCGATAGTTAAACACTAACCGGTTAGAAGGTAACACAAAGGTGATCTGATCAAGAAAGCTTCACGAGATGAGGCTTCGGCTAAGAGGATTGCCGTCGAACAAGAGAGAGAGAGAGGAGTAGAGAACTAGGGTTTTGTGTGTGTGTTGTGTTTTGCAAGTTATGAGGAGTATACCCTTTCTCCTAAGTGTTATGCGTGTAAAAGAGAGTGGGCCGAACCCCTAATGGGCTGCCCTTGATCCGAATACGAAGAGTGTAGCCCGAATGGGCTTGTGCGATCAGTTCATTAATATACAATACAATTCGTTACACATAGACACATAACATAACATTAATCAATCAGGGTTCATATAATCACATAGGGTCCACATACGTTACAACAAAGTACAAAGAGAGGTTTGAAATACGAGTTGTCACATTATCCCCAAGTTGAAAGAAATTCCGTCCCGAAATTTGGTACGTACTCACTGAGGAAGCTAGTTATGTTGCTTGGTTTTCCTGGTTTTCCTAGGGTGTCACATCCTTCCCCCGTTGGTTTGGAATTTCGTCCCAAAATTCCGCAGTAGCTTCAGCCTCAGTAGTGGTTGTATTGTTCTCGAACAATTGGGGATACTTTTGTTTCATTTGATCTTCGCGTTCCCAGGTGAACTCTATACCACGACGGGAGTTCCAACGAACTCGAACGAGAGGTATTCTAGTGCGCTTGAGAATCTTAACATCTCAGTCAGTAATCTCTACTGGTTCCTCGACGAATCGTAGCTGATCGTCGATAGTGAGCTCCTTCAAAGGAACTATGAGGGTCTCATCTGACAGACACTTCTTCAGATTTGACACATGAAAAACGTTGTGAACTGCACTGAGTTCTGCGGGCAGGTTCAGTTTGTAGGCCACCTTGCCTATTTTCTCTATGATTTCGAAAGGTCCGACGTATCGTGGGTTAAGTTTGCCTCGTTTGCCAAAACAAACCACACCCTTCCAGGGTGAAACTTTGAGTAGCACTCGATCCCCAACTTGTAACTCGAGTGGTTTCCTGCGCTTATGTCTTATTTCTAAAACACAATGCCTAGAAAACACATAAAAATGTCTTATTTCTAAAACGCAATGGCCTAAAAACACAAAAGAAACTGTTCTCTCTAAAACGCAATGAACTGAATACACATAAAAATAATGTGTTCACAGAACCAGAAACTGTCTAAAACGCAATGACCAGAAACTGTTGTTCATAGAACCAAAAACTGTCTAAAACGCAATGGCCATAAACTGTTGTTCACAGAACCAGAAACTGTTGTTCACAGAACCAGAATCTAACTAAAACGCAATGACCAGAACCTGTTGTTTATAGAACCAGAAACACTGTCTACGAATGCAGTTTTCCAGAAGCAATTTACAGAAAATTAATTTTTCTGATGCATTTTTATTACAGCAATTTACCAGAAACACTCAACCCCAGCCAGGGGCTGCCGCCCCTGGGACCCCGCTACCAGGGGCGCTGCCCCCGGACCCCCGCCAAGATCGTAAAACGCAATGACTAAATCAAAAACCCAGATCGTAAAAATGAAATTAAAGAATTTCTTACATGGATCGAAATGATTTCTTCAACAATTGACGAATTTTGAATGATTGAAACACTTATCAGCTCTCGAATCGAGTGATTATCTCCAAAATCACCGGAAAAAACGAGATTTTTTTATGAAATTAAACTGGGTTTTCTTCAAAAAAGCTGAAGAACACGTTGATCGGGTGTTTGAATCATTGATTTGTGATGAAAATCGCACTATAATGTAGTGAGTATTGAGATAGAAAGTGAAGAAATGGTTAAAGATGGTGGGTTTTGAAAATGGTGGGTTTTGAAGTTACTGGGTTTTGAAAAGGAAGAAGAAAGGGTTGGATTGACTAAAATACCCTTTTTCTTTATTTTAAATGTTGCCACATGTCCTAATCCTATTGCTTCCTACACTTCCTAGCCAAAATAAACTTCCTATTTGATCTTTTCCCTTTCAATCTATTGTGTGTGGTGGTTTAGATGTATATATATTGGGGTTGAAAGGTTAATAGGTGATGGTAAATTGTAAATATAAAGTTTCGTTACAAATGGGTTGTAAATTTTGTTACGCATTTCCAACGAAAAATGAGTGTTTTTTTTTTTTTTTTTGTGTAGTTATTGTGTTACAAATTTGTTTCAATAATTAGGAGTTTTTTTCCATTAAAAATGTGTTGCAAATGTGTTGTAATTTGTAACGCACTTTTTTGCGTTGGAAATTTCCGTAACAAAATACAACTTTTCTAGTAGCGTAGTGAAAAATCTTTTTTTTTAAAGACTCCCTATACTTGGAGTAGATTCTATGAAGCACAAAATATATCTAATTTATAATATGTAATGTTAATCAAAGTTTAAAAAGTAAGAATTAAAGTATTACTGAATGGAGTCCACATTGCCCTATGACGAGGTATGACCCGAATCGGCTAACCTGACCCGGTCATTACCTATTGTTTTATTATAAATAAATAATCATAAACGGTTATTCTAGAATATTCCATCCTGCATGGATAAATCACGTAACCAAATCCCCAACTTTTTGGGGAAGATTGTGCAAATCCCTGACGTATCGGAGCTCATCCTAAGTTAAGGGAAACCCTAATGGTAAACTATAAATAGAGGTGAACATCTCCGGTATGAATCATCTTGCTCCTGTTTTACTCTTTTCTCTACACATACCCTTTTACTCCCAAAACCGAGACTTATTCTCACGCCGGAGGGTGGTTACAGAAATAACCCCATTCCTGTAACGAGTCCTAACGGTGTTCTGTTTTGCAGTTAGCAGTTCGGATCGCCAAGATTTGAAGTCCTAGTTGGATACTACCGTGAAGGTCAGTGTTTCTTAATTGGCGTCATCCGTGGGACCACATCAGTAGCGACAACAAGACTGAACCCAATGGCGAGTGATCAGAACATAGCAGTAACACCAAGCCAGGCGATGTTAACTAGCAATCCGTTGGTAGAAACAAACCCTGTCATCTCCATGCCAGCCTCACCGGTTGTGACCAGGTCTCTCGACCTGTAATTTGAAGCAGAAGGGCCCCCACCGGGTTTTGCTGGTACTACTGCCGCCTCTTCTGGGACCGCGGCAGCAGGCTTATTTTCGTACACTTCTCTGCGACTCCAATCAGCTGGACCAATCACAACAGGCATGAATGTTTTCGCCTCAGCCGCAACCTCCAGTGCACAGACCATGCGTCATAGCACTATGCCCGTTGTCACGTCGGCTAGCCCTAGCACTGCCATACCGCAAGGTGGCGCACCTCAATACTATCAACCATCGGGTACTTACGCCAAGCCACCTCTGTATTCAGCAGCACTAACAGCTGCGTTATCCACACCTCCCCATCAACCAGTGGTCATGCCGGCGGGAATCTTGAACGCCCCAGTCACACCGGGAAATCAGGCTTACTTTCCCGGGTATTATTTTGCACCCCCATACGGGTATCTGCCCCAATACAATACCCCAACATATACTCCCCAGGGGGGCCATAAGGTTACTCTCAACAATCGCCATACGCGGCTTATATGCCGCCTTGGTGGACCTTCCCAGCATCACAACCTGTTTACAGTCAAACCCCGCCCACGGCGGAACCCGTGTATGACAGAGGAAATACGTCTAGGCTTCATTTTTCTCCAGGAAGAGGCCCCAACTCAACACTGAACATCACCCCGGCTCAACCCCCTGTCACCCAGGGTACCAGCTAAGGTGGGGTAACTCCACCAGTGCAACCCATCAATGTGGAAGAAGACGAACTCACCAGACCTTACAAGCCAGTGGATGCTACTTTCAAATCCAAGTTTACCAGAAGAATAGCAGAAGCTCCTATCAAGGAAAAGCCCAAGATGCCTCAGACTATAGGCAAATATGACGGGCTAGGCGATCCTGACGACCATCTCAACCTATTCAAAAGTGCCGGGGAAGTAGCCTGTTGGCCTTTGCCCCTCTGGTGCAAGATGTTCGTCCAAACGCTGGTAGGCGCGGCTCGAGTCTGGTGGGATAGTTTGCCCACAGGGGAGATTGACAGCTTTGAAGATCTAGAAGCTAAGTTTATCCTGCAATTCAGCCAACAGCGCAGACACACGAAAGATCGAAACGAGCTCCTTCACATCCGCCGACGGGACAATGAAACGGTGGAGAGTTTCATCGTTAGATTCAACAAAGAAAGCATGGCAATCCCGGGTGTCCCAAATGATCTAGCGTGTGGAGCTTTCCTACAAGGAGTAAACGATGATGAGCTATTAAGAACACTCCATGGAAGAGATGGTGTGCCTCCCACCATCGACGAAATCCTGAGGATAACTAAGGTGTACGTTATACAAGAAAAGGTTGTAGCCGCCAGTCACGCGGCCAATAGGAAAAAGGAGGCCTAAAAAGGCCAAGAAGATAGAGAACAGCGGGGTTCTAAAAGTAAGGGTAGGGGAGACCGATGCCAAAGGAGTGATAGGACGGACTCGCGATATGATAGGTCCAAAAATACCTATTCAAGGAATGAATCCGCTAAGCCGCGATCCGATTACCCCAACCTGAGCAAGACGCTCGCAGAGATCCTAGCTTCAGAAAACCTCAAGTTTAACCCTCCAAAGCCGCTGAAAGACAACCCTAACAAAGATACAAGCAAATATTGTGAGTATCACAATGGAAGCGGCCACGACACTAACGACTGTTTTCAGCTAAAGAAGCAGATCGAATACTTCGTGAAAGCGGGAAAATTGGCACACCTAGTGAGGGATATCAAACAGGGCCCGCCACCCGTCAAGGAAGAAAACGACAAGGCGGCGGGTAAAAGGCCGTGAGAGTTAAACATGGTATACGCGGATAAGGGAAGAGTGGCCAAGCGGAGTTTCTCCAGCCTCGAACCCTGGATGTTAGCAACTATGACCATTGAGCCTCGCGTAGAAGATTTGCACCTTACCACAGACGCCTTGATCATATCCGCTGTTGTTGGTGATTATCATATGAGGAGAATCCTGGTAGATACCGGGAGTTCAGATGACATTATCTATGAACATTGTTTCAATAGAATGCAACCAGAAGACAAAAGGCGGCTTGAGTCGGTGCACGCCCCTATTAAAGGTTTCACAGGAGAAAAGGTTGACCCAATTGGTCAGATTACTTTCCCAGTTACATTCGGACAAGAGCCCCGGGAAAGAACGATAACATTCCTTGTGGTACGTGCTGAGTCATACCACAACGTAATCATTGGAAGATTCACCCTGGGGAAATTGGGCGCTATAGTCTCCACAGCGCGTGGATTCATGAAGTTACCTACCCCGCGGGGTATTGCAACAGTGTTTCGGGACAAATTAGGAGAGGTGTTGAATACCAATAGATGCCGCCAAGGACCCACCGGTGCCATCGGCCCGGAAAGATGGGTACTAAGCACACGTCATCCGGATCAGACAGTTACAATAGAGGATAGCCTCTCCCCTGAAGTTAAAAACAATTTAAAACAGCTGCTGAGAAGGAACGCAGACATCTTTGCTTTCTGTAACACCTCGAAAATTTACGTCCAATAATGTATTGACACGTGTCATAAGCTTCGAACGTGTGAAGGAATGCTTTAGAGGGACTAAAGTTGACAAACAGTGAAACTATGTGAATATAAGGGTCCAAAGTGTCAACGATGGATAAATAGGCCCTACAATAACCCTACATGGTGTTTATAATCTTAAACGAATAAATCATGGATCATACGAAGCTGAAAATGAAAGAAAGTGAGGAATTACAAACTACAGGAGTTAAATGTGTCAACATGTTGAAAGTATATCTCTGAGTGACCTTTTAGCAAACCCGAAGCTTTGTAACGATAAAATATACTCACTAGAATATGTGGTAAAAATTTCATAAAGTTCCGTTATCGTATGAGAAAGTTATGACCAAAACCATGTACGAAGGGTTAAAAGCGTCAACGTTAAAATTTGTGACTTTTCGGGTAAGCACAAAGTTAACCAAGGACTTAACCAAGTTTGTAAAAGTCCTAGGGTCCTTAAAAATCAGGTTTGAGGGTCAAATGTGCAAGAAAAACAAGAAAAACCACGTTTCAAAGGACCAGGGACTGAAATGTAAAAGAATGAAACTTGTTTAACCTGATGCGCACTTGTACGCGCCCCGCGAGGGGGTCTTCGCGGCCCGCGTATTACCTGCAGTGACAGAAAACGCGCAGATGCCAGTTATCAGGTCTGAATCGACTGTAAACAGCTGTCTTCTTATACCAGAGGCTGCTCCAATGGTTTATCATGCAATAGGGGCACTTGGACTGATCTGGTAACATGTGTAGACTATCTTGGCAACATCTTGAAGGATCAAATTGAGTATATAAGCACACCCAATGTTGCAGCAATTGCACTTTCACTTGCATTCTCAATTCTGGAGCTCTCTGGTCAGCAACAAGGATTCATTAGGCTCACTAGTCGTGTTTAGGATTCTTGTAAGTATTCTTTACCCTTTCTAATTCGTTTTAGCTTAGTTAATTAGCTAATAGTCAAACCGTCGTAATTTAAGTTTGACTTCGAGATTAAATGAAATTTACTCAGTCATTTCTCGAATTGAAAGTACCTATAAGTAGGTATTTATGTGGGTAATAAACCCTTAAAAGGGTACTTTCAGATTCCCACTCTAACTATGTTAATTGTCGAGTCAAAGCTTACTTTAAAAAGTCAGCAGAAGGTTTATTTTCAAATTAAAGCATAATTAGCAATGTAGGATACATGCAACCTGTTTGATCATTAATATAACTTGGTAACCAATGTAAGAACATGTCCCAACATGTTCAACTCGACAATTTTCAGTTTAAGACCCGGATCGGAACCGAAAGTCGCATAAATTGACTTTTGCTTTGACTTTCAGTTCTGACCCGTTTATGCATGTTTTAGATCTGCCTTAGAGCTTATTTTGGACCAGGTTTCACATAAGTATAACTCTCTGAGATTATACAACTTGGTTCATTATTTATCCGATTCATATGCATGTTTCCGATTAATGCTTAAATGTTGACTATTATGCCCTTTTGACTATAAAACGTGATTTTTGAAAAAGTAAAAGAGTAGAAACCTTAGTTACTGATTTATAAACTTGCACCTAAAATTTGACATCAGTTTGAGGTCTAGATTAAGAGTTATGCTCATTAGCGTAACTTGAAAGCTTTATGTTAATTAAACGGCGTAATTAGCGTATAGCCTATTTAAACCCACTTTTTGATATCAAACTTTTTACCCACTGATGTAATATAATATTTTGGGATTTTTGAAGATTTTTATTTAATTTTTGGCTGAGCATAACATAGGTCTCTAAGTTTGATTCGGTTAATGCCGGTTTTGCCCTTTTAGGCCATAAAATGAGTTTTACAAATCCTTTTGACCCCAAACCTTTTTCTACTGATTTTAATTGATAAATAAAATATTTTGAGCCTTCTGGAATTATAAAAATATCAGCTTTCCTTTGAAAACCCGGGAATGGCTCCAAATCGCCTTTTTAAGCGTTTTTAACGCATAGTATGTACTATAACCATATTAAACATATAAGGTTGATACCTACTGATTTTTTTAGTATATTTTCATATATTAACAGTAAGTACAAGTTTTAAACTCAGGTTTCCAGTTTTGACCTTTTTAGCCTAATTGAAATTACCAAAATACCCCTAAGGTGCATAGTTTGGTTTTTAATGATAAGTTTCACATATAGGTCATACCCTACTGTTATAACATGTTAAATTAAGTGTATTTACTGTATAAATCAGACCTGTAACTCAGGTTACAAATTAAACTCTTTTATAATCTTTTAAATGACCAAAATGCCCTTATAAGGCATAATTTGAATTTAAATTCGTTTGGGGCATAATAGAAGATATCTTACTGATATCACAACATGTTTAAGGCATATTAACTCAGGGAACTTGCATATGACTCCTTTGGTTACCCGTAACGCCCTTCTCGCGTTCGGTTCGGTTTATGTAACTAGTTTGCATAAATTGACCGAAACGGGTCAAACCTTATCATTTTTGTCTCAAAATCCAGAATGTATTTAGTTTAACCATATTATACAAGTCTTCAAACTTGTCGGGTCTAAATCACATTCCATTCCGGTCTTCGCTTAATCGTGCGTTTGAACCTTATCTTCCTTGAAAACTAACCGGTCTAAGCTTAGGCTTAAATAAAGACCCGTTAGAAATCTAATAGGTTGTTATAAACCTTTGTTCCAGAATAGGGGAACCAGTAAAAGCTACCTGCACTCGCTAATTGTGATTTATACTTACAAAGGTAAATACTTTTAACTTATTTTCCCTTTACGGGCTTGGGGTACGGTATATAAAATACCGCTTGGTCCGGCATTGAATCTTTAATCGAATAGAGGTTAAATCATTGATATGCTACGTTTTGAAATGTTTTGTTTGCTTAAAGCCTTTGGGGGGTTAATGACCATGTCCCGGATATCCTTGGCATCATCTTACGAGATGGCCACGACCTAAGCACGGGGTGTAGGCGTACACCCGTCAGTGCCGAATCAAATAATGTGGTGTGTCTATTAATCTTTAACCCGGTCTACGGATCGGGCTACTGAACGCATAAGTAACATGTAATTCGCTTACAGGATTATATTCACATAATTATCCCAAGTTATAAAATGTTTTGTGCCACGTGCATTCAAATCAATTTTCAAACATTTTCAAAATGAGTCAGTTAAATTGTATTTACCAGTGTAAACTGACGTATTTTCCAAAAGGTTAAGTGCAGGTACTACTAGTACTAGGCTGGCTGTCTTCTAGCGTCCACAATAAGTCTCGCAAGCTTGGATGTCAATAAAACTGTTGAACAATATCTTCTTTTATTTTGATCCGCCTGTGGATCCGTTTCAACTATTTCATGATATTTAATATTACAAATTATTAAAGTTGAAATGAATCTATCTTTGCTTCCGCTGTGCATTTATATATTGTGTTGTTTGACTTATGATGATATCAACTACGTCACGATACTCCCCACCGGGCCCACCGGTAATTCGTGGAAATATCGGGGTGTGACACTTTCGAACACTCTGACATGACTGGGATACCCCGCGACAAGGCAGAACACAAGCTAGTGACACTCCCTGGCATTAAGCCAGTCGCACAGGGTAAACGTAGTTTGGCCCCGGATCGAAGGGCAGTGGTTGTCAAGGAAGTACGAAAGTTGGTCGAAGCTGGAATTCTCAGAGAAACAAAATATCATACATGGGTATCAAACCATGTAATGGTAAAGAAGCTAGACGGCACATGGCGGATGTGCATTGATTTTAAAGATCTGAACAAAGCATGCCCCAAAGACGCGTACCCGCTGCCCGAGATGGACTTCAAGGTTGATTCTTTAGTTCCTTACAGGTATTAATGCTTTTTAGACGCCTACAAAGGTTATCACCAGATCAAAATGTCCAAAGAAGATGAAGAAAAAATGTCGTTTCATACCGATGTAGGCATCTTTTGTTATACCAAAATGCCTTTCGGTCTGCGAAACGCCGGGGCCACTTATCAGCGACTCATGGATAAAGCTTTCGAGAAACAGATCGGCAGAAACCTAGAGGTGTATTTAGACGATCTGGTAATCAAGAGCAGGGAAGAAAAACAAATGCTTGAAGATATTGAAGAAACTTTACAAAAGCTCAGAGAATACAATATCAAACTCAACCCCAAGAAATGTTCATTTGGGGTAGAGGAGGGCAAGTTCTTGGGGGTAGTAGTTACCCGGGACGGCTTTAAAGCTAACCCGGAAAAGATATCCGCCATAACGCGGATGGCCTCCCCGGACTTTGAAAGAAGCACAAGCGTTAAATGGGCGGTTAGTGGCTAAAAACAGATTCTTGGCAAGACACGCCGAGAGGTCTTTGCCATTTATAAAAACACTAAAAGATTACCTCAACAAGAAAATTTTCAAATGGACCTGCGAAGCGGAAGAAGCCCTACAAGACATGAAACGCTTCATCGAGAAACTACCAATGCTAACAGCGCCATACCTAGAAGAAGTGCTTAAAATGTATTTGGCGGCGGCCCATAACACAGTAAGCGCGGTGCTCATGGTAGAAAGAGATGGGAAGCAAACACCCATATACTACATCAGCCGAGTGTTGGCAGGACCCGAAACGTGGTATCCAACTCTGGAAAAATTGGTACTAGCACTGGTTCACGCCACCCGGCGATTGCGAAGGTATTTTCAAGGGCACCGCGTATAGGTCTTAACAAACTACCCATTACAACAAATTTTACACAAGCCTGAGATCTCCGGAAAGTTGGCTAAATGGGCAATTGAGTTAGGAGCCATGGACATTGAATACCGAAAACGAACAGCAATCAAGGGGCAGGTGATTGCCGACTTTTTGGCTGAAATTCCTGAGGGAGAAATTATACAGGGCCCCGCCATTCAGGACATCCCGGAGTCCAGTACAGCCAGATAAACTTGGAAGCTCTATACAGATGGATCGTCCAGCAGGAAAGGCTCTGGAGCAAGTATCATGTTGATAAGCCCAGACGAATTACAGTTGATGTACGCCTTACGTTTCGACTTTGAATGTTCTAATAACGAAGCAGAATATGAGGCGCTACTCGCAGGCCTGAGGATGGCCCAATCTATGGGGGCTACAAGAGTTGACGCATATGTCGACTCCTTGCTAGTAAATAATCAAGTAAATGAAACTTATGAGGCTAAGGACGAGTTGACGCATAAACGACCCGTAAGTGAAAACCCGGACCCCTGAAACCCTAATGTGGATGAAAAAAACAAGAAAACAAGGTTTTTGAGTTTCAGGCGGGCCGCGTAAGACATAAGCTTAGGCTTACGCGGGCCGCGTCAACTTAAAGTTGACCGGATAAGCGTTCCAGGCCACGTGTCACACACGTGGCAACCCTACTCGTGACACACAAGCCCTACACGTAGACTCGGAGTCCTCGCGGACCGCGTAAAACTCATCTTAAGGTTTACGCGGGCCGCGTAAAACCTAAAATGTGGCTATAAATTGCCTGTGCATGGCCTGATCGTCTGTGCTTGAGAAAACTTTCAAAATCACACTTATTCTGTTCGAAAATCAAGTTTAAAGTAGGAAAACGATGCTCCGAATACAGGGTATTAACTCGATCACTGCTACGATACAATGTCCGATCGATTTAAACTATCCGATGGATGTTTAAGTGCTGCCCGTATTTGGGCTATACTTTGTCATTCATCGTGAGGGTTTTGATTTCGTGAAGTTTATCGTAAATGTTGTATTAAGTTACTTACCTAGTTTCGTATGCATTGTTATTTAAACTAGGTTACAAGGCTAAATCAGTAGGCTAAACTCTGCCCGTCTAAACTTGCAATGTGAGTCATTCTCTTTTTATCAACTGTTTTATTTAAACCTCAAATTATTTTCAAAGTTATAATTACAGGGATTAAGTCGTGGTTATCTTGAATCACTGGCAAGTGGGGTATTGTGCACATTACTAATCTCTCACGGTTAGGTTCATCAACCTAACCATGAGGTTCTGGATTCGATTCCCACAAGAAGGTTTTTCTTTGGAGACATGATAATACTCTAGTGGTGAGTTAGTTATCCAAATTTGTCGTTAAAAAAAATAGTGGTTGCCTTTAAGATTAACCGGAATAGTAGTTACGTTTGCAGATTTTCCACGTTACGTCGCTTGGCCCTAACACACTTAATTCTTATCGTTAAATCACGTCACACAAAGGTAGTTTGGTGTTTTTACCCATTTATTTATAAATATTCTAATAAATAAAACAAAAAACAGTTTAAGAAACCAACACACACACACACACACACACACACATATATATATATATATATATATATATATATATATATATATATATATATAGGATTAGGATCATGAGTGAACAACTTCTTGAGAGTGAACTGAGTGAACTAATCTTGGCCCTTGATCATTTTTTAGATTAAAAGGGTAAGATTGACATTAGCCAAATACTTTTAATTAAAATCCCTTAATTTTCTCCTCTCTTAAATCTCTCTCTCTCTCTCATTTTTAATTATTTCTTTATTATTTTAATTATAAAAGATTGAAGGGCTAATGTTTTTTTTAAATAAACTGTTATGTTCCTTTTAAAATTAAATATTAAACCTAATTAAATTATGATTATTAACATATGTGTGCACAGGTCAGTATACAAGACTTATACACTTGTGTATTATTACATCTTGTTTACACGGGTCAATATAAACCAGATTTATACACTTGTGTATTATTCAAGTACATATATGTATACGGGTCGGTATATACCAGACGTATCACCTGTGTATTATTCAAGTACATAGTGTATACATGTCGATATATACTAGACTTATACACTTGTGTATTATTACATATTGTTTCCACTATACATCTTTTCATCAAACATTAATCTAATACATATATGTATAGAAAAAGTAATTAAATATTTTTAATTGTGTTCTAGATGGAACAATATTTGATAATGTTTGTATTTTTTTTAATTATGAAATATTAAGTTATGTAATATGTGAGAGAAAAAAATATAGAGAATGTAATTAAATATTCTTTTAATTGGAAAGAGAAATCAGGAGAGAGAAAAATTTAATTAATTAATTAAATGAAGATAGAAATATACAATTATGCCCTTGTGTCTATTAAAAGACATGTAAGTTTTTTTTGGGTAAAGGGTAAAAAAGACATGTAAGTTACAAAAGATAATTACAATCTTGCCATTAAAGAAAAAAATCTAGATCTACAAATCAATGGTCAGGATAAGTTCATTTTGTTCACAAATAAATCATTGTTCACTCATGAACCCTACCCTATATATATATATATATATATATACTATACTAGGTTATAGACGTGCGTATTACACAGGCTGAAAATTATGACATAAAAAAATCTTAAAACCATCCATAATCAGGATGTGAATTTCTTTTTTTGAAATTAAAAGAAAACATAATAATTTCTAAATTTACACAACTTAAAAAGGTGAATATATCACAGATAGTTTTTGCTAATTACCAATAAATACATTGGTTAAGACTTACCATTTAAACAATTTGAATTATTGATTATTTAAAATAAAAAGCCACTCATGAGAAAACTGCTATATTGCTAAATTTAAAACTTTAGTTTGAGTGCAAATTTCATTAAAGGTTTTTTTTATATGTATTTTTTTTTGCAAGGAATAGTAAAGTTTAAACTCTTTATAAAATTACCACAATTTTTTTTTATATTATGATGTTTAACGAATTTATTTCTTTCATTTTTTTCTAACATTAATGTTGTGATGGTTCCTCAATTTTAAAAGGAAAGTTTTGGTTTATTTTATATACCAACATACATACTAAAATCTAATTCTAGTATACAAAATTTGGTACTCAAAGCGGGAATATCGAATTAACAGGTATCGGTACTTGTTATAACCGAATAATAAAAGCCCCTACTGATGTATTTTGGTCGGTATCGATTTAATATGGTACGGATACTCGCCGCATGTCATTATTTGAGGCTAAGTTTTTCCTCGTGTTGCCAAATTTTCATTAAAACGCCACTTTTTTTCTTATGAATAGTAATTTTATTCATGTGTCAACATCTTATTAGATTTGACAGTCGATTGGCTAAGCTTATTTATTTCAAAAAGGCTTTTTATCAAAAGCACTTATTGACTTATGACTTTTTAAAAAAGAGTTTTTAAAAAAGTGTTTGGGTTAGCTTATGGGGTGGGAAAAACCAATAAGTTAATCAGTTGTTTTTTTTTAAAGTGTTTGGGTTAGCTTATAGGTGGATTAGTTTAGGGCAGGGTGTAATTCTGTAATTGTGTTTTGAAAAGTTATAAGAAATTCCAAAAAGTCACAAAATACTAGCTTTTTAAAATTAACTTTTCCTTCTATAAAAAAGTTGTTTCAAAAAGTCTTTTTCAATTACCCAAACATTATTTTGAAAGACTTAGCCAGGCATGCCCTTATTTTGGTTGAATGATTGGTCTATCTTGGCAATTTTCTGGGTGCAAAGGATAAGGATTAAAACCTTATTAGCCTCCATTGTCCCAATCACATTGTTGCTATTGGCATCCCCATCGTATTTGTTGCCTAGTTCCCACTAGTTTACCTTAGAAAAAATATGTGGATGAAATGGAGGTAGGGTCAAGAGAAAAATTCAACGTTCCACATTGGTTCCTATTTTCTCAATCTATTCGCGTGTTCTTATTTTCTTATCAAGAAAAGGAAATTTCATATTAACTTCAACATTGGTTCCTTCAAGAAAAGTCATAGTGGAAATTTCATATTATCTTCAAGCTATCAAAATACAAGAAAAAACCAATAAATGTCATTTACTAATTAGGATGGTACCAAGGTGTTTATATCATTTTCAGAACAGCTATGTGAAGAACGATGCAATAATGTTGGAAAGCCAAGTCAGACTAAAAAAGCTATAAAAATCATCCACATTGTGGGGCATCAACTAAAACTGACTAATACTTGTTGATGCTGTAAACAAAATATTAGAAAAATCATGCAAAATGTGGGGCATCAAGTGATATTGACTAATATTTGTTGATGCTACAAACAAAATATTTGAAAAAATATTAACAAAAAGATTTTGACGCAACTTATTGTCCGTTTACCTGTTATTTATTATCTTTTTTTCTTGTAATCGGCTGTTTTGGCAAAAAAAAAAAAAGGAAAAAGTACAAGTTTTGTCCTTTATCTTTATACCACTTTTCAGGCAGTGTCATTTTTAACGAATATTGACAGGCGATGTCCTTTAATAGGTATTTTGTTGCAAGTTTAGTCCTTTACACCCAACCCAGTTAAAAAAACCCTGTTAATTGTTGGGTGTAAAGGACTAAACTTGCAACAAAATACCCAGTAAAGGACTAAACTTGCAACAAAATACCTAGTAAAGGACACCGCCTGTCAACAATTAACAGGGTTTTAAACTGGGTTGGGTGTAAAGGACTAAACTTGCAACAAAATACCTAGTAAAGGACACCGCCTGTGTAGGTCCACAAGCGGAGGATCTAGTAACCTTATCCTTGTTATACGACAAACCCGGTTGTGCGGAAACCAAACGGGTATGCAAACCGAGATCAAGAACACACAATAAACAAAGATTCAACTTTTCAAAGCTTCAATATATATCAACCAGAAAAGTATCAGTACAAAATTACACAATAAACTCTCAACTCTCTGGTGTGTGCTCTCTGTCTGTCTGAATGATAAACAAGTGTCTGTATTTATAAGCCCAACACCCAGTAACCCTACGAAGAATGGTTACTGGGCCACGAACAATCAACAGTCCCACGAAGACTTAGGAGTCTTCCTGGACAATATCAACGAACCTTCAGAAGACCATGAACAATCAAGTCTTCGTGGTGAACATTGATTCTTCATGGTGAACAATGATTCTTCACGGTGAACAATGATTCTTCACGGTGAACAATGATTCTTCATGGTGAACAATCCACTGAAGGCATGGTTCGTGACAAGCAATCCCACGAAGAATAGGGATTCTTCATGGGGAACCCATATGCAGACAGATACTTGCAGCAACCAAACAGTAAGAGCCAAACACAAACACAACTAACAGTTGCACACAACAAACTGTTTTACAACGCTGACAAAATAAACGTCATGCTAAGTCAAGATAGGAGGATATCTGACTTGGCCGACTCGATCAAAACTATATAGGCCGTAAATAAAGACCGTACAAATTACTACGTAATAAGAACAAGCAACATACACAAAACTGCACCAACAAACTCCCCCTTGTCTGTTTCTTGGTCTTCGGTCTTCATCCCTTAGAGGCCTGTCTAGGTAGCACCAAAAACAAGCGACACGTTAAAATAGCAACACTTGATGCGCACACCCACACCCACAAGTGTGGAATCCCATGTTGTCGGATATCCAGATGTCTTCAGTTGCAGCAAACAGGAGGTGCATCAACAAACTCCCCCTTAGATATTGCTGGTGAATCTTTTTTATTCAGTACTTCAGATCCTTGTTGTTGTTGATGAGTGGTCAGTTGCAACTCGATCATCTTGATCCTCTGATTGCATCAATGTCGTGTCTTCATTCCACAGCTTGTCCTCTAATATGTTCTCTTTGCCTTTAGCTGGTTTGAATGCCACATCTGCACATACAACAGAGCTAAACGCGTAATGAGAATAATCGCTTAGAATACAGTCAACATAAACAAACGACACACATGTGACCAACTATCAATCAACTACCTACCGACAACAGTTTAAAAGTTGTAAAAATTTGATCAATTTAGATTTTAACTTTCAAGACTTGCAAAATTTCGACCGTTTATGAAGATGCAATTTTTTTGGGTTTCGATCAGGTTTCAGGTGGTAAAGACTCGAGATCCAACATCGTACAATCAAAAATAAAATAGAAATAAAATCTTTTTGGTTTTTATAAAGTTTATATTAAAACACACCTAAAATCTTTTTAGCATTTTTGAATATTTCAAATGTAAAGACGGAAAGCAGTAAATAAATATATACAGAGATGCAGAAATTGAAAGCATTAAATAAATATTTACAGACATTCTCTTTTCGAGTTTCGAGGGTAAGAGAATCATATGAGTGTACGGTCATGCCAAAACGCTCTTGTTGTTCAATTAATTAACATTTAGATAAGCATCCTATAACGATTATCGGTATTGTTGTCCACATAAACTCAACTTATCAGATGTACTCGTGGTTAGGGGATACGTTAAGGTATGATTTATACTTACCGACCGGTGTTCATCCACTCACGACACATTCCCGTATCAAGGTATGCACGAGGGTTCATCTTACTGGTGAGTATACCATTTATCATCTGTTTTCAACGTATATGATGTGAGATACTCACTTATTTTTGGATGAATACAAGCCCTATGTGATAAAATCACTTATTTATGAGGAACTTGATATTCGATGCATGCAGGGCACAAGAGCAAGTCCGTGAACAGGTTAGTACCATCGTATCGACAAAGAGACGAACTTGACTCCCGTATAAAAGCTGTGATATATTATCACTTATTGATTGGGACATGTGATTGTTTATCACTTGTTGAGGTCGTATGCATCATGTATTATATACATGTTTGAAAGATATGTACACGTATGTATGGTATCATGGAAGTTCTAAACTTGCGTCCCCGTGGTTTTCGGTAAAAGAAACAACCATGATACCCAGATGATAAACAACATAATGACCACATATCTCAGAACCTCGGCAATCTATCAAACGAAATTTCGGTACAAAGACCATATGCCAATGAGCAGTTTCCACACAGTCTTCAGTCGATTTAGGTTTATATCACCCTGCACACTTTAAAATGATTGTGAGCCTAATGATACATCTTTTATAGAGCTGCTTATCGTTTTTCATTTTAGGTTTAAAGAGGTTTCGACAGACCACTGATGTACAACCATTTTCTCTTTTGCTCACCAGGAAACTCATTTTTATTTTTCTATTGTTTTTGTGTTTTTCTGATTTGGATTTACTCCCCCTAAAATTCAAAAAGTAAATTTAAACTTTTGAAAACATCTTTTTGGATTTTCTCAAGAAAAATATTCACAAAAACGATTTCCCGATATGGATTAACTCATGTTTTACCTTAATGTTATTTACCAAAATTAATTTAAATAAAAAATGATTTAATGATTTATCAAATTTTGGAAAGATGAGTTGGCACGTCGGTAATCGGTGTGGACCAAAACAACATCAACGAGTTTCATATGAAACGATCACGTGTGAGGTGATATTCGAAATCAACGTGTTTGGTCAAGGAGTGATGCACGAGATGTTAGTAAATCATAAAGCAACTTAAATATCGACAAGGATAGGAGAGATTAGAAATTCAAAACTGTAATCCTGCAACTTCTTCGTGCATTGTCAGGAGTCTGAGTGCTCTCCCAAACTTGATATCCACCCGATGTCGATTTCGAGGCGATTTCCCAGCTACTTCAATGTATCAAGAATTCTATTCACAGCAACAAGATGATAAACCTCTGGGTCCGGCTGGTAAGTGGCAAATGGAGCATGTGGGAAAGCTTGTACACATCATCATGGGATGGTCCATACATGATGTCTTCCACATGCTTTTGCACCAGCAAAGGTCTTCGTCTTTCTCCTTTAGAAGTAGTGTGCGGTTGTTCAATCCATGCCAAGGCATCCGCACACCGGGTTGGTTTGATCAACAAACATATTTTCTTCAATCACACCGTGAAGAAATGTACACTGCACGTTCATTTAGCAGACTTTGAACTTCTTGTGGAAGAAAAATCCATGAATATTTGAAAAGCTTCAGACGTGCTGCAGGCGCGTACTTTTCATTGAAATCTTTCCTCTTGACCCGATCAAAAACCATAACAACCAAATTTTGGCACATTTTTCATCTTGTCGAATTTTTCAACTTCATCCAACCACATTCTTTCACCATCATTCCTTCATCGGACGTTTTCTCTTCTTATCTTTTTCCCTTTCCATCAAAGGCAATAATATTCTCCTAGATGTAACCATGTTTCGGAGCCTTATGTCGCCGATCTTGTGCATGGACGCTCCATTATCAACAATCCTAGGACTATCAATAGTTCCCCCTGGAACATCCTGCACACTCATTCAGAGGTTAGTTGGAGAGGGAGACCCAAGCCTTCACAGACTTGGGTCATCCGTCATCATCGAGAATTGTGACATCCATTTCCCGATGATTCGGAATTGATGTAGCTCCCCCTGAAACGGTTACTGGTAGGGCTGTAAATGAACCGAATGAACACGAACAAGGCCTTGTTCGTGTTCGTTCGTTAAGGAAATAAATGTGTTCACGAATGGTTCATGAACACTTACCGAACGAGATTTTATGTTCGTGTTCGTTCATTAAGGAAATGAGCGTGTTCACGAACAAAATTAAACACAAATAAATTTGGCGAATGCGACAAAGGATAAAGATGGATGGCCCAAAGTAGAACTGGAACTTGAACCCCTTATTATGGAACAAAGGTCGATAGTATTCTTCGATCTAAATAATGAGAAAAGAAAGGGAAATGGTGCATAAACAAGGTGTAACAAAGTTTTCTAGTTTAATTGTTAGGGTAATAAAATAAATAAAAGTTTAATAATATAAAAAAGTATAGATAAAATATATGAAAGTAAAAAAAATCTTTAATTAAAACACAAACATACGAACATAAACGAACGCAAATGAACAAATGTTCATGAACACGTTCACGAACACCTTACCGAACGTTCACAAACACAATTAAACGAACAAGCCCTTTGTTCATGTTCGTTCATTTAACTAATCGAACAGAATTTCTTGTTCATGTTCGTTCGTTTATTAAACGAACGAACATAAACGAACTTCCCGCCGAACGGTTCACGAACTGTTCGCTGAACGTTCGGTTCGTTTACAGCCCTAGTTACTTGTTTTGGTTTCCAAATCTGTTTTTGTTTTTCATTTTTAAATTCTAACTTAACAGACTGTGTTTGGACAACCTCTGTTTTCAAAGCCTTTTCGACTTCTTTTCTTTGTTTATTTTTCTGTTTCATTTCCCGTTGTTTAAGAAGACGAGGGTCCTGTTTTGGTGAAACAGATCTTTTATGGTAACAGTTACGCAATGTTCCCGAGTTTCATTAAATGGGAGAAAAGAAAAGATCTGGAAGGAAATAATTTTTGATGTGTTCCAGAGTTTCATTAAAGGAGTGAAAAGAAGAGAAAATGAGAGATTTTTTTGTCTAAAATTAATCTTTCCAATTTGGAAAGAACCGGAGAGAAAAGAAAAGAACATGAAAGAATCTTTTCTTTTCTCTATTTAATTTAACTCGGGAACACAGTGTTACTGATGTGGTCTAAAATATTCATATTTTTTATATAATTATTCCTACACTTTTGGATAGCTTTGGGGTTGTTTTTATAAAATTTTACTCATAATTGGCTCATATTTAAAGTTGAATGGTTTTAAGTGAAAACGAGCTAAACTATTTGCAAACAATCATATCTCATGTTATTTGTATATTATATATATTTATATATTGGTTTTAGCTGAATGTAATTTGAATAATTAGGAGAATAAGAAATAAAAAAAGGACTTAACCTTAAATTACACTTGCATTCACGTAAATCCTTTGAAAATAATATTGTGTTAGTTGTGTTGTAATGACATAATATGGTTAATGATAGATGTTTTTTTTTAATATGTCTTGTGAATTAAATGAAAAGACTTTTAGTATGCAAATTGGAAGTTTGGAACATTAATTGTTTTCGTGGATGTGTGCAGGTGTTGACCGAGTGTAAATCCTTGTTGACCACCACCACCCCACTTTTTCTTTTGGGCTGCTGGAGTATTAAGAGCCGGCCCAATTCCCTTTAGAAATTCGCATGGGCCTTAATGACGTGAATTGTTGGTATTTGACTTGAATTGTGACATCGTATGGCAGGGAATGGGTGTGTATATTATATATCATACGAAATTTATAAAGCACAGGCGGCAGAGACAGTGGGGTCGAAGGAAGATATTATTTTTTGGTGGAGTTTGACGAAAGCAAGGACTGCCGCACGCAAAGAAAAGAAGAGAAAGAGAAAAAAAAGTTGATTGGTTCGAGGGTTCAAGCCGTGATCAAGATTCAAGTCCGGGTTTGATATTTATTAGTATTCAATTTTGTTAAGACTTTGTGTTTTCAGATTTGATACTATGCTTTATTTATTATTTGAGACTTGTTTCTTTTTTACACTGTGTTCCAGAGTTTACTAACGGAAGGAAAGGAAAGGAAGCAAAAAGAAAGTAAAAATATTTTGTGTTCCAGAGTTTCATTTAAGGAAGGAAAAGAAAGGAAAATAAAACATGTCGTGTTCTCGAGTTTCATTTAAGGAAGGAAATGAAAAGAAAACTAGGCTAAATTCTTTAATTTTTCTTTCCTTCCGATTTGGGAGGAAACGGTGGGAAAGACATCTTGTTTTTTCCTTTCTCGTCCTTTCCTTTCTCACTTTTACTTTCTTTTCTTATCCCTCGTTAAGTTAACTCGGGAACAGAGCGTTAGCGACTGTAATGCTTATTTTCTTAGACTACCTAGGCCTAGATGAACTATAATTTAATTTTTTGACTATTCGGTTTGGACTAATGATTAAATTGAGATGATTTACATATTCCTGTTTTATGATTGTTTATGAATTTGTGTGCTTGTCTTTGTTGTGATTGGTTGTTTGGTTAGGTGATCTTGTTAGTCTGGTCTGGAACTATTTAGATCATTCTAGGTTCGTTAATCTATTAGGTTTTCAGTCTAGAGCTTGAGATTAGAGATAATTCAAGTTTAACTAAATTAATTAAAATCATCTGAGTATAGTGTGCATCCTTTTCTGGCAACTCTAGGGACGAGTCAGGATTGCTAGGTTATTAGCTAGGCGTTGTTTGGTAGTTTGGGTGACCGATAGCTCGGATCCGGCTACTTATTGTTTAGGGTTTCCTAGGTTTTCAGTTATTTAACAGGTTTAGCTTCATGGCCGGAGAATTTTAGCACCATAGTTGTTTTTAATCTGACAGTCGTGGGATTCGGTATCGATAGCTCAAGTCATTTCCAATTTAGCACTTCATGACTTTGTTCCATCTTCTATTTTGGTTGATCATCCTTAGCGGGAGGTTTCCTGGGTAGATTCGAAGCTTTAGCTATTGGTCAGGACTAGAGGTCATGGGTTAGTCATAGGGATTCGAAGCCTGGGTAGTTCTTTCTCATCATTGTCTGCTTCCCATCACTTCACCATCTTGCTTGCTTTCTTTGTTCTCTTGTTTACTCGCTTTAGTTTAATTTAGATATTAGTTAATTAAAACCCCAAAACAAATTAAACCATTTAAGTAATTAGTTGAGTCAGAGTCTAGTTTAGCGTCGCTAGTGCCTCGTGGGTTCGATACTCGGACTTCATTAGGCTTTACTACGTACGATAGGTACACTTGCCTGTCAGTGGTCTATCATTTAGAGAGTCTTAGTTTATAAATTTAAAACTAGGGTGTCTAGATTAGGTTAGTTTTTAGTTACCACGGAGGGCATCAACTTTTGCCTTTCCTTTCATGAGATATGGACAATGTGCCCATACTTACCGCATGCAAAACATGATCTCCGCTCAACAAACCTCAGAGTATCATAACTGTAGGAGCTTGATGATGAACTTCGTGATCTTGAGGTACTTGGTCCTACATCACAACAGTTTGTGTGTTGTGTGTAATTGTTTTAACTATTTCTTTTCAAAATTTTCTTTTGCACAACAAAATCTATGTTTGATTTGTTTTCAAAAGATTCAATTTTATCAGTCCTTCTGGATTTCACGAAGTTTATCTTTTGAAACTTCTTCTTGTTCTAAGCTCTTTGTTTGCCTTTTCCCTTTTCTTGGTGAGCGTGACTTTGATTTCGTTGATTGTTTTGAGATTGCAATTTTTGATTCCCATATTTCTTTCTAACTTCGGATTTTGGGATAGGAGCACACTGAGTTACTATAACTCCTGGGCTCGACTTTCCCAAAAACTTACTAGTAGAATCCTCAAACATTTTATCAATCAATGATTGATTTACATTCTTAATCGGAAAATCTTTGTTTGAATAAACTTTATCATCACCAACTAGAGTGTATAGCAAATTCACACTCTCAGACTCTTGTGCAGAAGTGGACTCAAACCGAACAGTCTTAGTAGGTTTTGCGGGAGGATCACACAAAATGTGATTCCCGAGAGGTATGTCCTCTTCTTTGATAACTACATGAGACTGTGTAGAGTCAATATCATCGGATTCATCATCTGACGAATCAGCATCCTCAACAATGACTGGAGGATCCTGATTTTGTTCAGCAATTGATACTTTCATATCTGCTAACACATCCGAATATGATGATACTTCCTTTTTGTAACTAAGTCCAGCTACACGTGACATCATTTTTCTTTTTCTGTATGTTAATGATATGATCCAGCACATACTTAGAGTTTGAGTAACTATCTAACCTAAGCTGGATCCCCTCATTTTCACACTTGACACAGGCCAACTCTTTTTGTGCTTCCTCGAGCCTAGTGATGTAATTGTTTATGGTAGTTTGTTTTCTTGAAACTGCTTTTACTAGCTCGAACTTGTCTTCCCTTAATGTGTCAATTACTTTCTTAAATTCTTTTCATGATTTTTATGAAACAAGTTGGCCTCTGTGCATTTTGCGAGATCCACGATCAAACTTTGATTGTGGAGAAATGTCACGTCATACTTGCTTTGCAAATCGTCATACTTGTTTTGCAAATCGTCATATTTTCTTTGCAAATCAGACAATTTGCTTTTCAAATCAGACAAATTTAGCACTAAATTCAACACAACTATCGCACCTATCAGATTTTGGTTCATCGACACATACCTGACTGGATTCACTCTCAGATATTGACTCATTTGCCTCAGAATCTACAACCTCCCTCAATGATTCACATTCAGATCCATCCTCGCTTGAACTTGAACTTGTACCATTTTCAACTGAACTTATAACATCTTCAACTGAGCTACCGCCATGTTTAGAACTGTCTTTATTTCCCGAGAACTCATCATTGCTAACATCCTTGACAATTTTGGCATAAAACGCAGTTCTTGTTTGACCATTGTAGTTTGTATCAAGAAATGATGGTACTCCAGTAGACCGATAGCTTTGCTCCGAGGCAACTGGTATTGGTTCACCATACATATTTCTTTCCATTTTTGGTTTACTTTGATTTTGGTTAGTAACCAATGCCTACTGATTTTGACATAATTGAACACGCTTGTGATGAGGACGAGGGTGTGGGAGACTGGGCCCATGAAGGGACTGGACCTGAACCTTTACTCGTATACATATCTACATTAGGATCAGGTTTCCAACCCCACCAGTCTGAAGTCATGATGTATAGAAAATAACAACTTAAAACCAACTAACACGCTCACTATGAAACAACTGTGAAACACTAGACCAGCCCACGAACAATAGATGGCCCACGAAAATCTCAAATCAGAAAGATATACAACCCCCAAGTCCACGAAAAATGAATGGCCCAAAATTAGTTTCAAGTCCACTTGTTTTTCGTGAAAGATATGGACAGGCCAACTGGAACAAACAAGTCCACTAAATGTGTTCCATGTCCAATTCTCAAATGTGATCCAACAACAAATTAAAGATTAAATAACAGCCCACTAATGGTTTTGTGAAGTTTAGAAAGTCCAAAGAACAAATAGCAGACCTCAAGTCTTTCGTTATTATTGACCCAGGAGATAAAGACTTAAGTCTTTCGTGAGTATGTCTTGCTTGTGAATGGGACAAGACACTTGGTATATTGTTGACAATTAAGGATTCTTTGTAGACTTTCAGAAAGTTTGGTGGGAATAAAAAAAATCAGAAAAGGACAAGCAACTTGGTTCAACTTTGACCCTATCAATTTTTCGTTGACTCAAATGTTTGAAAAGGTTTTCGCAGGAATGGGAGACTGTGTAAGTTGGTGAAAGTTGGTAAGTTTTATCCAAATTAGGTAAACATTTTCTTCAACACAAAGAAAAGTTGATGAAGAACCCTTTTAAACAAACAGAAAATTCCGATTAAACCACTCACCGAAAAATTTTCCGAACAAGATTTTGCACAAAAAATTCAAGAAAACCCCTATACTAACATGCCTCCATGTAATCGAACAAGGTTTTAGTAAAAATTTTAAGAAAAACAACAAGTTTTTCATAAGTTTTAAACCATTTATCTTTTAAAAAAAACACACATAAAATTTACTGAACAAAGCTTCAAGAAAGTGTTCGAAACCTCGACACACAGCTCGGTTTCAACAAGGACGAGAGCCAATGCTCTGATACCACTTGTAGGTCCACTAGCGGAGGATCTAGTAACTTTATCCTTGTTATACGACAAACCCGGTTGTGCATAAACCAAACGGGTATGCAAACCGAGATCAAGAACACACAATACACAAAGATTCAACTTTTAAAAGCTTCAATATATATCAACCAGAAAAGTATCAGTACAAGATTACGCAATAAACTCTCAACTCTCTGGTGTGTACTCTCTGTCTGTCTGAATGAAAAACAAGTGTCTGTATTTATAGGCCCAACACCCAGTAACCCTATGAAGAATGGTTGCTGGGCCACGAACAATCAACAGTCCCACGAAGACAAGGAGTCTTTGTGGACAATATCAACGAACCTTCAGAAGACCACAAACAATCAAGTCTTCGTGGTGAACATTGATTCTTCATGTGAACAATGATTCTTCATGGTGAACAATCCATTGAAGGCATGGTTCGTGACAAGCAATCCCACGAAGAATAGGGATTCTTCGTGGGGAACCCATATGCAGACAGATACTTGCAGCAACCAAACAGTAAGAGCCAAACACAAACACAACTAACAGTTGCACACAACAAACTGTTTTACAACACTGACAAAATAAACGTCGTGCTAAGTCAAGATAGGAGGATATCTTGTCACACCCTGACTTTTGCGGAAACGTGATTATGTGTGGCCTGCTTAATATCATTGCATTCAATCATAACAACTATATGATAAAACCGAAGATGTTCATCCATTAAATAAGTTTAAAAACATAACGACATTGTTTGAACATAGACTTCAAATTGGAGTACAACCCATGCAACTTGTTTTTAGAGTTCACAAAGACTTGAAAAAAAAACATTAACTAAAACTAGGCTTTGATAGTTGTGTCTTATCTAGGATAAAACACACAATTCAAATCCTCAGACATCGGATGACACCTTTTATTCTCAACCTCACTTGAAACATCCAAACGCCCGCCAGATCCATTTTTAATTTCCTGAAATACATGTAGTTTGAAAACATCAACAAAAGTTGAGCGAGTTCATGTGTTTAGTGTGTGAGCTCGAATAAACTTGGAAATCATTGTAAGTAAGTATGTATTTGCAAACCCTGGTATGAAAGCAACAAGGAAAAACAGATCATTAATAGTTTGCAAGGCCATTAATATGTGTGACGTGATGCAGGAAGACTCAATCGTAGCAGATTTTGCCACGGCTTCAGTTTGAAGACATAGTCACCTCATGGGCCAAACCCCGGTCTACATGGGTGTGGGCTCGCTACACCCAAATAAATCTATCACTCATGTCCCTTGGTCCTACAAAGAGGATTAATGGTCTTAAGCATCATACCCACCACTCACATGATCTAGCAGTACCCTTCCTTAGCTAACCATACAAAATAATAACGTTTATAAACAGTTTGTAACATGTACTTCACCACCCCCGAAGTTATAAAGCCGAAAACAGTTAAAAGAAAATGGGGAACATGAACTCACAGTCTTGCGTCTTCGTATCACCGTAACTCAAGCTTTTTCTGGCGTACACAACTACCTACAACGTACTAAGGTCTATTAGACGAGCGGGTAGTGCCTTGACTTAGAATTAATTAGTGTCTTTGAGTTACGTTTCTTCGTGTCTTCGATACTATTCCAAGTTATATAATTATTTGTTAAAATAATAAATATTTTAACTTAAATTATATTTATTAAAGTTTGGAATAATAATATATTTTAACTTGATATTCTTCAAGTATTTATACTTGTATATCCTTCCCAAGGATGGGTGTATTTGTATTCGCATTCTTATACTTGTATATTTTTGCCATGTATCGGGGTCGTATTCCGGTGTGTATTTATACGTATGAGAATACGTATTTTTATTGTATTCATTAAGTATTCTTATACTTAATTTCGTATTAATTATTCCGGAATATTATTTTTAATAAAAGTTCACCAATATATATTTCCAAAATATATATACTTTTAGAAATACTACTTAGAAAAATTAGTTATAATTTTTCCCTTGGGCAAAAATATTTGTATTTTCATATAAGTTCCAAAAATAATATATTTTCAAGTCCAACTTAGAAAATATATATATAAACTTATTTTTCTCTCAAAAATAATATATTTGATGTTTGTTTGAGAAAATATATATTTCTTTAAAAAATAATATATCTTCTAAAATCCCCAAGAAGGGTAGCGATAGTGTATATTAATTCAGAAGTGTGAAAAGTGTGAGAAGTGTATTATAACACTGTATATAACACTATATAACACCATATAAACACCGTATAATACTATGTAACACCATATAACACCATATAACATTATGTAACACTATATAACAATATATAACACTATACATCTATCATAGATATGCTATCAGACAAAAAAAATATAGTGTTATATTTGTTATATAGTGTTATATAGTGTTGCATAGTGTTATATGGTGTTACATAGTGTTATACGGTGTTTATATGGTGTCATATAGTGTTATATATAGTGTTATGATACACTTCTCACACTTCTGGATTAATGTACAGGATCCTCT
Source organism: Helianthus tuberosus (assembly GCA_030545235.1). NCBI lineage: Eukaryota > Viridiplantae > Streptophyta > Magnoliopsida > Asterales > Asteraceae > Helianthus > Helianthus tuberosus. The sequence continues at coordinate 8,623,005 of CM060396.1, read as the reverse complement.
ACCTCCCCAAGAAAACATATATATTTTTATTCACCTAATGATAATATATTTTCTTCTGGTCAAAAATATGATATAAATTTGTACTAATTGTAAAAATCATATTTTTGTTTCCTTTGGTGTCTAAAATATCATTTACCAATATATACATATGAATAATATTTCCGGAATTTTTTGTAAGTTATACTCCTTAGTTCGGTTTCACCAATATCTTGTGTATAGCTTGTATATTCATATTCTTGGAATTTTGGTAATATTTTGGATTGTAATTTTTGGTATTATGATGAGTTATATTATTTCAAGTCCTAAAATAATATAACTAATACACATAATATACAAATAATCACAAACATGGTGGCTTCTAAATATATATTTCCTAAATACATATTTAGTCACTTTTATTTATAAAAAAACCAACCTCCAATATTTATATTTTTAAACAAAAATTATATGGCAAACTTTATGTGAAAATCCATGGTTTAAAATACACTTGTAAATATTTATTTGGAAATATTCTTCTAAGTGTTTAATTTCTAGAAATTTTTTTGGCATAGTTTCCTCTAAAAATAGAGGTTTCCATACATTGAAGGTATATCATTTTCTTTTGTAAAAATCAACACAATCAATCCACAATCAACAACAAACAATCTTAACTTACCAATTTTTCCAAAAACAAGCATAAACTACCACTTCATGAATTTGAAAATTCATAAAAATTTGTAGTTACTTACTAGTGTTATTAGTAAGCCTTGCTACCCTTTAAAGTGTGGTTGGTTCTCTAAAAACTTCATTTTTAAAGAAGATAGATCTTTACAACTTATGATCACAATTTCTAAAAATGTTTCTTTATGGATTTTTCTTGTTACACATATACTTCTACACTTTATTAACTACCAAAAATAAGGTTTATTTGTCTAAGAACCAATATTTAGTAAAACTTGTATTTTTAATTTGGTTTCTTGAGAAATCATCCATGAAATTTTAGATCTTTAAGTATTACAACTTACTTTGATCATTATTTTACAAGAAAACCACATATTCTTTCAAGTTCATGCTTCTCATGAGGATGATCCATTAACTTCTACCATGTTCATCCTCTCATCTTGCTAGATTATGTTTTTAATCATGATCTAGCAAGATCATATGATGATCAACAAGCAATCAACAATCAACAAGTATTACAACACATAAACATTAAGATTTCTTCATGATTTAAGCTTATGTTCAAGTTTCTTTCTTGTGATTCTTAGTGTTCTTCAAGATTATCAATATGTAACATCTTTTAACCACTAATATAAGATGTAAAATGGAGTGTATAATGTTCTTACCACTAACTCAAGGCTAGGGATGATTCAAGAGAAGAAAACAAGTGGATAATAGCAAATGAAGGAGGTCCTTGAACTTCCGAAAGCTCCTAGCTTCTCTATGAACCTTCTAACACCTTTGTATCAATAGAGTTTGGATGGGATGGAAGTGAAAGATGGTGGTGGTGGTGACCTTGATCTCGGCCGAGACTAGGAGGAGGAGAGGGAGAAGTGTGGTGTGGTGATGTTAGTGAAAAATGAGTTTGTTTAGTCTTATGGTTCCTTAAATAATCCTTCCACACCATTAGCCCATTGTGTATTATGTTTAGTAAAGTGAGCACAAGATCCTACAATATCCATTAAAGAATTGAAACAAAATCTCTAGGTGGGTCCCTTGTTGAGGCCGTAGGTATGGGGGGAGGGTGTGTAGACTAGGTTTTAACCTTATAGTTAGTTTATGGTTGGAATGTAAGTGTCTAGTTTGGTGATTAGTTATTAGGTATTTATATGATGTGTTATGATGTTCGGGGACCATAACTAGCTTGGTAATGTTAAAACAATGCTTCTAGTGTAAGTTTGGTGTTTCGGGTAGTGTCCGGATGTTCGGTTGGTTACCGGTTCGTTAAGGTGCTAAACTATGTAGTTTATTGTGCTTTATGTACCCTTTTGTGACACTTTTAATTCTCGACACTTAGGAAAGCATTCAGGACCATTTATCCATATTTCTGCATAATGTTAGTGTGTTTAAATGCTGAATTTCTGTAGATTTCTGCAGTTTATGTGAGTTTTAGGCACTTTCCGGCACTTAAACTATCACTAGGAAAGCAGTTTTGTGATCCTTACTTTCCTACACACTATACTAGTGTAATACTTGATTTCTGGCTCATTCTATGTCTTAATACAATGTCTGTCTATCTACTGAACTCCGTCAGCATTTTCCTGATTTGTCTGATAACTGTGCTAGCCGTGTTTCGTGCATCATTTGAGTCACTAAAGTTCTAATGAAATAATGAAATAATGATATATCATTTGTAATATACGATGCACATGTATGTATATGGAAATAATCAGAAAGCAGTTCAAGTAATTAATTGTAATTTAGCACACTCATTAAGCACTAATCAGGGTTTAATAGTTGCACGGATACCTGAAATTTTGACAGTTGTCACATATCTGAATTGGTCGACTCGACCAAAACTATACAGACCGTAAATAAAGACCGTACAAATTACTACGTAATAAGAACAAGCGACATGTAACACCCTAAATTTTACCCTTGATTTTAGTAAAAGATTATACCTTTTCAAATAAAATAAAGTTTAAGTAACATGACTTTCATTAACGAAGTTCATAAGTAACAACAACCTTAGTCAACTAATGACTAAGTTAAAACATTTCAAAAGTTGTTTAACATGTGTTTACAACCCATACACAAGGACTACAAAAGATCTAAAACATTGCGGAAGCTTCAAAATGTAGTGTTCGGTTCCTTATCAATTGCTTGATCGCCATCCGTAAGTTCCCCAACGTAACCTAATGTCAAAACCACATCAAAGGTTAGTTTTGACAATATTGAAACATATATAAAAAAAAATTAAAAGTTTCTGGATCCACCGTAAATTACGGTGTTACCGTAATTTACGGTGTGTTCTGGAAATTTTTGGTCACCGTAAACCAGGAGGGATCTACCGTAACATATCTGACCTTTACCGTAAATTACGGTATTACCGTAATTTACGGTAGTTCCTGGAAATCCATGTCTTGTTTGTTTTGTTCATTGCACTCAAACCCAAATCTTGGAATTCGCTTTTCTAACAACCCACTACATCAAATTCTAGTATTTCTAACATGTTATATATATTAACCAATATCAAAGAACAATCCATCATATTCCGGAGCATTAATCATGTTTTACTTGATTATTTGACCCGTTTGGCTCGTCTAAGGAATCCTCCTATATGACGACTACCAACGAGTACCAACCGAATTTAATCAATCAATCAATATAACGACTTCATCGCTTAATTCAAAACAACTCTTATTCAAAAATTCAATTACACATTAGAATCATCCAATCTAATAAATGTAACGGGTCAAGTTACATACCTTAGTGTACGCCCTTCAATCGCAAATCACAACCGGCTTGTCCACTCGACGTTCCGGTATCCTTTCCTATAGAGTTCAATTTAAGACATGTTTAGAACTCTTGGTTTCACATATATAACGGCACACTTTGTCATACATCATATTTATGCGTTTTTTTTTAACTTAACAATTCAGTTTCAAGCCTTCTTTTAGGCATTTCAACAAACACTATATAGGCAGAATTTTATATCCTTTGTATTCAAGTTCATAGATTGCTACTTAGCTAACTTAACATCAATAAAGCCCTCATATAGCATTTTAATCATCATAACTTTCTGAAATCACTTTCTATAATCAATTTACATTAGGATAATCATCTAAACCCTAATGTTCATCATTATCTTGTAAAACCCACAACCCACCTTCAAGGTGTTCATGGAATTTTCCTGAATTTGAGCATGATCTCACATGTAGTTATCTAGGTTTCACTCCTAGACACTATATCATCCCTAATCTAATCACATAACTCACATGCAACATCTAATTTCAGATTTTCCCAAAATCATGAGATTTTCAAGTTTAGAGATTTCATCAGATTTTACATACCTTATGATCCTCTTGCGATGAGGATCACGATTCTAGGCTCGGATTTCGTTTTGGACCAGATTTGCACATCCAATTTGAGAGTTTTAGTGATTTTAGGGTTTGGAGCTAAGGGGGTGTCGACCTGGTCTTTCCCCTGATCGACCAACACCTCCTTTGGGGGTGTTTGGTTTACTTTAATTTGTTTTAACAATTTAAGTTTCAATTTTGTCAACTTAGGCCCCTCAACTTTGTCCTACTTATTGTTTAGTAGCCTTTAACCCTATTATAGGCTATTTCTAGTCTTGTAACTAACTAGGTTAAAAGTTCCTAGTTAATAAATTCTCGTCTATTTATACTTTATAGTTACAATATAAAGTTTTATATTTTCGGGGTGTTACAAGTCCACCCCCCTTAAAAAGGGTTTCGTCCCCGAAACCGAGGTACGTACCAAATAATGTAGGGTGAAGACGTCGCATCTCCTCTTCGGACTCCCATGTAGTGTCTGAACCTTTCCTATGCTCCCATTTGACTTTGACTTGGTCAATTTGTTTATTTCCTAAATGTTTGACCTTTCGGTCTAAAATCTCCACCGGTCTCACCGCATAATTCAGACTATTATCCACTTCGATATCATCGTAATGGATATAGGACGTTTCGTCTGCTAGGCACTTTCTTAATTGTGACACGTGGAACGTGCCATGGATTCCACTTAACTCCTCCGGTAATTCAAGGCGGTAGGCTAGCTTGCCAACTCTCCCGATAATTTTAAATGGTCCAACAAACCTTGGGCTTAGCTTCCCCCTTTTTCTGAATCTAATAACACCCTTCCATGGGGAGACTTTTAGCATGACCATGTCACCAACTTGGAATTCGATCAGCCTTTTTCTTTTATCAGCATACGCCTTTTGCCTGTCTTGAGCCGCTTTCAAGTGTGCCCGAACTTTATCGATCTTTTCATTCATGGCTCGTACTATATCTTGGTGGGCGAGTTCACGTGGACCCACTTCACCCCAAGATACCGGGGTTCGACACTTCCTACCGTAAAGCATTTCGTATGGTGCCATCTTAATGCTAGATTGGTAACTTTGTTATACGAAAACTCGACTAACGGTAAGTGAACATCCCAACTGCCTCCAAAGTCGATTATACACGCCCGTAGCATGTCCCCCAATGTTTGTATCGTTCTATCACTTTGTCCATCCGTTTGAGGATGGTACGCAGTGCTAATGAACAATTTGGTCCCCATTTGCTCTTGGAAATCTCACCAGAAATTCGAAGTAAACCGGGTATCCCTATCAGACACGATGGACACCGGCACCCCATGACGTGCTATGATTTCATTGGTATAAACTTCTGACATCTTTTCTGACGTATAAGTCTCACGAATCGGAATGAAGTGAGCACTTTTCGTCAATCTATCCACCACTACCCATATGGCATCAAAACCACGATTCGTCTTAGGCAACTTGGTTAACAGGTCCATTGTAATATGTTCCCATTTCCAAACCGGAATTTCTAACGGTTGGAGTTTGCCGTATGGTTTCTGGTGCTCCGCCTTGACTTGTAAACATGTCAAGCATTTTTCCACATATTTCGCCACGTCCCTCTTCATTCCGGGCCACCAATAATTTTGTTTCAAATCATTGTACATCTTGGTTGCACCCGGATGAATCGAATAACGGGATTTATGAGCTTCATTAAGTAGAAGCGCCTTTACTCCACAAGTATGTGGGACCCATATCCTTCCGGATCGAGTCTTCAACCCGTGATTCCCATCCGACAAATCTTTCAATTGACCGATTATTCTTTCTTTCTTCCAATTTTCTTCTTTTACTGCTTCTAACTGCGCCTCTCGAATACGTTCAAGTATACCCGAGGTCACCACGAGTTGCATTGACCTTACTCGTATTGGGACATAGTCCGCTTTTCTGCTTAAAGCGTCCGCTACCACATTTGCCTTTCCGGGGTGATAATGTATCTCACAATCGTAGTCTTTCACCGTTTCCAGCCATCGCCTTTGTCGCATATTTAACTCCTTCTGATCAAAGAAGTATTTCAAGCTCTTGTGGTCGGTGAATATGGTGCACTTTACCCCATACAAGTAATGCCTCCACATTTTTAATGCAAATACTACCACTGCCAACTCGAGATCGTGCGTGGGATATTTCTTCTCGTGTATCTTCAATTGTCTCGAGGCATAGGCTATTACCTTGCCCCGTTGCATCAACACGCAACCGAGCCCCGATAATGAAGCATCCGAATAAACCACCATGTCTTCGACTCCGTCCGGCAATGTCAGTACCGGAGCTTGAGTTAGCTTTTCTTTTAGCGTTTGAAACGCTTTTTCTTGATCGATTCCCCAAATAAACTTTGCTTTCTTTTGGGTTAGCTTTGTTAGCAGTGACGCAGTCTTGGAGAAATCTTGAATGAATCTCCTATAGTACCCCGCAAGCCCCAAAAAGCTTCTAATAATTTCTGAAGGGTTCTTCGGGGGATTCCATTTTGACACAGCCTCTATCTTTGACGGATCCACCAATACTCCGTCGGCATTTATGACATGGCCTAAAAATTGAACCTCTCGTAACCAAAAGGCACATTTAGAGAATTTTGCCTAAGTGTCTCTAACACTTCTTGTAAGTGGTGTGCGTGTTCAACTTCACTTTTCGAGTACACCAAGATATCATCGATAAACACGATGACCGACTTATCCAACATTGGCTTGCAAACCCGATTCATGAGGTCCATGAAAGCCGCGGGTGCGTTTGTTAGCCCAAATGACATCACGAGGAATTCGTAATGTCCGTATCTCGTGCGGAAAGCCGTCTTCGGCACATCTTCTTCTTTGACCTTTAGTTGGTGATACCCCGACCTAAGGTCAATTTTTGAAAACCAGTTCGCGCCTTGTAATTGGTCGAATAAGTCATCTATTCTTGGGAGCGGGTATCGGTTCTTTACCGTGAGTTTGTTTAACTCCCGGTAATCGATACACATGCGCATGCTCCCGTCTTTCTTTCTTACGAACAACACCGGTGCGCCCCAAGGAGACACACTCGGCCTTATGAATCCCTTGTCAAGCAGGTCTTGAATTTGGGACATCAACTCTTGTAATTCCGACGGTGCAAGTCGGTACGGGGCTTTTGCTACGGGTTTCGCGCCCGGAATCAATTCGATCCCGAACTCTATTTCCCGTTCAGGCGGTATCCCCGGTAAATCTTCCGGAAAAACATCTTCATAATCTCGTACTACCGGTACATCTCCAATCTTTCGTGATTCTTTCTCGGGCTCATTAGCGTATATCATGAATGCCTTGCATCCTCGCTTCATTAGCTTGTGAGCTTTCAACATTGAGCATACTATGGGGTTGCCTCCTTTTTCGCCATAAATGGTGACGTGTTTCCCGCTCGGAGATGTTAGTTTTATCTCTTTACGGAAGCACACGACCTTTGCATGGTGTCGAGATAGCCAATCCATCCCAATGACTACTTGAAATTCTCCCATCGACATCGGGATTAGATTTATCAAATATTCTTCATCGTCGATGCTCAGTTTACAATTTTCACATACATCACAAACAATAAAGCTCTTGTTATTACCTATCTCTACTTCTAAAGGCACAGGTAATTTTGTTAGAACAAATGAAGGATGTCGAATAAATCCATATGAAACAAAGGATTTATTCGCACCCGTATCAAATAACACATGTGCAGGAATTGAATTTACAGCAAATATACCTGAGACCACGTCAGGTTCAACCTTTGCTTCTGCGGCGGTTAGTTGAAAAGATCTTGCCTTTGCTTTCGGGGCTTCACCTTTCGGTTCCTGCCCATCCTTCTTTCCAACCAGTTCCGGGCATTCCGACTTCTTGTGACCCGTTCGATAACAATTGTAACAAACCGTCACTTTCTCTGGGCATGATATAGCCATATGTCCCGTTTTCTTGCATATGGGACAAGGCTTATCCTTGTAACGGCATTCGCCTTTATGACCCTTCCCGCAGATTCTGCAACTTGGCGACCCGCCTTTCGTATCAGATTTCTTTGCGCTTTCGTTTGTTCGTGCCTTCTTAGTAGGGCTTGGATTCACATCTTGTGCCCTTCGTTCACCCCGTTCTATGCTCTTTTTCAGTTCGATCTCCCTTTCCCGAGCAGCATTGACAATCTCGGTAAGGGTCTCATATTTTGAAGGGGTTATGAACTCCCTATAATCCGCACTTAGCATGTTATGGTAGTAATAGACCTTTTGTTCTTCATTTGTCACCAAATCATCACAGAACTTTATCTTGTCCATAAACATCCCCGTGATCTTGTCTATGGATTCACCCTTGTGTCTGAGTTGCATGAACTCTTCCTTGATTCTATTTATGACCGCTTTGGGACTATGGTGTTTAAGAAACGACGTCTTAAACTCCTCCCATGTCATGGCCTTAGCCGCTTCACTCCCAATCTCCTTCTTTTTGTTATCCCACCAGTCTTTCGCTTGACCTCTTAATTGACCCGTACCATAAGCTACGTAGTCATTTTCATCACAATGAGTTCTCTCGAATACTCCTTCGATATCACTTAGCCATCGTTGGCACACAATTGGATCAACCTCCCCATTATATATTGGTGGTTTACAGGCCATGAATTCCTTGTATGAACAAGGCTTTCGTCCACCATGCTTTTCCTTTGCTACATTTGAATCATCTTCCAGTTTCTTGATTCTATCTTCTACTATTGATAAAACTGTGTTTTGAATTTTATCAATAAAGCCCGACAAACTGTTTTCGATCGCCTTTCCAACCTCTTCGGCAATCACTTCCCTCACTTGTTCGGTGACTCTTGGCACCGCATCATCGTTACCTTTATCAGCCATCTCTATTTCTGAAATGTTTACATAAGTTGTTAAACATTCCATTTATAACACATGCTTTACTTGTTTTGATTTAATCAAGTTCATAACTTGATTTAATCGTTCTTGTTTTGATTCAATCAAGTTCATAACTTGATTTAATCATTCTTGTTTCAATTCAATCAAGTTCATAACTTGATTTAATCATTCTTGTTTCAATTCAATCAAGTTCATAACTTGATTTAATCGTTCTTGTTTCAATTCAATCAAGTTCATAACTTGATTTAATCGTTCTTGTTTCTTGCATTTCTTGTATTTAAGTGAACTTACACACTCTTTTCATGCATATTTGTTCGTTTCTCATTCTTTACATAACACATAATTTATTAACAAAATAAGTTAATTCTTACCGGACGATCGATCAAGCTTGAACCGAACACTTATTGACAACCTTGAGCTCTGATTACCAACTTGTAACACCCTAAATTTTACCCTTGATTTTAGTAAAAGATTATACCTTTTCAAATAAAATAAAGTTTAAGTAACATGACTTTCATTAACGAAGTTCATAAGTAACAACAACCTTAGTCAACTAATGACTAAGTTAAAACATTTCAAAAGTTGTTTAACATGTGTTTACAACCCATACACAAGGACTACAAAAGATCTAAAACATTGCGGAAGCTTCAAAATGTAGTGTTCGGTTCCTTATCAATTGCTTGATCGCCATCCGTAAGTTCCCCAACGTAACCTAATGTCAAAACCACATCAAAGGTTAGTTTTGACAATATTGAAACATATATAAAAAAAAATTAAAAGTTTCTGGATCCACCGTAAATTACGGTGTTACCGTAATTTACGGTGTGTTCTGGAAATTTTTGGTCACCGTAAACCAGGAGGGATCTACCGTAACATATCTGACCTTTACCGTAAATTACGGTATTACCGTAATTTACGGTAGTTCCTGGAAATCCATGTCTTGTTTGTTTTGTTCATTGCACTCAAACCCAAATCTTGGAATTCGCTTTTCTAACAACCCACTACATCAAATTCTAGTATTTCTAACATGTTATATATATTAACCAATATCAAAGAACAATCCATCATATTCCGGAGCATTAATCATGTTTTACTTGATTATTTGACCCGTTTGGCTCGTCTAAGGAATCCTCCTATATAACGACTACCAACGAGTACCAACCGAATTTAATCAATCAATCAATATAACGACTTCATCGCTTAATTCAAAACAACTCTTATTCAAAAATTCAATTACACATTAGAATCATCCAATCTAATAAATGTAACGGGTCAAGTTACATACCTTAGTGTACGCCCTTCAATCGCAAATCACCACCGGCTTGTCCACTCGACGTTCCGGTATCCTTTCCTATAGAGTTCAATTTAAGACATGTTTAGAACTCTTGGTTTCGCATATATAACGCACACTTTGTCATACATCATATTTATGCGTTTTTTTTTTTAACTTAACAATTCAGTTTCAAGCCTTCTTTTAGGCATTTCAACAAACACTATATAGGCAGAATTTTATATCCTTTGTATTCAAGTTCATAGATTGCTACTTAGCTAACTTAACATCAATAAAGCCCTCATATAGCATTTTAATCATCATAACTTTCTGAAATCACTTTCTATAATCAATTTACATTAGGATAATCATCTAAACCCTAATGTTCATCATTATCTTGTAAAACCCACAACCCACCTTCAAGGTGTTCATGGAATTTTCCTGAATTTGAGCATGATCTCACATGTAGTTGTCTAGGTTTCACTCCTAGACACTATATCATCCCTAATCTAATCACATAACTCACATGCAACATCTAATTTCAGATTTTCCCAAAATCATGAGATTTTCAAGTTTAGAGATTTCATCAGATTTTACATACCTTATGATCCTCTTGCGATGAGGATCACGATTCTAGGCTCGGATTTCGTTTTGGACCAGATTTGCACATCCAATTTGAGAGTTTTAGTGATTTTAGGGTTTGGAGCTAAGGGGGTGTCGACCTGGTCTTTCCCCTGATCGACCAACACCTCCTTTGGGGGTGTTTGGTTTACTTTAATTTGTTTTAACAATTTAAGTTTCAATTTTGTCAACTTAGGCCCCTCAACTTTGTCCTACTTATTGTTTAGTAGCCTTTAACCCTATTATAGGCTATTTCTAGTCTTGTAACTAACTAGGTTAAAAGTTCCTAGTTAATAAATTCTCGTCTATTTATACTTTATAGTTACAATATAAAGTTTTATATTTTCGGGGTGTTACACGACAAACACAAAACTGCACCAACAACCTGAAAAGTGGTATAAAGATAAAGGACAAAACTTGTAATATATATATATATATATATATGACTGATGTTGACTTTGTTGATGATACAAACTAAATATTTGAAATCCGGTGATAACATGAATTAATTAACTTGCTTAGTTGAACACATATTGACGAATCAAAAACTCTTTAAGTTAAAAGAAAAACGATACGAAACAAGCACTACTTGCTTAATCGAACACATATCGATGAATCAAAAACTCTTAAGTTAAAAGAAAAACGATACGAAACAAGTAGTATGCATTTCTCACATGAAAAGCGACCTCTAGATGTTATCGGTGTTACCAACGGTGTGGGCATGAAAATCTAGCGTGGAGGCAGTCCACACCCACAAAAGCACCCGGGCTTGGCATTTTCCACGGCGTTGTGTGGGGGGCGGAGGATTCTTCACCGGCATTGAGGGCAATTTGGTTGGTGATGTGGCGCGGGTTGATTGGTGGTTTGTGGTAAAAGGTTTGTGAATGGTTAGTTTTTTTTAAACACTAGGTGGGGCCCTTTCCACACCCAACACCATCCCGTGCTTTTTTTACCACACCCTCTTACTTATGTGGCTACCACATGACGTTTACCGCCCTCTGTTCATGCCCCTCCACCACACCAAATGGTCTTAACATAAGGGATATAACCACCATTTTACAAATAAAATAGATAATTTGTTTTGATTTTTAATCGAACACCCATCCTCAGTGGTTGCAGTTTGGCCTATCTGACCATTTGGATTAAACGCAATGCATAACCTTTGGACATTAATTGGGCCTTGGATATATTTATTATAAGTGGGCTAAATTGTTAGCAACGTAGGTGGTGTTCAGAATTTCCACTAGTACTTTCAAACAAATGGATAGTCCATTGCATAATATTATTTGTTGTGTTAAACTGTTAGTAGATTGTAAAAATTCTGCATTTATTAAGTTCTACATTTGAATTTAAAAGTAGTGATAATGAATTTCAAGTGTAAAAAAGGAGTATAAACAGAATCAAGAATGTATGACATATGGTTTTGAAGTTCCAATTGAAGGTGCAAAATGTTTTTGGTAGTTACCAATCCGTTTATGGTGGTTACAAGTTCTACTTTTCTTAGGAACCGTACATCTTGGAGATGAAGGATTTTCAAATTTGGTAGACAAATAAATTCAGATAAGTCAGTGTATTTATTAATATCATAGAAGGTTTTCGTGTCAGAATATTGTATTTTAATAATTCCAACTATTCGTCGTTGGCTGTCAACAGTCCTAACTTCAAAAATAACCATTGACAGTCCCAACTATTGACAAAAAGAGTTTTTCGACGAAAAAGGAGTTTTTCGGCGACTTTAATAATTGGAGCTTTTACTAGAAAAAGGTTCCCAAAGGTCCATAATAAGGTTACAAAGAGATTCGGGACGAAAATGTTGAGTTTTCCGGCCAAAAAACGTTTTTCCGGCGACCGGAGACTAACGGCGTCTGGGTTCTGTTAGTCAGGGTCTATTGGAGGCCAATATGTTAAAAGTTAGGACTCACAGTGGTTATTTTTAAAGTTGGGACTGTTGGCGGCTAACGACGAATAATTGGGATTATTAAAGCCCAATATTCTTTTCATGCCCCATTTGCATATTTTGTTGCCTTAGGCAGGAGCTTATTGTACACAAATTTTTACTATTAACTCTGTAACATGCATACTAACTTCAATTGTGTAAGAATCATATCATTTTTACATTCTTGAAATCAATGGGAGCCTAATTGATGAGCACCATCCTTTCTCACAAAGAAAAATTTAACAAAAAGAATTCAAGTTGAAAATGAGATATGTCAATTAGAGATTCACAAGTACCACCAGAGAAAGCAACAAATAAAAAAACAGACAGATTGCAAATTATTTTAGAAATATTTAGTGCATTAAAATAAACACAAAAACAGGTTAGAGATTCACAAGTGCTAGAGAAAGAAAAAAAAGATTACTAAATAATTAAAAGTATTTGATGTATTTAAATATAAATAAAAATAGGATGACAAAATCTATTTAGTCTGAGGAGGCCTAAAAGGGAAACAAATATAAAAATTGTCAATCAACTTTACATTATATGGTCTAAAAGCCTACTCGAAACTACTTGAGCAAATGGTACCAGGTACCGTTCCGAACCGGTACCGGAACGGGTACCTATATGTTAATTTAAGAAATTTCCAATGAATTTGATGATGCTGCAATGTCATTAACCTTTTCAGTTCTTAATTCACTAAGCATATAACGTTAACATAAAAATGAATTTGAATATGAATCGAAACACGAAAATATAATCACAACAACTACATATACCACCTACTAAAAATAAGGGTTGAAGACAAACTAAAGTTGAATAGGAGCATAATAAGTGAGATTGTTCATTGAGGCATTTCATCATACATCTGGTTTGCATGAAACTACAAGACTTTGTTAAAAAAGGGAGAAAAGAAACTGCGGTATATTAAGATATGAAAAATCGAATATCATGAACTAGCTGCTTTTCGCATATTAAATGAAACAAGTATGGACTGTGGAAAGGAAGAAAGGATACTAAACGATTATTGGGCCTTGAATGTATTCTAAGTGGGCTGTAAGTCCACGTTATTGGATTGTTTTTTGCGCTCCATTTGAGGCTATATATATCCATAGACCTTTTAGGAAAAAAATTGATAGTCAAGGTTTATAAAACACATATATAGGTAGAGGTACACAAATCGGTTATTTTTAATAACTGGTTTCGGTTATTGAACCGGTTCTGGTTTCTAGTTTTAATGGCTGGAATTTGTTATTGCTATAACCGTTTCGGTTCCGGGTATTTTTGGGTATTGATTATTTAGAGAAAAAAGTTACCTAAGAAAATATCAATGGGTGGTATGGCCCGGATATTTTTTCGGGTATCAGGAGCACTCTTTTCATCAACTTGTCACATGTAACTTATTAAGACTATGGGGTATGGGGCAGGGGTTGGGGCGTGGGTTGGCCATAAACGCCCAAATCACCACCCCGGGTGGGCTTGGGTTTGGATGTGGCCCCTTGGGCGGGAATTTAAGGCCGGACGTGGGGCATGCTAGCGATCCTATGTGGCCGGCTATTATTGGCTTGTTGGCTAGGGCATAGCGGGCCTTTTTAAATTTTAAAATATAACCATTGGCCAAGCCAAACGGTTCACCCACCCCAACTGTCCACATCACTATATAACCCCCAACCCCACCGGCTGTCCCCATCGCTAACCCAACCCAAGTCACCCACCCGAACCGCTACCCACAAACAAACACTTGATCTATGGCCTCTTGGACGCACGAGGAAGAGCTAGCCCTTGTCACGAGCGTCGTGGACGCGATGAAGGGCCGCTGTGACACCCCGTGAAAACACTTTTGGTGTACGCTAAATTTCAGGACGAATATTCCTATAACTTGGGGATAATGTGACACTTTGGGTTCTTCCCGCATAAACTTATTGTACGAAACGATTAAGCAAGCTATTAAATTAGAAATTTTAAATTATAACTCTGTTTTATTATTTAATTATCTATTGTTTACATAATAATAAAAATTTTATCTTTTGAATAACACTTAACATTAAATGGATCCCACACCCTGAATATTGTCCAGCCCAACTATAAGCCCAAGCCCCTCTCCAAGTTGCCCTAATCCTAATCGCACAAGTGAAGGAATGCTTGATTCGTCAATTGTGCGATCCAACATGGGTTTATTAGGCCGATGGGTATGGGGCTCGTCCCCGGTCCGACGCCCTCAAAGTGGGTCGTCCCACACCGCCCCCTGGGCACGTCGGCGGCACCTCCGTCCTCTCCAAGACGTTGGAGACGGACCAAAAGTTTGATAATTGTAGGCCCCCTTCATTAATCATTCCTGGATTCTCTCTCTCCCCTTGGATATATATTGATTTTTTTATTAAAGTGGGTAGTTCCCCACACCATTGGGTAGTCCCCAGAGGATGCTCCTCCTCCCCTGATGACGTGACGCCTACGTGGCGGGTAGTCTCCAAAGAAACTATCCATCCATACCCCATGGTCTTATATAAACCATAAGGGTATCCGGGGCACCATGCGGGGAGGCTAGCGGTGACCCCAGTCCCCGAGCGGGAACACCGCCGCCATCACCGCGGGGACCCAAATCGGGGAGGGGAATCAGTGTTTGTTCACCACGTTGAAATTGCACAAGAATCGAGGAACGGTCGATTTTTTAAATGTTGCAAACGGTCAAATTTTAAAAAAAAAATCAATTTAAACTAATATAAATAACCAACTTCAATAATTTTTTACCACACCCACCATTCTCAAACTTTTATACTCTAAAAATCTATCAAATACAACAAAAGCCAAACCGAGCAATGGAGAACCAACCCCGCGAAGCCAAGAAAAAAACTAAGGGACGGGGCTCGCAACCGTCTCATGGTGGTTCGAGCGGTGCAAGTGCACAACCACAACCCCCTTTCGGATATACTTCACAACCACCCCCGTTTTTTTACCAACAACCTTCACACCCTTCCTTTTACAACACCCAACCACAACCCACTTTCGGCTATTATCAAAATTTGTTATCAATGGATCCTCCTCAATCCCCCGCCTTCGACCCGTATGGTTTTCGTTCCCCACAAGTTCCATATACACGAGAAAATGTTGAACGTCCTCTACCTATTCACGAGGACGAGGACGAGGAAGTAGTGCCCGAAACTCAAAATTTGGGCGACTATGAAAATGACACCGGCGACGATGAATATAATGTGGATCAAGACGCCGGCAACGAAGAAGATGACGCTCTACCAACGGCAAAAATGGAGAGCCAAAAATGGACAAAGGTCCAAGAAGAGGCGTTGGCGAAGGCGTGGGTACATTGCTCTACCAACAAAAAAAAAGGGCAATCAACAAAACCGCGATAGTTTTTGGCGTAAGATTTTAAATCATTTTAACGACACCGTTGGTGGAAGTAACCGGACCGTGCATCAAGTACGGTCTAAATGGGGCCCGATGATGACGGAAATAAACTTTTTCAACGGCCTATACCAACAAGCGGTAAAAATTATATTTTTTAACGTTGTATATTTTTTAATTTTGTTTACTAATATGTAAAAAATTATATTTTTTAACACTTGTTATTTTATAATATGTAGGATCGCACACGAGGAAGCGGGTGTAGCGATCTCAACGTGATGAAAGTCGCTTTATAGGAATTTAAAGATAGATATCCGAACGGTTTTCAACATGTCGAGGCATGGGAGGTCGTTCGAAAACACGACAAATGGGCCCAAGTCCCATTGTTGGGTGAGGAAGGGGAAGGTTCGGCACAAAAAAGAAAGCCAGTTGAGGTGGACCCTTCCATACCCGATATGAACGAAGACCCCTCGCCACAAAGAACACAACGACGAGATAAGCGTCAAGCGACATCGTCCGAGGGCTCGGCCGAGTTGGCGGCACAATTCAAAGAGTACACCGCCATGAAAGAAGCGAAGCACGCGATTGAATTGGAGGCGATTGAATTGAGGAAGAAAAGAGAGTAGGAGGCTCGTGAGCTCATAACGGAACAACGCGAGACGATGAGAAACTACGCGCAAGATCGAGATATGAAAACATTCCTCAAGCCGCACGACGATGCTCCGCCGGAAATGTTGCCATTCATCCTCGCCCGAAAGCGCGACATCGCTAACAAGTACGGGTGGCCGTGCAATTTCTAAAATTTTTATTTTCTAGTTTGAATGTAATTTTTATTTTCTAGTTTGAATGTAATTTTAATTTTCTAGTTTGAGTGTAATTTTTATTTTTATTTTCTACTTTGAAATGTCTTTTGTTAAATTTTATTTTATTTAATTTTTATTAATTTATAAACATGCATAATTACAACAAAAAAAAAAGAGAGGAGTGCCGCCATCAAAAGGGGGTGTGAGAGGAGTTTAAGAGGGGAGTTGACGTGGCATAACCTGATTGGGTGTGCGTAAGAGAGGGGAGTCCCTTAAAGGAGGCCCCTCTCACCCTAAGTCCAGCCGACATCCACTTTAATGCACAAATCCCCAAATCATTCCTTCCACACACTCTCTCTCCTTAATCCTCTTCTTCTCCAAGAGAACAACCTGCAACAAAACTTCACTCCGACCAAATATCATCGTCTCCGATCGAACCACCAACGACCGTGCACTCCGATTTTCCAGTAACGATATTTTACTCCGATAGAACCTTCGGCAGCTCACCTGGATGTCACGCCCTGCAAAAATTCAACTCAAAATTTCAGCATTCCGGAAGTTTCTGGAAGACTAAGGAAGCGTCTAGGGCTGCCCGGAAGTCTCCGGAACAACCTAGACAATACTGGAACGTTTTGGCACCCTTAGAAGGTCCTAGACCAGCCTTAAAGGAGCTCGGAAGGGTCTAGAATGGGCTACATAATACTGCCATAAAAATCAACCAAGGAACATTCTAGAATCCCAACAAATATCGTGATATTTATGTAAGAAATATCTAGGTATTAAGGCTAGATATTTGTAAAGGAATGATCTAGATTTGGAACTATCTAGATCATGTCCAAGTAGTATAAATAGGAGTGTTAGGCATCATTTGCACTCACCCCACATAACCCCACATAACTCATTCATAACCTAACTTCTTGTAAACACTTTGTACTTGAAACTTTGTTCAAGTAATACATAACCATCTTTGTTGTAGTATCGCACTACAGAATCATACTTGTGATCTTCACAAACAAAGACTTCCGCTGCTATACATAACCAAACCCATCCAAAAGGCTGAACTTAGAAGTATTCTAAGTGCCGCACGAGAGTTCAAGAATAACTCCGTGACAAGTGGTATCAGAGCCGCGTCGGTTCATCGGGATTGCCAACAAGAAAAGCAAGAAGGGAGCAACGAACAAGGAAATCGTCTCTAGCAAAAAAGAGACACACAATCATAACCAGAATCAACAAGAAGTTGAAGGCATGTCTATGGATTTGGCCGGATCCTTATACAAAATGAAGACTAATGTCGAACCTTCGGTCACACAACTTAGAATTCTTGTCAATCGTTCCTTGGAAAAGCTAGACGCTTTGGGAACATTGCGAGATGAGTTAAAAGGACTCAAAAAAGATCTCAAAACCGTTATCGACGTCATACGCCTCGAGATGCAAGCCATGATCCAAGAGGAGATCGCAATGCTGCGGAGAGAGGTAGACGACAAGATCCAAAACCTTCACAAAAACTTTGCTGAGTTGGAAACAAAAATGAACGACACCAACAAGGCACAACCAGAAGCATGTCCGGGGTCCATGCAAGTAAGGCATCTCAATACTTTAAACACACAAGAAACTCCCAAAAAACAGGAAAAACAGAACATCAAAAAGCTCCCAAACAAGGGAAAGAAAAGATCCACAACCGCAAAACCAGAAAAGAAGTCGGAAGAAGGACTTCAACTCGTCAACATGGTGGTAAACGGGAGACCCGTTAAAGCACTAGTTGATACAGGAGCAAGCCATAACTTCGTCTCAATAGATGAAGCAATAAGACTCGGTGTTCGAGTCACAAAACAAGACGCAATGATAATGACCACGAATGGACCAGTCCAACCAATATTTGGGATGGCATACGGCGTCAAAATCACAATCGGCAAATGGAAAGGTAAGATCGACCTTTCGGTAGTGCCAATGAAAGAACACAACTTCGTGCTTGGCCAGGATTTCTTCTCAAAAGAATCGGCCTTTCTTATTCCGTTTGCAAAAAAATTTTGCATCATAGACGGGAACCAAGTTCACAAAATGAAGACAGAGACAGACACTTGCCGTCAAGGTATGTCAATTACATCAATACAAATGGAGGTTGGTTCAAAGACAAGATCAACCACACATTCATCACAACGAGACATATCCCGAAGTCGTAACGAGGACGTTGCGAATTTAGGTGCGGGAGGATGTCACGCCCTGCAAAAATTCAACTCAAAATTTCAGCATTCCGGAAGTTTCTGGAAGACTAAGGAAGCGTCTAGGGCTGCCCGGAAGTCTCCGGAACAACCTAGACAATACTGGAACGTTTTGGCACCCTTAGAAGGTCCTAGACCAGCCTTAAAGGAGCTCGGAAGGGTCTAGAATGGGCTACATAATACTGCCATAAAAATCAACCAAGGAACATTCTAGAATCCCAACAAATATCGTGATATTTATGTAAGAAATATCTAGGTATTAAGGCTAGATATTTGTAAAGGAATGATCTAGATTTGGAACTATCTAGATCATGTCCAAGTAGTATAAATAGGAGTGTTAGGCATCATTTGCACTCACCCCACATAACCCCACATAACTCATTCATAACCTAACTTCTTGTAAACACTTTGTACTTGAAACTTTGTTCAAGTAATACATAACCATCTTTGTTGTAGTATCGCACTACAGAATCATACTTGTGATCTTCACAAACAAAGACTTCCGCTGCTATACATAACCAAACCCATCCAAAAGGCTGAACTTAGACGTATTCTAAGTGCCGCACGAGAGTTCAAGAATAACTCCGTGACATGGAGCTCAGTTTCTTTCACTCGGTTCACACACTCGAATAAATGTTAAGATGTAAACACTAGTGAATGATGTTTCTGTGTAAAACTTGTTGCCATAACGTTAATGTTCAGGTTGATGATTGATGTTGATTCCGTGTAAAACTTGATGTTGATGTTCACTCTGAATCCGAGTAGGAAATCTGGGTTTCCATGTTTGAACAATTGCTTGTTATATGTTTTGAGGATGATGTCACTACTGTTCACTTAAATCACCATAATAGTGATAAAGACAATGTTTCATGGGAAATAAGGATGAATAGGCAAGAGGATGAACTGGGTTTTGTTTGAATGCTTGATATGGGTTTTTTTTTCTTTGAATGGACAACTGCACTTGCTTATGGAACAACCTGGTCATGCTTGGTAATTGCTCGGACGATTCATGTTGAAGTTGTATGTGTTAATAAAGATGACATGAATGTTGTGAGCCTTAGATGATTTATAACGCAGATTTGCAAACATAGACATGAAACAGTATGAATTATATGATCTGGGTTTTCTTTTCGTGAGCTTGAAACTATGGTGTGTACAACTTTTCATGCGTAAGGTACAACTCTCTAAATGTGAGATAATTTGAAATCATAAGGCTAGAGGGTGTGGGATAACCCCCTTGGGGCTTTATAAGGACACCTCAGCACCACGTAGGCGCCACGTCAGCCAAGGGGGCTTTAGGCTAGAGGGTGTGGGATAACCCCCTTGGGGCTTTATATGGACATCTCAGCGCCACGTAGGCGCCACGTCAGCTAAGGGGGCTTTATAACCCCCCTTTAACATGGAGGGTGTGGTGATAACCCCTAGGGGCACTATAGAGCAAAATAAAAAACAAAAAACAAAATAATTGATTGGTGCAAACAAGTGGGCCCCACCTGATAACCCCCTCCTCCCTCGTTACCATGTTCGCGAGTGATGTATAGCGCCCCATGTTAATTGGCTGGGTGTGGGTGTATAGCGCCGGGGGCGCTATAGCCTCTGACGTGGCGAGGGTGGCGCCCCCCACACCCTCCGGCCTAATATAAAAGTTGATTGTCCTTTCTGAATTAATACATACCTGAATGTTAGCGTGTAAAACATTAATGTTAAATGTATGATTCTGCTGTCTCAATCATCATCGAACAAACAGAATATCGCATACTCATAATGGAGTTTGATGAATTGGGTTTTCTTCATAAGATGTACAAATGGCTTTGCATGAGGTACCACCTACATGAATGTTTCATGATTCAAAAATGGTGTCATACATGTTTTGTCCTTAGTTGGTTTGATTTAGGATAGTTAGACTAAAGGGTGTGGTTTGGCCCATCCCCACGGGGATGAGCCTCCACGTAGGCGCCACGTAGGCGGCTCGTGGGGGATGGGCCAAATTGATAATTGAAGGGGATGAAGGATGGGGCCCACCTTATTATTTTATAATTTCCTAAGCTTTAATTTAATAAGTTAATAAAAACTTTATAAAAATTAAAAAATACAACATAAAACAACATAAATAATTTCATTTCATAACATAAAAAAAAATTACATTTCCTAAAAAAAAAAAATTACATTTCCTAAAAAATAAAAAATTACATTTCCTAAAAATGAAAAAAAACCTACGACGTCCACTTTTTCTTCACCTCTTCCTTCATCCTTCGATACACCTCTCGTTCCTCCTCCGGAACCGAGTCGAGATCCAACCTCATTATCCTAAAATCCTCCGCTCGAGCATAGTCGGCCGACACGTTTTTCTTGTGACTATATTTTTCGGCCGCAAATTCTTGGAACGAACGGAATTGGGAAATTAAGTCGTCCATTTTTCGAAGACGCCTTCGAGCCGCCACCTCCACCCGAGCCGCCCCCTCCACTCGAGCCGCCCCCTTTGCGCTTTGCGGCCGCCTCTTTTTTTGCTTTGTCCCTTCCGTCGGGACGTTCCGGTTCGTAATATTCTTGTTCTTCATATTCCGGATCGTCGTTTATGTCGATTTGACAACGAGCGGTGGAGCCTCCCGCGCTATAACTTCCGGACTCGGAAGTTTTAGTCCGTTTGGCGGTTGCGACCTCATTTGGAATCGGCGCCCATTTAGGGTCTTTCTTTAAAACGTTCCATGCTCGGAGGTGCGGGAAAGACGGATTTTTTGCTTC
Source organism: Helianthus tuberosus (assembly GCA_030545235.1). NCBI lineage: Eukaryota > Viridiplantae > Streptophyta > Magnoliopsida > Asterales > Asteraceae > Helianthus > Helianthus tuberosus. The sequence goes on along the minus strand of CM060396.1, from coordinate 8,601,217 downwards.
CCATTTAGATATCGCAAGGTTAAGAACGTCCTCGTCGCTACTCCCACTAGGACGATAGATGTAAAGTGGGTTATAAATCCCGATAAAATCATTCACGCACTTGTTCATTTTCCGCCACTTGCCCGATACGGATTCGAGATCACGGTAGGGGCCTTCCCCCATAAGGGTATTAAACCTTTCCGTACATTTCTTCCAAAAACCAGAACCCGTTTGATTGTTCCCTAAAATTTAAAAAAAATGGATTAGTAAAACTAAAAAATAATTCTTTTTAAATTTATATAAAAAAAAATTAACTTTGGTTCATACCGACAATCGGGCAAGTTGAGGCCTTAATAAACGAGATAGCTAGCGCCTCCTCCTCTACTTTTGTCCACGGTCTCGGCTTTGCTCTCGAACCGCTTTTTTTTCGGTGACGGGTTCGGTTTCAACCGCCTTCCCCTTCCCCCTGTTTTTTTTTGCGCTTGAGTTCTTTTGGTGGCGATTCGGGGACGACTTCATCATCATCGTCAAGGTGAACCGAGGGTTGTGGTTGGGAAGTTGGCGGTTGCGATTGGAATTGATCAAGTTGAAGCGAGCCGCGTTGCATGAATTGTTGGAATGCTTGGTATTGTTGCATTTGTTGAAGTTGGGACATTTGATTGAAGGCGTTAGGTGATTGTTGGAAACCCACGAACGTAAATGGTTGAGACCCCCACGAAGAATCCATAGTCGGAGTGTAAGCGGGACTAGAAAAAAAGTTTGGATTGTTCGGGTTGGGATTGTTCGGGTTGGGATCGTTTGGGTTGAATGGATTCATGATGGTAAAAAAAATTGGGAGTGTTTTTTAAAAAAAATGGATGATAGAAGGAGAAGATTAGGATAAATGGATGTGAAATGGTATAAAAATGGATGTGAAATGGATATATATTTAAAGTGGAAAAGAATTTTTTTTTTTTTTTTTATTTATTCTATCCGTTCAACGGATATATTTTTGAAAAGTGGGGCGGCAAGGACGGCTTGGGCTTGCTGGTTTCGCCGGGGTGGGATGGAGGGGGGCGGTGTGGAGGACCGGCGCCGGTCCTTGCCGGGCCTAGCCGGCCCCCATACCTTCCAGTCTTAGGAGTATAAATGATAAAGTTCGTACAAACCTAGGACCGCACATTAAATGTTTGGGTCCCACCACTATTGATGGCACAATTTTTCATTGAGATGAATCGCACAATTGTCTCAAATCATGCACACAAATTAGAACATACACATGCACCCACTATATTTTCCATTCAATCGCACAATACTGGTCGCACAATTTGTTATAAATGCACACTCAAATTAACTGGCCCCACCACTTTAATTTGTTGATCGCACAAAGACTTTTAATCGTACAACATACTCTTGAATCGCACAAATGGGTACCGATCGCACAAGTCACCTTGTTGGGCTCTACAACTTGGGACACGGTGTTAGTCATGCACTGTTTGATTGTAATTCAAATCACAAAAACATTCACACATCTGTTATATCATATCCTTCACTGTATATAAGTTGCACAATTATTAATGATCGTGTTCACACACTGTTTGGTCGTAAACTACCTACTGTTTGTATACTACTGTGAAATACGTGATTACTTGCTACATGTATGAAATGCTTGTTATATGTGAATTATTTGCATACGGTCCTAACGATGGGTAATCGTTATAGGACGTGGTTGACCCGGTTTAGGATAAAGTATTATCTACTGAGCAATCAAAGGTGAGTTCACACTTAAACTAAATGCTCGCATTCCCAATGACTTGGGAACTTCGCTCACACCAAGGTAACGGTGTGACAACTTTATAAAAACTCATAAAGCATGCACTCCCAATTGTTTGGGAGCTACCATACTAAACAAAACTCTACCAAGGAAAGTCTCTTACACTAATACCGATTAATCGCGGGGAGCGAACATGATATATTAGTTGATAGCGCTATTAGGTTTGACAACCTCACACCGTGCGGGGAGCCGGGCGTGAACTATTATCTGGATTAACGGGTCAATGACGGTAGACATTGACCTAAGAGGGCGAACAACAACTACGTCAAAGTTTCGGTACTATACAGTTTAGTAGCTCATTTTGGGATGGATTTCCCACAACATGTTTTGATAACATGATAACTTACAAACGAATGTTTTTGGATAACGTGGAACACCTTTTTGAAAACCGTGAACTCGCCGACTTTATGTTGACACACTACTGCATGCTTGCAGGTCCGTAGATGCTATGCTGGAGTCCGCTTGGAGCGTTGTGGTTGTCGTCTAGGATCTGTTATCGGATTTCTACTTTTGAATAATTGTTTTAAGCTACTTATGAACTTAACGCTTCCGCTAAATGCTCGAACCTTATTTTGTTAAACTTGCTATGTTTTGGAACTTTATTACAAACCTACTATGTTTTTATCTTACTTGTGTTAAATGTTCTATGTAATTGATGGCTTGATCCTGGGCAGTCACACGTCTCGCGGTGATACTCCGCATGTGGAATTTGAGGGTGTGACAGCCGCCAACCGGGTGAGACCCGTTACTGGCCGGAAGTTTCGCAAGCTACTGGCAGAACGTGGGAAACGGCCGGCACAATTTAAACGCGTGACAACACAAGTGGCGCGAGCTACGCCCGAAACTCGATCGTTTTAAAGCCTACTATGACAGAGTCCCGGGCGGTGAGATAAGTCACGAAGACTGGGTTGCGGTGGTCAACATCGAGTTCCGGGGTAAGGAGCGGAAGCCGTTTGACAAGCTCACCCTTTTCGAAATCTACCTAACGCTTTAGGATTTTTTTTTTTTTTTTTTTTTTTTTTTTTTTTTTTTTTTTTGTAATCCTTTTTTTGTAGAATTTTGTAATATTTAGGAAATTTTAATAAAATTTTAGGCTTTTTTTTTAAATGTTGTGTGTATTTTTTTATTTTAGATTTTTTTTATTTTAATACACATGGCCAAGCCACGCCGGGCTAGCCACGCCCCGCCATACCCCACGGACACGTCATTCACCAGCGGAGGGGCTCGAACTCCACGTGTCAACCCATGCCCTAAACCCCCACCCCACGATACCCCACGGTCTAAACTATAACTATACATATGATTATCATATGAACTTTAACACAAAAGAGAAAAAAACAAAAAAAGGAATCTCCAGACGTCCAAAGGTATGCTAGATCAAATGTTTAGCATTTTTTTCATACAAACAAAGCTTTAATCGATTCATTAAAGTAAGCTTTTGGTTCTTTTTTTTTTTTTTGAAAGGTGAACTTCTTAATGGTGACCATTGTCACATCCGCAAATCGCGGACCCTCGCCAAGAACGTGGGCCCAGATAGCAAGGCCAGCGCTGGGTTAACCAGTCTTGGGTCGAAGGCTTTCCTCCGGAAACCGTACTGCCTCTACACGAGTTGCCTCGCTAGAGTAACAGCCGGATGAAAACCGAAGTAACACTCAGGATCAAACCCTCCTCGGTAGGTTTTTCACCATCATTGCAATTTTCTTTTAGCACAAAAGAAATCACATACCAGAATGAGAACTGAACGGATCGGGCTTCTTTATTGGGGTATCGGAAAGCAACCAGATTACGAGTTGGGGAATGAAGAAAACACTCGTGTTTTGCAAAGGAAACCCCCCACATGGGTCAGGAACCGATTGGATCATGCACGAGTACTGACTCGCAAGTCACAATCCCCAACCCAAGAACCCGGAAAGGTTTCTTTCTAATTGACAAAACTTTGATTCGGATATGCTAACCCATTTAGCTAACGGTTTGTTTTTGTTACATCATGGTATGGAAAATTCGATGATTTGAAGAATTTTCTTGAAAAAAGAGGAAATAAAGTCAGCAAGAACAGTGAAGAGACAATTGAGATTATTAACGACTACAACCGGTTAATCAAAGCCAATTTTCTACGATTTCATGGCAGCTATTAAGAGAAGAACCGATTTGAAACCGACACCGCTTTCATTGTCTGTTGGTTCAAGCAGGATCACGGATGATGCTGCATTCATCCACCAGGATCCGGCGAGCAAGAAGCTAGCTAAGCTGGAGAACCAAAATATACATACAAGCAAAACAGTTCACCAAAGTCCAAATACACACACCACACCATTATTACAACCCCATAAAAATATGGATGGCTGGTAGGTGCTGGATATATGTTCGGTATCAAGAGCCCCTTTTATCACCGACTAGTCGATTTCATTTGTATTTTCTTATCAACCCCATTTTGGCCTGTATAAACATGTCGTTTCAACTCGTAACTCATTTTGACCCGTCTTGTATCCTCCTCTATAAATAACATACCTTTTTTGCTTACACATACGATAATATGCATAAAGAGGAGCAACAACCTACAAAAACGATATGAAACCTAGTAATGAACAAAGTATAAGTCTTAAGAGATAATAAAGAAAATTTTATTACAACTTTTTTTTGTAGACTGCAATAATGTTGGAGAAGCAAAAGAGCAAACTAGAAATGGTAACAAAATGTGGGCCTAATAATGTTGAAACTGAGACTGAGTAATGGTTTTTGACAATGCTAGAAACAAAATCTTGGAGTTTACCTGCAACATTAATGTCGGGGTCAACGATTAATGACGCCATGAAATCTGAATTTCAGAGGACTTCGAATCATATATTATCTCAAATGTCTTTGTATGTTTATGATATTCTTCATCCCAACATTCTGAGTAATCGATAGGGCGTTCGTTTAAATCACCTATTTTACTTTTACTACGAACAAGTTCCACATTAAGACCACCATCATGAGTCTGAAATGAAATATTGTTAGTGTATGTAGGATTGAACCATGGGATGTGCCTCAATGAACTAAAGGGTACATAACCCACCATTTCATACTAAAAGTTAAATGGTTCCCTACAATCGTTATCAAATTTCTCAGATTGATCCGTGGACATCTCCTGCTTAATAACTATGTTATACATCCCGAAAAAGCAATTACGAGCTCGTAATGATAATAAAATCCACTAAACTCACTGTACCATTTGTGTGGAAGTTGCAATGTGACAGAATTTGTAAAAATGCTTGATGGTTCAACAACGGGACTTATGAAACTCGTAAAGCGATCTTCAGTTGCATTTCCCTACCACGTTTTCATTCCAATTATGATGAATATAATTATTATCTTCTAAGTTAAAAAAAATTGAATGTGAAAAACAAGATAAGAGTTATACCTCAAGCATAGAAAGTAGTACACTCTTATTCGCTCTCCTCCAAAGTGAGACTTCCCACAACCATTTATAGTCTGATAAATCTCTTACAATTTCAAGTGAGTGACACTCATGTGCTTTGAGAATAGCTATGCTTGATGGGAGGTCTGGCAATTCTACAAGGTTCACGCACCATGACAAATCAAGGCACTTGAGACCTGGGAGTCGGGAGATGCCGGAATGTAATCGGGAAATTTTATTACTACTTAGGTATAGTACCTGTAGGTTTACTAACTCACAAATATCAGATGGGATGTCTCCATCACCCAATTTGCACCTACTAAGATTTAACTTCCTTAAGAAACGTGGAAACTGGGGAAGCTTAAGGCTCACCAACCGGTCTTTATGGAAAGATTTTAGCCCCTTCCAATAGGTGAGATTCAGGTCTTTCAAACTTTTTAAGAGATGAAAGTTGCCCTCTATCCTTTTCAGGTTTTTACAATTCCTTAAATCTAAGGACACAAGGTTGGTACAAAATCGTCCAACTGGCGGTGGGATTATTTCTATATCAGTCCAACTCAAATCAAGGGTTGCCAAGCTATCCATGTTCGACTGGATATCTGGAAACTGGATATCTGGATGTTATCGGTGTTACCAACGGTGTGGGCATGAAAATCTGCCGTGGAGGTCAGTCAACGCCCACAAAACCACCCCGGGCTTGGCATTTTCCACGCCGTTGTGTGGGGGGCGGAGGATTCTTCACCGGCATGGAGGGCAATTTGGTTGGTGATGTGGCACGAGTTGATTGGTGGTTTGTGGTAAAAGGTTTGTGATTGGTTAGTTTTTTTTAAATACTAGGTGTGGCCCTTTCCACGCCTAGCACCACCCCGTGCTTTTTTTACCACGTCCTCTTGCTTACGTGGCTGCCAACATGACGTTTAACACCCTTTGTTCATGTCCCTCTGCCACACCAAATGGTCTTAACATAAGGGATATAACCACCATTTTACAAATAAAATAGATAATTTGTTTTGATTTTTAATCGAACACCCATCCTCAGTGGTTGCAGTTGGGCTATCTGACCATTTGGATTAAAACGCAATGCATAACCTTTGGACACTAATTGGGCCTTGGATATATTTATTATAAGTGGGCTAAATTGTTAGCAACGTAGGTGGTGTTCAGAATTTCCACTAGTACTTTCAAACAAATGGATAGTCCATTGCATAATATTATTTGTTGTGTTAGCATTCAGATCATTCCATTATATTTTCACTCTAAATTACACTAAAAAACGCAACATTTTCTCTCTCCTTTTCAATTAAATAATATTTTTTTATACCTTTATCATTACATTTTCTCTCTCATTCACTCACAAGCACTTTCAAAATATATTAAACTAACTACGAAAACGGATAAAACATATACCTTCCTCCTGCTCTACAACAACAACAACAACAACCATACCCAGTAAATCCCACAAATAGCAAAGCTAGTTATAGGGTCTGGGGAGGGTGGGATGTAGACAGTCCTTGCCTCTATCCATAAGGATAGAGAGGCTGCTTCCAGAGAGACCCTCGGCTCGAAAACGAATAGCAAACCAACACACCAAGTCAGAGAGTATAAAAAGAATATCCCTTCCTCCTGCTCTATACTTGTAAAATCCATCATTACCATTAGAGTGGTGAGATCCACCGGCACCACCGGGATGGAACAAAAGACCACCGGCACCACCGCCACCAAACCCCGGCACCACCGACGGGCACAACCGGGATAGTCTGCTGCAAACCGTTCCCATTTAACTCAACCACAAATCTTGGAAATTATATGGCATCCCAAAATTATTCCAAAATCTTCAACTTAAATCATAAGCACATCCTCTGTTTCTATTGAAAGATTCACAAACAAAGTGAAAAAAAAAACCTCTGTTTCTAGTGAAAGATTCACATGTTAACCTCTATCAATCTCACCCATAACCTCTTCCAAAACCACATTCTTCGATCTTTCACTTCTGAAATCGCTCGAACAATCCCTCAGAAGCCGAAGCAGTGATTTCGCGCTTGCTTTAGCATTTCACCTCGAACAATCCGGCGCCAGATGAGAGAGAGAGAACATCATCTTCGTCATCATCGGATAACAGCCGGAGTAAGAACAACACCAGAACCGGAACCGGCGCCGCCGCCGGCGTCTTTTTCTCTCTTTCTGCAGCTTTCTCTCTCCTCGATCTCTCTCGTTCTCTCCCTATTTCTCTGTCGTTGCAGCCGTATGGCGCCACCACCATGGTGGCGGGCCGTTTAATCGCGTGAAAACATGGGGGTTTTGTGGTGGATTTAAGGTGAAGAAGGAGGGTGGTGGTGTGGTGTGTCTCGTCGGAGCAAGAACGGGCCGGCATAGTCGTCGGAGTCCAGCTCCGGTCGCCGGACAGGAGACGAGAGGGGAGAAGAAAGGGATGTCATGAGGGTTTTAGGTTTTGAAAGATGAGATGGGGAGATCTGGTTTTGAAGATTCACTTGACATTTTCAGTAATTACAAAAATAATCTTTATCTTTTAAAATAATAGTTTATATGTCTCATATATTTTGATTGATGGAGAGGAGTTCTTACGGTTTTTGTAACTAGGAATGGTTTTTATTTAAACCGATCCCTATATATATATATATATATAGGGAGAAAATCATGCGAGAACCACCTCTTATTGTGAGAACCGCGAGAACCAATGTGAACACAACAAAAAATGCCTAAAAATAGTTAAAAATCACACAAAAAATTTTTTTTAAAATATTTTTTATATAAAAATCGCTAATTTTCGAAGCAAAAAAAATATTTCTTAAAAAAAAATTTGCCACTAAAAGTAGCGATTTGAGCATAAAAAATATTAAAAAAAAAATTTAGATTTTTTTTTTATTTTTTTAGATTCTTTTAGGTTTTTTGGGGGTTTAGTTTTTAGCATTTTAGCTTGGGGGGTGGGGAGGGGGGGTTAGGTTTTTTTGGGGTTTTAGTTTTTAGCATTTAGCTTGGGGGGGGGGGTTAGGTTTTTTTAGCTATTTTAGGTTGTGTTCACATTGGTTCTCACGGTTCTCGCAATAAATGGAGTTCTCGCATGAGCCCCTCCCTATATATATATATATATATATATATATATATATATATATATATATATATATATATAATATATATAATAAATGAAAGTTATTTGGATCACGTGTCAGTAGATTAGGGCTTCATTTTTCTCATTTTCCCGCCCAACAGTACCACTCTCCTTTATTCTCACTTTTTCACAAATGTGATAGGTTGATTAAATAAAAATAGAAGAACTATAACATATTAGTTAAAAATAAAGAAATATAGAAAAACACTCATTTTAGTAATTATTTTTCAAATCACCCATTTTGGTAAATAACTTTTCCAACAATCCTCTTTTGGGAAAAAAACTCTGGGAGATCTGGTTTTGAAGGAGGGAGAGAAAACAGACTTCTGGGTTTTTGAAAAGTGATTGAGAGAGAGAGAGTAAAGATTTTAATGAAGAGAGAAGATTTTACCAATGTTTTCATGACCGGACCGGAAGTCGACCCGATCGCCTTTGGGGGTCAAAGGTCGGACCGGTCCGATCGAATTTAAGACCCGAGTTACGTGTAAATATAAATTTCAATACCATTTTACTTATTCTTTTGTTTTGTGGTCATTTGAAAGATTCAGGATTTTTTTTATCAAAATAATTCAGGGATTGTTTGTGTAGTATATTTAAAATGGCAGGAGTGATTTACAATTAAAATAGCAGCAGGGATTTAAAAAGTGAAGATACTCCACCATCACCACAAAAGTACAAAACACACCCACACACCTTCTCACACACGTAGTTCTGTACTTCTCTTTTCTTAACACCACCATCACCACAAACACACCCACACACCTCTCCTTTTTTGGCGATGGAAACAGCCGTCTACGGTGGTAGTTCTCGAGACCAAAGATGATGACCGATAACCCACCATTGAAGTAGATCGGTCAACATGCATCACCAAATCTACTTGTCGATTCCTTTCCGGGTAACCGGGTTCGCGACCGGAACCTTAAAAACGGATATGGTGCCAACCGTCTGAATCTCTTTCAGGTCAAATTTCGTAACATTTGTCTTCTTATTTGCTATGAATCAAACCCTCCATTAATAACCGGCCCGACCCTTACCTGACGACTCGTCGGCCCGACCGCCCGGCTCCCGGCCCGACCTCCGGGTCATTGTTGAAACGGGTTAAAGGACTGAACCGGCCCGGTGTTGTTTCCGGATCCCGGCCGGACTGGTCCGGTTTTAAAAACCTTGGATTTTACTAAATTACCAAAATAACTTTAGGTTTTAAAATAATAGTGTATATGTCTCATATTCTGATTGGTGGAGAGGAGTTCTCACGGTTCTCGCAATTGGGGATGGTTTTCATTTGAACTGATCCATATATATATAGAGGCCAGTTAACGTACAATAGGGCTTATCGTACATTACGTACGCGATAACCCCAGCCGTCAGATCTTCATCTCCCATGCGATTTCATACCTCCATGCGAACTGTACGAACTGTGCGAATTCAATCTTCCACATGCGATTTTGTACATCTACACATCCCATGCCAATTTTCACATTACCCCATGCTAACCGTTTTTTCACATGCGATATTCAATCTTCCACATGCGATTCTACACACCCCATGCCATTTTTCACATTACCCCATGCTAGCCATTTTTTCATATGTGATATTCAATCTTCCACATGCGATTCTACACACCCCATGCCATTTTTCACATTACTCCATGCTAGCCATTTTTTCACATGCGATATTCAATCTTCCACATGCGATTTTATCCATCTACACACCACATGCCATTTTTCACATTACCCCATGCTAACCATTTTTTCACATGCGATTTCATTTGCATGGGATTTCAAACATGCGATTTCATTGCATTTTCAAGCCATGCGATTTCATTTGCCTTTTTATAACATGCGAAGATTGAATTCGCATCAGATTCGCACCTGATCGAATGGCTGGGATGATCGCGTACGTATCGTACGATAAGCGCATTTGTATTTTACACTTTACCTATATATATATATAATTTCGTTTTTGTTTTATTTAAGTCTCTAGTTATATGTGTTGGCTAACTTGACAGTAATTCGGTTATTAGACCATGCGTAGTGGTGCAAATTTTGGCGTTTTTCATCTTCAAACACGCCCACCCCTAGGCATTATTAGGCGTTATTGTTTAAAAAAGCCCCCAAGAGTTTTTAAAATCACGCTTTGTGCAAATTTGAAGGGCCAATCACATTTAATCATCCTTTTTCTGGCCAATAGCTTTTTTGTTGGGTTTTTTATTTTTATTTAATTCTCTACGCCCTTTAAACATAATGCCCACATCTCTACTACACCCATTTTAGAAAAAAAAAAACGCCCAATAATGCCCCCTTGCTGACTGTACTGCCACATGGCGGAAAATGCCCAAGGGTGGGGCATTATTCACCAAGTGCTTAACCTGTTCACAGGTAAAAGTTGAACATCAGAAACACTCAGGTTTATTGCAGCAACGAGAAATGCCAATATGGAAATGGGAATTGATAACAATGGACTTTGTTACCAAATTACCCAAGACACGAAAAGGAAATGATACAATCTGGGTGATTGTAGACAGATTAACCAAGTCTGCTCATTTCTTACCAATGAAGGAAACTTTCAGTATGAGTTGTATGTAAATGAAATAGTTTCATTACATGGAATTCCTTTATCTATTGTTTCTGATAGAGATAGCCGTTTTACTTCTCATTTTTTGACTATTTCCAAAAAGTAATGGGAATCAAGTTAAATCTAAGCACAGCTTATCATCCTCAAACGGACAGATAAAGCGAAAGGACAGTTCAGACAATGGAAGATATGCTTAGAGCTTATGTAATTGATTTCGGAGGAAATTGGGACGATCACCTACCATTAATAGAATTTTCCTATAATAACAGCTATCATACTAGTATCAATGCTGCACCATTTGAGGCACTTTATGGAAGAAAGTGCCGAACTCCAGTCTGTTGGGCAGAAATTGGAGAAAAACAACTGTCTGGACCAGAAATAGTACAAGAAACTACGGACAAGATTATTCAAGTCAAGGAAAGACTAAAAGTAGCACACGGTCGACAAAAGAGTTATGCTGATAATAGGCGAAAACCATTGGAATTTCAAGTAGGAGATAAGGGATTATTAAAAGTTTCTCCTTGGAAAGGAGTGGTCAAATTCATCAAAAGGGGAAAGCTAAGCCCCAGGTATGTTGGACCTTTTGAGATTATTAGAAGGATAGGACCAGTAGCTTACCAGCTATAATTTCCAGAGGAAATGACAGGAATACATGATGTATTTCATGCATGTAATCTCCAGAAATGTTTAGCAGATGAATCATTAGTGGTACCTCTTAAGGACATAGAGGTAAATGAGAAACTTAAGTTTGGAGAGAAACCCCTACAAATTGAAGACAGAAAGATCAAGAATCTCAAACACAAGAGATTAGTTCTAGTTAAAGTAAAATGGGATTCCAAAAGAGGACCAGAGTACACTTGGGAACTCGAATCAGAGATGCAGAGAAAATATCCGCACCTGTTCCAGTAGACCTCGAGGACGAGTTCTAAAACAAGGTGGGGAGGATATAACAACCCTCCTAAAATTCTTAAAACACCCCTATACGCCCTAAAATACACCTTATATACGAAAACCGGCCCCGAAATACCTTAATTTTTACAAAAATCAAATAAAAGAAAGTTTATGGGGCGCTCGCGGGCCGCGACCCACCCCCTTGATTAAATCTGCCGCGGGGCGCGACGACTTGGCCACTTGGCCGCACCCTAGGCCGCCAAGTGTCCCACTCCGTGTCGAAGCTATCTCGTGACTGGCCAAGGCTAGGCCCTAGCCAGCCTAGCTCGTGGGGTGCGAATACCCCCCTTTGTTTCTCTCGCGGGCCACCAGGAACCCCCTGTCAGGCCCTATATATAGAGAGTTCGAGCATTCAGTCCAAATCATTCAAATCTCTCTCTCTAAATCTCTGATAGCAATTATAATTTTCGGGCATAATACCCACTAAACTAGCGAAGCTCTGCCTCGATGTAAGTAATAACCCCTGGTTACGTATTAGATACGTTGCCCGATTGATCTAGTGCTCCGTAACACATATCAAGGCTCTGCCTGACTCAGTCGTTGGAGTTCTGTCTCGGGGAGGGTATAACTAATGTAAATTGGGTTATTATACTAACGCGTGTGCATTGTTTAATTAATAGATTATAACCAGGAAGTCACAAGGAAATACCTAAATTAGCAATCTGAGTTAATCCTTCTTGTTGTAAACTATTTTGACAAAACCTCAAATGTTTAAATTATATTTCACAATGATTGAGTATTTATAATTCTACAATTATCGTCGGTATGTTGGGGTTTTGTATACAAAATTTGTTACTACACTGTGAGTAGTAACATTACCACCAGTCAGGATTGACAGTACCGTGGGTGGTAATCAAAGTAGATATAAACAAATGTAATTGCGGGATTGCCCTCAATGCTGTAAAATGATAAAACCTGTTTTGATTAAACTGGGATTCACTCGCTAGTATTTCTTGCTGATAAAATGTTTTTAAACGTGTTTCAGGTAACAAAATGTGAAAGCCAATTAGAAGCCAGCTGGAGAGCCCTGAAGGCTTGGAAAAGTGGCTATAAAAGTTACCTAAATAAAGAAGAAGTTTTATTTCAATAAATTAGGGTTTATCCCTATAAACATGTTTGTAATGGAAACTTGTGTTCATCCCAATGTATTTAATAATTATAAAAGTGTGGTGTTTTACTCTGATAAAATATTTCCTAACTACGGTCCTGATGTAAATTCCGCTGCCAAATTAATAAACACCGATACCACCAGCTCTGAGCAGGCCGCGGCCGCCCGCCTCCCGGGGCAGCGGTTGGGGTTGCGACACGATTGACCTCATACCTATACAAATGAGTAGTTTTGACGTCATAGTAGGTATGGACTGGCTTAGGCGAGTTCGTGCTGAAGTTGTTTGTTCCGACAAGTTCATTCGTCTTCCCCTTCCCAATGGTGATTCTCTACACGTCTATGGCAAGAAACCATCTCAAGGTCTCAAGCTTATGTCGTGTATTCAAGCGAACAAGTGCTTGCGCAAGGGTACTGTAAGGACTTGCAAAAATGCCCCAAAACGACCCGTAAGTGAAAACCTGGACCCCTGAAACCCTAATCCATATCAAAAATCAAGAAAAATCAATTTTCTGGTTACATTCGGGCCGCGTAAACTATAAGATGAGTTTACGCGGGCCGCGTCAACTTAAAAATGTTCCGGATAAGTTCCAAGCCACGTGTCGTCAACCTGGCAAACCTACTCGTGACACACCAAGCCTACACGTAGACTAGGGGCTCTCGCAGGCTGCGTAAGAGCCTGTTAAGGCTTACGCGGGCCGCGTAAAACTGAAATTTTTGCTATAAGTAGCCTGTGCATGGGACTTTCACCTGTGCTCGAAAATCTCATTCAAAAACGAAGTATACTGCCTAAATTCGAAATTTTAAGGTATCAAGGCGCTGCTACGATACAGGGTATTAACTCGATCGCTGCTACGATTCAATGTCCGATCGATTGAAACCAATCCGATGGATGTTTAAGTGCTGCTCAAACTCGGGCTATACTTTGTTATTCGTCGTGAATTCGATGGATGTTTAAGTATTGCACTTTGTCATTCGTCGTGAGGGTTTTAATCTCATGAGTTATCGTAAATGTTGTATTAAGTTACTAACCTAGTTCGTATGCATTGTCATTTAATTTAGGTTACAAGGCTTATCAGTAGGCTAAATTCTGCCCGTTTAAACTTGCAATGTGAGTCATTCTATTTTTTATCAAAAGTGTTTTACAATACTCCAATTATTTTTAAAAGTTATAGTTACAGGGATTAAGTCGTTGTTATCTTGAATCACTGGCTAGTGGGGTATTGTGCACATTACTAATTTCTCACAGTTAGGTTTATCAACCTAACAATGATAATCATCACTACTTGGGTGAAAGGACCCAATAGTGGTATGACCATCATCACCAGGAGGTGACACGGTGCCGGATAAAAATAAGATAGTAGCCATTGTAATCGCTCTTATGCTGTAATTTATAACTATGTGTCATTTTATCAAATTTGAGTGACTCGCCAGTATTTCCCCGCTGATAAAATATTTTTAAAACATGTTTCAGGTTACCTACAGTGAATCAAGGAAAAGTGCTACGGAGCACTAACAAGCTTGAAGTAGTGGCTCAGATAAATAAATAAACATGTTTTGTAAAACATGAAATTTTCTAGTAAAATTCCTCTATTGTAAATTACGGGGTTTGTCCCAAATTATGAAATAAAATAATTGGGCATTTTCAAGTCTTAAAAGATCCCGCTAGACTTCCGCGGTCGACTCAAATAATAAATACCACGGGTTTCTGTCCCGCGGCTCCAGGACCGGGTTACACCGGGACGGGGGCCATGACAGAAAAAGGTGGTATCAGAGCCACTGATTTAAGCCTATTAAGTATTTAGAAATACTTAATTTTTTTCTGATTGCTATTCTGTGATTATGTGTTTGTTGTGTTATTTGACTATTTGTTAGTTTACAGTATGGGTAAGCAAAGAATTTCGGACATCTATCGTCAATTAGATAGTTCACCAAAAGATAAGGGAACCTCATTTCAATCAAATTCCTCAAGATACTCAGCAGATACTGAGAAATGAATATTTATTCGTAAGGCACAGTTTGAGAAACCCCTTACCACTAAGAAAAGAAGTTGGATTATTAGAAAAAGTCAAGAGAAAATAAAGAAGTCACAACCAAAAGGAGTGATGATTAATAACGAAACTCAGGAAATAGGCACTAACCCACCATGGGAAGATGAATTAGATGAACAATGGGCAAATCTCTAAATGTTAGCCACTACAGCAGTAAATGTTAACTTTTAATTAAGTTAAACTGCCAAACCCGGACCAACCAATGAAATTAGATCTCAACCAGAAAAGTTTATAAATTATCTTATCTCTTAACACCCTGACCCAGTACTAGCACCCATATCACCTATGAGCCAGAAACTTTAAAGGAACTTTGCCCATTAGATGAACAACTTAGTAAGAAGAGAGAGAATAAACCTTATATAAAGCATGCTGAGCATAATATTCCTAGATAGACTAAAATAAATTATGAATGCATAACCCCTAGTATATTTTGAATTTCAGTTGTAATTTGTAATAGACATGTATATATATATAAAAGTTGCAATATTCGCCAATTTTAATTAAATCTGTTTGTACAGTTGTACCTAAATGTTTGTACTATGTAACACCCCAAAATTTCGTATGTTATAAAATAATATTATATTCGTGATGCTAAATAACAGAAAACGGTAACTATTAATCGGTACCGTAAGAAAATGATGATAAGACTAAAATATATGTAAGTAACTAAGTTAACCAAAGAAAAGGCAACCTAGTTAATATGAAAAGAAAGGATATGACATGTTTTTAAAAAGAAAGGGACTAAATGTGTAAATTTGAAATGAAACTTGATAAAAAAAAAGAGCCAGTGTTTTGTTCTTGGCTATGTACGATCGATCAAGAAGGGGAGCCAAGGGGGAAACCCTACTTTTTAAAAATCCTGCAAATTAAAGGAGGAAAGGGCTAAATTTTCAGTGCATGAGTTAGGAATTATGATCCCTTAAGTGTTCTTGACATCAAGTAAGTCTAATTTCATGATTTGGTAATGTTTGATTAATTGGGTTATGTGAAATTTGTAATTTTTATGGAATCAAACATGAATGCAAGATGATATGAACATGTAGGAGTTGAAATTATGCTTGAATTTTCTCTATGATGATGAATTAGGGTAAAACCCACTTGTATGTCAAAAGATGGTTAAAAATTTGTGAAGTTCTACATGCTAATTAGATTGATGTTGATGATTGAAGCAATATGTTGATGAAATTGTTTTGAGTAATTGATTTAGAACTATGTGTTCATAGTTAGAATGGTAAATTGTGAAATTAGGGATATTTATGTTAATCAATGAGTAAACTATGGAAATTGTGCTTAAGATGCATGTACATTATGCTAAACTAGCAATACGCACACAACGTGTTAGATGAAATGTCAAAGTTGGTTTAGTTATGGTTTTACATGAATACTTGATAAGTCGATGTAACATGTTTATGATAATGACGTATGTGATTAGTAGACACCATAACGTACGATAAATAATTATGAAAGTAATGAAAGCTAAGTGTATGAAGTTATGATGTATAGGAGCAAAGAAAGAAGAAGGAACGAGTCAATCGAAGACATTAGGAACGCAAGATCACGGTAAGTTCATATGAACTTCACTCTCTTTATATGTAGATTTATGAATATAATCTTTATATTTGAATCTTAGTGTTGAATTATTACTATTGATCATGGTAGAATTGTATTAAGTCGAGAATTGGAAATGGATAAGAAAATGCGAAGTTAATGGATGTGTTTTTTTTAACCCGCTTCAAGTGGGTCGAAATGTTGGAAAGTATGATGTTGTAATGTTTAAGTAAGAACTAGTGGAAAACAGGACAAAATGGCGAAAATGTGTAGAAAGTGTATGGTATGTATTGATCATGTACGGGTGAGTCGAAAAGCTTACATGTTGAATGTTTCGAAGGGTAAGGGTAAAAGAGCATAATGGAATTTATGCTAGAATGGGAAGAATGATTTTAATAAGAATGTTGGTTAAATGAGAAATGAATGTTAAGTTTCGCTAACGGGTCGAATAAGAATAAGTATATGGAAGACTTGATAAAAAAAATGATTTGGGAATTTATGCTAATGAATGTTTGTGTTATGTATGATAGGTAAGTCCCACTCTTGTTGATGCGAGCTCGGACCGAACACACTACACCGCCCTTTTATGCGCTTCCGGTCAAAGTCGTTTTTTTGTAAATGGGTCAAAACACTTGTATGGTTATAACTTTTATGTTTTTTTTGAAACATGTCGTAGAATTAGTATTGAATGATGATTGTTAAAAACAGGGAATTGCATATAGTACGAACGGGTCATGCCCAATTTTCGTTAAAAATAGTATGTCATTATTTGTACTTTCAAATGTGAAAAAATGGGCGTTTCAAGTTGGTATCAGAGCCGAGGTTTGAGGGATTCAAGCATTAGAGTTAAAATGCTTGAACTCAAACCGAAAGCTCGTATGAAGGTGTGTTCGTTCCGAAGCGCTATGCAAGTAAGTAAATTGTGAATTTTGATTATGCTTATAGTTAGAAATGGGAAAGGGATTTATAGACTAATTGCCTATAAACCGGGTTTTAAGACGAACGACAATGCTAAACGGGTCCGCATTTAAATTACCGACACATAGGAAAAACAATTAAGTAAAACGGACTAGTAAAACTGAAGTTATAAGGTTTTAAAGTTAGAATTTTGAAAGAAAGTTTGAGCTGGGCAAGTGCAGCAATAATGAACCAAGCAGTCTGTCGAAAATGGGGCGTCGCGTCACGCGACACCCACCTGGAATCATCGTCGCATCGCGCGACCATGCTCGCGGCCCGCGAGAAACAAAGGGGCAAGCTCTCGCGGCCCGCGAGAGCGTAAGATGCTGGCAAAAAAAAAATTATTTGCTGTTTTGATTATGGGACTTGTTTTAATTAGTTTCTAAGGCCTCGTAACCAATGTTTAAAGAAATTTTGATATCAAGAATAATGAGGAAAGGTACATATGAATGGTGTTCGATCAAAGATTATGATCTACACGATACCACATGATTGTCAATGACGATAATGTATAAAGTATGCATTGTAAATTGAATGTAGTATGTTAACATGAGTTCAAATATGATGAAGAGAAGTATAAAAAGAAATCTAATGAATGAGATGAATGTTTTATGTAGAGGGCGGACAATGTAAACGTGAATGATAATGATACGGTATCTAATAAAGGTATGTAATTGTGGATGGCAGATGCAGTGAATGTAAATGATGATGATAATGATATTACCAATAATGATGGTAAAGATGATGCCCTATGATAAATGGTAGGCGGTGTGGTCACGAAATGACCGTTAACACCGAGAATGATGAATGGTATACGGTGTGGTCACGAAATAACCGTTAACACCAAGAATAATGAATAGTATACGGTGTGGTCACGAAATGACCGTTAACACCGAGAATGATGAATGGTATACGGTGTGGTCACGAAGTGACCGTTAACATCGAGGATGATGAATGGTATGCGGTGTTGGCACGAAGTAGCCGTTAACACCGAGGATGATGAATGGTATGCGATGTGGGCATGAAGTAGCCGCTAACACCGAGGATGATGAAGGGATTGCGGTATGGTCACTAAGTGACTATTAACCCCCAGAATTATGAAATAAAAGCATGATGACCATAACTAAAAGGACAAAGGTCAATAAGACGTAAGCGTGATGGCATAAAGTAACATATAACGAAGTGAAAAGTATATAAAATTATCAAATGTATAATAAGTAAGAGAATGAAAGTCGTTGAAATATGTTAGGCATATTAACATATTTCCTAAACTATGATGTAGAATATTTCTTAAGGCAAATCCAACAGTTTCGTTAAGTTTTTGAAAATGCAACCTATGATAATTAGGATCCTCTAAATGTCAACCGGGTCATGTCGAAATGTTTCGAAGTAAGAACGTATATGATTGGAAGGTTGTGAATGAAGTTCTAGTTGGGTTTATCAACCCTATAATGAGAGATATGTGGTGTGGTCATAAAGGACCGTTAACACCTAGTATGAAATAAAGGAAAGTATAAAATTTAAAATGTTAGAATGAAATGAACATGACCAAAGAATAAATTTTAATAACGATCTCGAATAATAAGGTATATGGCTGACGAAAACGAAGAAATTGTTAATAAAATGTGTCCTGAGTAGCGGTTGGTGCGAGAAAGTAAATAAAAAGGATGAGGGATTCTATTTCCCCTATGAACGAAAGGCATGCATGATGTGGCCTACAATGACCGATGTTGATGATGACGTACAAGTGGAATGAAAGTTATTGAAATATGGTTATGAATACATCAATGTAACTTGAGATGAAATGGAAAGTATATGAAGTAATGAATGTAGAAAATGTTTAATGTAGATGACGGACGAAGGAAATACAAACAATAACAAATGACACGGTAGAAAGGAATAAAAGCAATGATTACGGAAGGAGATGGTATGGTCCTAGAATGTAATGAAAGGTAGGAATGATAATTACGATTAAGCTTAGAAAATATTGAACATGAAAGGATGATAGAATATAATGAATTTGTTATGAAGTTAAGATAACTAGGTGTTGACTTTTATAAGTCAAACTAGTGGAGTATAATAATCGAGAAAGTAAGAATATGCATGATCCGTGAGAACGGGTCGGATGAAATATGATGATTTATGGTGATGGAAGTTAAATGACATGATATCCGTTAAAGCGGAATTGTCATGTGAGAAATTCTAATGAAATGATGTAAAGATGAAGTGACTCGGTAATGGGTCAAATAATGAGGAAAAAGCCAAAATTGTATTAGTAGTATGTTTTTATCCGAACTAACAAAGTAAATGTTAGCAGAATTAAAATTTTAAAGGAAGATATTTATGTGGTAAGCATGGATAGAGCCTTAAGAAAGGGTTGAAGACGGATGAAAGTTAGAGTCGTTAGGTGGGAAAGAAAGTATGAAAGCAAATGAGGAGATGCTTTTTCTCCACCTAACTAGAAGATAAGTATAAGCATAACAAGTAAGTGGCACAGATAGCCTGGTGGGTCAAGCATAATGTAGGACTAAAAGAACACATACCTATATATATATATATATATATATATATATATATAAGTGATGCGTATGTGAACGTATGTGAGATATGTTGCCGCTGGTCGTGGGAATATGAGTAGGGATATGTTGATAGTTAATCATCGTAGACCTAAACGGGATATACGAGTAAGATTAAAACATATGACAAATGTGGTAACATGTGATGGTGTAAATACTTATATATATATATAAATAGAAAGATGTTGAGGTAATAAGATTATGATGAAAGAAGTATGCTTTGAACACGTTGCGTATTAAGCATGTGATGATCGACTTACGAGGACTAAAATGAATAATGGGCTAAGACCTAGTTAGATGATTTAAGCACCGACGAGGATAGAGATTTTTGTAAGACATGGTAGAATGATAACAAGTATGTCTAAAATCAATAAGGAAGTACATATGTGCGAATTAGTCCATACTGTAGGAATGGATTAACAAGCAACTAACAGTAATAGAGTTACTAAATGTTGAGGCAAGTCTATGTATATGTATATATACACACACGCACATACATTAGTAGTCTATGTTTTTACGTCACAAGAGGGGGGTGACTAGGAAGAATGATGATATTAATAATAGAGGAATCAAGTAGTAGGCTCATGGTGAGCATTATTGTTTCTAACGGCATAGTGAAGGAACAAGTACGGTTAGTGACTTGGAAGGCAGAAGTAAATAACTCATAATGCCAGTAAATAAATGTTAATCTTTATATCAATACAGGAAATAATGGTGGCCTTAAATTCTTGTTTATTGTAAAGTAAGGTTATTAGATGTCTTGAAATGTCATAATTGAAAGATGGTAAGAGTCGAACCGCATATCAGAAAATGTGTAGTAGAAAGGGAAGAAAAGTGAAGAACTCTTAAGAAAACAGGGTGCACACTTAGTATGTCAAATTTAGAATAATTAGAAAGCACTGTATGGAAGATGTGAAAGGTTAACGTCGAATGAAGTTAGAATGAAAATATAAGAATGCGTAACTGTCAGAGGTGGAACGTTACATGAAAAAGGGTTGAGTGGAATGTAAAATAATGAATATTTGAATGGATATTAAACAAATTTTGCCCTCTTTCGAGTTCCTTATCGTAGGTGAGGAATTATTAGAAGATAAACCTCTAAAGAAATTTTCGAGAGTTAAAGTTTATATACGCATGATTCTTGATTCGTATTACAAAAACAACCTACGTGGTAGAGTGTAATCTCAATTATCGAATGAATGGTTGTGCCAGGTTTTATGTAACTTATACGTGAAATGGAGTGGCATATGTAATAAGCTTATAATATCGTATGTAGCGGAAACCTAGGTAAGTATATAGATGAGAATTAACCCTTTGAGGTACAATGTTAGGTAATTGTCTTAGTAATACAATTGCTAGAAGGAATGACATGTATGACAGCTATGGAATGTGATGACAAGTATAGCTAAGTGTGACACCTCAAGTGTAATATGAGTTACCCAAATGTAAGTGTTGATTACACGGTCATACTGATAGCGTGATTAAAGACTTATGTTGACCCTGGTAACCTAGGGATAGACGGTAAACAAGTTAGAGCAAGACAATATGCACGCGATTTGTATAAACGTATACGTTAAGTTGTGGTTAACCATGCAGTTGTGATAGATCATCAGTGAAAGAAATATCGGTCTCGGGTAAAGGTTATACGTAGGTACTGCAAGAAATTGTATGAAAAGAACTATCAAGCAAGGGACATGAAAGAAATTTTGCGTGATTTTAGCCCTGGAATGATGGGGGTATGTAGAAGCTAAATAGTTAGAAACTATTGAAGGATGTTTGATTTTTGATTTTATATGAATGAATAGGAATAGACATTATGAATATTATGATAATTATTTTCCCCTAAGTAGATGTTAGAGGTATGCGGGGATGAATAATCTGACAGATAAGTTTTAAGAAATCAACTTGAACAATTGAACAATAATCATGAAATAATGTAATAGGATCACTTTGTTTCATACAAGGGTGGATTACCAAGTGTATTAGACAAGTTTAGAGTGGTAACGACCGATTCATCACGATGAATGATCGAATGAAAGCATGTTATCAAAGTTCGAGGTATGTAATTATGAAGGGTTATAGATAAACTTGTCAGAATGTATGTGTTCAGGTTTCGGGGACGAAACCTTCTTTAAGGGGGGTAGACTTGTAACACCCCAAAATTTCATATGTTATAAAATAATATTATATTCATGATGCTAAATAACAGAAAACGGTAACTATTAATCGGTACCGTAAGAAAATGATGATAAGACTAAAATATATGTAAGTAACTAAGTTAACCAAAGAAAAGGTAACCTAGTTAATATGAAAAGAAAGGATATGGCATGTTTTTAAAAAGAAAGGGACTAAATGTGTAAATTTGAAATGAAACTTGATAAAAAAAAAGAGCCAGTGTTTTGTTCCTGGCTATGTACGATCGATCAAGAAGGGGAGCCAAGGGGGAAACCCTACTTTTTAAAAATCCTGCAAATTAAAGGAGGAAAGGGCTAAATTTTCAGTGCATGAGTTAGGAATTATGATCCCTTAAGTGTTCTTGACATCAAGTAAGTCTAATTTCATGATTTGGTAATGTTTGATTAATTGGGTTATGTGAAATTTGTAATTTTTATGGAATCAAACATGAATGCTAGATGATATGAACATGTAGGAGTTGAAATTATACTTGAATTTTCTCTATGATGATGAATTAGGGTAAAACCCACTTGTATGTCAAAAGATGGTTAAAAATTTGTGAAGTTCTACATGCTAATTAGATTGATGTTGATGATTGAAGCAATATGTTGATGAAATTGTTTTGAGTAATTGATTTAGAACTATGTGTTCATAGTTAGAATGGTAAATTGTGAAATTAGGGATATTTATGTTAATCAATGAGTAAACTATGGAAATTATGCTTAAGATGCATGTACATTATGCTAAACTAGCAATACGCACACAACGTGTTAGATGAAATGCCAAAGTTGGTTTAGTTATGGTTTTACATGAATACTTGATAAGTCGATGTAACATGTTTATGATAATGACGTATGTGATTAGTAGACACCATAACGTACGATAAATAATTATGAAAGTAATGAAAGCTAAGTGTATGAAGTTATTGTCACACCCTGGCTTTGCGGAAGCGTGGTTATTTTGGTGTGACTTATATAGAGAGAAAGAGAGAGTTTTGAGTTGAGTGAAATGTGTAGAATGATAAGTGTGCAAGAGTTTGATCTTATAGGCAAAACTTGTGATTATGGACCAAAGGTTACTATGTCTATTAGATATTAGACATAAGTGAATATAATAATCAAGAGTGGTACTTGTTCTAGTTACATGGGGACCGAAATCGGCCATGGGGGGGGGGGTTCTAGTTTGTTTCCAAGTATTAGTTAGCTACTAGTTAAGATAAGTAGATTAGTTAAGTAGTTAACTTGGTTAGTCGCGTGTAGTGCTTTAAAGCGGGTGTTAGGGTAGTCAGGGACCCTAACTGGCTCAGAAAAAGAGGAATAGTGAAAATAACAATATTTTCATGTTCCGGGTATAGTTCGGTTGTTCGGTTGGATAGTAATCCGTTAAAGTGCTTAACAAAGCTTTAAGTGTCGTTAATACCCTTTTTAGTGACACAACTCATTTCTGACACTTTGGAAAGTGTCTAGTAATATTTTTCTCATGTTTTGGCACTTTATTAGTTAGCTAAAAGCTGAATTGTTATGTAAAGTGCTGAGTTTTGTACTTAGAGTACGTTTTAGGCACATCCAGTCATTGTGACTTATTCCTAGAGACGCAGTTCTACAACCCTTGTATCCCTACACTCACCATTAGTGTAGCAATTATCTCAGGCTCTTACAGGCCTTAGAGGCAGTGTCTGCCTGATGCTGGCTTTATCAGCATGTTCAATAGGTTATCCGCTATTGTGCTACTGTGCTTTTTGTGCATCATGTTTGTCACTAAGGTTCAGTATGTAAATAATGTAGTGACGATAAGTAAAGTATGATGCAAGTAAGTACATGTATCAGATATCAAGTAGCAGTTCATCAGCTAGTTCAAACAAGCACAGTAATTAAGCAGTAATTAATCATTAATTAAGTCGTACGGATACCTGGTTTGGTGAGGGTTGTCACATTCTCCCCCCGTTAAATAAATTTCGTCCCGAAATTTAAGTTCTGCTTGTAGATGCAGGGTTCTTAGGAAAAAGGTGGGGGTATTTTTCTTTCATCCGGTCCTCACGCTCCCAGGTGTACTCAGGACCGTGTCTGGCATTCCAACGAACTTTGACGAGTTTGACACTGCTCCGGCGGGTCTTGTTAACTTTCCAATCCGTGACCTCAACAGGTTCTTCAACGAAGTGGAGCGTGTCGTCAACATGAATCTCATCGGTGGGAATGGCAATGTCCTCTTGAGTTGGACTTTTCTTCAGGTTGGATACATGAAATGTATCGTGAACACCATTCAGTTCAGCAGGTAAGTCCATCTTGTATGCTACTAGTCCTATTCTTTCCAAAACTCGGAAAGGACCAATGTAGCGCGGATTTAACTTCCCACGCTTTCCAAAGCGTGCCACCCCCTTCCAGGGTGATACCTTCAATAACACCATTTCTCCAACTTGGAATTCCACATGTTTCCGGTTTGGATCCGCATAGGCCTTTTGTCTGTGGCGAGCTGCTTCGATGCGTTTAAGAATCTGCGCAATCTTGTCTGTCGTCTCTTGGACGATTTCGGGACCAGCAAGCTGCCTATCACCTGCGTCAGCCCAACATAAGGGTGATCGGCACTTACGTCCGTAAAGGGCTTCAAATGGCGCGACACCAATACTGGTGTGGTAGCTGTTGTTGTACGAAAATTCGACCAATGGAAAATGCTTGTCCCAGCTACCGCCCAAATCCATAACACACGCTCTCAGCATGTCCTCCAAAGTCTGTATCGTTCGCTCACTCTGACCGTCAGTTTGCGGATGAAACGCAGTGCTCAGATTCAATTGTGAGCCAAAGGCTTCTTGGAAGGATTGCCATATCCTTGACACAAACCTTCCGTCTCTATCAGAGATGATCGAGAGAGGTACTCCATGGCGCGCGACGATCTCTCTCATGTAAATTTCAGCCAATTTGCTCGTATTATCCTTCTCTCTGATAGGTAAGAAGTGTGCTGACTTTGTTAATCGATCCACTATTACCCAAATAGTGTCATGGCCTCTTGGTGTTCTTGGCAACTTTGTAACAAAATCCATTGAGATTTGTTCCCATTTCCACTTGGGAATCTCAGGTTGTTGCAGAAGTCCTGAAGGCTTCTGGTATTCCACTTTAACCTTAGCGCAAGTTAAACATTTGCTCACATAAACAGCAACATCGCCTTTCATCCTAGGCCACCAATAGTAATCCTTGAGGTCTTGGTACATCTTATCCGCTCCTGGATGGATAGAGTACCGCGATTTGTGAGCCTCATCAAAAACAACTTTCCTTAAATCTCCAAACAAAGGAATCCAAATCCTTTTCTCGAAGCATAACGTTCCTTCCTCGTTTGGTACCAGTAGCTTCTCCATCCCACGGAGATATTCTTCTTCAAAGTTTCCTTCCTTGAGAGCTTCTTTCTGCGCGGCACGAATGCGCAAGGAAAGATCGGTTCGAATAATCATTTCTAAAGCCCTAACCCTTATGGGCTTGATCCTCTCCTTTCAACTTAGGGCATCGGCGACCACATTCGCCTTCCTTGGATGATACTTTATCTCGCAGTCGTAATCGTTCAGCAACTCAACCCATCGTCTTTGCCTCATATTCAGCTCCTTCTGGTTGAATATGTGCTGTAGGCTCTTGTGATCTGTAATGATTGTACACTTTATACCATAAAGGTAGTGTCTCCAGATCTTTAGTGCAAATACCACTGCGCCAAGTTCCAAATCATGTGTGGTATAGTTCTTTTCGTGCACTTTCAATTGACGCGATGCGTAAGCAATAACCTTTTGGCGTTGCATCAACACGCAACCCAATCCTTGACGCGAAGCGTCACAGTATACCACGAAATCATCTGTACCTTCCGGTAGTGCTAAGATTGGCGCATTGCAGAGCTTATCCTTCAATATCTGGAACGCTTCTTCCTGTTTGATTCCCCAATCAAACTTCTTATCTTTCTGCGTGAGGAGTGTCAATGGTTGAGCGATCTTTGAAAAATCCTCAATGAATCTTCGATAGTAGCCAGCCAAACCCAAGAATTATCGAATCTCGGTTGGCGTCTTTGGCGTTTCCCAATTCTTGATCGCTTCGATCTTTGTTGGATCCACGTGGATTCCATCTCCATTTACCACGTGTCCAAGGAATTGGACTTCACGTAGCCAAAATTCGCACTTGGAGAATTTGGCATACAACTGTTCCTTCTTCAGCAGCTCCAAAATAGCTCTTAGATGATGTTCGTGCTCGGCCTTTGTTCTTGAATAGATCAAGATGTCGTCGATAAACACAATCACGAACTTGTCCAAGTACGGCTTGCAAACTCTATTCATCAAATCCATAAAGACTGCAGGTGCGTTTGTCAAACCAAACGGCATAACAAGGAACTCGTAGTGTCCATAACGAGTTCTGAAGGCTGTCTTCGGGATACTCTCCTCTTGTATCCTTAACTGATGGTATCCAGATCGAAGATCGATCTTTGAATAAAAGCTTGAGCCTTGCAGTTGATCAAACAGATCATCGATTCTTGGCAGAGGGTATCTATTCTTGATCGTCAGCTTGTTCAACTCCCGGTAGTCGATGCACATACGAAAACTACCGTCCTTTTTCTTGACAAACAGGACCGGAGCTCCCCAAGGCGAGAAGCTTGGTCGGATAATCCCTTGTCTGACAACTCTTGAAGTTGTGTCGACAGTTCCTGCATCTCAGACGGAGCAAGTCTATATGGTGCCTTAGCCACAGGCGCGGCGCCTGGAACTAAGTCGATGTGAAACTCTACTTGCCTCTGAGGTGGCAGTCCAGGTAAGTCTTCTGGGAAGACTTCTGGGCATTCCCTCACGATAGGGATGTCTTCGATTCTTGGCTCAGCAGCCTTCTTATCCACAATGTGTTCCAGGAAGGCAACACATCCCTTCTGCAAACACTTTCGTGCTTTCAGGCAGCTGATAATCCTTAACGGCGTATCACGCTTTTCTCCGTGAACCACAATTGTTTCGCCATCTTCGGTTGGGATACGAACGATCTTTTCGTGACAAATTATCTCAGCCTTGTTGCCTGATAACCAATCCATTCCTACTACTACGTCGAAGCTTCCCAACTGAACTGGTAGTAGGTCCAAAGCAAACTCACGCTCTCCTAATTCGAACACACAGCCTCTAATAACTTCATTGGCTTCTACTAACTTCCCATTAGCTAATTCGATTGAGTACGGAACATCTAACTTATTAGCAGCTAGACCAAACATACTCTTAAATTCTAACGACACGAAGCTATAATCGGCACCAGTATCAAATAAAACGGATGCATAGCGTTGATTTACAGGGAACGTACCAGTAACGACATTGGGGTCCTGGCGCGCTTCCCTTGCTTCGAGTTGGAACACTCTTCCACGGGCTTGGTTTAACTCTGGGCAGTTCTTCTTAAAATGCCCGATATCACCGCAGTTAAAGCATCCAAGTCTTTGCCCATTTCCACCAGCTTGATCATTCCTCTGATTACGATTCACGGCGCCCGCTTGGTTAGCATTGTTGCCTCGATTCTCGTTACCTCCATAGCTTCCTTGTGGGCGATTTCCATTCCCACCCCGGTTGTTATTTCTGTTTCTGAATCCTCCCTGGCCTCCCTGACCAGCAGTGGCCCAACAAGTGTCCTTCAAGTGGCCACGTTTCCTACATGCTTCGCATACTTTTGGCCCGCACCGGCCAGAATGGTGGATTTGGCAGTTGTTGCACTTGGGCTGGGTGCCCATATATCCCTTTCCCTTCTTTCCACCACCAGCTGTAACCTGAGCTGGCGCATTCGATCCTCCTTTCTTAACCGCCACACTGGCGCTCTGCTTGAAGTTTGAGAACTTCCGTTTGTTACCTCCTGACGACTCGACGTGAGTCTCTTTCTTCTTAAGCTCAGCATCATCAAACTTGTTCAGGCGAATAGCCTCTTCTGTGAGAGCTACGCTCAAATCGATCGCCTCAGTAATGGTTGCAGGCTTGGATGAGGTTACCATGCTTATGATTTGAGGAGCTAATCCCCAAATGAAACGTTCAATCCTCTTGAACTCCGGAGTGACCATGTAGGGTACCACATGCGATAAGTCATGGAACCTTTGAACGTACTCTGTGATCTTTGGACCGTCCATTTTCAAATGCCAGAACTCGGTTTCCAATCTTTGGATTTCCGCGCGAGAGCAGTACTTTCTGCGCATAAGTTCCTTCAGTTCGGTCCAGGTTAGCGCGTAGGTAGCAGCTTCACCAAGGGTCTGTACTTGCAGATTCCACCAAGAGAGGGCTCCATCCAAGAATAGCCCTGAGATATAGGTGACTTGCTGGTCTGGTGCGCATTTGCTCATGCGAAGAACAGATTCGGTTTTCTCGGCCCAACGAACAAAGGCGACAGCACCTCCTGTGCCATCAAAGTTGACCGGTTTGCAGTCTAGAAACTGCTTGTAGGTGCACCCTGCACATACGTTATATCATATGAACGGCATTAGCATCATCGCTAAAGATATCCAATTAGGTCATGGTAGGTCTAAATGACTTGGTATTACCATGAGGTGGATTATTGTTGCCATTGTTGTTCGTGCTGCTTCCGCTGGGTCCTCCTTGTGAAGCGGCGTATTGTGCAATGGCAGCAGTGATAATTTGCTGGAGTTCCGCCTCATTGGTAGGCATGCGTGTCTCACGTCTCGGCGGCATCTTCTAAAAGATGTGTTTACGTTGGTCAGGTCATAGTAAGTAGAGTGTACACATAACATCTCATGTTATAAATAAATCGATCACATAACATCTCATGTTATAAATAAATCAATCACATAACATCTCATGTTATAAATAAATCACCCATATTGATAGCCTCTGTAATGGTTGAGGGCTTCGAGGTAGTAACCATACCCCTGATCTGGGGTGCAAGTGTCCAAATGAATCGTTCCATCCTTTTGAACTCCGGTTTGACTAAGTAGGGGACGACCCTAGACAAGTCGTGAGATTGCTGGATGTATTCAGGAATCTCTGGTCCATCCATTTTCAATTCCGGAACTCTACCTCACACTTCTGGTTTCCAGCCCTAGAATTGTATTTCTTCTCCATCATTCCTTTGAGCTCGTCCCAGCTCAGTATATTAGCAGTATCTTGTACCAAGGGTCTGAACCTGGAGGTTACATTATGAGAGTGTGCCATCTAGAAATAACCCCGAGATATAAGTAACACTCTGTTGGGGCGAACAGTTACTCATTCTTAGAATGGAGTCGGTCTTTTCGGACCAACGAACAAATGCCACGACGCCTCCTGTTTCGTCAAGGTTCAAAGACTTGCAGTTCAGGGACTGGTTATAGGTGCAGCCAGTTGGGGGGGGGGGGGTTGTTCCCAGTAGTGCCATTGCTGTGCTTAGAGCGGAGGGCTTTATGTCGTGCAATTTCCTGTGAGATGCGTTCTTGCAGCTCGGCTTCTGTCCTTGGCTGCGTACCGGTGTCTGTGTCACGTCCGGGTGACATTCTCTTCTGTCGAAGTGGTATGAAGCGGGTTTGACAACGTTTCAATTGTCTATGTAATCACCCAATTTCACACGTAAATATACTCAATGTATGAGTGGGGTAATGGTTTCTGAGCCTTCACACAGGCTCGCCAATTTGGCTTATTCGAGGCTGCAACGCCTTATTTCCTGCTACATTGGTTTTCACTAGCTTGACCCGCAGAGTCCACCAGGATTTCTGTGCACCACAAGTCGTTATTACGTGGGCCCCCGTAATAATAAATTGTTTTGCACAGTTACCCCAAATTTTCTCTCGTCCAAGCAGATGATCAATCAAGGAGCATCAGCAGGTGCATCGGCATGAACAGGGTCATGCTCCAATGCGGGGTCAGGAGCAACGCCTGGCTCAGGGGCCACAGCCGGCTCCGGATCAACAAACATAGGGTCGACAGGGACTACAGAATCCTCCAAGGGCTGGTCTAAGTGTATGAACTCCATGTCATGGTCTGGATCAAAACCAGGTGGAAAAACAGAATCGTCCTCAGTATCGCGATCAAACCCAAAGCTGTGTGCGGGAACTGGTGCAGCTGATGACGCCATATCAGGGTCGGCGTCATGTGAGTAGTGCTGCACTCCCTGTATATGCAAGGATGCGGACGCCACAGGCTTAAATGAGTCTGGGACAGGCGAATGGGCATGAGCCTCCTCTGCCGGAGTGTCAGCAAGCAGTAGGCTATCACCAGCAACAATAGGGCCTCGCCCTCAAGTGGGTCCTCCTCCAGTAGATCGACATTGCTGCCAGAGACAACGTCGGGGGGGGGGGGGGCATATCAAAAACGGGATAAGCGGCAAGGGGCACAGGAGCAGGGATCACCGCGAGTGGCAAATCCCCAACAAGATGGCCATCAGCAGGCTCTGCTGCGACATCAGGCAGTGCAAAGGGCTGAAAGTCGTCCTTATCTGTGCTGGTCGTATCGGAAGTGTACACCTCGTGCTCCGATGAAACTATGTCGCCTGATACTATGGCCATGGAATTCGTAGTGTCTATCTTTCTAGTACATGATGAAGGCATGACGTTTGTAACACAAACGCACATACGTATACCAATCAATCATATAATCATATAAACATATTAGTCACCAAGTAAGCAATCAAATAAATCTCCTAGTCCCACTAGCCTCCCAGCCTCCCAGACTGCTCTTCCTAGTCCCACTAGCCAATTTTTTTTTCCAGCCTCTCAGACTGCTCTTCCTAGTCCCACTAGCCAATTCTCCCGGCCTCTCAGACTGCTCTTCCTAGTCCTACTAGCCAATTCTCCCAGCCTCTCAGACTGCTCTTCCTAGTCCCACTAGCCAATTCTCCTAGTCCCACTAGCCAACTACCTCAATCTCCCAGACCGAGCCTCGGCCTCTCAGACCGAGCCTCAGCCCTTTCTAGACTGAGCCTATAAATAATAAATAAAATGTGCTCAACATTTGTTTGTAAAAAGTTTTGGATCTGGACTTAAGTGGTATGCAGTAAAAATGTTTTCGTGAGAGCCCTAGTGATCATAGTCTAGACTCGAGAATGAATCCTAGTTCGCTATGATTAGAGCTCTGATACCAAGCTGTCACACCCTGGCTTTGCGGAAGCGTGGTTATTTTGGTGTGACTTATATAGAGAGAAAGAGAGAGTTTTGAGTTGAGTGAAATGTGTAGAATGATAAGTGTGCAAGAGTTTGATCTTATAGGCAAAACTTGTGATTATGGACCAAAGGTTACTATGTCTATTAGATATTAGACATAAGTGAATATAATAATCAAGAGTGGTACTTGTTCTAGTTACATGGGGACCGAAATCGGCCATGGGGGGGGGGGGGTCTAGTTTGTTTCCAAGTATTAGTTAGCTACTAGTTAAGATAAGTAGATTAGTTAAGTAGTTAACTTGGTTAGTCGCGTGTAGTGCTTTAAAGCGGGTGTTAGGGTAGTCAGGGACCCTAACTGGCTCAGAAAAAGAGGAATAGTGAAAATAACAATATTTTCATGTTCCGGGTATAGTTCGGTTGTTCGGTTGGATAGTAATCCGTTAAAGTGCTTAACAAAGCTTTAAGTGTCGTTAATACCCTTTTTAGTGACACAACTCATTTCTGACACTTTGGAAAGTGTCTAGTAATATTTTTCTCATGTTTTGGCACTTTATTAGTTAGCTAAAAGCTGAATTGTTATGTAAAGTGCCGAGTTTTGTACTTAGAGTACGTTTTAGGCACATCCAGTCATTGTGACTTATTCCTAGAGACGCAGTTCTACAACCCTTGTATCCCTACACTCACCATTAGTGTAGCAATTATCTCAGGCTCTTACAGGCCTTAGAGGCAGTGTCTGCCTGATGCTGGCTTTATCAGCATGTTCAATAGGTTATCCGCTATTGTGCTACTGTGCTTTTTGTGCATCATGTTTGTCACTAAGGTTCAATATGTAAATAATGTAGTGACGATAAGTAAAGTATGATGCAAGTAAGTACATGTATCAGATATCAAGTAGCAGTTCATCAGCTAGTTCAAACAAGCACAGTAATTAAGCAGTAATTAATCATTAATTAAGTCGTACGGATACCTGGTTTGGTGAGGGTTGTCACAGTTATGATGTATAGGAGCAAAGAAAGAAGAAGGAACGAGTCAATCGAAGGCATTAGGAACGCAAGATCACGGTAAGTTCATATGAACTTCATTCTCTTTATATGTAGATTTATGAATGTAATCTTTATATTTGAATCTTAGTGTTGAATTATTACTATTGATCATGGTAGAATTGTATTAAGTCGAGAATTGGAAATGGATATGAAAATGCGAAGTTAATGGATGTGTTTTTTTTAACCCGCTTCAAGTGGGTCGAAATGTTGGAAAGTATGATGTTGTAATGTTTAAGTAAGAACTAGTGGAAAACGGGACAAAATGGCGAAAATGTGTAGAAAGTGTATGGTATGTATTGATCATGTACGGGTGAGTCGAAAAGCTTACATGTTGAATGTTTCGAAGGGTAAGGGTAAAAGAGCATAATGGAATTTATGCTAGAATGGGAAGAATGATTTTAATAAGAATGTTGGTTAAATGATAAATGAATGTTAAGTTTCGCTAACGGGTCGAATAAGAATAAGAATAAGTATATGGAAGACTTGATAAAAAAAATGTTTTGGGAATTTATGCTAATGAATGTTTGTGTTATGTATGATAGGTAAGTCCCACTCTTGTTGATGCGAGCTCAGACCGAACACACTACACCGCCCTTTTATGCGCTTCCAGTCAAAGTCGTTTTTTTTTGTAAATGGGTCAAAACACTTGTATGGTTATAACTTTTATGTTTATTTGAAACATGTCATAGAATTAGTATTGAATGATGATTGTTAAAAACAGGGAATTGCATATAGTACGAACGGGTCATGCCCAATTTTCGTTAAAAATAGTATGTCATTATTTGTACTTTCGAATGTGAAAAAATGGGCGTTTCATACTAAATATTACCCTGTGATAATTAATAATTGATAGATGCAGATGAACAACGAAGTATATCAGGAAAACCGGAATAATGAGAATAATGGAAACCTAGAAGAAACCAACACTTAGTAGTACAAGAAATTTTAATGCTTTATTATAAGCTAAATAATTGTATAGATAATTGGGATGGATATTGGTATATCATGAGGATGATAACTAGAATAGTGCAAATATGATAAATAAGCAATAACAATTGGCAACTGTTATATCTTGTTTATTTGTATTACTCGATTCTAGAAAATGATCTATCATGAGAATACTAATTTCCATGTACAAGCTATACTGAATAATGAACATTTGTGATTCTAAGTATGAGAAATACAATAATAATTACCTTTCTGGCAAAGCTAGGTATGATGTGGTAATACTCCAGCTTGTCCAGGTAAGATGAGGATACCTCTCCGGTGAAACCGGGTGAGATGAGGTATATGTTAATAAGATCACTCCAGCGATGTCTGCCCTATTTTAGGGAACGTAAACCTATTATATATATTGACCTTATAAATAAGGTATACATGAAATAAATAATTATATAGATATGTATATCTATAAGAAAATTCGAAAGCCTTAAATAACTGACCCTTAAGGATAACTCAAGAACAGGTATGACAAATGATAAATTTAGGTTCATCAGCGTGTGTGTATATATACATTTTGATGATAAACGTTATTTTATTTTCACTCTCGTAATTCATACGACGAAATGAACGGCAGTAACTCTTTAAAGTTGGGATTCAGTAAAAGTATAAAGATTTTTTTTTGTGAAACCTATAAATTAAGGTTAGCTAAGATTACTAAAGTACCTAAGCAGAATGAAAGAGCCTTCCAACTAACTACCCAGGAAGCTGAACTAATCCCTGATGTGATAGCTGGTACGTTCCTAGTTCATGACGTTTATGCAAAAGTATTATTCGACTCTGGTGCAAACCAAAGTTTTACAAATACTTCATTCTGCCAAACTCTTAACCTACCTTTAACCAAACTTAGACATATTTTTACGGTAGAAACCGCAGATGGCAATTCTGTTAACATAGATAAGGTTTTGCGAGAAGGAAAGATAGAACTCTTAGGTCATAAATTTTCTGCAAACCTGTACCTATGAATTTAGCTGGATTCGATATTGTATTAGGAATGGATTGGTTAGTAGCCAACCATGCTCGAATTCTTTGTGATAAGAATTCCATAAAAAATTCATACACCCACAGGAGAAATAGTGGTGATTACAGGAGATAAGCCACGTAAGCCACTAAAATTCATTTCAGTAATGAAAGTGGCCAGTTATTCAAGAAAACAAGAAATAGTGTATATGATTTCGGTAATCATTAACACTAAAGGTAAAGAACTTAAGGAGATTCCAGTAGTAGCAGAATACCCGGATGTATTTCCAGAAGAACTACCTGGATTACCACCCGATAGGGAAGTAGAATTTAGAATTCATCTAATTCCTGGAACTACACCGATAGCTAAGGCACCTTATCGGTTAGCACCCACCGAAATGTTGGAATTGAAAAAGCAATTAGATGAATTATTAAGCAAAGGATTCATACAACCTAGTTCATCCCCGTGGTGAGCGCCCGTGTTGTATTTGTGAAAAAGAAAGATGGGTCGATGCGAATGTGTATCGATTATAGGGAATTGAATAAGGTTACAATTAAGAATCGATACCCGTTACCTAGGATTGGTGATCTTTTTTATCAACTTCAAGGAACTAGATACTTTTCTAAGATAGATTTACGCTCCGGATATCATCAGTTGAAAGTGAAAGAAGAGGACATACCTAAAACTGCCTTCAGCACTAGGTATGGTTATTACGAGTTTACAGTCATGCCCTTTGGACTAACAAATGCTCCTGTAGCATTCGTGGACATGATGAATAGAATTTGTAAACCATATTTGGATAAATTTGTAATTGTCTTCATCGACGATATACTCATTTATTCCAAAAATCAGGAGGAGCATTGTGAACACTTGCATGCACTCTTAACTTTGTTAAGAAAAGAGAAGCTTTACGCCAAATTCTCGAAGTGTGAATTTTGGCTACAGGAAGTGCAATTCTTAGGACACAAGGTGAATCACGAAGGTATTCACGTAGATCCCTCCAAAATAGAAGCAATCACCAAATGGAAGGTCCCGCAGTCAGCTATGGAAGTTAGAAGTTTTCTAGGATTAGCCGGATACTATAGACGGTTCAATAAAGCTTTTTCTAAAATAGTTGTACCATTAACTAAGCTAACTTGTAAGGCAGTAAAGTTTGAATGGGGATCTAAACAAGAAGAGGCTTTTAAGATCTTAAAGCAAAGGTTAACAAATGCCCCAATTCTTGCCTTACCAGAAGGGACAGAAGATTTTGAAGTTTATTGTGATGCTTCTAAGCTAGGATTAGGATGTGTGCTAATGCAACGCAGGAAGGTAACTGCGTACGCTTCAAGGTAATTGAAAAAGCACGAAGAAAATTATACGACTCATGACTTAGAATTAGAAGCCATAATTTTTGCCCTTAAGATTTGGAGACATTATTTGTATGGAAGTAAGTTTACTGTCTATACAGATCATAAGAGCTTAAGATACATATTTGGGCAAAAAGAACTGAACATGAGACAACGAAGATGGATGGAAATTTTAAGCGATTACGACTGTGATATTCATTATCACAAAGGAAAGGCAAATGTAGTAGCAGATGCCTTAAGTCGTAAGTATCATGAAAAGCAAAAACGAGTTCGTGCTCTTAGATTAAGTTTACAATTAGACTTAATGGAGCAACTGAAGAATATTCAAGAAACCGCAATTAAGGATAATGCTGAAGGAATGAAAGGACGAATAAAGGAATTAGAGCAAGGAAGCGATGGAATTTGGAGATTCCATAAAAGAATGATTTGGGTACCTAAGCTAGGAGAGTTAAGAAATAAGATTTTAGAGGAAGCCCATACCATGCATCCTGGTAATAATAAAATGCACCAAGATTTAAGGAATAACTTCTGGTGGATAGGAATGAAAAAGGATATAGCTAGATATGTTTTTAAGTGTCTTACTTGTTCACAAGTTAAGGCAGAACACCAGAAACCCTAAGGTCTACTTCAACAATTAGAAATGCGTGTATGGAAATGGGAACTCATAACCATGGACTTTGTTACTAAGTTGCCCAAAATCAGAAAATGTAATGACGTGATTTGGGTAATTGTGGATCGATTAACCAAATCAGCTCATTTTCTACCCATGAAAGAAACCTTTAGCATGGAAAGGCTAGCAAAGTTATACGTAGACGAGGTAGTACCACTGAGTTACTACGCGTTTTTATGAAAAAACAAGTTTATGTTGTTATGTGAAGTGCATTGTTTTTGCACTTGACTAGTGTGATATTGTTTAGTAACTTGTTGTTGATTGATCGAATGATTTCCGAAAAGAAAATGATATGCTAATAAGCATGGACACCTCCGTTTACAAAGGAAACTCTGGCGAAATTTTCTAAAAATCCAACACTTAGAAAATATTTTTCTAACAAATGTTACCAATATATTTTACAACTTGTGTTTCGAATATAACTTCGCCATGGATTTTGTCACAAAAATACAAAGTATCGGAGGTTGATTTTATAAATAAAAACGGATAAATATATACTTGGAATATATGTTTTACACTAAGACACTTGTGCGAATATTTGTATATATTTTATGAACTAGTTATATTATTTTAGGGTAAAATAATATAACTTAACAAAATACCATGACACTTACAACTCCAAAAAAATACCAAAAACATCAAGGGATAAAATATTCAAGTTACACACTTGGCATTGTGAAACCGAACGTTAAGACATAACTTATAAAATATTCCAGAAAATAATTTTACACATATATTTTTGGTAAGATATTATTTTGGAAATTAAAGAAGTAAAAATATATTATTTTTGGGAAAAAAATACCTATATTTTGGGAATAAGATTATTTGGACAAATGAGTTAAATATATTTCCAAGTGGGACTTAAAATATATTTTTCGAAACTACAAATGTACATGTATAAATACCCCCATCCTTGGGAAGGAAATACGCATATAAAATACTTGAGAAGTTTGGATACGAAATAGTTGCCTAACTATTATTCCAAAACCTAAAAACCAAAACTTAAGTTAAAATAATTATTATTATTTTAACAAGAAGTTATAACTTGGAATAATTTTGGGAACACAAGTAACGTAACTCAAACCCATAAATATGAAAGCAAGGCACGGCCCGTTCGTCTAATAGACAATAGTACGTTGTAGGTTGTCGCGTAGCGGACCAAGTTTGAGTTGACGATACGATTCAGGAGACGCACTACGGTGAGTTCATATCCCCCTTTTCTCTAAACTGTTTTCAGTTTTATACTTCGGGGGTGGAATACATGTTACAATAATTACAGACGCTTTTATACATGGTAATGTTAGCTTAAGGATGGTTTAGACGCTTAGATCATGTGAAAGGTGGGTACAACAGTTAAGGCCATTAATCCTCGTTGTTAGGACCGAGGGACATGAGTGATAGATCTATTTAGGTGTAGCGAGCCCACACCCATGAGGCCAGGGTGGCCCATAGTGGTGACTGTGTCTTACAGCCGGAGGCCCGGTACAAATTTGCTAGGTTTGAGTACTTCCTGCACCGTTTCACACATACCAGTGGCTTTGCAACCCATTGGTGATCTCTTTTTCCTTAATTGCTACATACCAGGGACTTTTGATACACTCTAATTTACACATATTTTAGTCCCCTGTTTTACCCCTATTTTATGCGTTTTTTGCCGTAAAACCGTCATTCGGATACTTATTTATCTACATTTGTGTTTACAGGCCTAAA
Source organism: Helianthus tuberosus (assembly GCA_030545235.1). Classification (NCBI taxonomy): domain Eukaryota; kingdom Viridiplantae; phylum Streptophyta; class Magnoliopsida; order Asterales; family Asteraceae; genus Helianthus; species Helianthus tuberosus. The sequence goes on along the minus strand of CM060396.1, from coordinate 8,563,178 downwards.
ACTGCATTCCAGACAAGATGATAGCAAAAACGAGGACTTTCCGGACAAAACGACGAAGCTGCAGACATTCTGTTAAGGATTCTGAACTGGGCCTGTGGAACGACCGTTCCACCTGTGGCACGGTCGTGCATCTCCGACAAACTTGATCATCTCGGCAATGAACGATTGGTGCGACTGGTCGTTCTAGGAAAACAAGCGGCTCGGTGAAGAACGGGTGTTCCATCTGAGGAACGACCGTGCGTCTCCGGTGAACCAACAGAGTCTCGGAACTGAACGATCGGTGCGACTCGGCGTGCAATATGTAACCCGGAACTGAACGACCGTTCCACACAAAGAACGGTCGTGCCATTTCGAATCTGGTCAACGATCCGATGACGTATGCAGTATGGTGACCCATCCCTAATAATTGAATAAAGTGAACGGTCGTTCCATATGGAGAACGACCGTGCAACAGCAAAAAGTATAAAAACACAGCAGAAACTTTCTGTTCGATATTCTGGATTTTTGGAGAGCTTAGCAGGCGATTTTTAGGCTCCGGAGGCATTAGCTTTCACCCGGATTCAAGCCACATTGTCTCGTTTAGCTCGATTACTACCCGGATCCTTAGTCTAGTACTTGTTTATGGTTTGATTTTCTAATCTTTCCATGTTTTTGTTAATCTTTCAAGTACTTAGATTATTGTTTATGTATTATTGTAGCCTTTGGGCAAAAACACAAACAATCCCTTGCTAGATTATTGCCATTAGTGTGTTAAACTTTGTTTGTAATGACACTTGAAGTATTTTCTATGATTATCTTTGATGATTAGTTTGCAACCTTGTTATTGATATTGAATTCTTGATTATAAGTAATTATGTTGGATGATTGGTGCTTGGTTAGTTAAGATAGTTGAAAAATGAAGCTTAATTAATCTTGTATTAATTAGTCCAGTTGGCTATAGTGAGGTGTGGTGGGAGTTTTCACCCCTCAAGGTCATGGGTTCGACCCTGCCTTGTGGCGGTTTCTCCATTCCACTCGGACCCAGGTTCCGATTCACTCCAGTCAGCCGTCTCGTGCCTGGGGGGGTTTAAGAGCTTGCTCGCCCTTTGAAGTAGCGATAAGTCCTCGACAGATCGTCTACGAAAGCCGTTCAAAAAAAAAATTAATCTTGTATTAGTAAACTTTGAATTTGGTTAACTAGTTTAACTTGGTTTAAATGTATGCATCATGATACTAGAAATGGTTAGTGATTTAATAAAATGTAATTATTGTTAATCAAGAGAGCTTGCCGTCACGTAAGGGCCTAAACGGGTTAGATGGTGTCGTTATAAATTCTTGCCATGATTTGTTAGCTTAGTTAGTAGTTTAGGCCAAAATTGCTATCTTAGTGAATTATCGTGTAAGATTTGTAAAATGAACTCGGTTGTGATTTAATCTAGTTTATGCTTATCTCGGTGGTTGCATTGTGTTTATCGGTGTCGCTTTCCTTGTTTAAGTGAGGTTAGAACAATCCTAACGGCTGACTAACTTATTTTTAAGAGATTTTCATAGACATTTATCAATTTTGCATTAAAGAACAATTTTAGGTGGTTAAAGTGTGTTATCGTTTTAGCTTTCCGAATGATTGTCATGTTAGGATTCCCGAAAGGGATACTAATTGTTTTAAATTGGAATATTGACCGAATGCTTCTAGTGCCAAAACTGACTTAGTTGACATGTTGTGGTTGTGTATTTAGCAAGGCTTTTTATCTACTATTTATTATGTTTTTATTATGTATTTGGTTATGTTTACTTTAGTTTAGTTTAAAATCACAAAACCTATGCTTTTACCGGTAGTTTAGTGACAAAGGTCTAGTATTATCTCTCCGCCCATTTCCTTGGATCGATACTTGGTTCTTACCGATACTTTATTACATATATGACGGGGTACACTTGCCTCTTTCGTGTGTGTTTTGATGTAAAAGTAATTATCACTTTTATAAATTTAAAACCCAATCGTGTGTAAATTCATTGCAAAATTATGTATATATACGCACACGTCAAGTTTTTGGCGCCATTGCCGGGGAAATGGCGAGTTTTAGGAACGACCCGAGTCATTTTGTTATCGGTGTATATACTTGTTTATTTTTGTGAATAATTTCATGATTCTTTATTTGTTCATTTATTTGTGATTATTTCTTGCTTTAATTTGATTTATTCATTTTTGCGTTATTTTTGTTTCATTTATTTATTTGATCCGGATTTATTTATTCACTTATTCTTTGGGTTTTCGGCACCCTAAAGCCATTTTTGTATTAGTCGATTCATTTATTTATTGTGTTGAATTTTTATAAAATTTCGGGCCAATTTTTCGGATTTTTTTATAAAATTTTCAGCCCATTTATAATAACTTTCTGCTTCTATTCAGCTGAAAAAAAAAACAGCATTATTTAATTAATAAAATATTCACCGTGTCAAATTTTCGTTTGCAGGTTGATGTTCTCGACCCCCGCTCCAGAACTTGTTGAACCGTCAGACGAACCCGAACGTGATCTTCGGAGGCGTCTTCGCGCAAAAGGGCGTGCGGTTGGGCTACTGCTCGCCAGTGGTGGGCCGGAGTCGGTGGTACCTACTGAAGCCGAGGGCTCAGGAGGAAACATAATCATGGCAGACGACGAGCGACCGTTGAATGAATCTAATCAGCCTGGAGCGACAGGCCTGGAGCCGAGTATCCTTAGACCTACTATAGATGCACCTAATTTTGAAATTAAATCTAGTATAATTAATATGGTGCAGAATTCGGTGCAGTTCGACGGACGCGAACATGAGGATCCCGGACGACATATTGCGGCTTTTCTCGAAGTGTGTTCCACGTTTAAAATGCGGGATGTTTCGGAAGATGTCGTTCGGTTAAGGTTGTTTCCTTTCTCACTGCGTGACAAAGCCAGAGCGTGGCTTATGTCACTGCCAGCTGGGTCCATCAGGACCTGGAACGGGTTGGCGGAGCTATTCATGAAGAAGTACTTTCCACCCGAGAAGACAACCAAGTTAAGGAACCGAGTGGTGACCTTTCGTCAGGATGAGGGTGAGTCGTTGCATGCAGCGTGGGAGAGATTCAAGGATCTGTTACTTGATGTGCCACATCATGGCTTCACCAAGAGACAGTTAGTCTTGACATTCTATCAGGGGCTGAGCTACAATACGCAGGAGCGTTTAGATATGAATTCAGGAGGCGATTTGGGGATAAAGACGCCCAATGAGGCTTACGGTATCATTGAAAAGGCTGCGTTAAAGTCTAGCTCTCGCCGCGAAGGAGATAGAAGTCGGGCTACATCATCATCATCAGGATCCCGCGCAGGAGTTCATGCTGTAGACGATTACACGGCCATTACTGCACAGATCTCGGCTCTCGCATCGAGATTCGACAGGTCCCAGATGATTGCGCATGCGGGCTCGGGTTGTGACCAGTGTGGTGTGTCACACGAGCCTGGGGCATGTTTTCAGGGAGTCGGATACGAGGGCCACGAAGAGGTAGATTTCGTGAGTAACCAAGTTAGGCCGCAGAACAACCCTTACAGTAACACCTATAATCCCGGTTGGAGAAATCACCCAAATTTTGGGTGGCGTGCGAACAGAGGCAATCAAAATCCTTTGGGATTCACTCCGCGCGCTCCAGCGCAGCAGCAGCAGGGTCAGGGTCAGCAGTTCCAGCAGTACAACCAATCCTACCAACAGCGTTCATACCCGCATCAGAATCAGGGCTCTGGGAGTAGTTCCCAGCAGCAGGCCCCTCAGTCTAGTTCTAAGCTGGAGGAGATGATGTCCCAGCTTCTTACTAGCTCCTCTAGCGCGAATCAGTTAGCTGAAAAACGCTATCAGCAGAGCGAGGATCGTTTTCTCTCTCATGAGGGAGAAATGAGGAGCCACAAGGCCTCGATTCAGAACATAGAGAATCAGGTTGGTCAGCTGGCACAGATGATGTCAAAGAGACCCCAGGGTGGTCTCCCGGGCAATACTGAGACAAACCCGGGCCCGCATAGAGATGTGAATGCGGTGATGGCCAGGAGTGGAAAACCTACCGGACCCGTCATATCAGACTCACCACCGATCACTGAAGCGGTCCCGACCGACACACCGGATGAGGTGCATGCCAGGCTACGCCCAGCAAGTACAGCACAAGTCCAGGAGCCGATCACAGGTTACACGCCTCCAGTGCCTTATCCAGGAAGGTTGAAGAAGCAGAAGATGGATGAACAAAACGGTAAGTTTCTCGAAATGTTTAAACAATTGCATATAAACATACCGTTTGTTGAAGCTTTGGCACAAATGCCAAAGTATGCGAAGTTTCTAAAAGACATCCTCTCAAACAAGCAAAAACTCGAGGACATGTCTTGTGTGGTTATGAATGAAAGCTGCTCTGCTATTCTCCAGAATCGCCTTCCTACAAAAATGGGAGATCCAGGCAGTTTCACGCTTCCTTGCCTCATTGGCAATCTGTCTGTCAGTAATGCGTTAGCAGATCTAGGAGCGAGTATAAACCTTATGCCATATAAGGTTTTTACAAAGTTGGATCTAGGTGAGCCGTCACCGACGAGGATGAGTATTCGACTTGCGGATCGTTCTGTCAAGTATCCACGCGGGTTTGTAGAGAATATGCTTGTTAAGATTGACAAGTTTGTATTTCCCGTGGATTTTGTTATCCTGGACATGGATGAGGACTCGAGAGTGCCTATGATACTCGGACGCCCATTTTTTAATACCGCCCGGACGATTGTGGACGTGGCGGCGGGCCAGATCACACTTCGAGTAGATGATGAGCATGTGACGTTTGACATTAAACGTTCTATGCAGCATCCTCAGAGTCAGGTCGACGCGCTCTATTATGTTGACATCGTCGACACTTATGTGAGCACGCATTTCCAGGGTACGATCGAGGAGATAGATTCGGACACACATCTGTTGTGTGGGGACTTAGATGGCATTACGCAGGAGGGCCACTATTTAGAGCAGCCAGTCTATCAGATTGGTGATGATAGTCCCCAGAGTCCGGATCGTTTCACAGAAATTGATCGCGAGAGTGAAGTGAAGTCGAAGCCTTCAGTAGAAGATCCTCCTACCTTGGAGCTTAAAGAGCTCCCACCGCACCTAGAGTACGCATTTCTTGATGAGGAGCGTCATTTGCCTGTCATTATTTCATTTGGATTGGCGGGAGAAGAGAAGAGCAGACTGCTTAATGTGTTGAAACTTCATAAGAAAGCAATCGCTTGGAAAATCATGGACATAAAAGGTATAAATCCCTCCTTCTGTACACATAAAATTCTTATGGAGGATCAGTTCAAGCCGTGTGCGCAGCACCAGAGGCGGCTGAACCCGAACATGCAAGAAGTCGTTAAAAAGGAAGTGATTAAGTTGTTAGATGCTGGTATGATCTATCCCATTTCCGACTCTGTTTGGGTCAGTCCTGTGCAGGTAGTGCCCAAAAAGGGGGCATGACTGTGGTCACAAACGATAGGAATGAGCTCATTCCAACCAGGACGGTCACTGGATGGCGGGTTTGCATTGATTATCGCAAACTCAATGACGCCACCCGCAAGGACCACTTCCCGCTTCCATTCATTGATCAAATGTTGGAGCGTCTGTCAGGGAAGTTATATTATTGTTTTCTGGATGGGTTCTCGGGCTACTTTCAAATTCCTATCGCTCCTGAGGACCAGGAGAAGACCACATTTACCTGTCCCTTCGGTACATTCGCCTACCGGCGTATGCCGTTTGGGCTGTGTAATGCGCCGGCTACTTTCCAGCGATGTATGGTCGCAATTTTCCACGACATGATTGAGGATTCCATGGAGGTGTTCATGGACGATTTTTCGGTATTTGGGGATTCCTTTGATCAATGTCTGGAAAATTTGAAAAGAATGTTGAAGAGGTGTGAGGAGACCAATCTGGTCTTGAACTGGGAGAAATGCCACTTCATGGTGAAGGAGGGCATAGTGTTGGGACACAAAATCTCTCACGCGGGCATGGAAGTCGATCCAGCTAAAGTCGACGTTATATCACGACTTCCGCCCCCCACCTCTGTTTGTGCTATACGGAGCTTTCTCGGTCATGCCGGGTTCTATCGGCGATTCATCAAAGATTTTTCCAAAATCGCCAGACCCATGACTCGTTTGTTAGAGAAAGATGCTCCGTTCGTGTTTGGAGATGATTTCTTGAGGGTTTTTGATCTCCTCAAGCAAAAGTTGGTAGAGGCCCCTATTTTAGTCGCACCGGACTGGAGTTTGCCGTTTGAAATCATGTGCGACGCGAGTGATTACGCTATAGGGGCCGTTCTGGGTCAAAAGAAGGAAAAGCACTTCCATCCGATCTACTATGCGAGTAAACTCTCCACGACGCTCAAGAGCATTATACCACGACTGAAAAAGAGCTCTTGGCGGTCGTTTTCGCATTTGATAAGTTTAGATCGTATTTAGTGCTTTCAAAAACCGTGGTATACACTGATCATGCAGCCATTAGATACCTCTTCAGCAAGCAGGACGCTAAACCGCGTCTAATCAGATGGATCCTGTTGCTGCAAGTGTTTGATATTGAGATACAAGATAAAAATGGTGCTTTGAATGTAGCTGCCGACCATCTGTCTCGGTTAGAGCACGGAGACATCAAGGATTCGCGTTGGGATTCAATCAATGACAAGTTCCCACACGAATCTTTGATGGGTGTTGAGATATGTGATGAGTCGCCATGGTTCGCCGACCTTGCGAACTATCTTGCTTGCGGGATTCTGATAAAAGGGTTGACTCACCAGCAAAAGAGGAAATTCTTTTCGGATCTCAAGCACTACATATGGGACGACCCTTTCTTGTTCAAGGTGGGTGCTGATCAGGTGATTAGGAGATGTGTATCTGGGTCTGAGGCGACCGACATTCTGCGCCAGTGTCATGAGGGACCTACCGGAGGCCACCACGGAGCCAACTTCACCGCGAAGAAGGTGTTGGATTCCGGGTTTTACTGGCCGACCATTTTCCGTGACGCGCAGGGTTGGGTGAAGGCGTGCGATGCTTGTCAGAGGGCGACGAACATATCGGCACGCGGCGAAATGCCCCAGAACTGGATACAGGTTTGTGAAGTCTTTGATGTTTGGGGGATAGACTTCATGGGACCATTCCCCCCCTCACGCGGAAACAAGTACATACTCGTGGCTGTTGACTATGTATCAAAGTGGGCGGAGGCGCAAGCCTTACCCACTAATGACGCCAGAGTAGTTGTGAGGTTTCTGAAGAGTTTGTTCGCCCGATTTGGCGCTCCGAAAGCGCTCATTAGTGACCGAGGGACTCATTTTTGTAATACACAGCTTGAAAAGGCTTTGTCCCGATACGGTGTGCATCACCGTTTGTCCACGCCCTATCATCCGCAGACAAGCGGGTAGGTGGAGGTCACGAACCGGGGGCTTAAGCGCATCCTTGAGCGGTCGGTTGGAGCGAACCGTAAGGAGTGGTCGGACAAGCTTGATGAGGCATTATGGGCATTCCGTACAGCTTATAATACCCCTATAGGGACCACCCCCTTTAGGTTGGTATACGGAAAGGCATGCCATTTACCGGTGGAGTTGGAGCACAAGGCTATGTGGGCATTGAAAACCGCGAATTTGGACCTTAAAACCGGAGGTGAAGCCCGGTCTCTCCAAATTCATGAATTGGAAGAATTGCGGCACCAAGCCTACGAAAGCTCCGTACTCTACAAAGAGCGCACGAAGAAACTTCACGACAAACGCTTGAAGGACCATAAAGAATTCCAAGCGGGTAATCTTGTTCTTCTGTACAATTCTAGGCTGCGCTTATTTCCTGGAAAGCTTCATTCACGCTGGACAGGACCATACACGGTTAAGGAAGTATTTCCGTATGGTACTGTTGCAGTAGAGAACGCGGATGGCGTTACATTTAAGGTAAATGGTCACCGGTTGAAGTTGTACGTTGCCGGGCCGATAGAATCGGCGGTGGAGGTGATTGAACTCCAAACCCCGCACACATCATAAGTGTGGGGAGGAGAGAGTCTACGCTACTGACTCGCGGATAAAAAATGTAGCAAGAGCGTATTTTGCGCTTTAGGGGTAGTTTCGTACTTTTTAGTTGTTTTTCTAGTTTTTAGCTTTGAGACTTGCTATCGACTCGTCGACAAAAATTTAGCATGAGTCTACGTTGCTGACTCGCCGACAAAAATGCAGCAGGAGCGTCTTTGGCGCTATAAGGGAAAAATTGTCCTTTTGTTTGTTTTTGTAGTTTTAGCGTAATTTAGGTTAGTTAGGTAGTTTTCGTTTGTTTGTTTAGTTTCCGTACGTGCCGGGCGAAGGTTCTGTATTGCAATATTGTTAGAACAGTTGGTGTGTCGAAAAAACGGCGAAAAATGGCCGAAACGGTTGCTGGAAATAGCTTCAGCAGAAATTCTGTATCTGCAGCTGATGCACGACCGTTCCACCTGTGGAACGACCGTGCGATTCCGAGCATGCCGGCACGGCAGATCGCACCCTCGGTGCAATTCCGAGAACAGGCTGTGGGTTTTGAACGATCTCGGTGACGCACGACCGTTCCATACCCGGAATGACCGTGCCACAGGCTGAGGGCAATTTGGTCATTTTGCACACTATATATGCCATTATCTGCTGCAAAATCCATCATTCGCGAACCCTAGCCGCTGTAGACCGTTCCAGGGCGATTTTTCACCGTATCGCACGATTTTTCGCACGATCTAACACCCAACTTCGCACGGTACGTCTCTAGTGTTAGATTTCTTGTTTTCTTGCTTTCTAGTGTAGTTTTCTTCCGATTCTTCAAGGAATATTTAGGGTTCTCTTCATAAACAAATCGAAACCCTAACCCTTGTTGAATCGAAGTATCGTGAACACCCGGTTGACTTTCAGACCCCTGTTGACCCAATACTTGTTGAAATTTTGTAAAAGTTCAGATTGTTCTTAGTTCAGGGGTCGAAGTCTGCAGATTCGGAGTTGCACGGTCGTTCCTCATGTGGAACGGTCGTGCCTCACCGGCTTGTTCTCGATATCGCTGGGCTTGGCCTGTTAGTTCTCGGTGATGCACGACCGTGCGTCCCGAAGAACGACCGTGCCATATGCCCAGTACAGTTTGACAGTTTCTTCATAATTGGCTGCTCGCTTGTTTTCAACTCATTTCTCTCCTGTTTCTGTCTTTCTAACAATGTTCCCCATTACAGATGGATCACCCTTTCCTACAGTTTGACCCCAACATTGAGAAAGAAGCTTTATGCATAGCGAAGCGCGATGAATTGTGGGCGAGACGGGGACAGTTTGGCGAACCCCGATGGTTGGACTGGGAGGTCATGCGAGAATTAAATCAATATGACCGACTTGATGAAATGATGACTCCCGCGCTAGCAAACCTGGTCGGTTGCAACCGACCCGTTTACCAGGAGTTGACTATTGAATTCTTCGCATCGTATCAGTATGAAAGGCCGGTTGCACATACAGAGCCCGATTTCCGCTACAGGAATCGGGTAACCTTCAGGTTATGTAGGCGATGGCATACATGGTCGGTGGGTCGTTTGGGACGGAGGCTTGGGATTTATACGCGGGAGGACATGGATGATCCCGACGTCTTCAACGATCGGTTCAACTTCCCGAATGATGCAGCGCGGGATGCATTCTGGGCACGTAACGCTATTGGAGGCCCCTACAACCCACGGATGTCAAAGGCTTCGCGACTCCGAGACCCTCTGGTGCGAGTGATGCACCATGTTTTCAGCCATTCTATATGCGGACGCATGGACAGTCAAGGTAACTGTCCAACACCCGATTTGCTCTTTCTTTATGCGTTGGTTGACAAAGCACCAATCAACCTCGCCGCGCGAATGGCTGAGTACTTTGTCAAGTGCTCTGGGCGGACCCATAATAGTGAGATACATGGCGTCAGTACGTGACCGAAATAGCGTACAATGAGCGCTACATGACGCCGGGGGTGCTTAGGGGTCTCACGTTGATTACCGAGGGGGTGCATGTTGATATCCGGTCTCTGAAATTCATGGGAGCGATTGCTGAGCTTGAGAGGGGAGATAGGTTGAGGGGATTGAATGGCGAGGTCTGGGACCCGTTACCTCCGGCTGAGGAGGAACATGAGGAGGAAGAGGAAGATGTTGAGATGGGTGAGCAGCACCAGCCACAGACACCACCACACTCGCCGCAGCACCATGTATTTCATCAGCATGAGGATTGGCCCACTTTCTACCAGCAGTTCCAGGATATGCGCGTGACGCAGGAGCAGCATGGTACCTACTTCAGCGAGATCAGATCTAGCCAGGACCAGATCCGGGCTAGCCAGGACGAGATTAGGGCCAGCCAGGCAGAGATTAGGGCCACACATGACCAGCTTCAGCATCGCCAGGATACTTTATACCAGGGGGTGTCTGCGGGGTTTTCTTATCTTTTCGGGGAGATGCATCACGCATACCCCGACTATTTTCAGCACCCGCCGGAGTTCCCACCGTGGAACCCCCCTGGCTTTGGTAATCAGGGCCCATCTGGCACGAGACATGATGACGATGATGATGAGTAGTTGGCGGTGGTGATAGCATTTGGTGGTGTTTTATGTTTCAGTACTTTACTTTTATTTGGGTGTTTATTTTGACTATTATTTAAAACACCCCGGATATGTATTTTCAGACAATTTCTTTTGTGTTTTGTTTGGATGTTAGTATTTATGTACATTATGGTTGTTATTTGATTTTTCTGTTTCTGTTATATTTTGGGTGCACATGACATACTCGCAGGTTTCATCTATCGGATCTTGGACCGGAGCACGTACCAGTTAGAGCTTCGGAAGTCTCGTGGCACCAACATCATCTTGAGGGGAGTATTTTTTATCCCTTTCTCTATATTTCGGGTCTCGTATTGGGGACAATGCGAAGTTCAAGTGTGGGGAGGGGGTTAACTTTGTTAACTTAGCTTTGTTTGTCCTCTTATAAAAAAAACAGAAAATCAGAAAAATCATTTAAAAATACGTGTGTTTTGTATATATGTTGGTAAATAAACCGGTTGGGTGTGTTTTAGAAAGCATCGGACTTGATGAAAACTCGACAAGCAAAATATTTTTGAAAAAGGAAACCGGAAAGCGTGACAAACAAAGAAAGACTTACATGATAGTTTTCACACTTTTACCCATTCCTTCCGTTACGTGAGCATATTTGAGCCTAGATTGTTATATATTTGTTCATTACGGATATAGGAGTGAGCCGGATGTTTTGTGCAATTTAGAACTTGTCACTAGTATGCTTGTTAAGACCATGAACGTGCGGATTTGTGTAAACGTGATAGAGGCACTTAGATTACCCCTTTGTTGTGTACCTTGTTCTTTGTGTTGTGCTTCCCGTTCACCTTATATTACCCTTTAGGATTAACCATGTTGAGCCTTCCCGTTCACCTTTGTTTACCCACATTATCGCCCACTTAACCAAATTTAGCCTTTTTATGTTTTTAAACCTTTTTAGTGTTGAAACTCGGTTTAAATAATAGTTTAACTAGCTTGTTTTTGTTTATATTTCATTGTATAGTTTGAAAAAAAAAACAGAAAATAAAACACCCTAAAATAGGGTGAAGTTGATAGAAATCGAGCAATTTTGAATGCTTAAATGTCAAAAATTTAGTTGATTAGCTCGATTGCGCTTTAGTCGCCTTTTTAAGGCGTTTGTTTGTATAGTTGTATTATTTTCTTGCTAGTTAAACACTACTACCGAGTTTTAACCATTTTCGCCATTTTAAATGTCCACTTCCATACCCTTCGCCCAAAGCCTAACGTTACAACCCGTAAAGACCTCTTGATTTACACTTTTTCGCATGTTAGTTGGTGGAGACGAGATCTTATGACAAGCTTATGTTATTGCGCATTTCATTGACTAGGCGTTGAGTGTTTACGCATACACATTTTATGTATGATTCATAAATAAAACCGAGTGTGTGTGAACATTGTGAGTTGTGTGAAGATTAACATGTGAGTCAATTAAATGTTTAGTCTCGGCTTTTTGGTTGTCGCTTTTTAAAATTGCATATGCTTGTTGGGTTTGAATCTTTTGATGTTGTCTTTCGACAAACCGGCTAACCGTTTATATATTAGTTTTCAATAAAATAGTGTGTAAATTATCGTTCTTATTTGTTTATGTCTTTTATTGCTTTTTAGTTTAGCTTGCTTGAGGACAAGCAAGGTTCAAGTGTGGGGAGATTTGATACACTCTAATTTACACATATTTTAGTCCCCCGTTTTACCCCTATTTTATGCGTTTTTGGCCGTAAAACCGTCATTCGGATACTTATTTATCTACATTTGTGTTTACAGGCCTAAAACTGCATTCCAGACAAGATGATAGCAAAAACGAGGACTTTCCGGACAAAACGACGAAGCTGCAGACATTCTGTTAAGGATTCTGAACTGGGCCTGTGGAACGACCGTTCCACCTGTGGCACGGTCGTGCATCTCCGACAAACTTGATCATCTTGGCAATGAACGATCGGTGCGACTGGTCGTTCTAGGAAAACAAGCGGCTCGGTGAACCAACAGAGTCTCGGAACTGAACGATCGGTGCGACTCGGTGTGCAATATGTAACCCGGAACTGAACGACCGTTCCACACAAAGAACGGTCGTGCCATTTCGAATCTGGTCAACGATCCGATGACGTATGCAGTATGGTGACCCATCCCTAATAATTGAATAAAGTGAACGGTCGTTCCATATGGAGAACGGCCGTGCAACAGCAAAAAGTATTTTCTGTTCGATATTCTGGATTTTTGGAGAGCTTAGCAGGCGATTTTCAGGCTCCGGAGGCATTAGCTTTCACCCGGATTCAAGCCACATTGTCTCGTTTAGCTCGATTACTACCCGGATCCTTAGTCTAGTACTTGTTTATGGTTTGATTTTCTAATCTTTCCATGTTTTTGTTAATCTTTCAAGTACTTAGATTATTGTTTATGTATTATTGTAGCCTTTGGGCAAAAACACAAACAATCCCTTGCTAGATTATTGCCATTAGTGTGTTAAACTTTGTTTGTAATGACACTTGAAGTATTTTCTATGATTATCTTTGATGATTAGTTTGCAACCTTGTTATTGATATTGAATTCTTGATTATAAGTAATTATGTTGGATGATTGGTGCTTGGTTAGTTAAGATAGTTGAAAAATGAAGCTTAATTAATCTTGTATTAGTAAACTTTGAATTTGGTTAACTAGTTTAACTTGGTTTAAATGTATGCATCATGATACTAGAAATGGTTAGTGATTTAATAAAATGTAATTATTGTTAATCAAGAGAGCTTGCCGTCACGTAAGGGCCTAAACGGGTTAGATGGTGTCGTTATAAATTCTTGCCATGATTTGTTAGCTTAGTTAGTAGTTTAGGCCAAAATTGCTATCTTAGTGAATTATCGTGTAAGATTTGTAAAATGAACTCGGTTGTGATTTAATCTAGTTTATGCTTATCTCGGTGGTTGCATTGTGTTTATCGGTGTCGCTTTCCTTGTTTAAGTGAGGTTAGAACAATCCTAACGGCTGACTAACTTATTTTTAAGAGATTTTCATAGACATTTATCAATTGTGCATTAAAGAACAATTTTAGGTGGTTAAAGTGTGTTATCGTTTTAGCTTTCCGAATGATTGTCATGTTAGGATTCCCGAAAGGGATACTAATTGTTTTAAATTGGAATATTGATCGAATGCTTCTAGTGCCAAAACTGACTTAGTTGACATGCTGTGGTTGTGTATTTAGCAAGGCTTTTTATCTACTATCTATTATGTTTTTATTATGTATTTGGTTATGTTTACTTTAGTTTAGTTTAAAATCACAAAACCTATGCTTTTACCGGTAGTTTAGTGACAAAGGTCTAGTATTATCTCTCCGCCCATTTCCTTGGATCGATACTTGGTTCTTACCGATACTTTATTACATATATGACGGGGTACACTTGCCTCTTTCGTGTGTGTTTTGATGTAAAAGTAATTATCACTTTTATAAATTTAAAACCCAATCGTGTGTAAATTCATTGCAAAATTATGTATATATACGCACACGTCAACTTTCATATATACAGACACATTACAAAGGTTTATACATACTCACTTACACATGAACTCGCTCAACTTTTGTTGATTTTTCAAACTACATGTATTTCAGGAAACTAGCGGATCTGGCGGAGTATGCATATGTCTAGCTGCGTTGAATAAAAGATGTCATCCAAGGTAGTAGGTTTAAGAGGTGTAACCCTTACCTGGACGGGTTACATGTCTTTAAACCACGTTTTATTTTAAGTCTTTTGTTGTGTCTTATGAACACATTTAAAACAAGTATGGTTTGTAACTTATCTTAGGTGTCGACATTTTCAAAACAATGATGTTGTGGTATTATTAAACTTAATGAATGGATGAACATCTTGTGTTTTATTTTCATATAGCATTGTTATGATTGTTGCTATGGTATTAAGAAGTCACACCAAAATAAACCCACGCTTCCGCAAAAGCCTGGGTGTGACAGCTTGGTATCAGAGCCTCGATCATAGCGAACTAGGATTCCTTCTCGAGTCTAGACTATGATCATCAGGGCTCTCACGAAAATGTTTTCAAACATTTTTACATTGCATACATTATACGTCCAGATCCAGGGAACAAACATTTTTACAAATAAAAAGGCACAAATACACAATTCAAAAGGGTATATTTATAATTCAGTCTTAGAGACTGAGGGAGGATCAGTCCTAGAGACTGAGGGAGGATCAGTCTTAGAGACTGAGGGAGGATCAGTCTTAGAGACTGAGGGAGGTTGGTCTTAAAGACCAGGGATTTAGTCTTAGAGACTGGGAAAATTGGTCTTAGAGACCAGGGAGTTGGTATTAGAGGCCAGGGAGTTAGTCTGAGAGACTAGGGAATTCAGTCTGAGAGACTGGGTGGGATAGTCTGGGGAAGACTAGGATGATTACTTGCTTACATTGATTGTGACTTACATGCTTATTTGACTACATGTTGATATATGTGCATATGTGTGGTTGTGTTACAGACACCATGCCATCATCTTCTGATACCGGAGTGTCAGACACACTGGATTCTATGGCGATAGTCTCGGACGATGAGATTCTATCTGAGAGCGAGGTTTATACATCAGATACTACGAGCACTGATGAGGATGATTTCCAACCGTTTGCTCTTCCAGATTTTGGGGATGATATTCCTCTAGCTGATGGTCCATTCGACGGGGATCTACCTCTCATTCAGATCCCTGCTCCTCTCCCACTCGCTGCAGTTCCGATCGAGGATCTGCCACATGACGAGTTCGCTGATGATGACACCGACTTATTCATTGAGGGTCCCCCGGAGGGTGACCAGGATGGTGTGGCCCTTATGGATGACGATGTCCCTCCTGCTGATGTTCCCGTTGATGATCATGTTGTTCCCATGGTTGAGGTTCATGCTGATGTTCCCATTGACGACCCTGTAGTTCCTATTGTTGAGGTTCCTGCCGCTGACGCTGTTATCTTGCCACCTGCTGAGGCTCCCGTAGAGGAGGCTCCTTCTGATTCATCTGGTCCAGACTCGTTTGATTCTGTGGCATCCGCATCTATTCACGACCAGGGCGTGCAACGCTACCCTCCTGACGCAGACTCAGACATGGCGATGTTTGTTGCGCCTGTCGTTCTCCATGACGTCGACCCAGATCCAGAGGTCGAGTTCGTACCTGCTGAGCCTGTTCCAGTTGGCCCAGAGCCTGTCGTTGCTCATGACCCTATTGATGCTCCAGCTGTTGCACTTTTGCCGGATCCTTTACCAGAGCCTGATCGCATTGATATACCAGTCTTAGCACCACCTATTGTTGATGCACCAGTCGTCGTACCACCGGTTTCTGATGTCCCTATTGTTGATGCACCACTGCCTGATCCTATGCCGGTGTTTGTTAACCGTGCACCTTTTGCCACACATGTCGATCCGAGATATGCTGACACCCGTAATGGGTGGATCGAGGACGACGATTATCCATCTTTTGTTGTACCAGTCACACCCACTGCTGCACCCGTTTTTGCACCGCTTGATGTTCACCAGTATCGTCCGCACGTATCTGATGTCCACCGCACGGACTTACCCATCACCTTTCTACAGGAGATCCCTCCTCCCCATCTAGGGGAAGGACCTTCCACACAGCAGCCCGGTCATATGCCCCACTCGACAGCAGCTTTTTCATTTATGCCCTCGTTTACACCTGCCCCACACACTACTTTTCCTGCTTCAGCACCTATGGGTGAGCCATTCTTGTGGTCATCACCCAATGTCATGCCCTTATCAGACCCGTATCACCCGTTCCATGTCGGATATTCCACGGAGGACATACTTATATCCCTGCAGTTACAGCAGGATGCATTGAGCAGACGCGTTTTGGAGCTGGAGAGGACCCCGCGTCCTCCACCTTGTCACTGTCAGTCTCCTTTTGCTACACCACTAGCCCCTCTTCCACTACCCCCTGATTCTGAGGTTCGCTTCCTTACTCCTGAGCAGCAGATAGCTTACCTGTTGCGCGTTATCCATGCACTTGAGGAGGATTGGGTGCGTTTACGCCATTTGATTTTCTTCCCTCCTCCTCCTCCTCCCCCATCAGCATGAGGATTTTTGGTCTGTTGCAGGTAGTGTTACTTTTGGTGAGAAGACAGCGATTGAGCCGACTACACAACATTTTGAAGACCGCATTTTGACATGATGACTTTTGATATCTGATTTTTGGTTGTTGTATATGGCTAGATAGTTTAGACAAGGGCGATGTGGCCCTTAGTCGCTTTTGATGTATGATACAGTTATAAAACTTGTAAACATTGTATTGTGGTCTTGATTATATGATAAGCTAAATCGCAGTGTTCTCATCATATGCGTTGTTGAATTATTTGCTTTATATTATAACATGGGATGTTATGTGTTATGAGGTTGGTGGATGTTATTATATATGCATATTTACTATACTTACTATGACCTGACCAATATGATATTCTTTTAGAAGATGCCTCCACGACGAGACACACGCCTGCCTACTGCTGAGGCGGAACTCCAGGAGCGGATTGCCTCAGTGATAGCACAGTATGAGGCCTCCCGCGCAGAAACCAGCAGAAATACCGCAAATAACAACAACAACAACAACAACAACCCAGCAAATGGTAATATCCAAGTCCCTTGAGACACATTACGACACATTTGGGTATTTGTTACACATCCGCTAACACCTTCTGTAAATGTTATCGCCTGTACAGGCTGCACCTACAAACAATTTCTTGACTGTAAGCCCTTAAATTTCAACGGCACTGGAGGCGCTGTTGCATTTGTCAGATGGGCAGAAAAGACGGATTCTATTTTAACGATGAGCAAGTGTGCTCCTGAGCAACAAGTTACATACATCTCAGGGCTCTTTCTTGATGGTGCTTTATCATGGTGGAATTTGCAAGTACAAACCTTGGGAGAAGCGGCGGCGTATGCATTAACATGGACTGAGCTGAAAGAGCTCATGCGGAAGACCTACTGTTCACGGGCTGAAATACAAAAGCTGGAAACGGAATTTTGGCACCTAAAAATGGACGGCCCGAAAATCGCAGAGTATGTTCAAAGGTTTCATGATCTGTCCCATGTGGTACCTTACATGGTTACGCCTGAATTCAAACGCGTGGAGCGTTTCATCTGGGGGTTGGCACCCCAGATTATGAGCATGGTAACCTCTTCAAAACCAGCAACCATTACTGAAGCCATCGACCTGAGCGTGTCCTTAACAGAAGAAGCCATCAGGCTAAACAAGTTTTCAAATGCTGATCAGAAAAAGAAGGAGACTCATGTGGTGTCGTCTGGCGAGAACAAGAGAAAGTTCTCGAACTTTAAGAAAAGTACTGGCAGCGCCAGCAAGAGGAGAGATACAAACCCGCCAGCTGAAGTAAAGAATGGCAGTGAACAAAAAGGAAAGGGGTTGGTATAGGTGCTGGTCGCGGTTAAGGAAATGCGAGTCTTGTGGGAAGGAAGGCAATTCGAAGACTACATGCTGGGTTGGTACAGGTGCTGGTCGCGGTAACAATGGTCAAAGGGGTTTTGGTAACAACAATCGCGGTGGTAACGGAAATGGGAACCGCAACAGCGGAAATGGTAATCGTGGGAATGTTGGGAACCAAGCTGGGAACCGGGGAGCAAACAATGCTCAAGGTGGTAATGGTAACGTTCTAGGACCGGGATGTTTTAACTGTGGAGACATCGGGCACTTCAAGCGCGAATGCCCAAAACTCAACCAAGCTCGTGGAAGGGTATTCAACATTGGAGCAAGGGAAGCACGCCAGGACCTGAATGTTGTCACTGGTACGTTCCCTATTAATCAACGCTTTGCATCTGTGCTATTTGATACTGGTGCCGACTATAGTTTTGTATCACTAGAATTTAAGAAAATGCTTGGGATAACTGCTAGTAAATTAGACATTCCGTACTCAATTGAACTGGCTAATGGAAAGCTAGTTGAAACAAATGAAGTTATCAGAGGTTGCATGATAGAGCTGGGAGGACACGAGTTTACACTGGATCTACTGCTAGTCGAGTTGGGAAGCTTCGACATGGTAGTAGGGATGGATTGGTTATCAAGCAACAAAGCCGAGATTGTATGTCATGAGAAGACCATTCGCATTCCAATGACGGATGTAGAAACGATTGGGGTTCGCAGAGAGAAGCGCGATATGCCTCTGAGGATCATTAGTTGCTTGAAGGCTAGAAAATGTTTGAAAAAGGGATGTGCTGCCTTCTTGGCACACATCGTGGATAAAGAAGCAGCTGAGCCGAGGCTAGAAGATATTCCCGTCGTAAAGGAGTATCCTGAAGTCTTTCCAGAAGACTTTCCAGGATTGCCACCACAGCGACAAGTCGAGTTTCACATTGACTTGGTTCCAGGTCCCGCACCTGTGGCTAAGGCACCCTATAGACTTGCGCCTTCAGAAATGCAGGAGTTGTCGACGCAACTTCAGGAGTTGCTAGACAAGGGATTTATCAGACCAAGCTTCTCGCCTTGGGGAGCTCCAGTTTTGTTTGTTAAGAAGAAAGATGGTAGTTTTCGCATGTGTATCGACTACCGGGAGCTGAATAAGCTGACTATCAAGAACAGATATCCTTTGCCAAGAATTGATGACCTGTTCGATCAGTTACAAGGTTCAAGTTTTTACTCAAAGATCGACCTTCG
Organism: Helianthus tuberosus; assembly: GCA_030545235.1. NCBI lineage: Eukaryota > Viridiplantae > Streptophyta > Magnoliopsida > Asterales > Asteraceae > Helianthus > Helianthus tuberosus. Next base: position 8,543,993 of record CM060396.1, on the reverse strand, counting down.
ATCAGGTTATCACCAGTTGAGGATACAAGAGGAAAGTGTTCCAAAGACTGCTTTTAGGACTCGTTGTGGACATTACGAGTTCCTGGTCATGTCGTTTGGACTGACAAACGCACCAGCAGTATTCATGGACTTAATGAACAGAGTTTGTAAGTCGTACCTCGATAAGTTTGTGATTGTGTTCAATGATGACATTCTGATCTACTCAAAGACGAAGGACGAGCACGAACAGCACTTAAGAGCTATTCTAAAGCCACTTAAAAAGGAGAAGTTATACGCTAAGTTCTCGAAGTGCGAGTTTTGGCTGCGTGAAGTTCAGTTTCTTGGTCATGTGGTTAATGGAAATGGAATTCATGTGGATCCCACAAAGATCGAGGCAATCAAGAACTGGGAAACTCCTAAGACACCAACCGAGATTCGACAGTTTCTAGGTGTGGCTGGTTATTACCGCAGATTCATTGAGGATTTCTCGAAGATCGCTCAACCTTTAACCACTCTCACACAAAAAGACAAGAAGTTTGATTGGGGAGACAAACAGGAAGAAGCATTTCAGCTGTTGAAAAACAAGCTTTGCGATGCACCGATCTTATCTCTACCCGAAGGCACTGACGACTTCGTGGTATATTGTGACGCCTCACGTCAAGGTTTGGGCTGCGTGCTGATGCAGGGACAAAAGGTTATAGCATATGCATCTCACCAGTTGAAAGTCCACGAGAAAAATTACACCACGCATGATTTGGAATTGGGCGCGGTGGTATTTTCATTGAAAATCTGGCGACATTACTTATACGGCACGCGATGTACGATCTTTACTGATCACAAGAGCCTGCAGCACATATTTGATCAAAAAGAGCTTAACATGAGGCAAAGACGTTGGGTAGAACTACTGAACGATTATGATTGCGAGATCAAGTATCACCCGGGAAAGGCGAATGTGGTTGCCGATGCACTAAGTCGAAAGGAAAGGATCAAGCCCATAAGGGTTAGGGCTTTGGAAATGATCATACATACGGACCTCTCGTTGCGCATTCGTGCTGCGCAGAGAGAAGCTCTCAAGGAAAGGAATGTTGAGAATGAGTATCTCCGTGGGATGGAGAAGCAATTGGTGCCAAACGGGGAAGGAACTTTGTGCTTCATGAAACGAATTTGGGTTCCTTTGTTTGGTGGTTTGTGAAATGTTATTTTTGATGAGGCACACAAGTCACGGTACTCGGTTCATCCAGGAGCGGATAAGATGTACCAAGATCTTAAGGATTTCTATTGGTGGCCAAGAATGAAAGGCGATGTTGCGGTATACGTTGGTAAATGTTTAACTTGCGCCAAAGTAAAAGTCGAATACCAAAAACCTTCAGGTCTCTTGCAACAACCTGAAATACCCAAATGGAAATGGGAACATATTTCAATGGACTTCATAACGAAATTGCCAAGGACGCCCAAGGGCCTTGATACGATTTGGGTAATAGTAGACCGTTTAACGAAGTCTGCGCACTTTTTGCCAATCAAGGAAAAAGACAACACGAGTAAACTTGCTGAAATATACATGAGGGAGATTGTTGCACGACATGGAGTGCCTCTCTCAATTATCTCTGATAGAGATGGACGCTTCGTGTCAAGGATTTGGTGATCCTTTCAAGAAGCATTTGGTTCTCAGCTGAATCTGAGCACTGCATTTCATCCGCAGACAGACGGACAGAGCGAGCGAACTATTCAAACCTTATAAGACATGTTGCGAGCTTGCGTAATGGATTTAGGTGGAAGTTGGGACACTCACCTACCATTGGTAGAATTTTCATACAACAACAGTTACCATGCAATCATTCAAGCCGCACCGTTCGAAGCTCTCTATGGACGCAAGTGTCGATCACCCTTATGCTGGGCTGATGCGGGTGATAGACAACTTGTTGGCCCGGAATTGGTCCAGGAAACAACAGACAAGATTGCACAGATCCGAGAATGCATCAAAGCGGCTCGTGATCGACAAAAGAGTTATGCGGACCTGAGGAGGAAACCTCTGGAATTTGAGGTTGGTGATATGGTTTTGTTGAAGGTTTCACCCTGGAAGGGTGTGGCACGCTTTGGGAAGTGTGGAAAGTTGAATCCGCGATACATTGGTCCATTCAGAATCCTGCAAAGGATTGGGCTCGTAGCATAAAAATTGGACTTACCTGCTGAACTTAATGGCGTTCATGATACATTTCATGTATCCAATCTGAAAAAGAGTCCAACCCAAGCAACAGTAGTCATTTCAGCTGACGAAGTACATATCGACGACACACTCCACTTTACTGAAGAACCCGTTGAGGTTACGGATTGGAAAGTTAACAAGACACGCCGGAGTAGTGTCAAACTCGTCAAAGTTCGATGGAATGCACGACACGGGCCAGAATTCACGTGGGAGCGTGAGGATCATATGAAAGCCAAGTACTAGAGCTGGCAATTTATACACGAGACACGAATACATGACACGTACCTACACGACTTTAACAGGTAACAGGTAAGACCTTAACAGGTTTCGTGTACTAAACAGGTAGACACGAAATTACCTGTTAATTTTCGTGTCTAAACAGGTATAATACCTGTTTACCTGTTAAGTACCTATTAGTACCTGGTTATTTTTAAAATTAAATAAATATATATATAATATATATAGTCCATTTATCCCTAATTTATCCCTAATACCTTAACCCTAATTCTTTGCAGCCGTCACTCATTCTCTTCTCTCAACTCTCAAGTCTCAACTCTCTACTCTCAACACAGCCGATTCCTCCCGACTCCGAGTCCGTCACCGCCCTTCGCCGCCCGTCGTCAGCCTTCCCTTTCACGCCGGCGGCAATGTTATCCTCCGATTTCGTTCGGTAATGTAGCTGTACTTGTTCGCTTTTGTTTATCACAATTGTTAATTCAGTTGTAGCCTTGTAGGTTATTTTTTGTGATAAGTTTTGCTTTTAAGTACGTAGATTCTGCTTCGTTATCGTTCGATTCCATTAGGTAATATAATTTCAATTGTTTGCTTTTGTTTTGCACAACTTCTGCTTTGAGATGATTCGTATGTTTTGCACAACTAGATTCTGCTTCGTTATCGTTCGATTCCATTAGGTATATCTCGTGAGGTTTGCACATTATACACACACCTTTGAGATGATTCGTATGGTTTCTTATTTTTTTTTAATGTATGTTTGGTTGCAGGTTTATGCGCTTACAGCACCTCTTATGCATTCCATTGATGATGTTAATCAATTGAAAAGGCGTCACCAACCCGAAAACGAGAAGGTTTGCTAATAAGCTTTATCTTATGTTTGCACACAAGTTGTTTGATAAAAGTCTTCTGCTATAGCTCTTAAGTTTATGGGACATTAATGCTTGTTTGCTATTTAAATTGGGTATATGTTAATTATTTACTAAAGTAACACTTGTAAACAATCAATTTGGCCTCAGAACCAGTCTATAGTTAGTACATATAGTTGTTTGTTTTCTTTTTCTTTGTTTTGGTAAATGCTACTTTGACATGAGGTGATTTAGACTATTACACTAGTAAAATATTCAAGCTATGCAATTGACTTGTTGACAATTTTTATTACAGATAACATGGGAATGGCTTTCTTTCATGAATTTTGCTCGGAAGGATAACTTGCAACTTTACCATTGGGTATATTATTCTGTACATTTTTCTTTATATGCAACAAGGTGTAGACTAATGAATGCTTATTTCTTTTCTTTTTAGTAGCAGCTACATTTGCTAGAAATCCTATAATGCATCAGCCATAAGCTGTTGAGTTCAGTAGTTTCCATTGTAATAGCTTATTTCTTTGTATTCTTAAGGCTCTCTTTTTTCTTGTTCAAGGCTATATTTGTTAGTGCACGCTGTTATAATCACAGAATTAAGATACACACACATCATGTGTGTGGTTTCTCTTCAGTCTTCACTTTACATGTTTGACTTTGAATTGAAAATCTGCAGTCTGTTGATGTGATCAAGTACACAGAAGAGGAGTATGAGAAGCATTTGACAGATCCTGTAAGAATTAAAATATAGATCATTTATAATAGTCCCTTTGTTTCTTATGAGTAGGTTAGTTTGCGTTTAAAAAAAGTGTTCTTATTATTATTAAACGAATTTGGCCAACTAATTTTTATTCAGGTAACTAACATTTTTTTCTCTAGAGAAAATCATCAAAATTTGTTGTTATATAAATAAACTTTTAAAATTTCCATCATCTCGATCAGTGGAGGAACTGAAGAGTCGCTACTATAGTGGTAATTCAAATCATTATTATCTTCTAGACTTCTAATACATTAATACCAATATCAGTTTCATTATTAGAAGCCACAAGTGGTATTGATATAACTTAATTATCCATGATTAATATGACTAATTGACTATACTTATTTTGTGTGTAGGTTTGATTGTTTGGAATTGAAGATTTGAGAAGAAAGACCAATTGGAACTTGGAAGTTTGGGACTTGATATTGTTTTCAATATATGTTTTGATTAGAATTCTATGTGTTTTTGTCTTAAATTTGTTAAGGAGCATGGATTTATGTTTTATTTTAAGACTTTTATGAACTTTCGTCGACTTTTGTTTCGCTGAAAGGTTGTCTAATATGTGTTTCTAAACAACTATTATCGTGTACTGTAACACCCTAGTTATTGATTATGTAAATACCAACAATTAGATGTGTAGTTAAGACTACACATGCTATAAAAATACGAGTTTATTAAAACTTTTACAAATCATAAGTTATTCTACATAACGTGGTTAATTTCGTTGTTTAAAATTTACAATATATCGAAGTGCGGAAGCGTGTGTCTATATCGTGTTCGGTTCTTCGCTGAGCTTGATCGTCTTCCGGCATCCAAGGTGTACCTACATTTCATAAACATGAAATGCTTTAGTCATACGGGTTTAATCACATCCGAACGATGTCCGGGAAACAATAGACTTTCAAATGAAAAACAAAATATAATAAAAATTTTCTCCACCGTAATTTACGGTGGGACCGTAAATTACGGTGGCCCCTGGGTCTCAAATCTTTTGCCGTAAATCAGACCTTTAGCACCGTAACATAATCAACTCCACCGTAATTTACGGTCCCACCGTAAATTACGGTGGGCTCTGCATCCAGATTCTCTATTTTGTCGTAATTTGACACGAAATCTTCCGTATCTTTCAAACCGCTTATCCGTTTGACCTACCGTTTCTTCCTACATGTTTGTAATTTGATTCTCCATCATTTGGAGTTAAAATCCGACATCCGACTTAACAAGATTTAAGACTTTTAAGTCTTCGGCTTATTTCCCTTTTTACCAATTTTTGACCCATTCGCGGTTTTATCAAACAAACGTATTTGTTTGATTCCTATATCACATACAACTCTTTAATTTAATATTACTTACCATTTTTGGTTCTATTCATAGGTTTATTACACAATTTAAACCCGTTTTCACTCGTATGCTTATTTTGACTCGTTAAGGGTTCTTAAGTACTTTCGAGCCTAAAATCACTTTCAATTGCTTCTATAATTGATCTAAGTATTCATTTAATCATAAAACTTATTTCCGAACAACTTTTAAAGGTTGTTTGGTCAATTTAGCCACCAAGGGCGTTTTGGTCCATTTTAGTCCTTTATTAACAATGAAGGACTTTTGAAAGTATATTGGACCCATAATCCCTCTTTTAACCTATAATTATGTTTGAAAAGTCATTAAGCTTTCCAAACGCCATGTTCATTACATAAAACATTTGGTTTACCTAACAAGTAACCAAATGTCCGTTTTGACCCCTTTTAACGCTCTTGAACCATATGTTCTAAATGAGTGTTACCTTATTTCACATACCTGGCGCAGATCAATATATTGACCCGTTTTTAATACCTTGCTTTTATAACCGCTAATTCATAGCGTTGCTAACACCAATTTGACATTTACACCTGAAATAATATAGCTCGACAATAATCATTAGTCGCTATTGTCAAAGGGTGATATCTTCACCTTTTGACCCATTTGGTCTAAGTGACCGATTATGTTGGCGAGATGATATTTATTACCATCTCATCTATACGACTCGCTTCGATTTACACCGTGTGGCCATTTCACTTATTAATTGATTTTCTTAACGCTTTTTAGCCTGTTATGGCTTACGCCTTACAGTGTCTTTCAAAACTAATAGTTATGGTCAACGCATGACCAATTTACCTTTTTACCCTTATTGTTTGTTTTGGGTTTACCCTATAAGGTAACCATTCGAAAGCTCATTTTCCATTTGTCATAAATTGATCGAATTACCGATTTAATTCCTTTTTAACCATCAACATGGTTTCTTGTCGTGCTAGACTACCTTGTTCCGTACGTTTACACGTCGGAACATCATACCTCAATTATGTAATTGTCTTTTTAGTAACTATTACGGTAAGGGAGTATTCTAACCTATAAGACTAGTGTAAGCTATACTTACCTTGCATCCGAATTATGCTTTTTCCACCATTCTTGCTTCGTTTGACCCGCTTCCTTTCCAAGCCTCCACCTAGCTTGTCAAGCGCCAAACTATCGTCATAATTCGTAAGACGGTTATATTAGTCATCAATAATTATGACTATTCCATCTTACATATTTTCTATCACAAATACCATTCGATTTTGTTAATGGTCGGTTTGACTACTAAAAGTCAAACGCCCCTTAGCATATAAATGCACATTCAAGTTCTATCTATCAATTAGTAGCTAACATGATCTTATACACTTAGTTACATGAACATGGCTACCAAATTTCATCATAACATTCAAACCCATTTCAATCATGTATGAACAAGTTCCCAAATCACTTAATTTGTTTGAGTGCCTTGTTTCTATTATCCAATATGATGATTTTAAACATAAACTTATCATCACCTTTACTATTACATAAAAACCCACTTCCTAGTTTACTTGTTAATCACATACAAGTGATATTACTTCAAGTTCTTCATGATTTCATCAATTCACCCAAAACCCACATAGCTCATACTAGGGTAATTATCAAATCCCTAGTTTTGACAACAATTCATCAAGATTTCTACTAGGGTTTGTTCCTAAACCAAGATATAATCACAATAACACTCATAGATTTAATATTCATTCCAGAATTTCGATTATGATTGTTCATCATAATCTCAAAGTATCACCAAATCATAAATTTCAACATACCTTGTGATCCCCACGACTAGGTGATCATTAATACGTGTTCATGCATTCGATTCGAGCTGGATTCGACCTTCAATTTCGTTGATTTGTTGAAGCTAGGGCTAAAGCTCCATGGGAGCTTTCTCCTGACCTTAACCACGCACGCACACACACACTTGTGTGTGTGTTGTGTTTATTTTTAAGTTTTTAATTTCAATTTCAAGTTACCCGGCTTTTGTCCCTCGTGTTTGGTTAGTTATTAATTAGATCACAACCTAATTATTTTCAATAACATTCCCACTTATTAACTAGGTTTAATATTCCTAGTGAACTTAGCGGGTTCGGGAATATTTATGACTAAGTTTATTTTAGGTCCCGTTAACTCGGGCCTTCTAAGCTTTTATTTCCTTAAAAGCTTTTATTCACTTTTTATTTATTATTAGGATTAATTATTTAAATCCTAATATTTACCGGGTAAATTTTTACCACTAAAGGTATTTTACCCGTCTTTACTATTAACGTGGTTTGATTACCAAAGCCGTTTTCGGGGTGTTACAAGTCTACCCCCCTTAAAGAGGTTTCGTCCTCGAAACCTTTTCTTACTTAATTTATCGAGTTCAGCTCCATGTATCTGCTCTCGATAATTAATTAAGCATTTTTCATATCGTAACCGATTGTTAGTATTACCAAAAAAATATGGTAATATTCTTTTGGTTATTAATCATCTACGTATCTTACATGACATAATGCGACTGGAAATAACGTAATCTCGTTATTTCCACTAGTTTAATTAACTTAGCGATATTCCTCGCTTTCATATACTATCGAATTCTTTATGAATCCGTGACTTTGACCCGTTTAAAAGTCTTTAGTGAAATCTCTCACTTTTTGCAACGATTTCTTTTGTTTTCAATTTTATTTATTCGGTTCATTTATACCGAATCCACCGCTTACAAGCAAACCAAATTTATTTAAATGACCTTGACGGGTCTTACTAATTAGTCTTATTAGTCCAGTTACTATTTACCGCTTGCTTGGTTATAATGTGATTCTACTTCACGTTACATTTCTTGACCGTGATTGTGTTATATCATGTTTAATTTATATCAAAATTTCATTTTCGAAAATATCACTTTTCGAATATATCGTCTTGCGCCTATCAGCGTCAAGACTTGTATCTTTCATGCTTACTATTTAAATTCCTATCAGAATTTATGTTTGTAAAAACATTACTTCTTACTAAAACCGAAGTTTTAGTTTTAGGATCTTTTTCTTTAACTTGTGTCAATCATCCATACTGGGATATCGACAGTCCATAATTTATTCTTTTACAGCCTTTGTTTTATGCGGGGATTCTCAATTTATCCGTCGCTTTGTCTAATTAACCCTGTAAGTTTTATCGTTTTGCTCTATAGGCTATTTTATTAGACTTTCACCTCTTTAAGGCTAGGTCCTTGTAGTCTATTTCTTTCTAGTCGTGACCCGTAGGTCATATTAGTCTCGTAGACTTTTCCATTGTTTATAACCCCAAGGGTTATATTGATCCCGTAGATCATTCTTTACGCATGTCTATATTGAAATATATATATGGTGTCAAAGCACTCTTTTTATGTTTGAAAATCATTTGTTTTCACCCTTGAACTTCATTTGACCTTGACCGTAGTCTAAGGCTTCATTTGTTTACTTCCGGGCTAATCCTCCGACTTTATGACTTCTGACGTTATTTACGCGTCCGTTTGTCTCAAGCTTACCATTATCCGGCTTGCGCCTACTTATGCCATTAAGCATTTATACTTTATTCAACCCGTTCAACCTCCAAAATGGTTGGATATAATTATCAAAATTTCTGTTTACGAAATTTTATGGTCTTTTAGTCATAACTCATAATCTGAGTCTTTTGACTTTAAATTCTTGTTCTCGTCTCTCGGTTTACGCATGTGTTTAAATCCTTACCCATCAACCGGGTGTTTTACCGAAGTCGTTATTATTGCAACCCTTCCGGTATGCATTAAGACCTCGCTTCATTTTTATATTCCGACTTTGTCTTTAAGTTGGACGTTTTACAAAAACGACCCGTTAAGGGACTCATTTGCAATTTCCGGGTTCGAGCGTAAGTACACTCCCTCCCAATACTTGTCTAATCATGCTTGCGTTTTCTGGGTTCGAGTGTAAGTACACTCCCTCCCAATACTTGTTTAATCATGCTTGCGTTTTCTGGGTTCGAGTGTAAGTACACTCCCTCCCAATACTTGTTTAATCACGCTTCTTTGTCCCTTCACTCGGGCTCATTATCCTAATGTAATACGCTTCCGTCACTCGGTTGTGCGTTTACATTATTATCAAATATTTTGCTTGTCTGATTCATTTGGGTACTTTTTACTTAGTCCCATTCTCCCCGCCCTTACTACATCGGACATAACTGCGCTCATTATAAGAAGCTCATGCTATCATGTGTTCACTACTTACTTGGCCAGAGTAAGCGATCAACACGTGGTACGCGTGACCTTATTATAATTACCACATCACGTCCCATGTAAGTAACTCCTCAAATTGTCTCCATGTTTATGGTTTCGTTTGGCAAAACTCTATTTAATTGTTAGTTAACAATTATTAGTTTTAATCGTTTATCCTTGAACATGTACAATGTCCCTTTTTATGAACATTTATTCGCATTCATTGATGTGATCATAAATTTTCTCAATAGGATTTGTATTGAGAATACTTGCTTGGATGATCACTCTCGTCCAAGTTTCTATATAAACAAGTCTTGTTATTCATTTGTTATTCATCATTGTGAATAACACATTTCCTATTAAATTTCTCTTGGAAATCAGGTTTTCCAAGTTCTGTCATATGTGTATGCAACCGTTATTACTTACGTGTTTGTTGCATATAACGGCTCGTGCGATTAAATTTAAAAGTGTGCACCTGGTGATGCTTGCCCTAACGGGCTTCTCTTGTCATTAGTCTTGTTCGCGACCGTTACGCGATTTTGGTCCTTAATGAGTATGCTCTTTCTGTCGTACCCCGGACCGTTCCATCATCATGTCCATAATTTGTTTGACTCTCGTCGTCTTCAAACGCGAGTGTCCTTCATTTAAAACATTCACAAAAGTTAGTAAAGTCAACTTCAATAATCGCCCGTATTATAATACAAGGCATTTTCTACTATACACGTCAACGCGCGTATTTTCGTCAACCCTAACAATCATTTAAATTGGGGTAACGTATACCACACGATAGCTCTATGTGTTGTTTACCACACTTAAGCATACTAGCTAATAACGTACTTGTACTTACCGGATTTGCGATCAAGCTTCGAACCGAACACTATTCTTTGTCAAGAGCATAAGGTTTAAGTCCAAGCATGGTTCCTCCCAACCATACTCGAATCTCTTAAACCAAGGCTCTGATACCAACTTGTAACACCCTAGTTATTGATTATGTAAATACCAACAATTAGATGTGTAGTTAAGACTACACATGCTATAAAAATACGAGTTTATTAAAACTTTTACAAATCATAAGTTATTCTACATAACGTGGTTAATTTCGTTGTTTAAAATTTACAATATATCGAAGTGCGGAAGCGTGTGTCTATATCGTGTTCGGTTCTTCGCTGAGCTTGATCGTCTTCCGGCATCCAAGGTGTACCTACATTTCATAAACATGAAATGCTTTAGTCATACGGGTTTAATCACATCCGAACGATGTCCGGGAAACAATAGACTTTCAAATGAAAAACAAAATATAATAAAAATTTTCTCCACCGTAATTTACGGTGGGACCGTAAATTACGGTGGCCCCTGGGTCTCAAATCTTTTGCCGTAAATCAGACCTTTAGCACCGTAACATAATCAACTCCACCGTAATTTACGGTGGGACCGTAAATTACGGTGGGCTCTGCATCCAGATTCTCTATTTTGTCGTAATTTGACACGAAATCTTCCGTATCTTTCAAACCGCTTATCCGTTTGACCTACCGTTTCTTCCTACATGTTTGTAATTTGATTCTCCATCATTTGGAGTTAAAATCCGACATCCGACTTAACAAGATTTAAGACTTTTAAGTCTTCGGCTTATTTCCCTTTTTACCAATTTTTGACCCATTCGCGGTTTTATCAAACAAACGTATTTGTTTGATTCCTATATCACATACAACTCTTTAATTTAATATTACTTACCATTTTTGGTTCTATTCATAGGTTTATTACACAATTTAAACCCGTTTTCACTCGTATGCTTATTTTGACCCGTTAAGGGTTCTTAAGTACTTTCGAGCCTAAAATCACTTTCAATTGCTTCTATAATTGATCTAAGTATTCATTTAATCATAAAACTTATTTCCGAACAACTTTTAAAGGTTGTTTGGTCAATTTAGCCACCAAGGGCGTTTTGGTCCATTTTAGTCCTTTATTAACAATGAAGGACTTTTGAAAGTATATTGGACCCATAATCCCTCTTTTAACCTATAATTATGTTTGAAAAGTCATTAAGCTTTCCAAACGCCATGTTCATTACATAAAACATTTGGTTTACCTAACAAGTAACCAAATGTCCGTTTTGACCCCTTTTAACGCTCTTGAACCATATGTTCTAAATGAGTGTTACCTTATTTCACATACCTGGCGCAGATCAATATATTGACCCGTTTTTAATACCTTGCTTTTATAACCGCTAATTCATAGCGTTGCTAACACCAATTTGACATTTACACCTGAAATAATATAGCTCGACAATAATCATTAGTCGCTATTGTCAAAGGGTGATATCTTCACCTTTTGACCCATTTGGTCTAAGTGACCGATTATGTTGGCGAGATGATATTTATTACCATCTCATCTATACGACTCGCTTCGATTTACACCGTGTGGCCATTTCACTTATTAATTGATTTTCTTAACGCTTTTTAGCCTGTTATGGCTTACGCCTTACAGTGTCTTTCAAAACTAATAGTTATGGTCAACGCATGACCAATTTACCTTTTTACCCTTATTGTTTGTTTTGGGTTTACCCTATAAGGTAACCATTCGAAAGCTCATTTTCCATTTGTCATAAATTGATCGAATTACCGATTTAATTCCTTTTTAACCATCAACATGGTTTCTTGTCGTGCTAGACTACCTTGTTCCGTACGTTTACACGTCGGAACATCATACCTCAATTATGTAATTGTCTTTTTAGTAACTATTACGGTAAGGGAGTATTCTAACCTATAAGACTAGTGTAAGCTATACTTACCTTGCATCCGAATTATGCTTTTTCCACCATTCTTGCTTCGTTTGACCCGCTTCCTTTCCAAGCCTCCACCTAGCTTGTCAAGCGCCAAACTATCGTCATAATTCGTAAGACGGTTATATTAGTCATCAATAATTATGACTATTCCATCTTACATATTTTCTATCACAAATACCATTCGATTTTGTTAATGGTCGGTTTGACTACTAAAAGTCAAACGCCCCTTAGCATATAAATGCACATTCAAGTTCTATCTATCAATTAGTAGCTAACATGATCTTATACACTTAGTTACATGAACATGGCTACCAAATTTCATCATAACATTCAAACCCATTTCAATCATGTATGAACAAGTTCCCAAATCACTTAATTTGTTTGAGTGCCTTGTTTCTATTATCCAATATGATGATTTTAAACATAAACTTATCATCACCTTTACTATTACATAAAAACCCACTTCCTAGTTTACTTGTTAATCACATACAAGTGATATTACTTCAAGTTCTTCATGATTTCATCAATTCACCCAAAACCCACATAGCTCATACTAGGGTAATTATCAAATCCCTAGTTTTGACAACAATTCATCAAGATTTCTACTAGGGTTTGTTCCTAAACCAAGATATAATCACAATAACACTCATAGATTTAATATTCATTCCAGAATTTCGATTATGATTGTTCATCATAATCTCAAAGTATCACCAAATCATAAATTTCAACATACCTTGTGATCCCCACGACTAGGTGATCATTAATACGTGTTCATGCATTCGATTCGAGCTGGATTCGACCTTCAATTTCGTTGATTTGTTGAAGCTAGGGCTAAAGCTCCATGGGAGCTTTCTCCTGACCTTAACCACGCACGCACACACACACTTGTGTGTGTGTTGTGTTTATTTTTAAGTTTTTAATTTCAATTTCAAGTTACCCGGCTTTGGTCCCTCGTGTTTGGTTAGTTATTAATTAGATCACAACCTAATTATTTTCAATAACATTCCCACTTATTAACTAGGTTTAATATTCCTAGTGAACTTAGCGGGTTCGGGAATATTTATGACTAAGTTTATTTTAGGTCCCGTTAACTCGGGCCTTCTAAGCTTTTATTTCCTTAAAAGCTTTTATTCACTTTTTATTTATTATTAGGATTAATTATTTAAATCCTAATATTTACCGGGTAAATTTTTACCACTAAAGGTATTTTACCCGTCTTTACTATTAACGTGGTTTGATTACCAAAGCCGTTTTCGGGGTGTTACATGTACTATCGTGTATTATCGTGTATACCAGGTATAAACAGATTCGTGTTCGTGTTTGGGTTACAGGTACACGATAAATTTTCGTGTCGTGTACAGGTATACCCATTTCGTGTTCGTGTCTTATCGTGTTCGTGTCTTATCGTGTACGGGTATACACGATATGCCAGCCCTACCAAGTACCCACATTTATTCCGCAAGACCCCTGCATCTAGTAGCAGAACTAAAATTTCGGGACGAAATTTCTCTAACAGGGGGAGAATGTGACAACCCTAAAAAATTACAGGTATCCGTACAAATTAATTAATATTAAATTGGTGCTTAATGACTGTGCTTGATTACAACTGCTGATTTAACTGCTTTCTGATTCTGTTACATACATACATATGCATCACATTCATACTGTCACTCCATTTATTACACACAGACTTTAGTGACAAACTTGATGCACAAAGCACAGTTAGCACAGTGAGCGGATAACTCAGACACATGTTGACAATGCCAGCACATAGACAGACACTATATTGAGGCCCAGTATGAGCCAGGGACAAGGTACTACACTTGTATGGAGTGTAGGGAAGTGAGGACCATAAAACTGCATCACTAGGTGATAGTTTAGGTGCCAGAATGTGCCTAAAACCCACTTTAAGTTCAGAATTCTGCACTTAATAACAAAATTCAGCATTTAATCATGCTAGTCACTTGCAAAAATATGGCAAAATGGTCATGTATACTTTCCTAAGTGCCGGGAATTGATTGTGACACAAAAAGCTATATAAAAGACACTTTACGGAATAATTAAGCACTTTAACGGAACAATACCAAACCGAACAACCGGACATTACCCGGAACACTAAAATATTATCAGAAACATTGCTTCACTTTTTCTGAGCTAGTTATGGTCCCCGAGCACTATAACACCTTACATAATACCCGGTACACGCTAAACACTAGACATAACATTAAACTCCCACTAATTAACTTATTTACCCACAAATTTACAAATAACCCCCCCCCCCTTGCAAGATCACGGTTCATAGGGGTCCCACAAATCAAATTTTGGTTAAATCTTCCAACTTCCCAATGAGATTTTCCTTGGATTTAGAAGTGATTGTGTTGTGTACTTGGTAGGACATATAAACCAATGGTTAATAGGATTTGAGTTTATAAAATAACCTATCTTCTACACTTAATCAAAACACCATAAAATCACTCCCTCTCCTCCAAAAGCTTGGCCGAAGACACCCCCTATATCACCACCATTTTCTTTCAAGCTTCAAGCAATCCAAGTGTACTTCTAGGTGCTACAAGGCGTTCAACGAAGCTTGGTGTTCTCGGAAGTTGAAGGACCTCTTGCTAGTGCTATTAACCACTCATTTTCCATCTTGTTTCTTCCCTAGCTTAAAAGCTAGTGGTAAGCCTCCTTGATCCTCATTTACTTCTCATTTATGGTAGTTAATAGTTAGATTATGATGAAAACTACAAGAACACTAAAAAGATCATGAACACAAACTTGAACATAAAGCTAATATGATGATGTAATAAGATGAAAACTAGATAAAATGAAGTTGTTTTGTTATGTTGTTGATATCTTGATGATTACTAGTAACATGATGGTTAGTCACCATATGAAACTTGTTAAGTTATGATTAAAAACATGACTTAACAAGTTAGGGATAATTATGTGTACATGAAGTAATCATCCACTAGTGAAGACATGAACTTGAAAGTAGGATGATTTTCTTGAAAATTAATGAACCAAGTGAACTAGTAAACTTGTAAATCCAAGTCTTGATGATGATTTTCCTATACTAACCAAGTTAAAAAGACGGGTTTTGAAGGATCATAAGTTTACTTGCATATACATTATTGTTGGAATTAAAAAGAGTATAAGAATGCAAGTGAAACATGAAAATGTTGTAAATGGATATTTTTGTAAAATAAGTTCACAAGTTGTGAACATCTAAAAACCCTGAGAGTAAGATTTTAACAAAAATAAACACACTTTGGAGGGTAACTAAACCCACTAAACACCCCACTGAGTTACTACGCGTTTTTATGAAAAACCAAGTTTATGTTGTTATGTGAAGTGCATTGTTTTTGCACTTGACTAGTGTAATATTGTTTAGTAACTTGTTGTTGATTGATCGAATGATTTCCGAAAAGAAAATGATATGCCAATAAGTATGGACACCTCCGTTTACAAAGGAAACTCTGGCGAAATTTTCTAAAAATCCAACACTTAGAAAATATTTTTCTAACAAATGTTACAAATATATTTTACAACTTGTGTTTCGAATATAACTTCGCCATGGATTTTGTCACAAAAATACAAAGTATCGGAGGTTGATTTTATAAATAAAAACGGATAAATATATACTTAGAATATATGTTTTACACTAAGACACTTGTGCGAATGTTTGTATATATTTTATGAACTAGTTATATTATTTTAGGGTAAAATAATATAACTTAACAAAATACCATGACACTTACAACTCCAAAATAATACCAAAAACATTAAGGGATAAAATATTCAAGTTACACACTTGGCATTGTGAAACCGAACGATAAGACATAACTTATAAAATATTCCAGAAAATACTTTTACACATATATTTTTGGTAAGATATTATTTTGGAAATTAAAGAAGTAAAAATATATTATTTTTGGGAAAAAAATACCTATATTTTGGGAATAAGATTATTTGGACAAATGAGTTAAATATATTTCCAAGTGGGACTTAAAATATATTTTTCGAAACTACAAATGTACATGTATAAATACCCCCATCCTTGGGAAGGAAATACGCATATAAAATACTTGAGAAGTTTGGATACGAAATAGTTGCCTAACTATTATTCCAAAACCTAAAAACCAAAACTTAAGTTAAAATAATTATTATTATTTTAACAAGAAGTTATAACTTGGAATAATTTTGGGAACACAAGTAACGTAACTCAAACCCGTAAATACGAAAGCAAGGCACGACCCGTTCGTCTAATAGACAATAGTACGTTGTAGGTTGTCGTGTAGCGGACCAAGTATGAGTTGATGATACGATTCAGGAGACGAACTACGGTGAGTTCATGTCCCCCTTTTCTCTTAACTGTTTTCATTTTTATACTTCGGGGGTGGAATACATGTTATAATAATTACAGACGCTTTTATACATGGTATGGTTAGCTTAAGGAGGGTTTAGACGCTTAGATCATGTGAAAGGTGGGTACAACACTTAAGGCCATTAATCCTCATTGTTAGGACCGAGGGACATGAGTGATAGATCTATTTGGGTGTAGCGAGCCCACACCCATGAGGCCAGGGTGGCCCATAGTGATGACCGTGTCTTACAGCCGGAGGCCCAGTACAAATTTGCTAGGTTTGAGTACTTCCTGCACCGTTTCACACATACCAGTGGCTTTACAACCCATTGGTGGTCTCTTTTTCCTTAATTGCTACATACCAGTGACTTTCATACATACAGACACATTACAAAGGTTTATACATACTCACTTACACATGAACTCGCTCAACTTTTGTTGATTTTTCAAACTACATGTATTTCAGGAAACTAGCGGATCTGGCGGAGTATGCATATGTCTAGCTGCGTTGAATAAAAGATGTCATCCAGGGTAGTAGGTTTAAGAGGTGTAACCCTTACCTGGACGGGTTACATGTCTTTAAACCACGTTTTATTTAAAGTCTTTTGTTGTGTCTTATGAACACGTTTAAAACAAGTATGGTTTGTAACTTATCTTAGGTGTCGACATTTTCAAAACAATGATGTTGTGGTATTATTAAACTTAATGAATGGATGAACATCTTGTGTTTTATTTTCATATAGAATTGTTATGATTGTTGCTATGGTATTAAGAAGTGACACCAAAATAAACCCACGCTTCCGCAAAAGCTAGGGTGTGAGAATTTAAGCACTGCATACCATCCTCAAACAGATGGACAAAGTATCCAAACCCTGGAAGACATGCTCAGGGCATGTGTGATATATTTTGGAGGAAACTGGGACAACCATTTACCTTTAATTGAATTCTCCTATAACAATAGTTATCATTCAAGTATCGAAGCTGCCCCGTTCGAAGCACTATATGGACGAAAGTGTAGAACTCCAGTTTGTTGGGCAGAAATAGGAGAAAGTCAATTATCAGGTCCTGAAATTGTGTAAGAAACTACCGACAAGATCACTCAAATTAAGGAAAGGCTGAAAACGGCTCGAGATCATCAAAAAAGTTATGCAGACAATATACGCAAGCCACTAGAATTTCAAGTTGGAGACAAGGTACTCTTAAAAGTTTCTCCTTGGAAAGGAGTAGTGCGGTTTGGAAAGAAAGGAAAGCGAAGTCCAAGATACGTAGGACCCTTTCCAGTAATCAAGCGAATAGGACCGGTCGCCTATCGCTTACAACTACCAGAAGAGCTAGCAGGGGTACATGACGTATTTCATGTATCCAACCTCAAGAAATGTCTATCTGACGAATCCCTGGTAGTACCTCTTCAAGACATAGAGGTAAATGAAAAACTAAAGTTTGTTGAGAAACCACTCCAGATAGAAGACATAAAGATTAAATTCCTCAAGCATAAAAGATTGATACTAGTCAAAGTCAAATGGGATTCAAAAAGAGGACCCGAATACACCTGGGAGCTGGAATCAGAGATGAAGCGAAAGTATCCTCACTTATTTCAGTAAATCGCGAGGACGAGATTTTAAATAAGGTGGGGAGGATGTAAGGACTTGCAAAAATGCCCCAAAACGACCCGTAAGTGAAAACCCGGTCCCCTGAAACCCTAATCCATATCAAAAATCAAGAAAAATCAATTTTCTGGTTTCACGCGGGCCGCGTAAACTATAAGATAAGTTTACGCGGGCCGCGTCAACTTAAAAATGTTCCGGATAAGTGTCCAAGCCACGTGTCGTCCACCTGGCAAACCTACTCGTGACACACCAAGCCTACACATAGACTAGGGGCTCTCGCGGGCCGCGTAAGAGCCTGTTAAGGCTTACGCGGGCCGCGTAAAACTGAAATTTTTGCTATAAGTAGCCTGTGCATGGGACTTTCACCTGTGCTCGAAAATCTCATTCAAAAACGAAGTATACTGCCTAAATTCGAAATTTTAAGGTATCAAGGCGCTGCTACGATACAGGGTATTAACTCGATCGCTGCTACGATTCAATGTCCGATCGATTGAAACCAATCCGATGGATGTTTAAGTGCTGCTCAAACTCGGGCTATACTTTGTCATTCATCGTGAATTCGATGGATGTTTAAGTATTGCACTTTGTCATTCGTCGTGAGGGTTTTAATCTCGTAAGTTATCGTAAATGTTGTATTAAGTTACTAACCTAGTTCGTATGCATTTTCATTTAATTTAGGTTACAAAGCTTATCAGTAGGCTAAACTCTGCCCGTTTAAACTTGCAATGTGAGTCATTCTCTTTTTATCAAAAGTGTTTTACAATACTCCAATTATTTTCAAAAGTTATAATTACAGGGATTAAGTCGTGGTTATCTTGAATCACTGGCTAGTGGGGTATTGTGCACATTACTAATTTCTCACGGTTAGGTTCATCAACCTAACAGTGATAATCATCACTACTTGGGTGAAAGGACCCAATAGTGGTATGACCATCGTCACCAGGAGGTGACACGGCGCCAGATAAAAATAAGATAGTAGCCATTGTAATCGCTCTTATGCTGTAATTTATAACTATGTGTCGTTTTATCAAATTTGAGTGACTCGCCAGTATTTCCCCACTGATAAAGTATTTTTAAAACATGTTTCAGGTGACTTACTGTGAATCAAGGAAAAGTGCTACGGAGCACTAACAAGCTTGAAGTAGTGGCTCAGATAAATAAATAAACATGTTTTGTAAAACAGGAAATTTTCTAGTAAAATTCCTCTATTGTAAATTACAGGGTTTATCCCAAATTATGAAATAAAATAATTGGGCATTTTCAAGTCTTAAAAGATCCTGCTAGACTTCCGCTGTCGACTCAAATAATAAATACCATGGGTTTCTGTCCCGCGGCTCCAGGACCGGGTTACACCGGGACGGGGGCCGTGACAGGTACCTTCGCCTTTCTTGCCCACATTGTGGAAAAGAAGGATAAGAGCTCGAGCATGCGCGATGTTCCTGTTGTACGTGATTTTCCGATGATCTTCCTGGTCCGCCTCCTGCTCGTTCTGTTGACTTTCGCATCGGCTTAGTACCTGGCGCTACGCCTGTCGCTAAGTCTCCCTACCGTCTAGCACCCTCGGAGATGCAAGAGCTTTTGAGCCAACTTCAAGAGCTTCTTGATAAAGGCTTTATACGCCCTAGTACTTCTCCTTGGGGCGCTCCCGTTCTATTCGTCAATAAGAAAGATGGATCGTTCCGAATGTGTATTGACTATCGTGAGCTCAACAAGCTTACTATCAAAAACCGATATCCTCTACCTCGTATTGATGATCTCTTCGATCAATTACAAGGCGCAACTTTCTTTTCCAAGATTGATCTGCGTTCTGGTTATGATCAACTTTGAGTCCTCGAAGAAGATATACCCAAAACCGTCTTCCGTACGCGTTATGGTCATTATGAGTTCGTGGCATGCCCTTTGGTTTGACCAACACACCTGCAGTTTTCATGGATTTGATGAACCGCGTGTGCAAAGCTTATTTAGACTGTTTCGTGATCGTCTTCATCGACGATATTCTTATCTATTCCAAGACTCAAGAAGAGCTTGAGCGACACTTGCGTCTTATCCTTCAACTTCTACGCGTTGAATGCCTTTATGCCAAATTCTCCAAGTGCGAATTTTGGCTAAAAGAAGTTCAATTCCTTGGTCATACTATCAACGAACTTGGTATTCACGTTGACCCTGCAAAGATTGAAGTTGTGAAGAACTGTATTGCTCCTAAGTGTCCATCTGAGATTCATTCGTTTCTTGGTCTAGCTGGTTATTATCGTCGTTTCATTTCGAACTTCTCGAAAATCGCCGTTCCTCTAGCCTCCTTGACTAAAAAAAAAGAGAAACATTTTGTTTGGGTCCCTGAACAAGAGGAGTCTTTCCAAACGCTCAAGGACATTCTTTGCAATGCTCCTATCCTTGCACTTCCCGATGGTAACGACGACTTCGTCATGTATTACGATGCTTCGAACCTTGGCCTTGGTTGTGTCCTTATGCAACGAGATAAGGTTATCGCTTACACGTCGAGGCAACTCAAAATACATGAGAAAAACTACAATACGCACGACCTTGAACTTGGCACAATTGTTTTTGCCTTGAAGATATGGTGACACTACCTTTATGGAACTAAGTGTGTGGTCTTCACCGACCATAAGAGCCTTCAACACATCTTCAACCAAAAGGAAGTGAACATGCGTTAACGTCGTTGGGTAGAGTCGTTAAACGACTACGACTGTGAAATTCGCTACCATCCAGGTAAGGCGAATGTAGTAGCTGACACAGTTAGCTGTAAGACTCATGTTAAGGGAATTCTTTGTCTCCAACTCGTCAACGATCTTCAAAACCGCATTCGTGAAGCTCAATATGTGTCCGTTAATGAGGGTAACCTCTACAACGAGATGCAATGTGGTGCTGAAGAGAGTCTTGTGTCTAAATCCGATGGTATTTTATATCATCTCAATCGCATCTGGATTCCTAATCGCGATAACCTTCGAGACTTTCTGATGAAGGAGGCACACAAATCGAGATATTCTATTCACCCTGGTGCTGATAAGATGTACCACGATATGCGTACGTCCTATTGGTGGTCTGGAATGAAGAAATATATCGCCACCTTCGTTTCGAAATGTCTCAATTGTTCAAAGGTTAAAGCTGAATATCAACGTCCCTCTGGTTTGTTCGAACAAGCAGAAATTCTTGTCTGGAAATGGGAGAGCATCGCGATGGACTTTATTACTAAGCTTCCTCTTACTTCTTCAGGTCATGACAGTATTTTGGTGATCATTGACCGATTGACCAAATTCGCTCACTTTATCCCCATTCGTTGAAGATTACAAAGTCGAGAGATTGGCTCGTATCTACACGGATGAAATCATTTGTCATCATGGTATCCCCATTGACATCATTTCTGGTCGTGATGGTCGCTTTACGTCTCGTCTTTGGCAAACTTTTCAATCCGTTATGGGTACTCTCCTTAACCTTAGCACCGTTTTTCATCCTCAGTCTAACGGACAAACCGAGCGTACTATCCAAACTCTAGAGGATATGCTTCATTCATGCGTAATTTGGTGGCAACTGGGATATGCACTTGCCTTTGATCGAATTCTCGTACAACAACAATTATCACACGAGTATTCAAATGGCACCTTTTGAGGCATTGTATGGTCGTAAGTGCCGTTCGCCTATTTGTTGGAATGAGATCGGAGAAGCTCAAATCACCGGTCCTGAGTTTATACAAGAGACGACGGACAAGATTTTACATGTTCGAGACAATTTGCTGAAAGCTAGAAGCCGATAAAAGAGTTACGCTGAAAAGCGTCGCAAACCCTTGGAATTCAAAGTAGGAGACTTTGTACTTCTCAAGGTATCCCCTTGGAAGGGTGTGGTTCGTTTTGATAAGAAAGGGAAACTCGCACCTCGCTACGTAGGTCCTTTCAAGATTCTCGAAAGGATTGGCAAGGTTGCATATCGACTAGACCTACCTCAAGAGCTCAACAACGTTCATCCTAAATTTCACGTCTCAAACTTGAAGAAATGTCTAGCTGAAGAAGGACTTCAAGTTCCACTCGAAGATCTTCAAATCAACGAGACTTTACACTCGTGGAGAAACCTATCGAGATCATGGACCAAAGAGTCAAGCAATTGAGGCGCAGTCGAATTCCGATCGTCAAGGTTCGATGGGAAGGAAAACGTTGCGCTGAGTTTACTTGGGAACTCGAAAGTGATATGAAGGCTAAGTATCCGCATCTGTTCGTTACGTCTTCCTAAATTTCGAGACGAAATTTCCTAAAGGAGGGGAGACTGTAACGCCCCGCTTTTTCATAACCTTCCTTAATTACAAACACTTCAATCCTCACTAAAAGCACTCTCAAATAGCAGCAAATTCTCAGATTATAATCAGATTCAAGGCATATTCATACAAGTTACATAAGTGAGTTCATACTCACCTTTCTTCAGTTTTTCTTCACTACTTCTTCCTCTACAAAGCTTGGAACACCTCTAGGAGTATTTCCACAGTTTTTCCATGGAAAACCAAGGTGGAACATCACCATTTTGAGGTCCAAACTTTCTGTTTTGGAAGAAATCTATATAAACTTTCTTCAAACTTGTATTTTCCTAAAACAAGCTTGTGCTCTTATACCATTAATCAAGTCCATGATTAGTGAGCCTAACCAAGGTTGTTTCACACAAATTCGGAGCTGTTAATTACCTCTAAACTTTCTGTTTTGTAAGGGTTTTTAACCCACAAGTGTTGGAACCATCCAAGCTTGTTCTTGTAACAAGACTTGTGCTTTGGTATGAGTGTGATTACTTGGAAGCCTTGGCTATCCTACTCTCAATCCACCACCTCACTTGATGATTTCCCCTTAAGAAGTATGTACGTTTCCTTTCCACTTCATTCATGACCATCCGAGTTGTCCTTGTGACAACTTGTGCATTGGTGAATCTTACGAAAGAGGTTAAAGGACGGTTATCCTCCTACCTCCATGCATGACTTATATGAAATTCCATGATAAACATGTTGGACATACTACATACTATATAAAATATATTAAATATATACATAACCAAACCCTTGATAATAATCAAGTGATTATTTGTCATGGTAATAAGTTATATTATCTAAGGACTTAAACCTCTCGTTACGATTCTAATGGGTATCTTAACCCATGAAATCACATCAACCCATACGGGACTCATAGTGTCAAAAACAAGTGTTTAAGTCTAGATGATTACTTCCTCATATACATACTTTTGTGTACTTTAAAATTCCGAATCCAAATCCTCCATTATCATCCGAATACTCACACACCTATGTTTTCTCGTGTAGGAGAACTCGGTGTTCCATCCTCAAACAATCAACTCTTCACGGAATTACCAAGTGGAAGCTTGCAAAATCGTGAGTACACTTGACCCATTTTCCTTTTTACACAATTTGGGTTGTAACATGTTAACTTACAAAATACATAAACACACACAAACATATTTTATTCTCAATCCGTTATACATGCTTTTGTTATGCTTAAGTTCATGCTAGAATTCATACTTTGCTACTTGTCATTAACTTAGCTAGCCCAACTTAACATATATAGCGCTATAGGAGTAGCACGCCGCCCGTCGGGGTATTGTTAAGCTTATTATTCATAAACGGTCTAATCACTTTTGTGGCGAGGGATGCACATAATTCTCGTGGACACCCGGGTTTGACACTTAGTATTGCATGCTAGATAACCTTGTATACAATTTGCCATGTGGATTCGAGAAATTCCTTTTATACCTATGCTATGTATTTACAAACTTGTGTACTCACCAATGCTTTTGTGTTGAACCATTATTTTTAACATGTTACAGGTTGATGATGATGATGCTCATGACGAATCTAGTAAGGATGACTTAGAAACATGCTCAAAATACTAGGTTTGCTTATTTTGTTATGTTAATCATGTTGTACTTGTCTTTCTCAATGTTGTACTTGACTTTTTCAATGTTGTACTTGAATTTCTTTGTTATATTTGACAATCTATGGTTATGAATGAAATCGGTTTTGAACTTAAATTACTGTCACATAATGTTATGAAGTCTTTGAACAATCTCACTCGTCTCACTCCGATGTTTCCGCCATCGGTTGGGGTGTGACAGTTTGTAACAAGGTTTGACGTGTTTTTGATGATTATATAAATTTAGTTTGATGTTCTTTTGTTTTACATGACCCGACCTGACCTGAACTGACCCGATACGAATCGATTTTTTTTACTTATATACCTAGGGGCCTAAAATTTTTAAAAATGTTCCGCACCCAATGGAAAAATTCCTGGGTCCGCCACTAGGCTCTTATCCAACCATCGATATTTTCTTTACGCTTATTTGTTTCCTTAACAAATTAATTCCCAAATGCTGATTTTTTTATTTAATAAAAACTCAATATTCTTAAAATTAAGTATATACTTGGGTGAGGCCGATGTTACAACTGAATTATATATAGCATTTAAGGTTGCTAGTTTTGAAATTGGTGACTTAGGGGCTATTTGTTTACCTCTTAATGAGGCTCTTAGTGGTTCAGACCTCTTACTGGTTCAGCACTCTTAATGAGGCTCTTAGTGGTTCAGACCTCTTACTGGTTCAACACTTAATGGTTCAGACTGTTTGTTTCGCGAGCAGATGGCAGAACGGTTAAGTATTATACCATGTCTGAATGGTTAAGACCTCTAATCTAAATTGGTCAGACATTTGCCTTTGAACGGTAATGCATTATATTGGCTCTTAATGGTTCAGACCTCTTACTGGTTCAGCACTTAGTGGCTGTTTAGCAAATTCT
This sequence comes from Helianthus tuberosus, assembly GCA_030545235.1. Lineage (NCBI taxonomy): Eukaryota > Viridiplantae > Streptophyta > Magnoliopsida > Asterales > Asteraceae > Helianthus > Helianthus tuberosus. The sequence continues at coordinate 8,518,849 of CM060396.1, read as the reverse complement.
GAATGGTTAAGTGCTGAATCAGTAAAAGGACTGAACCATTAGTGCTGAACCAGTAAGAGGTCTGAACCATTAAGAACCAGTATAATGCTTAACCTTTCAGAGGCAAACGTTTGACCAATTCAGATTATAGGTCTTAACCACTCAGACTCAGTATAAAACTTAACCATTCAGAGGCAAATGTCTAAACCATTTAGACATCTGCTCGCGAAACAAACAGTCTGAACCATTAGGTGCTGAATCAGTAAGAGGTCTGAACCATTAAGAGCCTCATTAAGAGGTAAAAAAAAATCTCCTTAATGGTTCAGACCTCTTACTAGTTTAGCACTTAACCATTTAGAAGTTGTCAAACAGCCCCTTATATGATCACCAAACCTATTCTTAGTACTTATATACCCCTCCTCCCCCCTCCAAATTCTAGTCTCACACCGTTTTTAAACAACTGTTTGATGGTGAATCAGACAGCTGTTGTTGTTGCAGGTCTTTGTGTCAAATCATAGCTTCCTGAATTTTAAACAACTCTTTGCGTATATTTTATACAATTGTTTGCAAGTTTGTATGTCAAATCATATTCCTTGAATTTTAAACAGTTGTTTGCGTATATTTTATATAGCTGTTTGCAAGTCTGTATGTTAAATCATATTCCCTGAATTTTTAACGGTTGTTTGCGTGTATGTTTAATGGCCGTTTGATGGTGTGAATTAGATTTTGGGGTGTGAGTATAGCATGACACCATATCTAACCCTAGTTAAATGTTATGTTCTTTTTTCTTCTCAAAATACGAGGATTATGTTAGGTTGATCCACGAGTCTCCGTTCAACGTTTATATTTTCAGTTGTTCAACACTCTCTCTCTTGATAATATTTATAACATTTTAATGTTGAAAACGATGTCGTTTCTTTATATCCATGTTTTGCATTAAAAGTCCAGTTGAATTCTTTACTAGTTTACTTCCAAAATTCAAATCATTAAACTTTAGTTGTTGGTGATGCTCACATGTGGTTGTTGTTCATGGGGTTTGAATAACTTGTCTTAGGTTTCCATGAATAGATTGGGTACATACGGCCACATGTATATAACATAATCCATGTGCATAAAGGAAGTTTGCATGAAGATGAAAATAAATTCATATAATTTTATATTTGTATAAAAATCATAAAAAAATATTTTGATGTATAGTTATGAAATACAAGAATAAATTTTGTGAAAATGTTAGTATATAATCATATATTTGAATGAATTTGAATACCCTTATAATGATACACTTTTTAGGAAAATAAAGTACACCCGAAGAGTGAATAGACATGCGAAAAAATAGATACTCAACAATTTTTTGCATATAAATAAAAAAGAAAATAAGTAGTTGGTTCATTTTATACATTTCAATATGTTAAAAATGAAACACAAACATGAAATAGATACACAAAATAGTTTTGACATGTTTCATAACTATAGAAATTAACAAATTTTTGCATAACATATATGCATATATACACTAACATTTAGTTATACCTAAAAGTAGTACTTATTCTTGTGAGTTTCTCTATTTGATTGTTTATTTTATAGTCATAGCTTTTTACTTTTTTTTATACACAAACACATATTTCTTATAACTTATAAGCTTTTCATTTCCATTTGATTGTTATTCACATTGGGTATGTCATTCAATACAGAAGCTATTATCGGTGTACATATCAAGGATGCAACGTGAAGAAACAGGTTCAAAGGCTATCTAAGGATGAGGGAGTCGTCGTTACGACTTATGAAGGAACACATTCTCATCCGATCGAGAAATCTACCGATAACTTTGAGCATATTTTGACTCAGATGCAAATCTATTCTTCTTGCTAGCTCAATTAGGAAAATAAATAAAGCCTGAACAGCTAGCTATTTAGATGATCAATTTCACAAACCTTTATTTCTTGTAATCCTTTATGTTTAAGTTTCTTAAACTTAATTATATCTTTATTTAATAACTAAATATATCAGTTTAATTAATTCGAACCCAATTCATCATGAAATATGATTCTAATTCTATCTTTTATGTGTTATACTCAAAATAGTGATATATGTATTGTATGCATGTACGCATGTATTCCTATTTAATAAACATGGTGTTTATTGACAAGAAAGATGGCTAAAATACAAAATTATGTTAGTTTAGAACTTTAGCTAGACCGAGTAAAAGCATCTACAAATTCAACACTTTTATAAACGTGGATTTGTTATCGTACTTTCTGTACTATGTTATAAATACAATTTCTAGAATTCATTTGAATAGATTTGAGATAGTACTGCCCTCGTGATCGACGATAGAAGTATCCGTATCCTGTTGGTGAAGGTCCGTAAAAAAAACCAGGTGTGGGTAAAGATTTCACTGGCTAATCAGTCCATATTAATGATGGATCACCGATCGATTATTCACCGATAGATAACAGATTAATCCGTCAGTAAAGTTTTGTTCGTAAAAGGCATATTTCTATTAGTAAATTAAATACAAAAAAAAAAAAAAACCTTAAACCATGATCTTGTTAGAAAAAGAAAAAAATAATTTAGAAAAATAATGGATCCTCAACATCATCTCTATATTTAAATATTTCCTTTTTATTCATTCTTGTAATGCCTATAAACAAAGGCTTGTTTCTAGGTTTTGAATGTAAGAAATTAATCAATGAAATTCAGTTCTTTTGATCTTCTTTGATTATCATTCACAACATGGTATCAGAGCAGAGTTTCTGATCCGTGAAACATCTTGCTCATCTTCTACAATCAATCACAACCAAAACCAAAAACAAACATCAAACCTGTCGTCAATCCTCCCACGAACCTTTATCCCCTATTATTTTCGAAGAAAAGAACAAAAGGCAAGCAAGCATCCTGGCACCTCCATTAATCCACGGCAATTCGCAAAGAAACAAAAGCAAGCACACAAGATCGTCACGAAAGTCAACATTAATTAAGCTAGCAGGCACACAGCTCAATTAATTTAGTGGCAGAGGGCTCAATATATTGTTTTCGAAAAATATTAGTGGAGGTTTTCATATTTTATTCGACAACATCAGTGGTGCCTACTATTAGATTTTTCGAAAAGCAACAAGACGACAGAAGGGGGCTATCTATTTCTATTTATTTTCGATAGAACGCAGAAGGAAGAGGAAGTTGTTTGTTGGCGCAAAAAGAAAGAAAAAAATATTCAGTTCAAGTGTCCAGCGTTTACACAGCTGCCATGTCCGGAGACGATAGCCCAAACAACCATGCCAACAATGACGATCTCGCAATTCAACTTGCGAATCTTCTTCGAACCAACCTTAATACCCAATCTCAAACACCAAAACAAACCTTATCCGATAGTCTGAAGATCAGTATCAAGCTGAATAGTCAAAATTACGCTCTATGGGCTCGAATGATTCGAGTTGCTATAGGGGGGAAATCTAAGCACCTGTTGAGCCATATTACAGGAAAACCTGCCCCACCAAACCCGTCAGATGAACAATACGAGCAGTGGGAACAGGACGATCTAGTCGTGTTCTCATGGCTCATACAAAACATTGAACCAGGGTTAGCCGGTAACCTCACCGAGTTTCCCACTGCGAAGGCGTTGTGGGATGCATTGGTGGTTACATATAGCAGTGGGAAAGATAAACTACAAACCTTCGATTTACACGTCAAAGCAAACGAACTCAAGCAAAACGGCTCGGCCCTAGAAGATTTCTGGATCAAGTTACAAGGCATTTGGGGAGAAATAGATCGAAGGGATCCGAATCCAATGACCTGCTCTGCTGACATAGCAACATATAACAATATCAGGTCTGAACAAAAATTATTTCAATTTCTGAATGCTCTTGACAGGAAGTTTGACCCAGTCAAAAGAGAAATCCTTCGGTGGGATCCTCTTCCCTCGGCTGAGCAAGCCTACGCGGCTGTAAGGAAGGAGATGGCACATCAAGGAATCCTTGGTACCATCTCTGAAACTTCACAGTTCGGCGTGGCGGCGGGGCTTGTCGCCGACGGAACCACTGAAACCGATGGACAAGGGTTAATCACGAAGGGGCAACAGCGGTCAGACTTCACTGGAAAATCATCATCCCGAATCGACAAATCCAAACTGAAATGTAGTCACTGTGATATGAGGGGACACACCAAAGAGCAGTGCTTTAAAATCGTGGGTTTTCCTGACTGGTGGAGTGACAACCACAAAACTAAGAACCCGAATCAAGAGGGGAAGGTTCTCATTGCCATAGGTAACAACAGCGATGAGAAGGATGGCGGCAGTAATGCTTCTAAAGAAATAATTAGTGTTCAAAGTGAAGGCACATCTGAGGCTGAAGATCAGGGTGGATGGACGTGGCACTGAAAAAATGCGAAGTGCTCCTGTCAAAATATTACGTTTCCGCTCAAAAAAAATCAAAACCAAAACCCAAAAAAAAAAAAAAAAAAAAAAACCCAAAACCAAAAACTCAAAAACCCAAAAACCCAAAACCAAAACCCAAAAAACTCAAAACCCAAAACCAAAACCCAAAAGCTCAAAACCAAAAACCCAAAAACCAGAAACCCAAAAAAACCCAAATCAAAACCAATGCCAAAACCCAAATGGCCAAGTTGAATTTTGGAAATCCTATAATTCAACTTGAGGGGGAGTGTTAGAAAAAGAAAAAATAATTTAGAAAAATAATGGATCCTCAACATCATCTCTATATTTAAATATTTCCTTTTTATTCATTCTTGTAATGCCTATAAATAAAGGCTTGTTTCTAGGTTTTGAATGTAAGAAATTAATCAATGAAATTCAGTTCTTTTGATCTTCTTTGATTATCATTCACAACAGATCTAATAATTTAAGATACAATAATTTATGTTTTTGGATGCAGTATATAAACTTTGAATAAATTTGCCCCGTTATCATATTTTTATATTTGTTACTTCACTTATGTATATTACTTGTTAGAAATAAAATATACATAAATTGATCAATTTTACCACATTTGTTTTCTAGCCCTACTCTTTATGTCTATGTGTTATGTGATAGTTTCTAAATATGTGAAAACAATAGAAAATATAAAAGTAAATACATTTTATTATCTATAACCCTATAAGCTACATCTAAGGCGAGGTTAGCTACACTACTAGAAAAGTGACAGTTTGCTACGGGATTTTCCGACGGAAAAAATACGTTACAAATTTTGACTACTTCTCAACACATTTCCAACGAAAATAGATTAACTAGTCTCAATTTTAAAACTTCAATATTCCGTCACAATTTGTAACGCATTTGTGACAAACATATTAAATATCAAAATAAATATGTAAAGTGTGCTGCATCCAAGTGTTCACACCTAAGACCGTTATCATACACAATTAAATATAAAAAAAAAACCCTTGGTTTTACCCCTTGTAAACAGCGTAGTAAGTTAACTCCAAATTCTCCCTCTCACACCTCTTCCAACCTAACAACCACGCGCCACTTACAAAACCACCTGCATCCCCAAATTGAAATTCAAAACCCTAAATCCCCAAATTTCACCACTTCTATTCTAAAAATCCATAAATTTGTCACCCAATTCGCCTGGAAAAACACAAATTCAGTGAATCCTCACTCACCCGGAGCAGCTTTTAACAATTAATTTCGCCGTAAGCTCTGTTCCTTCACTATCTCATCATCATCGTCCTATGCTTTCTTTCTCCGGCGAGAATCGCCGTCACACGTAACGGTTACGTCATGTCATCTTCGTCCATTAAGGTTTGAGTTTATTTGGCTTAAATTAGTGAATTGATGCATGTGCTAGGGTTAGTTCAGATTTTGGTGTAATATGTTCTAATGAAAATAACATTCTACAGGAGTAAACAGTTTTATCGAAGCAAATCTATGGCTTTAAGTTCCGAAATAGGGCTTGCTGCAGGGATAAATATCCTTACCGCATTTGCATTTTTGGTAGCATTTACTATTCTTCGGATTCAGCCTCCTCTAAATGATAGGGTTTATTTTCCAAAATGGTATTTAAAGGGGTTAAGGAATGATCCACTTCAATCAGGTGCATTTGTGCAAAATTTGTAAACTTGGATTTTAGGTCGTACTTAAGGTTTCTGAATTGGATGCCTGCCGCACTACACATGCCGGAGCCTGAGCTTATCGATCATGCAGGATTGGACTCTGTTGTTCACTTGAAAATTTATTTAACAGGGTTCGTACTAATCCTCATATTCCTCCTGTTTTTTCTTATGTTGTTTGTTATATTTAACAATTTTACCAATGAAATTTTAGATTCACTAGACTTTAAGGGGTGTTTGGATGTGTTTTTCAGTCTGGTCTTAGGGTAAGCTGATTATGATTCTATTGTTTAGGGCTCACCCAATAGGCTTGCAATGCAAGAATAGCTACTTATACGGCTCAGTTAAGCTTGCCTGAACTGCAGTTTGGTATTATTCCTGGAGGTGGAGGTATATCATTCTTCTGAAATAAACAATAAAAATGATTTATCATGCATAATCTTTATAAAGTTACTGAAAAAAAATCATAGTGTAACTTATGATTTTGCATCATTTCAGTAACTCAACGGCTTCCACGACTTGTTGGTCTACCAAAGGCCCTTGAAATGTTGTTGGTAGGCTATTTACGTGCCTCTTTCAAAAATATTTTTGATAGGTTCAATCGCCATAAGAAGTTGATATTGACTTGAGTCAATAAAATTCAAGTTTCAATTATTCTATCTCAAGGGAATTTCAGTATCTGACCCATTTACTTATTCTGAAAGTAGAGGTTACAATTTCAGCCCATTTAGTTATTGATCGATTCGGATTATAAAGTCTCCTAAATCGTTCTTCATAACATTGAACTTGTGTTTCTTGTATCACAATTGACACTTCAATATTCTATAAGATGAAAAAAATTGGACAAAAAGTGTTCTGTCAGTTTGACCAGACCACCATCTCAAATTAGCCCATTTTGACCCATTACCAGTCCACATTTTTCAACACCAAAAACATCGATTTGGCAAACATTGCAATTTTCTTGAAGCAGAGTACAACACATAATAGTATAATACTATTTTCTTGTTAACTGATTGACCTCTCTATCTTTCTCTATCACACATTCTAGACATCAAAGCCGGTCAATGGAAAGGAAGCTCATAAGTTTGGGCTCGTGGATGCCATTGTGTCAGAAGATGAGCTACTAGAAAATGCTCACAAAATGGCTTTAGATATATGGGTCTGTAGAAAGCCACTGGTTTCAAGTCTTTTCAAAACAGATAAAATCAAGCCACTTGACAAGGCCCATGAAATATTGGAATTTGCTAGAGTTCAAACCCGCACACAAGCACCCAATTTACAACATCCACAAGTTTGCATTGATGTTGTTGAAGAAGGCATTGTCTCAGGCCCGGATGCTGGATTATCAAAGGTTTGTACTTGTCATAACTAAATTCCCTAATTTTACTTGCATTACTTGACAGTTATAATGTAATTTTGTTTATATAATTTGCAGGAACGTGAAGAATTCCAAATTCTAATAAAGTCAGATACTTGAAAGAGCTCGGTTGATGACTTCTTTGCCCGGGGTAGTGCTAGGAAGGTACATTTTGCAGAGTTTAGGAAATATGAAATATGATATATAATGTTTTGCAGAGTTTGCTGTTGGATCAAGCAAAACCACGGTTATGAGATGAAATGGACATCGTCTACTGGTTTCAGACCATTGAACTAATTATGCTTTGCTTCCAAATGAAATTTTGCATTGTACTTAGTTTTGTTGAGTAAAATGCGTAAAATAGGTATACGGGTAATGGGGCGGCCCGGTCAAAAAAAAGTTTTGAAAAAGATTTTGACTGGTTCACTTAACGAGTCGAATAAGAGAGAGAAAGAGAGAGAGCTCTATATTTTTCTCTTCTTGAATTGTTTGCATGTGTTATTAGTTGGATGATTTGTTAGCTATTAACTATATCGATGATACTTTAGTGGTTCTCAACTAAATGGTCATTAGTCCGGTTTGATTTTCAAAACATTACATATAATATGTGGTTATATGTGTTATATTCTTATCCATATCTTATCGATAAATCTTCATTGCAGGTTGCTTATGACTGCAAATTTTCTATCCAATTTGGTAAATGAGAGGAAAACAAAGCAGAATTGGCTTGACTATTATCAACTGAAATATAATAGAGATAACCAGTCTAAAAGACCATCAATGAAGGTATAGTTAGTCTGAGATTGATCCATTAAACCATCGAAATGCGTTTTAGATATAATCTGAGATTGATCCTTTAATATAATAGAATACATGATGGAACAGATATAAGCCAGGCAGCCATCACGTCAAGGTTTGAAATAGTTTTTTAGTCCATATGTTCACTGACCTTATTTTTTTATCCAATTTCTTGGGCTGGTTAGTAATTACACTAAAATGTAATTTACGTTCACCTTTTTGATCTAGTATCAAGTAATTTGGAAAATGGTGTTCTTTTATGCATCTTATGCTATGCAGTTCTTTTATGTTTTATATGATGGTGCTAGAGGTTGAAAATTGGATCAAAATGACCGTGTGTGCTATCATGGTACACATAATATTTTTTAAGTGATGATTATAACCGATGACGTGGCGTACACGTGGGCGGGTCAGGCGGGTTGTATGCGGTCAAATTGGGTTCAGGTCCACAGGTCTTGACAGGCTGGGCTGACCCACCATTTTTTATGGTAATTATTGTTGAAATTCCTTACTAGAACAAAATAATACTCGAATTGATCCATTATCCTACAAAATGGAGGAAGACGCACCAGTATGTACTTTTTGTTTATACTAAGATGATTCTAGCTATCTATACTTGCATTTTTATTTTAAATTTATTTCTCATATTTTATTAAATTTTATATCTAGGTCCCCTTTCACTTACATAAACTCCCCTGATGATTACAGAAGAATAAACACTCGTTCTGATATCGCGGATGGTGAAAGCAGTTAATGGCGCCGACCAAAGTTTTGTCGACGAAAGAGGCCGATATACAGATGATGTTGTCTATTGAAGTTCATCTTGGCACCAAGAACTGTGATTTCCAGATGGGATGTTACATTTACAAGCACCGCAATGACGGTATTATTTGCTATGTTAGAGTTTGCAATAGGAACTTGTAGAATGAAGTTTTAATTGTATTGAAGCCTTTTAATTTATTATTTGTTGGAAGGGTTTAGGTTAGAATGTTTGAAGGTAAGTTTTTGTAGGTTTTTGTTGATTTTCCTGCAATTTTTTAGCAAAAAAAAAATGAATTTTCCAGTTTTTTTTTATATTTTTATATATTTCGTTACAATTGCGTTGCAAATTTTTTTAATACTCCGTTACAAATGCGTTGCAATATTTTTTAAATTCAGTTGCAAATGCGTCACAACACTCTACTAATTATAATTAGGGAAACCGTAGGAAATTCGTCACAACTTTCCGACACCATGTTTTCGTTGGAAATACGTTGCAAATTGTGTTGCAAACGCGTAGGAAATAATTTGCAACCATGCTTTTTCGAACATCAATGTTTTGTCACAAATCCGTATCAAAACTGAATTTGTTACGCATTTGTGACGGAAAAGTGTGTTGAAAATACCCACTTTTCTGGTAGTGTAGCTAGTGAACCAAACTCACTTGCAGCCTTCTAGGCTAGATGAGGGCGTTTGTCTTAATTGATGTAAATGTTGCCATAATTTATGGTTGAGCCAAGTATGTTACCAACATTTGTTTCTAAAAATGATTGATTGCCGTATCAAAATGGGCATCCACCATGACCATACTTGCATACAATCATTTTGGGGAGTTAAAACGGTTGTAAATTGGTTGCAAATACCCAATTGAGCTTGTTTTGCGACAGGTTGCGGTGATTTTAGTGTTGTCAAACTAGTTTGAGGAATTGGATTTACTTGAAGACCACATAAGAAATTATAGTTATTATCGACATGAGTTGGGAGGTGTAGATTACACGTTCGTTCAACATTGGTATGACTTCGATAGTAAAGAATCGAACCTTTTGAGGTGTGGTAGCATCTTGAACCTCGATAGCAATTTGGAACTTCAGTCGCGACGTAGCAATAGAGTTGCTACTAAGGGTGTTATCTGAAGAGTTTTTTACTGATGTAACCACCAACAGTTATAACCACTAAGTGAAATGTTGTGATGGTTTGACCCCATTTATACAGTAATCATACTCTAATGGCAACAAAAATGAGACCTTGAGGACTCAGGTACAAAAAGTTTCATTTTTGAACTGAAGTGGTAAAAGTGGCCTAAACTCGGGGACCATTTTGGCATTTTACTCTTAAGAACCGCTTTAGCGACTGATGCTAGCGACAAGAAACTAGCTACTTTTGGTATCAGACTAACAGGCAACTTGCATACCGGAAAGACCATGTGACCATCATCCGTATATTCCATTTCCTTTATGATTGCTTTGTCATTCAAATACATTACATATTCAAATTTATTTGAAAAAAATCCACATAAAAAACAAAAATGTGAACATGACAATAATGAAAACAGTTGAGTTTCATGTTTTAACTCTTTCCTTGCCGTTATTTGATCCATTTGTTAAACGCTGAAACATTTTTCACGTGTTGTTAAACGAGGTTGTGGGAAAATGCTTCCACATTGTAACAACTATGTTTTTTTAACGGTTAACTTCATTTATAAGGTTATCACACTTTTCAGATCAAAGAGTCACGTATTGCCCTACTCTGGCTAGTCTATGTTGTCTTAACCAGACCCACACTGACTTCAAAGTTTGGTTTTTTTGGGCATGCCCCAGGAAACCATACCGCCGACAGTCACTTGACAGTCGTTGTGTCACCACAAGAGCAGAATTCTCTGGCGTAACACACGGTGGGACGAAAACCCGGTTGGGCTCGGGAATCGAACTGACAACCTCACACAAGGCCTAGTTCAAATCATTCATTGCCTATATCCACCTATATGACACAAGCAGTGGTGAAGCTTGAGATTTTCGACTAGGGGGTCGAAAACGTATATACCTAAAAGAAATATAAAACCGGGGGTCGAAAACGTATATACCTAAAAAACTCTATACAAAAACAACATACCAGACACTACTGAGCGAAAAGTTCGAGAGGTCGGGCGCCCTTCCCGGCCCCTACGAAGCTGCGCCCCTGGACACAAGTGAGAATAGAACTTGAGTAGCTATTGGAAACCCCAAGCCTTTTACCACTATGCTACAAGCAGGGGGACTTGTAACAACTATGTTATTGAGGTCATTCCATTTAGTGGAATATAATAAATTAAAACATAATGGTTTTAACTTTAAACAGTGAAAGCATATTTTAAATGAATTAGGGTTTGTTTGTTATGGGGTAATGGAATGGACGGGGGATTGGAATAGACAAGGTAATGGAATGGATGAGGTAATGGAATTGATTATTACCATTCCATGTCTTGTTTGGTTACCATGTGAGAATGGAATGAACAATTACTTTTTGTTGTTTGGTATGCGAGGTGGGCGACAGTGGTGGCAGGTGGTAGCGGTGGTGGCGGTTGATAGCGATGACAGAGGTGGGTGGCGACGACGGCGGCGGTGATCGGAGGTGGCAGCGGCGATGGTGGCGGCCATGATCGAAGGTGAGTGGTGGCGGTGATCGAAGGTTGCAACGGCGATGGTGGATGGCGGCGGTGCCGGGGATAGAGCTGGGTGGCGGGGGTGGCGGGTGACGGCGGTGGCGGGTGGCGGCGGTGGCGGGTGACGGCGGTGGCGGGTGGAGGCGAAGGCGGGTGACGGCGGCGGATGACATTGGTGGTGGGTGGTGGCAACGGTAGTGAGTTGTGGTGTTGTTAATGAAGGGTGAAGAGAGAATGAAATGGAAAAAAAACAGAGGGGAGGGATGGAATGATTTTGAGGGAATGGAATGCATTTTGGAATGGGCGATTCCATTCCATCGACCAACCAAATACTATTTTCTTTATAAACTTTGTATATAAATGATGGGTAATTTGGTAAATATACATTTTGTTTTATTTGGAACTATTATTATTTGACCCGACTTAAATCGAATAGCCAACCTGACCAGACCTGAAACATAACGATAGGAAAAAAATTTTTGGGTCTCATCACTTTACGCCCCCTCGAAACTTTTTGTCAAGGCTCCGCCACTTAATACATTTCCTTAGGACTAAATTGTAATTTCCTCCCCTAATTTTAAGACGACAGCCCAATCGACATACCTTTTTCCCATATTCTTCATCCTTATCTCCCAAAATTGCCCCCAATTCAATATCTTTAGCCTACATGATTCTTACACAACGAACTATTCAACAGTCGGTGTACATTGAAGACGCCAACTGATGAAAGTGTAAATGGAAGACGCCAATTGATGATTGAAACGGTGGCAACAGTTATAAATATGATCAATGATCAATTAGGTTTGATGATTGAAATCAACTCTTGATATTGAAGATGTTCAATCTGATTTGGTTTTGAAATACGATTAGCGTGGATAGGTAATGGTTTCTGACTCTCTTCAATCAAACTTATATGAAGTGACTATTGTACTTCTTCATCCATTTACATTTTTGGGTTCTTATTTTTTTGAATTAGGGCTCATTTGATTTGTTGATTATGATGGACAACATTCAATTGCATGCTGAATTTTAGTTTGAATTAATGGCGTAATTGCTGCCCACTTGAAAATACTGAAGAGCCCGGAAAAGCTTCTTCTAGGATTTTTGGCTAGGAGTTGATACTCTTGAATATAACATCGCCTTTTTTTAATTTCATATAAAGATTGCATTGTTTTGCTATTAAATAGTTTAAGAGGTTTCATTTTCATGGTTCAGTGAAAAATCTTCGCATCAATGCTAAGAAGTTCGAGTTCCAGGCTGAGATATCTTGGCTTATGGACATAGGCTGAGGTATTTTGGCTTATGGACATCCTTGTCAACTCTCTTAACAATATTACAGTACCAAGGGCATTTACTTGAGGGAATTAATGCATCTGATGTAAGCTTTTGTTCAATTTTTTTTTTATTATTTGGAGCCCCAGTTAAGTGTGATTTGGCCGACCCGAAGCTGACACGGTTAGCTAAACATGTTAATAGGTTCGACCTCTTACTGACCCAAACCTGTTTAGACTAAACCAAATACCCGTGAATTTCGAGTTAGTTTCATGTCGTATTTTCGTGTCAATATTTTCCCTTAATCTTTTTTCGGTGTGACAGAGAGAAACGGATGTATTGGCTCTTCTATCTAGACTCGATTTGCAAAGCATCCATTTTACAGATTCACCCAGGTTTACTCTCTTTAACCCATCATCAGATTCTCCCTTACATTAAATCTATATGAGCTCGTGCGTGCGGGCATGCCTGTATGTGTTTGTTTTTCATGTACAGTGTTATGCAATTTAATTTGGTTTTTTTATGTTGGGTCATTGGATGTAAATCAAAGTGGTCATTCTTGGGAATTTTTGTTGGATTTTTTTTGCTGATACCATCTTTCTATATCTGTTATTTGTCGTTTTTCGCTTGATTTTTTAGTATTTTGGTGATATCAGTGCAGCGGAACTTTTTGGTACTTGAATTGCACTGGTGCATCCGTGTTGGGCAGTTCTTATTGTTACTTAACTCTCGCTCTCACAAGACACAACATCTAAAGTGGGTATATGTGTTTTTGCAGCCTGTGTCAAATGGTTCGGGTCAAAACGGGTTGGCTCAGAGAGGGTTTTTTATGTTGGTTAGTGCTGGCAGCGGTTGTGTCATCATGTCAACATCGACTGGTAAGTGACCCTCCTTGCTCTAACATAATTGTAGTCCTTTGGTGGCGCTATATTTTGCGTTTCCCTGTGTAAATTTCAGCTCCCCCTTCTTGTCCTTTTCCATTTCATTCTTCATCTAGCTTTCTTTAATGAAATGGTGAATCATGTTTACTTATTGTTTTAAGTAAATTAGAATGATCTCTACCTATATGACTGTAGTTAAATTTTGAAGACAAAGACGTATGGTCTAAACCAAAATGACTTTTAGCCAGGTGTATAGCTCTCACTTACTGTTTAAGTAGATAATATTGTATTTTTGGCGCTTTAAAAGTGTAGGGGTTTTGGAGCGCTTGGTAAACTTTTGGCGCTTTTCCAAGCTTGCAAATTGTTATATCAAAAAAGTAATAAAGTAATAAATTTGTCTGGTACTATTGCGTCTCTGAAGTTCAGCTCTCTTCGTGTTCCACTTGTTTATGGAGCAAATGTATTTTGTGTTTTGTAGAGGGGGCAATCTTGACCTAAAGCCTTCCAAGTGGGTCACTTTGGGTTGCTTTTTAAATTATATGGGTTGGTTTGGGTAAGATATTTTCACTCAATGGGTCAAAATGGGTCAATTAAAATTCCATCTCATATATTCGGGTCAAGATGGGTCGACAACTTCAAAGAAATGGATCAATGGGGGTTGGTGTCTTAAAGAAATGGGACAAGTTTCGGATTGAAACGGGTTCGGTTCGGATTGAGTTTCGGGCAGCTGGGACTGGTTTTGGATCGGAACGTAGTTGGTTCTGATCGGATTTCGGGTCGGCACGGGTTTCTGCACGGGACGGGTTTCGGGCCGACATGAGTTTTCGAACGGACGAGTTTCGAGCCGGGACACGAGACGGGTTTTTTTGTCTCGTTTTGGATGCTTTCTTCGTTTGATTTTTTTAGTTTTTTTGTTTCGTTTCGGTTCAGTTTTGGGTTTTTTGTTTCGTTTTGGTCGCTTTTTTCATACGATTTTTCAGTTTTTTTTTCAGTTTTCGTTTTGTTTCGTTGCATCTCTTTACTTTACCAGGCCTAACTCCCGTGATTTCAAAATCGGAAAATACCACCGACCCGGACCCATTTCAACCTGACAAAATTGCCCCTTGATGTACAATATCTCTTTAAAAAAAACCATTTTTTACCAAACCGACCCAACCCGGCCCGAAACCCGTTCTGACCCGGAACCGTTTCAACCCGAACTCGTTCTGACCCGAACCCGTTCCGACCCGAACCCGTTCCGACCCGAACCAAAACAACCCTTTTTATAACTGACCCTTTTTGACCCGGATCCGTTTTGACCCATGACCCAACCTGACCCGGCCCGACCCGTTTGCCAGGTCTACCGACACAGAAGCCAATTGGGAGAAAATTATTCTCAATTTCAAAAAGGAGCTTGCTGCAGAGGAGGAGAAGGAGAAATTGAAGCTGGCGTTTGATGTGGTCAATAGTAGGGGCTGCGGTAGTAGTGGAATTGAGGAGAGAGATGGGGTTAGGGTTAGGGTTAGGGTTAGGGCAAAGTTTTCGGTTCCGCTCTCACGGAGGGAGATGGAGTTGGATTTTGAGGATATGGGAGAACGGCGGTTGCCCAGAAAGCCCAAGAAGCGGCCCAAATCTCTTCAGAATCAGTTGGATGTAAGTGTTTTGATTATTATTGATTTGATTCATGTTAGTTGATGGGTTTGTTATAGCATGTAGAGAAATTATTTTGTAGATGTAAATGAAGTATTATATATTGAAAGATTCTGTAGTTGTAATCAGGGTTTGTTAACATAGATTGCTATTACATTGATACCCGCAGAATTCGACTAAATTAACAGTATGTATTGGCTATTTGGTAACTGAATCATTGTTTCTGCAAAATGTTAATGGGGAAGAAGTTATTATAGAGTAATGTAGGCAGTGCCCTCTGGGTATATCCGCTTGATTCATTGAAAGCTATGTTGTAAAAGCGCCTAGGCACACTCAAGGCGCATAGGCCGAGCCTGGAACGGCTCTAAGCACTTAAAAATGAGAGCTTTTTTTAAATAAGACGAATAATATAAATTACCTTTTTAGGGGTTTTAGAGATATTTTAGGCTTGTTTAAGGCTACTTCAGGATGTTTTAGGGCTGTTTAGGACTTGTTTATGGTTCGTTTAGGATCTTTTAGGCGTTTCAGACAACTTTTAGCCTGAATTTGGCTGGAAATTGCGCCTCAGCGCCTAAAAGTGCGCTTCTCCAGTCGCAACCCACTTACTGCGCCTAGGCGCGCACCTCATGCGCTTTAAACAGCGTAGATTCAAAGTGGCTTTTTTTTTTTTTAACTTGCATTTCTTTGAGAACTTTGTACATATACGAATTTATAATAACAAGTCAAGGTTACATATTTCGGTTTCAAAAGCTTCTAAAGTTTATTGATAACCTTTGTTACCTTATGTTCAAAGTTTAAAAGATGCTATTCGTTCGGCCGCTGATGTGATGCAGGCAATTATATTCTTAATACGATCTTAGTGACAAAGGTTAGTTGAAACTCTTTTGAGGCCCATTTTTCAGTTGTGTGAAACTTTGGATATCTTAATTGTTGATAACTTGATAGCACCCAGTTAATTCTTTTTTCCTTTTATTAATTAAAGAGTAAGGATACATAGGCCTAAAAAATCAATAGGCTCCATTTGCTTGGCCATTTTATAGCCTTTGATTTTCTGCGCCGAGTCAAATATAACTTAGTTTTTTTATCTTTTCATTTGTGATCTTAAAACTTGTTTAAAATTAGCCCTTGCCATCGTTGCAACCTATATATTACATTGATCTTGGTGCCATCGTTGAACCTATATATTACATTGATCTTGGTTCACAAGTTCCTCTTTGTCTGTCATTTTAAAGGGTGGTTTAGACTTGTATAATCAATTGTATATTTTTCAACTACA
Organism: Helianthus tuberosus; assembly: GCA_030545235.1. Taxonomy (NCBI): domain Eukaryota; kingdom Viridiplantae; phylum Streptophyta; class Magnoliopsida; order Asterales; family Asteraceae; genus Helianthus; species Helianthus tuberosus. The sequence continues at coordinate 8,502,197 of CM060396.1, read as the reverse complement.
ATTTTGTTAAAAAATTAATGAAAGTAAATAAAAGATATTTCTTCATGCCATCGTGGCCTTAAGCTTGGAATCTTCGAGTTGTTTTTATTTTGAACGGCTCGATGGCGCGACTCCATGGTCGGCTCTGTGGCTCGACTCAATGGCTTGTATGTATGTGTGTGTATTTATTATATTCTTTAGAAATGTGTTAATATTTTTTTAATCTTTGTCTCTTTTATAAATATTAAAAAAAAATTTAAGAAAAAGTTGACGAGCCGGCTTGATTAGGCTCGAAGTTTTTATGAGCCGAGCTTGAGCTCAACTTTTCAACTCAAAAAATAAACGAGCCGAGCTCGAGCTCGACTTTTTAACTTGAAAAAATAAACGAGCCGAGTTGAGCTGGCTTGTTTAAGTTTAAGTTCGAACTCGAGCTTAAGCCGTAAGAGAATCTGAAACATGTCAATAATTGTTTGTTTAGGAATTGTCGATCATGTTTGGTAACCGGTCTATCAAACATATTCCTGTTCTTTTATACTAACCTAATTTTGTAATTTATATTATATAGCAAAGAGTGGGGGACGGTTAAGTCTTCAGGATCATCCCTTTATACAAAAAAACAGTTGCTCCTAGGTAACGAAATCGACCGTTAATAGCTTCTGTTCTTTGTTCGAACATTATGTACTTTAAAATTGGTTAAAGGAGTGTTGGCTATTACGGTATGTGTTGAATCGATGATAATTTGAAACTTGAAAGCATCTAGTAGTTTCTACGGACAACTTTTTATAAATTCTATTGCAAAGTGTTGACTCCGCCGCAACGCGCGGGTTTCCCACTAGTATTATATAATGATCGATCTATCATTGATTTACTTAATATTAATTCACAATGTCGGTTCGTGTGTGCAAGGGCGTAGGATAGTGGGGGCGGGAGGGGGCGGCCGACCCCCCGAGCTTTTCGCTCAGTGTATGTAGTTTTCGTATAGAAATTTTTGGGTATATACGTTTTCGACCCTCCGTTTTATAGAAATTTTTGGGTGTGTACGTTTTCCACCTCCCGGTCGGAAATCTCAAGCTTCGCCACTGCGTGTGTGGGGTACTATTCAATAAATATTATTTGTTTTTTTTTAATTTCAGTTTCACCAATTATATTATAAAAAATATACGTTTTTAACATTTATTTTTCATTAAGTTTTATTTTTGCTCAATAACTTACGTTTAAAAAAAGTCATGTTAAATAAACTATTTATCAACATTTAAACAAAAATTCTGTTTGGAGTTGTATTCAAATATAACATTTTTTAGTATTGTAAGCTACTACATCAACACGAACCAAACACATGCCAACATTGGTACCTCTCTCATTATTCGGTTTAATATTTTCGGTTGAAGTAAGACACATGAGTACCGTAACAAACACCATAACGGACTCTATTGGACGAGTCATCACTCATCAAGTCATCATACCAAAACATTCCTAAAATCTCTATGACACCCCCAAAAGTATAGTAACAGGATCAAAAGTTAGTGATTAGTTAACGACTTGGTGACAGAACACACTAAGTGTTAAGTTGGGGTGACGTGCGTCAAAGTGATATTTGAGGGTGGCAACGGCCAATAGCCAATAGTTGAGTGTGATAAAATCTAATAACCCTTTTATCAATGTTATTGTAACAATACTGTTTTTGTATGATAGTCAATATACTAAAATTGAAAAAAAATATATATCAAAATAGAAAAAAAGTGTTTGTGGAGAACCAACCCAATTTTGGCCCGTATAAAAATGTCGTTCCAACTCTTAACTTATTTTGACCCTTCTTGTATCCTCCTCTACAAATAACATACCATTGTTGCTTACACATACGATAGTAGCACAAAAGGGGAGCAACAACTAACAAAAACGATATACGAAACCTGGTAGTATATGATGTGAAGTTTTATAGGATAATAAAGAAAAATTTATTACAACTTTTTTGGTAGACTGCAATAATGTTGCTAAAGCAAACTGGAAATGGTAACAAAATGTGGACCCAATAATGTTGAAACTGAGATCTACTAATAGTTGTTGATGACCCTTGAAACAAAATCTAGGAAGATATACCAGCAACACTAATGCCCAGGTCAACTATTAATGATCCCATACAATCTGAATATTAGAGGACTGTGAATCATACATGATCTTAAATGTCTTTGTATCTTCATATTCGTCATCCCAACACTCTGAGTAATCGATTGGGTTTTCGTTTAAATCACCTGTTTTATTTTTACTACGAACAAGTTCCACATTAAGACCACCCTTGTTAGTCTGAAATAAAATATTTTTAGCGTATGTAGGATTCAACCATGGGATGTGCCGCAATGAATTAAAGGGTACATAACCCACCCTTTCATACTCGCATTGTTCCCAATCTTCACCCGACTCTTCAGAGTAATCATATGTGGACGTCTCCTGCTTAACATCTATGACATGACTAAACCCATCGTCAATATGACCACGTAAGAATAATAAAAGTCCACTAAAGTCATTGTCCCAGTTGCTTGGAAGTTGCAATGTAACTAATCTCGTAAAAATACGTGGCGATGGTTCAACCGCGGGAAGTAAGACACTCATAAAGCGATCTTTAGCTGCATTTCCCTGCCACGTTTTCATTCCAATTATGATGAACACTATTATTATATTGTAAATTAAAAAATGATTGAACTTCAAAAACAAGATAAAAGTTATACCTCAAGCATAGAATGTAATACCCTCTCACCACCAATCAACTTATAACAACCCCAAAGTGAGACTTTCCACAACCATTTATAGTCTGATAAATCTCTTACAATTTCAAGTGAGCGACAACCATTTGCTTTGAGAATAGCTATGCTTGATGGGAGGTCTGGCAATTCTACAAGGTTCCAGCAGTTTGACAGATCGAGAAACTTGAGACCTGGGAGTCGTCCAACTGACGGTGGAATTATTTCTATACCAGTCCAACTCAAATCAAGGGTTTCCAATCTATCCATGTTCGACTGGATATCCGGAAACTGTTGAAGTTGTTTGCACTCACTGAGATCAAGAGTCTCCAACATTTGCATCTGTATGATGGGTGGAAAGCTTTTAAGTCCTGAACAGTCGCTCATATCCACGAAAACAAGCCTTTTGTGATATCCAATTGATGGATGAATCTCTTCTAAACTCTCACAACGTGATAAATACAGTTCTTCAAGACATGGAAGGCCTTCAAAATCTGGTGTCGTGATTAGGTTCTTTGAATCATGGAGATCAAGAACTTTCAACTTTGGTAGACTCTGTTTCAAGAAAAGTAGAAAAAGTCAAATAATAAATAATTAAGTATACAACAATTTCCTTTCACATTGGCATACTTGTTGCCCATGGACCATTGATCTTAATATCTTATAATAACAACCTATGCTCTGTAACATGCAAAGTATATTCCAATTTCTTAAAACATAATATAGTCTAAAAGTCTCCTCAATCCTCGCCCAAAACTTCACGCTCAGAATATTGTTATATTATAGACAACTTGTAATATTAAATTTATTACCTCTGGCAATATCATCAAAAGTTTCTTTAAAGCATTTGGCATGCGTATAATGTTGACTATACATGAAACTACTGAAACTAAGCTAATTTGTCTTTAATCTACAGAGACGGTATGATATGTATTTCTCTTAATGAAATATGCAATATACACCTCTGTTTGTAGCTTAATGAAATATGCAATATACACCTCTGTTTGCCAGACAATTGATCATTAGGCAGGAGCTTTTGATTTATACCCAAACTTTACCATCTTAATATCTTATGATAACAGCCTCTTTAACATGCATAGTAAATTCAAATTGCCTAAAACATCATATCATTTTTACATCATATCGTTGATAATTTTCATCAATCTTTGCCCAAAAATCTCCATTCAGAATATTACATTTCAGACACTTTGTTAATTTATTAATTTTTGGCCATATCATCAAAAGTTTCTTTAAAGCATTCAATCTAAATTAAGCTAATCGACCTCTAATTTATAGAGAAAGTATGATATGTATTTTTCTTAATGAAATATTTATTTACACCTCTACTTATAAATGTGTCAAATACCTATGTTCATTTTATAATTCATTTCACAGTTTTATTGCAACGATTTGTGAAACAACAATATTTATCTACCTTATACCCATGCCAGAGTTCTTTTTGTTGGCTCCATTGCAACTCTAGAAGACCAAGCTCTGTTGGCTGAAAATTTGATGGGAATAAAGATGCCGAATAATTATATAAATGAATCCACCGAAGTTTCTTCATGTTTGCAACAACATGAGATAGACCTGGATGTTGGCAAGTAGTTGTTCTCAAAGCTAATACTTCAGTTTCCTGTGTTAATTAAACAAGGGAACCAAATTGTGTCAGTAACGTTATACACAAGTGTCATTTGATGCAGATATATATGAAATATTTTATTGCAAAGTTAATTTAACCATTGGCACTGCATCTGCCCCCATATGACAGAGGTATGCAATATCTTCCATCTTCCAAATCCTGCTATACTTTTCAGGATTATTAGGGTGTGCCCCTCTAACAATGTAGTGAGCCATTTCTTCTACCAAGTCATGCATATCAAATATTTTACCGCCAAATACTCCATTTGAAACTTTTATGAGAGACTTTTGAACCAACACCTTCACCCCTATACGAGGGTGTAAATTACAAGCATCAAGCACCTCCATTGCCTCATCCATGTCTCGTCTCATCCAAAAACAAGCAATATCTAAGAATAATTTTTGATGGTCGGGTTCAAGTCCATCATAACTTATTTTGAGTCTTTCGGTGACTTTAACATTTGGGATGCATTTTAACTTAGCCAATGCACTCTCCCACTCATGGTTGTCTTTGTCATATAGAAAAGAACCTAGAATTTCAAGTGCTAATGGGAGCCCACTAGCATAAGAAACTACATCTTTTGAAAGCATCTCGTAATCTTCTATAGGTTTATCTTTCCGATATGCATGTTTGTTGAAGAGCTCCATAGCCTCGTCTTGTGATAACAAACTCACTTCATGTATCGTGTCTGCATGGCGGGTTAGCAAATGTTCATCCCTCGTTGTAATTATTATCCTGCTCCCCTCACCAAACCAAGCATGCGATCCGGCTAGAGCCTCAAGTTGCTTAAGGTCATCAACATCGTCAAGAACAACTAATACGCTTTTATTATGTAACCTTCTTTCGATCATCCTTCTTCCGTCTATCTCACTCCCAACCACAACGTCTTTTGTTTTCAAAACAAGTGAGAGAAATTTTTCTTGCAACTTTGTCAAACCATTGCTTGATTCTTCACGAATATTTTCAAGGAGGCAGTGAGCTTCAAATTGGTGAGAGATTTCCGCATAAGCGGCAGATGCGAGAGTAGTCTTACCACCACCCCCAACTCCCCATATTCCAATAATGCGTACACCACCTGACTCCATTTTCAACTTTGATTTCAGATCCTGTAAGCGTGTCTCTATTCCAATGAAGTCTTTATTGGCGTTTGTAAATAGTGAAGACAACCTACTAGAAATTGTACCAACAATTTCTTTGATGCATTTTGCTTCGTGACTGCGCGATGGATAAATAGAAATAATTAGAATTCAGAACATGCTCGCACTCCCTTAATGAGGTGAGGGTCTCATTAATTCAGAAAGTACTGGTAACCACTACCAGCTTCAGCCTTTCGATCAATAATTATATTTATAAAACAGCTCCCATAAATTAAACACTTTTTTAACACTTCCTTCTGTGTCTTATAAACTAAATAACGCCTTAAATCTACTTACAAATGTGAAAAACTAACTTATTACGATAGTAACTACTTTTTCATAAACCTGGCTACTCCCAACTTGTTTGACCCTTTGATTGTTTTCTTATTTTATGCAAATATCTTCAGCATAACAATGTTTAAAAAAAGGAGAGAACATTACCTGTTTTGAAAGTCATTGATGACCCATCCAGAAAGTTTGCCTGCCATTTCCAGAGCTTTTCTCCATGATTCAACTTTGTGCTTATTTTCCTTCTCATGTTTTGTAAATGCTTCTCCATATTGCCCCTTTTGTTTTCTCACATCAGAGGGATCTACGTGATAAAATACGGGTATCACTATTTGCCCTCTCGTGTCCATGCACTCCATAATATGTGCAAGCTCATCCAAGCACCAAGATGAATCCGCATAGTTTTTAGAGAATACAATAACGGCTATCCGTGATTCCTGGATCGCCTTCAAGAGGGCTGGACCGATCGACTCACCCCGAGGAAGTGTTTCGTCATCCTTGTACGTTTGGATTCCTTGTTGTACAAGAGCCGCATAGAGATGATCCACAAAGATCTTACGGGTGTCTTCTCCCCGAAAGCTCAAAAATACGTCATAATTCCATGATTGAGAAATAGAGGCAGGAACTGAGTGAGAAGCGGACGAAGAAGATGCCGCGGATCTGTAAATCGAATTTGTTTGGAATTAGTGAAAGAAAAAGAGATGTGGTATTGAGTATTTAAAAAAAAAATCATTGATCGGTTATGCAACAACGTTGATCACAGAAGATATAACCAGCAGATCAACTGAAAACCTTAACATATGTTATCAATTTTGACTTTACCAAGTCAACGTATATGCATTCACAGCGTCTAAGAACAAAATAAGACATACCCAACATCATGTTTAGCTGATAAATTACAGAAGAAAATATTATAATCTCACAGGAAATTAAACATTTTCCCCAAAAGTGAAGCATGAATATTATTTTTTTTTTCAAAAAGGAAATAGATAGGCACTAAAGTAATATTAAATCAAGGATAGAACACCTGTCTTCTTCGGAAGACGTTGGGCTGTGTTGTTGATGGTGATCGGAGGAGCCTCTAAAGAAAACGGAAACCATGTAGTAGACGGTGACACCGGTGGCGAAGAGAGTAAATAAAGTATTTGGAGAGAGTCCCGTGTTGGCGCTTGTGTTTTCTTTGACAGTCTCCATAAACTCAACAGCCATTGTTCACGATTGTTGTAATGGTCTTGTGGTTCTGGTTCTGGTTCATCGACTAGTGTAGTGTGTGTATGTGTGAGTTTAGGTAGGTACAAACCTTATCCCTACTGTGCGTCTTTTACACAATACATGTGGATGATATTAGTCGAAGGTTCTTGTATCCCTTTATCTTTTTTGACCTTTATCTTTCTTTGACCAATTATTATTATATCTCAAGGGTAAGAACTCCTGTAATGGGGCATGATAAATAATTTTTTTCTCCAATAGCGTCCTGTACACCACGACGAGCGGCGTTATGGAGGTTTTTTTTTATGGGTGGCACCATGCTTATAACGGCGCTATATGTGTTTGATTTTTAACCTTTGGCCAATCAAGAAAGAGCCTAGGGTTTTTATAATTAATTAATAAAATTGAAAATTAATATTAGGTAATGATGGATAAGGGTTTTATGACTACGGGCTCTAGTGATATAACGCCCCTGTGTGACGTGGCACGACACGTGTCGCATAACGCCCACAAAAAGGTTTTATGACTACGGATGGAAGCTATCTTAGCCTTACACGTGACAAGGTAGAAAAACAAGGAGGAAGAGTATTTTGGTCCATCATAGATTAGTTTCAAATCTAAAAAACCATGTACGTCTTTTATCTTTATTGTTTATCTCACCCTCACCCTCACCACCACCCACCAACTCCACCGCCACCGTTACCGTCGTCGGCCTACCGCCCACAAGCATCAAAGTTGTCTGATTTGTTGCTTCAAATTGAAGCGATACGATGTTCGTGTTCATAGATCTAGGGTTTCTGCAGCAACCGTTTGGTCCTCCTGTAGTAATTCAATGTTCGTGTTCGTAAATCTTCTTCGTTAAACCAGAAGGCTCCATTAAAAAGAGAGTAGTTGCAGCACCTTCATCTTGTCCAGGATCTTTAAAGAAAAAGAAAGTGGCAGACACCTCTAGGAACCTTTTAAGGAGGAATTTGTCACCAAAAGTCAAGAAGTGCAGTCAGAAGGATGGTCAACCAATAATAGGGAGTAGATTATTTGATTTGTTTGATGAAAATAATTTATATTGATCACAAAAGGATAAAGTTGCTAGCCCCGAAATCACTCTGCAATTGATAACCCACTTGCTTTCAAAGCTTGGAAATTTGTGAGATATTTACACTTTACTTCCTCTTCTTCATCCATTGTTCCTTATTATTCATTGTAAGACTTTCTTTGGAAATTAAAGCCCTTGGATCAAGCTGAGATTAAATCTCAGCCATTTAAAATACCCAAAACCTTCTAGAAGGAGCAGTTACCTAAGGTGTGTTGACCTGCTCATCCAACTTTCTAGGAAGACTATTGGCCACGATCTCTCTATTCAAAAAACATTAATTACCAAAACACTACACAACCCACGTTCTATCTTTTGAAACCATATTAAAATAAATACAAAACTTAATTAAAAGCTATAAATTGTGTGAAAAGCCTCCTGCACAAAAAAAAAAACATAAACTGTTAATATAACGAAGTGTAAAACAAGTATCTTAAAAGCATAAATATTTTAATAAAATTACTTACAAACATGTTTATTGCCAAAAAATCAGATTTTTTTATACTTACCATAGACAATGAGCTTTGTTTAATGACAACAATTATGACACCACCGACTGTACCTGTTTAAAAACAATGTCAGGTTAAAAGATACATTCTTAGGAAAAAAAAAATAATAATACTCATGTAAAGGTCCAACCCTGTAACATTGCTAAATGTAATTATACAACAGAAAAATGATTAATAATACAAGTATTATTAATACTTTTTAATATTATAAAAAAAATTATGTTGTCCTAATTGAGATGTGAAAAGAAAAAACTACCCAAAAGTACCATAAAACCAAAATATTCAAACTATCTGCAGTAGAAGCAGTTTGTTTTCAATTTAAAACAAAAAAATGTGGTATAAGTTTGAAAATTTTGGCAGTTTTTATTGTGGGAAAATTTTGGCAGTTTTTATTGTGGGAAAAACGTGGGTTGCTTGGATTACACGTGGCAGTATGTTGTTGTTTTCACGTGTCATTTACACATCTATTTAAAGAGACAAATGTGAAAAAAAAAATCATGACCTTGTCCTCTCAAGACACACAAACCCGTATTTACTTCTTTTGTTCAGACCTGCAAGCAAAATTGTGTGAAGATACTGATAAAAAACACTTCATAATTCAAATGTAAGTTTTGTTGTAAACCCTTAAAGTGCATAATGTTTCTTTTTTTTTTTACGTCTGAAGTGGTAGCTTAGAATTTGTTTTTATTTTTTTTATTATCTAAGATGGAACCGACCTACAAATGTAGAACGCAGAACCAATGTGAATGTCAACGAGCAGATCACCACGATTCAAACACCTGGAAGACATGATCGAAAAACTGTTAAAGAGTCAAAACAACCCAAGTTGGTTAACTTAAATTCAAGTAGCTTTCATTCCTGTACCTATTTTTTATATTGAAAAAGGATTCTAAAAAAACAAATATATATATATATATATATATATACACATATATATGGTAGTTTTTATAGTTGCACCTATTTTTATTAAATTGAACATGGGGTGTGGGTCAGTACACCAAGGAGTGGTTGTTATTAATTGTTAATCAATATATAAATGATAATGAAAAAGATATAATTCCAATAGAATAATGTAAAATAGCACAAATTTAAGACCGGGTAACTGACCCTGTTATCATTATGTTTGGCGTGAACTTGCACTAGCTCAATCTCCTTACAAGGCTAACTACAGTCATCATATTATCCAGGCCACTAGCCCACTCTGTTATCAAGTGGCCAATTCCATCTGTTTAGCCCACTAAAAGCTTAGTTTATGCACCAGAAAACTAAATATAAAATAATTCCTATAAAATACATTAGAAAAAGTACCTCAATGTTTGATTCAGTAATTATATTATATAAATCATAATCCTAAAGCGTTTTTATGTAGTAAATGTAATATTTTTATTATTATTACTACAATTATTATTATTAAAACTAAAATGTAATATTATTATGAATGTATTATTATTATTTTTTTTTTCTTATTATTATTATTACAAAAACATATACCTATCTATTTGTTAATAAAAAAATAAAATAAATAGTATATGTATAAAATGTAACTATTAATATGATTATTATGACAAAATACCTATTAGTATACCTTCATATATCTCTTTAAAGTATTGAAAACTGAGCAAAGTGTTTACAAAAACCTCTCATATGTTACCGTCTTTAAAGAACACAATTATAACTACTTTGGATTCTCTTACAAAAACCTCTCATATGTTAACACCTTCATTATAGATTAGTAAACCATCATAGCCATTTTGAACTCTCTTATTAGAATACTTACAAAAACCATTGATATGTTAACACCTTCATTGAAATTGAAAATTGAAAATACAACAAAGGGAAACAACAAATGAACAATTATTACTAACTAAATACTAGGAAGAATAATTATTAAGGCAACTGACCTAATTTGCTTTTTGCCTTCTTCAACATTCTGAAACCCCTTACCTTTTCAAACTGCGATGAAATACTTCTTTGAATTCCTGTGTTGTTATCAAATTAGCGATATTCCCAAAATGATTAACGAAAACCCTAAAAAATGCGAATCAGTTAGACTGACTTAAATCAGCAAATGAACATAACATACCAAATTCTACATCAATAACCTATCATATGGAACAGTAGAACACTTACCTTGCCACCACCCTCAACCGAGTTCAGAAGCGGCAACGTTGACGAAGGCAGACAAATCCACCGTGGCCACGCCACCTAAGGTGCCATGCCATTCCTTTCGTCACACTCAGATCTCTCTCTAAGAGTCTCGATTTGAACACACACACATGTGTTTCTATGGTTTAATCTCATAATTCAGAGAGAGAAAGTAGGTATGAAGTTAGAGAGAGAAAGAGAGTGTCAAAATAACATGGATCCATAACCAGAAACTTTATATTTCACTCTATAACAATTTTGATACAAAGAACAAGAAACTAAACTGAAGAGACCTCTCAACTCACACGCAGATCATCAACACGATGATCTGCACTCTCTGATCTATATTACGAACAATGATCTTAACACAAGAACAGCAAGATTAACAAACCCTAAGAGAGAGAAGGAAAGAAACGAGGAGAGAGAGATGATTCTGGAAGGGAAGACTATTTGCACACTTGGTGTGTAGATAGTCAGCCTAAAAGGGGCTTTTTTGTCCTATATGCACACCCTGCAGTGTCGAGCTGTGACCAAAGCGCGGGGTTTTGATCCGGTCAACCAGAAAAAGACTGACAGGTGTCTGACGGGTCTGTTGACCGTACTAAAACACCGAGCTTTGGCCGCGTTTTGGTCCTGTCAACCAGACATCCTGTCAGTCTTTTGTCTGGTTGACAGGACCAAAACGCAGCCAAAGCTCGGCGTTTTGGTCCGGTCAACAGACCCGTCAGTCTTTTGTCTGGTTGACCGGACCAAAACGTCACGCTTTGGCCACAGCTCGACACTGCAGGGTGTGCAAATAGGACAAAAAAGCCTTTTTTGGTGTGCATATAGGCATTTGGGTGTGCCAATACGTACAGTGAGTGCCAATAGGTACAATGTGTATATACAGCCTTTAGACTAAAGGGTATGGAGAGGATGGGCTTGGAGGGGATGAGCCGCCACGTAGGCTAGGCTTGAAGGGGATGAACCTAGGGGGTGGGGGATGAACCCCTTTATATATATATATATATATATATATATATATATATATATATATATATATATATGTATGTATGTATAGATGTATGTGTGTTAGGAGAGAGGAGAGAGGCACGGCTAACCCGGTTGTGGGGAGCCGCTTGAGCCGGGCCGGACATGAGGGGGGTGGTGTGGGGGACCGGCGCCGGTCCTAGCCGGCCCCCATACCCATTAGCCTTAAAAAACAGTCAACAGTCTTCAAGCCTAACAGCAAAGTCTTTATTCCCAACAGCTAAGCCCAACAGCAAGTCTTTATTTAAGCCCAAGTTGTATTCCTCAAGAGTAAACTGCTAAATTCGTCCCTGAGGTTTGACTCAAAATGCTAGATCAGTCCAAAATCAAGTTTTGTTGCTAAAACAGTCCCTGAGCTTAGTTTCTGTTGCTATTTCAGTCCAATAAATTAACACCGTTAGAACCTCCGTTAATGAATGGGTAAAACTGCTAAATTCGTCCCTGAGGTTTGATTCAAGTTGCTAGATCAGTCCAAAATCAAGTTTTTTGAATTTATTAATTATAAACTTATTTAGGTATATAATTTTTCTAGACTTGCATTAATTTTTTGAATTTGTTAATTATAAACTTATTTAGATTATAAACTTATTTAGGTATATAATTTGCAAGTCTAGAAAAATTATTTGTTAGTTATTTTGATTATTATTATTATTATTATTATCATTAAATGTTTACTAATTATATACTTAAGTATTTAAATAAGATAATACTTAATTTAAATAAAATTAGTTTTAAAAATATAAATGTAGCTTTTTTGAAGAGCGCAATTTAACCGGCCCAGCCTTAAATGCTGATTTTATTTTGATGTTGTTATTGTTGTTGTTGTTACCATGTAAATATTTAGTATTTATTTAAGGATTTAAATAAGACAACAGTTAAATTAAACAATATTTAGTTATGAAAAATACAAACATTATATGTAAATTTAAATATTAAGAAATTAACATAATTTTTATTTATTTTTATTTAAATCATAATATTTAATGTTTAATATTTATCAATTATTTTAATTTAATATTTGTATTATAAAGTTCTTATATTCATTTTTTCTACTTAATTAAGTGGTTTCGTATTTAATAATACTTATCATTCAGGTGAGATCGGACAACATGTCGTGCCAGAACAAGTCTCATAAAAAGGATTATTTTGGTTTGAGTCAAAATACTGGTTTGACCCGAACCCGTTTTAAATCGTAATACTGGTTTGACCCGAACCCGTTTTGACTCAAACCAAAATAATCCTTTCATAACTAAATATTGTTTAAATTAACTGTTGTCTTCTTTAAATCCTTAAATAAATACTAAATATTTACATGGTAACAACAACAACAATAACAACATCAAAATAAAATCAGTATTTAAGGCTGGGCCGGTTAAATTGCGCTCTTCAAAAAAGCTACATTTATATTTTTAAAACTAATTTTATTTAAATTAAGTATTATCTTATTTAAATGGGAAATTGGTTTTTAATAAACCAACATTTGCTCCATTGGTAAATAATAATCCTACCTACAGAATTGGTAATTAATAATACTACGTTTCAATATGTTGGTACTCAATGGACCTCCGTTATTTTTTTTAACTGAAGTTAGTTTTTAAGTTTTATTTATTACACAAACAGTCCCTGTAGTTATAATTTACTAGTTTTAAGTTTTATTTATTACACAAACAGTCCCTGTAGTTATAAAAAAATTCATAAAAATAAAAAAAAATCTAAAAAATCAAAAAAATTCTAAAAAATTCTAAAAAAAATCAAAAAAATCATAAAAAATCATAAAAATTCAAAAAAATAAAAAAAAAACTCTAAAAAATCATAAAAATTCTAAAAAACATAAAAATCCTAAAAAAATAAAAAAAACTCTAAAAAATAAAAAAACCTCTAAAAAATAAAAAAAATTCAAAAAAAGCAAACGTTTCGACGCGAACCGTTTCGACCCGGACCGTTTCGACCCGTACCGGTGGTGGCGGTGCTGTGGTGGTGGTGGTGGTGGCGGTGCGGTGGTGGTGGTGGTGGCGGTGCTGTGGTGGTGGTGGTGGCGGTGCTGTGGTGGTGGTGGTGGTGGCGGTGCCGTGGTGGTGGTGGTGGTGGTGGTGGTGGTGGCGGTGCTGCGGTGGTGGTGGTGGTGGCGGTGCTGTGGTGGTGGTGGTGGTGGCGGTGCGGTGGTGGTGGTGGTGGTGGCGGTGCTGTGGTGGTGGTGGTGGCGGTGCGGTGGTGGTGGTGGTGGTACGCGTCGAAACGGTCCGGGTCTAAACGGTACGCGTCGAAAACGGTCCGGGTCGAAAACGGTCCGGGTCTAAACGGTACGCGTCGAAACGGTCCGGGTCGAAAACGGTCCGGGTCGAAACGGTCCGGGTCGAAACGGTTCGCGTCGAAACGTTTGCTTTTTTTGAATTTTTTTTTATTCTTTTAGAGTTTTTTTGATTTTTTAGAGTTTTTTTGATTTTTTTAGGATTTTTATGTTTTTTAGAATTTTTATGATTTTTTAGAGTTTTTTTTTTTGATTTTTTTGAATTTTTATGATTTTTTATGATTTTTTTGATTTTTTTAGAATTTTTTTGATTTTTTTAGAATTTTTTAGATTTTTTAGATTTTTTTTTATTTTTATGAATTTTTTTATAACTACAGGGACTGTTTGTGTAATAAATAAAACTTAAAACTAGTAATTATAACTACAGGGACTGTTTGTGTAATAAATAAAACTTAAAAACTAACTTCAGTTAATAAAAACTAACGGAGGTCCATTGAGTACCAACATATTGAAACGTAGTATAATTAATTACAAATTCTGTAGGTAGGATTATTATTTACCAATGGGGCAAAGGTTGGTTTATTAAAAACCAATTTCCCTATTTAAATACTTAAGTATATAATTAGTAAACATTTAATGATAATAATAATAATAATAATAATAATAATAATAATAATAATAATAATCAAAATAACTAACAAATAATTTTTCTAGACTTGCAAATTATATACCTAAATAAGTTTATAATCTAAATAAGTTTATAATTAACAAATTCAAAAAATTAATGCAAGTCTAGAAAAATTATATACCTAAATTAGTTTATAATTAACAAATTCAAAAAACTTGATTTTGGACTGATCTAGCAACTTGAATCAAACCTCAGGGACGAATTTAGCAGTTTTACCCATTCATTAACGGAGGTTCTAACGGTGTTAATTTATTGGACTGAAATAGCAACAGAAACTAGGCTCAGGGACTGTTTTAGCAACAAAACTTGATTTTGGACTGATCTAGCATTTTGAGTCAAACCTCAGGGACGAATTTAGCAGTTTACTCTATTCCTCAACCAATACAAACAAAAACAATTATTCAGTAAAATATAATAAAATGATGTATAATAAAAGTGTATGAGAATATTATTTCAAGAGAGAGAGAGAGAGCGAAGATCTGTGCATTTGTGAGTTGAAAATAAGCTTTAAACCAAAGCAAACCCACTAAATAACACATCAGTAACATCACCATCTGTGATGTCACACGTAAAGAATACAAAAGGTTTTACCACCTTCCAAGCTGCCAGCTGGCCAATATAAACATCAACTCTTCGATAAAACCAAATGAAGCACATTGTACAATTCTCATTGCATAGAATTTTCACTAATTTATACTATATAAATAACTACTTTTAACTAAAAAAGTTGCACCCAATAGAAAGGTAATGTTATTTCAGAAACTAAACATTGTAGATAATTATTAAAAGACAAATTATTTGTGAGTAAAATACAAAAGTTTGGTTTTGAACACCTTAACTCATATTTTACCCTACACAAAACATTTTAAAAGTAAATATTGGAAATACTTTTATTTTTAAAAGAAAATTGCTATTAATCATGCTTATATGTAAATTTGTTCTTTTATGAGGTGATATTTTTTCAGTACTATTTTAAAATCTTTAAAGCACAAATCTCGCATGAATACGGCCAAAATGAAACACTAAGGGCCTGTTTGGTTGGCTCTGAATGAAACCATTCAGAGGTCCACCTCTGATTCGGTCAGATGTGAAGGTGTTTGGTTCATTAAGACATCACCTCTGAATGGGTTCCATTCAGTCTGAATGGGTCAGATTTTAGATGTTGCTGAATGAAAAAAAAGACTATTGTTACCCTCCTCCTCTCATCAGCCAAGACCTACACCTTTCACCTCTCATCAGCCAAGACCTCCGCCGTGAGCCACCGTCTTCTCTCTCTTCTCTTCTCTTCTTTTCTCTTCTCTTCTCTCTCTGCGTCTCTGTCTCACCGCCGTGAGCCGCCGGTAACGCAGCTCTGGCTGCCGGAAATTTCGAGTGAGAGATGAAATGGTGAAGGGTTCTTGGTGTGCGGCTGTCGGAGATCGAACGGCGACAAGTATGGCCGGTCTCCCATGTCTTCATCTTGCCACTCATGCTTGTCTCGGTCTCTACTCTTCAGACCAGCACACACACAAGTGTGTATGGTGTTGTTTCAATTAAAGAAGATGAAGGGGGTGGAGATGAGTTTTGTGGTCTGCAGGTGTAAACGGGAGAGAGAGGGATGGGGATGGAGATGGTTAGGTAGAGAGAGAGTGTTCTGGAGGTGAGGGATGAGATGAGGAATTGAGGATGGAGAAAGTTCTAAGGAATTGGGGATGAATATGTAATGGTTTTTTTAATTAAAAGGGGTAAAAATGTCATTTTACACATTCATTCAGATGTGCAACCAAACAGCACTTTACTGGTTCAGCATTTACTGGTTCAGAGCCTCTTACCCATTCAGACCTCTTATTCATTCAGCACTTATTGATTCAGATGTTGCCAAACAGCCCCTAACACTTAATTGTGGTACATGAGTAGTGTGTGCATGCTATGCAATATGTATTCTTTTTTTTTTACATTAGTTTTAGAGAAAAATGCTCGGATAGTCCCTGTGGTTTGCCTTTTTTTCACCTTTAGTCCCTAACTTTTTAAAATTACAGCTATAGTCCCAACTTTTACAATTTCGTTCCCGGATAGTCCCTAGCCCTAACATTAGTTATTTTTCTCAGTTAAGAAAGTGTGAAATGAAAAAAATACCCTTACTAAAAAAACAAAATAACTTAACCTTATAAATACCCACCTTTCACCGCCACCATCTACCCACTCCACTTCACCGCCACAACTACTTCACCCCCACTTCAGCACCAAAATCTAACCTGTAATTAACAAGCTCCCACTTCTATACTTATCCAAATCAAAACTCAAAACCCTTAATTCAACGGCCCCACTCAAAGATCCAAATCAAAATTCAAATCAATGTTTACAGATCATATCCTTAGAATATGAATTCAAAGATCAGTCAACAGAACACACAGAATCCCCAATTTTATAATACCAATAAAACCCCGAATCATCATCAGTTAAACCCAAACAACATTTCAAACACAAATTGAGCAAATTCTTCGATCAAACAAGCACAGATCTAGTAAAATCACATGAATTATAAACTAAAGATGATAAATTGAGTTAACAATTCAAGTATATGATAATATGAACGTACTATTCGGGATTCATCTTGTGTATGTGGAGGTGAGATCGATTGAATGAAAGATACGTGGAGATTTTGTTGCAGGTGCCGACGGGTTAGATATAGAATTTGTGAGGATTTGGTTTGAAGAATTTGCGAATGTAGCGGTGTTTATGCAGGAAGTAGAACGGGATGCCGGCGGCGGCGGTGGTGTTGGTGATGAAGATGCTAACGGTGGTGACGTTTTGTTGCTGCGTTTCGTGACAGTAGAGTGAGGAAGATGAAAAGATGAGAGGGATGCAATGGACGGTAAAGAAACACTCTATTTATAGGGGATATGAGAAGCTTTTAGTGTGTGCAATTTGGCCGATTGGCATATGGTGTGTAGAAGGGTTGTAGGGATTGTCTAAAATCTAAAGAGGGGTTGAATTTAATGGAGTTGCAGGTGGTGGTTATGGTGGAGGTGGGTGGTGATATGGTGGTTAAAGGTGGTGATGGGATAAAGAAGAGGTGAGGTTGGGGTGGAGCCCAAAAAAGTTTTTTTTAATTAATTTGTTTTCTTATTTAGGTAGGCCCACTTAAGTTCAGCTATATTCTTTGGTTTTTTTACTTTTATTTTTAATAAAGAGGGTATTTTTGTCATTTCACATGAACTTAACAGAGAAAACTAATCCTCATCCAAGCCAAGGACTATCCAAAAACGAAATTGCAAAAGTTTTGGACTATAGCTGTAATTTTAGAAAGTTATGAACTAAAGGTGAAAAATGCGCAAACCACAGGGACTATCCGGGCACTTTTCTCTTAGTTTCATAAATGTGATTATTGTCGTTTCATTATACCATTAATATACCCGTCCACCGGACGGGTATAGAACTAGTTTGTCATTGTTGCGTTTTATAGGTTTCATGATTAAATTATTATTTTTATTGTCATTTTGTATTTTTATAACAACCGTGTATAATGTTTTAACAAAAAATACTATTCTATAAAATTTTCTATCACTTCCTTAAACATATAATTTAACATACAAGTTTGACGGTATCAGCTAAACCCAAGAATCGCAAGATCAAACGCATCGGTTTTTTGTTCCTCAAGAGTTATCAGCTTTTTGATATTCGTGTTGTAGATTTTGTGCGTCTCAATTAGCAAATCCACATTACTAGATCCATTAACTCTAGATTTGTTGTTGGAGAGGTCGTTGTAGATGGTGATAAACACGGTGTATTTTTTCGACATTTCTCTCCATTTACCAGAGATGGAATCTGCATTCCGGTATGGTTCCTGTCCCATTAGATTGTGTAATACTTCAAGGACACGTTTCCAAAAGTCGGTTTCTTTTTGATGATTTCCTATTAAAAAATAAATAAATATTATTATGCAACGAAAATAAATAAATAAACATTGTTAGACAACTAAAATAAATAAATAAACATTATAAATAACTAATCATAGCCGGGCCCACTGAGCTGTCAACCCACGCACAGGCCAAAGCCAGCTCCTTATAAGAAATCCAATGCATGATATTCTTTTCCATGGGCTCGACTTCAACCGTCTTTTTATGCATCCTCTTTAGTTCTAATGGGCTCGATTGTGTTTGGGTGTAGAGGTGTTCTTCGGGTTTTTTTTTTTTTGAGTTTTGGGTTTTTCAGGTCGGGTTATTTGAGTTTTTGGCTAGGAAAAAGTGAACCAACAACTGACTCATTTAAAGTTCGAGTTGTTCAAGTATGAGTTATTCGGTTTTTGGTTTTAGATGTTAAACGGAAAACAAAATGTTTTTTTTTTTCCACATAATATCATCAAATATACATGTTAAGAAAAAATATCATCACAAAATATTGAGTACCTTTAAGAATCAAACTCAGGTCTTCTTGCTTTAAAATATCAATATAATCAAGTGAGCTAAGAAAATTTATTTTACTTAACCAATACTTTTCTAGCTTCCCTCACCTTTTCTTTTTTACTTAACCAATAATACAGGTATTTGCCTATCTTTTTTGCTTTTTTTACTTATTTCCTTTTTTAAACTTTTTTTACCTTTATCTTACTTATTTTCCTTAAACTTTGTTTATTCTTCTTTTCTACTATTTATACCTTTCCTTTTTTAATTTTTAACTTTGTTATTTACGTTATTATTTTTTACATTATCTTCTTATGATTGGTGTTGTATCAGGTCTATTGTAATTAAACTGTGAATTTTCTATGTGCAAGGAACTGAAACGATTGAAACATGGATGGATGTGTTTCGTAGGCGGTCATCTACTGGTTGACATCCCTTGCCACATGGCAGGGGTACGCTGTCGGACAAGACGTGGCAAGGGGCGTGTGTGGGTGGAGTCATGCGTGGACGATGGTTGTGGTGGTGGGTCCCATGCTTGGCAACTAATAAAGTTCTTTCGTCTTTTTTTTTTTTATACTTTTTAACATTTTAATAGGGCGTGAAAGGGGTGAAACCATAGTAAATGTCAGTGGAAGAAAGTGAAGGAGAACGAGGTTGTGATGTGTCGATAAAGTGACAATTACTTTATGACATAGTAGTAACGTGAAGTGAAAGAGCGTCAACTCATAGCAAATAACCTTAGAAAGTTGTAGCTTTTGAGCGTTTAATAACTTTTTTAACTTAATTTACAAAACTAATAGATGAAATGACTAGTACATACATGGTTGAGATATTTAAAAATAGAATAGTAATTTTATCCATTATTAGCTATAATCATATTTTTAGTAAACCTTTTTAAGAAAACTTTAAAGAATTTATATTATAATCCCCTAATTAAATATTTTTATATTAATGGTCATTTAGGGTAGTGACACTAAGAGCATTAATAATTAATCCTCAAATCTCTTTCTTTATAATTATACTAAAGATTACTATTTTTTCTTTCTCCTTTTTAATTAAATAATATTTTTTATACTTTTATCATTACCTTTTCTTTCTTCTCTACTCACAACCACTTTTAAAAATATTAAAAAATTATAGATGATGAACAGTGTTTTCTCGAATTTATTGACATTTTTTTTCTCATCCTCTTACAACCACTTACACCCACTCACGTAAATATAGAGGATCAAATGTGAATGCTCTAAGACCACTCCCATTGGTGACCCACCATAAATTAGGTTGCCACTTGTCAAGTTAATATTGGTTTCATTAAAATAAATAAAAGAAAATAAAAGTTGCAAGCTGGTCGTGTGAACGACCTTAGACCATGGGGTATGGTGGGGCTTGGGTTGGGGGGCATGTGATTGGCTAGTTTGGTTTGGCCATTAAGAGCCAGCCATGTCACCTTACTAGCCCGCCCCACGCCCGGCTTCAAACTCACGCCTCTTGGGCCATGCCCCAACCCAAGCCCCAACCCACGCCCCCGGGGTGGTGGCTTGGGCGTTTTCAGCCAACCCACGCCCCAACCCAAGCCCCATACCCCATAGCCTTAGGTCATGACCCAACTTTTCCAAATTTTGCTCAAATTCTTTTGCCACTTGTCCAACTTTGGTTGGTCCACTATTTTTTATTTCTTTTTCATTTATCATCTAAACTACTTCTTCCCCTAATGAATAAATTACTCAAATAAATTGTCTTATTTAAACTTAAAAATAAAAATAAATGCACTGTATTTCTTAATTTTTTTTGTGAACATGTCGGTATAAATTTTATTGAAAATAGAGTTCGTTTAAAAAATGTTTATTTAATATAAATATGATTTAAATACACTTTATAAATATAAATGATTTAAATACACTTTATTTTTATTCTTAAAATAAATACCTTTTAAATTTTTGAAATAAAAATAAATAAATATTGTTAATATTATTATTTTTAATACAATATAATATAATCATATATATGTTTATTTTATTAAAACTTAGGTTGGATTAGGTTGTGAATGTGTGACAAAAATTAAGTTGGGTTGGGTTGGGTTGGGTTGTGTAGGTGGAAGAGAGAGAAATTAGTTTTATATTAAAGGTTGGGTTGTGTTGAGTTGTGAATGAGGCTAGTCAAGTAGTTATCTCCGTAAAGTAAGGCTACATGGTATGGGGATGATCCTCAAAGGGAGGATGATCTGCCACGTCGTCGCCACATCACCATCCTTGGGAGGATGGTCCATCCCACAAATTTAGTGGTAATGGGAGGATGATCCTACCCACCACTTTTTTTTAATCTTCCACTTTTTTAACATTTAACACAAAAATTAAGAAAATATTTTCATTAATATTAAAAAACAATACATAAACTTAAAAAAAAACATAAACTTAAAAAATCCTACTAAATTAAAAAAAAAATATAAACTTAAAAAAAGTTATTTTTATGAACCTTTATCGGGTGTGTGGACGTGCCTATGTAAGCCTTCGCTAAGGCTTCTTCCTCAAGTTGCGTCCACGGTTTCGCCTTTGGTTTGGACGGTTGCTCACCCTCAACTTGCTTGCCTTTTCTTCGTTTGCCTTTTTTGCGGTTGGGTCTCAGGAACAACTTCGACATCCTCGTCGGGTTCGGATCAGGTGGGTTGCGTCGGGTTCGGTTCGGGTTGAAAGGGTTGCACAGGTTGGATATTAAAAGCATTCCGCATCATCAATTGTTGTATGGCTTGAGAATCTGGTCTTAAGGTCCAGTCAAAAAATTTTGTTGTAAACAATTTTATCTTGACAATCTGATCTTATACGGTGTATGTATAGTGTTTGCTTGGAAACCTTGTACGTATAGTATTCATTTCACAATTCTAATTTCATTAGTCTAGGGTCTACTTATCCGAGTTTCCCTAATAATTAATTGATTAAGCTTGTAGAAAAACAAAGATTACCTTACACCCTTTCCAGAGTTCTTTTTGCTGGCCCCTTATCAACACTAGACAACCAAGCTTTGTTGGCTAGAAATTTGATGGGAATGATGATGCTGGATACCTATCCCAATAAATCCACCGAAGTTTCTTCATGTTTGCAACAACATGAGGAAGACGTGGATGTTCGACATAACTTGACAAAACTAATACTTCATTTTCCTATGTTAGTTAATCAAGGGAACCAAATTGTGTCAGTATCCATAACCAAACGTCATCAGATTAACATATAATATAATTTTAACAAAGCTAGCTGTTACCATTAACGTTCCGGCCTCCATAGCACAACACTCTACAATATCATTTTTTTTCCAAATTCTACTATGTTTTTCTGGATGATTAGGGTGTGCACCTCTTATAATGTAGTGGGCCATTTCTTCTATCAAGTCATGCATATCAACTATTCCATTTGAAACTTTTATGAGAGACTTTTGTATCAACACCTTTACCCCTATACGAGGGTGAAAACTGCAAACATCAAGCACCATCATTGCCTCATCTATCAGAGATCTTGATGCGGGCCCAAGTGTGGAGGAACGGGCTATTTTGTATTTGGAGGCCCAAGACCGCGTAACAAAAGGGGCTTCACTAAAATGGCTCTAACTTGGGCTACGAGGGTCCGTTTTGGGCGTGTGACCAGGCGAAACGAACGTGAGATCTCCTAAAGTAATATGCAATATCTAAGAATAACTCTTTCTCGTCAGGCATAAGTCCATCATAACTTATTTTGAGTCTTTCCATGACCTTAATATCGGGAATGCATTTTAACTTGGTCAAAGCACTCGACCACTCATCTTTATCTTTGTCATATAGAAAAGAACCTAGAACTTCAAGTGCTAATCACTACTATAAAAATGGTATTTTGCTATACAAATTTCCAACACAAAAAAATGCGTTGAAAATTCCGACACATTTGCAACCTATTTTTGACGAAAGAAAAACCCCTAACTTTTTAAAAAAAATTTGTGATAGAAATTTTTTGTTATTATTATTGACTTAATTAATTACTATTATTAAATACAATTGTACTATTTTGCAACACATTTCTAACCAAAATAATTAAAATTACTAGTTCTATCTGCTGTGTTGGAAACGTGTAGGAACTTGCTACGCATTTGTAACAGAACTATTAATCTATTTTTTATAAAAGGTTATGAGTAGGGCTGTAAACGAACCGAACTTATTTTTGTTATTATTATTGACTTAATTAATTACTATTATTAAATACAATTGTACTATTTTGCAACACATTTCTAACCAAAATAATTAAAATTACTAGTTCTATCTGCTGTGTTGGAAACGTGTAGGAACTTGCTACGCATTTGTAAACGAACCGAACGAACACGAACAAGGCCTTGTTCATGTTCGTTTGTTAAGGAAATAAATGTGTTCACGAACGGTTCATGAACACTTACCAAACGAGATTTTATGTTCGTGTTCGTTCATTAAGGAAATGAGCGTGTTTGCGAACGGTTCACGAACAGAAACGAACACAAATAAAGTTGGCGAACACGATGAAGGATAAAGATAGATGGCCCAGAGATTAGTACTCGAACTTGAATCCCTTATTGTGAAACGGAGGTCGATCGTATTCATGGATGCAAATAATGAGAAATGAAAGGGAAATGATGCATAAACAAGGTGAAAGTGGGTTTTCTAGTATAATTGTTAGGGAAATAAAATAACTAAAAGTTTAATAATATAAAAAGTACAAATAAAATATAAGAAAATACAAAGATTTTCAATTAAAACACAAACATACGAACATAAACGTATGCAAATCAATGAATGTTCACGAACACGTTCACGAACACGTTCACGAACACCTTACCGAACGTTCACGAACACAATCGAACGAACGAGACCTCTGTTCATGTTCGTTCATTTAACTAATCGAACGGAATTTCTTGTTCATGTTCGTTCGTTTATTAAACAAACAAACATAAACGAGCTTTCCGCCGAACGGTTCACGAACGGTTCGCTGAACATTCGGTTCGTTTAGAGCCCTAGTTATGAGTTATGACAACATTAGTTAGAACAACTAGGTTGTTTCCTCGCTCGTTGCGGCGGTACGTTATCGCGGGCATTTAATCAGTGTCAGTTAGGTTCGTTATCGTACTTGTACGATACATGCACTCGGTATATAAATCAACACATGTTTTACATCTACCGAAAACGAAAAAAACGAGAACACTGGTACCGACAACGATCTTGTCCGCACGGTATCAATCACTTCAGATCGTCACGGTATTGGTAATGATATCCGTTTATAATCGCAAACAGAGTTGTATAAATAAAAATATCAGAACCGGGAACCATAAAAATGAACACAGGGACATATACCAATCTTGTTCGATAGGATACGTCAGTTTATCGAAAGCAAAAGCAATAAAAATAAGTACTGGTACCGATACCTATGTTGTTCGGTCGGTTTTGATTTGGTTAGCTACAGTAGCGACATAAAACTTATTACAAACAGAAACCATACAAATGAGTACATGTACAGGTACCGATGTTGTTCGGTACGATGTGGTAACGATACGATGTCGATTTATCAAAAACAAAAACAATATAAATAAATATTGGTTTATCGGAAGCAAACACAATATAAATAAATATTTGTACAAATACATATATTACTCAGTCAATTTCAGTTGTTTTTTGGTACGACAGAGGCACAATATCCATTTCAATAAAATTTATACTGCAATGTTGAAAAAAAAAACAATCAGTTTTGGTTTGATTTAGTACGATAGTGGCACATTATCCGTTTTCAATAGATTTATACTGCAATGTTAAAAAAACAAACATAGAACGCAAGTTGTCAGAAATAATAAAAACTAGTGGTTTTCCCCCGCGCCACGCGACGGGAACTCAGTTGGTATCGGTTTGCTACCGAAACTTGCTATAGTAGCTGAAAGAGAAAACTAAAAAACTAAAGTCGTGATGCGCCCAAAAGGATATCGACACGTGTTTTATATCAATCGAAAACCATTAAAAAGATACCGGTTCGGATATTACCAATATTGCTACAGATGTTCGGTTGAAATCGGTCAAGTTCTTCACATATCGATACTCGTTTAGTTTACGATTAGAAAAATGCATTTTTTTAAATATTATTATCAACACTCATATAGCTTACGATAAAAAAATAAACTATTCATTGTCGGTTTGGTTCGATATTGTACGAAAGCGACATGATATCCATTTTCAACAAAAATCAAATTAGAAAAAAATTCAAATAAATATAATATTAAAACTTTAGATTTATTATTCATAAAGTAGATTTATTATTCATAAGGTTAAATACTAAATTATTTAAGGTATCAAGGAGTTGTAATTTATAACTTAAAGTTAATATAGT
The DNA here is from genome assembly GCA_030545235.1 of Helianthus tuberosus. NCBI lineage: Eukaryota > Viridiplantae > Streptophyta > Magnoliopsida > Asterales > Asteraceae > Helianthus > Helianthus tuberosus. The sequence goes on along the minus strand of CM060396.1, from coordinate 8,476,761 downwards.
TAAAATGCTCATTACTTGTTGTGACATTATCGTAAATATAGTATCTTAAATTTGTCCAATTCTAATACTGTTCATAAGAAACAACATGAATTGTTTTATAAAATAAAATGTGATAACTATGCACATGAGAAGCACATGCGATGCACATGAGATGGTTTTCCTCTTATCTACTATCACCATCAGAAATCAGAAGGCGTCATTTTAACAAATTTCTAGGGTTTCTTCAAGCTCTTTCAACAGTCGTGATTTCTAGGGTTCATCCTGATTCCAGTATGATGATCAATCTCCATTCTAATTCAACTGCATCTTCTTCTTCTATTGTTGGTCCCATCAGAACACACACACACACACACAATATGTGTAAATCCACCGAAGATATTTTCATGTGAGAGAAACTCATCCACACAATCACACCTTCATTTTCTTCTTAAACGGAGCTACAGTTCGTACTCCGGTAGCTTTTCGCCGGAATCTTCCACCGGATAACACTCATAACCGACATCACCGCCGTGATTAGGAACAACAGTTTCTACAGGTCAGTAGATTCCGATAACTTGTTATCTAAATATTCCTTTTCGCTTTATTTAATCGTATCTGAATTACTTTGTGCGAGTATGTTGTGTGATCCGATTTTAATGCCCGAAAATGTGTTGTATGTGCGTTTTCTCGTTTGTTATTGTTCTTCGCATTGTTGAGACGTTCAAACCTGTTTTATGGAGATTTTGTTCAGGTTATTGACCATTCGTGTTCAGTTTTATTGAGATTTTGTTTAAATTGTTGATTAGTTGCAGGTTACTGACGGTTACTGATGATTCGTGTTCTATTTTTGTTGAGATTTTGTTCAGATTATTGATTAGTTGAACGTTAGTGACGATTCGTGTTCTAGTTTACTAATATTTTGTTCAGAAGTTTAAATGAAATTGTTTACGAGTTCAATTTAGGTTTATTAGGGCGTGTTTGTTGTATGGAATTGCAATGTATAATATGAATTTGAGCTACCGTGTGTTGTTCAATTTGGTGGCACATGTGTTAGAACTTCTCAAAGAATCCAATGTATTGTTAACTTTGTCATGGATGACAGTTCTGAAAGAAAGATGGTGGTTGTCTCTGTAATGTCAAAAGTTACAGATATGATGTATGATCTTATTGAGAAAGGACAATTGCTTTCTTAAGCTAAGTGTAGTCTTATTACAGGCTAGTAGTGAACATTATGTGTGCTTTTCTCTGCTTGAGAAAGAAGTGAAAGCGGTTGCAAAGGCATTAGAGGCTATATCGTTACCCACCTGGGTGCAACATTGGTGATGTGTCAATGGATTCTGTCTCATATGATGTTGGGAACACGATGCAGTTGCGTGATGCTGGTGGAATCCCATTACAGCGAATTCCAATCAGGGCTTTAGCTTCTGACATGCAAATGCTATTGTGTAGGCTTCCACAAAGACAGATGTTTGGTAGAGCAATTTCCACTACTTTCCCACTTAGGTTTGAGGTTTGTTTCCATTTATCTTTTGGGCCTTAGTGTGTGTGAGTTGTTCATTTAAAGATTTTTGATGCCGAAGTTTGAATTTTTCACTTGCAGGATGTGAGCAATATTTGTGAAGTTCCTAATCATCAGGTTTGTTTGTTTCGTGGATTCGGTATTCATTTTCCAAGTTCCAACTTCAGTTACTCACTAATCGAAACGAAACAATTTGTCTTTAATAAGATCATCATCATCATCATCATTAGGTTCAATTATGCTTCAAACTCTTTTACTTTTTCATTATTGGATTTTCTTTTTTATTTTGTGTTCAGGTGTTTGTGGACCCTGCACGCGATGAGAGCCTGATAATTGAGCTTTTAGAAATGAAGCATGACTTAGCAGACAATGCAAGTGCCACTTGGTTTCTACAAGACCTTGCAACAGAACAAGCAGCTGAGGGCAACATCGTAAATTTCCTCTCTTTCGCCTTCTTTTGAATTTATTTCTTCTCTTCGTCTACTTTACTATTTTTTCAAAGATTTGTAAAAAAAATCTGTTTAATATGTTTCATTCAGGTGACTGAACAATCGGCAGTTTTCGAGGCGCAAGGATTGGGATACAGAAACATACCTTCTGTCATAACAACTGCTACTGCTCAAATGGTAAACAAAATACCAACTTTAACTTTGCATATAGCTTCAGTAAAATGTTTTACTATTTGTCAAGTAATGAAGTCAAACTAAACACATTTTGTTAACCGAAATAAATCAAATCAAATTTTATTTTTGTTATTATTTTGTCATTTCTCGTAGGCTATATCCAAGGGACGCCAGGGAAGAGAAGCACAAAATCTTGTTAAGGTATCTCTTAACATTTATTGATCCTCAGTTAGAATTTTTTTTTTTTTTTTTTTTTTTTTTTTTTTTTTTTTTTTATAAATCTTGAAATATATGTTGCCAAAACATATTATTACTATACAAGTTAATACTACCATGTTTTGGTGCATACAATTTTTCAATATATGTGTTGGTTAAAACTAACTACTTGTGTGCTTCCATTCAGGTATATTTGGCGAATTTGCGACTCAAAGGAGTTGGAACAGATCTACTCATCACTGCATACGAGCCTGTTTCATAAAGTATGTATAAACTATTTTTAAAAACAAAAAAAAATATATATGGGGGCTATTGATTAATGAATCAAGTTATGGACTGTGGTCTGTTTGTGTTGTGGTTGCAGCCCGTCTAGCGAAAGTGCAAAGATTGGTTGGAGCCGGTTTAACTGTGCCTGCTGCAGAGTTGGGACGCACGCCAAGCTCGAGCTCGGTCTTGATAAATAAACGAGCTTTGTTTTAGGCTCAAACTTGGCTCGAGCGATAAGGCTGTACTTGATGAGGCTGATAAAATGCTTTTAATGGGGTTCAAGGGTCAGGTATATATGGTCAAATTAAATTTTACTAGGGGTAATCAGCGTCTAACAAGTGGCTGTTCTTGTTCCAGATCTATGATATCTTCCGGTTGTTGCCATCGATGGTTCATGTTGGCGTGTTCTCCGCAACTAACCGGTTAGGATTCTTGTGAAGCGTGATGAACTCACTTTGGAAGGTATCAAATAGTTCTATTTGAATGTGGAGAAAGAAGACTGCAAGCTTGAAACACTCTGTAACCTTTACGAGACATTGGCAATCACAAGTTTCAATTATTTATCATTTGTATTTTTAGACATATACGCAAGTTAGTTTTGTTGTTTAAAAACACTAGAACTTGTGTTATTTATTATTTCAGTGAATTTAAGCAGGTTTCTTAATCTTTTCTATATATTTTTTGGTGATTTTTCATGCAATTTTCAGCATAAAAAAACAATTTTATACAGAAAATTAAATATTCCAGTTTTTTTTTTTTTTTTTATATATATATATTTCATTACAAATGCGTTGCAAATTCTTTAAGAAATGGTGTAGGAATTGCGTTGCAAATAAATTTCCAACACCATATTTCCGTTGCAAATACCTCACAAATCTTAGACAAGAGTAATTAAAGAATAGTAGGAAATGCGTTACAAATTTCCAACACAATATTTCGGTTGCAAATGAGTTGAACTTTGTGTAGTAAATGCGTTGCAAAAAGATTTCCACGAGGCTTTTTCCAACATTAGGTTTTTGTAACGGAAAAACACGTTGAAAAGTTCTATTTTTCTAGTAGTGAATGGGAGTCCACCAGCATAAGAAACTACATATTGTGAAAGTTTCTCTTAATCTTCTACAGGTTTTTCTTTCCGATATGCATGTCTGCTAAAGAGCTTGATAGCCTCATCGTGTGATAACAAACTTACTTCATAGATCGCGTCTATCTTGTGTGTTAGCAAATGCTCATCCCTGGTATTGATTATTATCCGACTCCCCTCACCAAACCAATCATGTGATCCGGCTAACGCCTCTAGTTGCTCAAGGTCATCAACATCATCAAGAACAACTAAAACTCTTTTACGACATAGCCTTCTTTCTATCATGCTTCTTCCTTCTATCTCACTCTGTACCACCACATTAGTTTTCAGAACACTTGATAAAAAAAGTTCTTGCAGCTTTTTCAGGCCAAGCTTGCTTGATTCATCACGAATCTTCTCAAGAAGACAGTGAGCTTCAAATTGGTGAGAGATTTCTGTATACGCAGCAGAATGCGAGGGTAGTTTTACCACCACCTCCAACCCCCCATATTCCAACCATGCGCACACCACCAGACCCAATTTCCAACTTTGATTTCAAATCTTGCAAACGAGTCACGATGTGGGGATCAAGTGAGAAGAGGACGATGAAGACGCCATTGATCTGTGGAATTTGTTTGAGATTCGTATAAAAAAGGAGTGGAAATCAGATCCACAAAGATATATGTGGTTTTAAATAGCTGATCAATATATTAGCCCACTACTTTATCATAAAGATATGTGGGTCAACAGAAGATTTCAATATTTCACATTGGATCCCTTTATCTATTTGTATTTTCTTAACCGACAATATCAAGAGAAAATTGTGTAACTACTAAGCTAATAAATGGCTGGAAATGAACTTAGAAAAAAGATGTGTGGGTTTAGGTGGAATTTCGACCCATTTACAAATAAATGTGCTGATCTGGGTTGTGTTTAATTTATTTCAACCGGGTCAAAAGGGACACATGAGTAAGCCATTTCCAATGCATACAACATCCTAAATACTTCTGTTCAACTGTTTCAGATTGTTAATATATTATTAACTGTTTTCGTAACAAGAAATGAATGATTTTACTGTTTATAATATTCTAAAGGAATGGACAAAAAAAACTGTTTGCAAGTTAACCCGTCTTGACCTGTATTAAACATTTCAAAGTCTCAATCATATCCTGTTTTGACCAGTTACCTATATATTGTCCATCTTGCCACCTCTAATTTGTTATCTGTAGCATATTAATAGGCATGAAAATGGACTCACAACTCACAAGACACAAATTTTAGTAGACATATTCAGCAATTAGCCTATTTTGTGCCTACATTGAAGGATACCTATAATTTTGTGCCTACATTGAAGGATATCTATAATGTCAAAGAAGCAAAATCAAGCTTAAAAATCTATTAAATTAAAGCATATAAACGTGGGGCGTATTACTGAAATTGAATAATAATTGTTGATGCTAGAAACAAAATCTTTAAAAGCCGTTGATGAAAGAAATAAACGAAAGTGCATAATCCCCTAACAAGCACGAGAAGGAGAACCCTTGCTGCCACTGTGCTGAACACACACATGTGTCTGTGTTTGGGTAAAATGAGAAGGGACAAGAAAGGTATTTATATCCGGTTTAAATAAGGGTGTGTTTGGGTGTATATCGCGTATAAGGGGTGTTGGGGACAGGCACAAACAGTTTTGGGTGTTGTTTGTTAATCAGATAATTACCATGCACAACATTCATCTAGTTCGGGCTTACCATTCTTCTGGTTAAATTTAGTGTTTGATTGACATGCATGATTTTACGATTTAGCACAAAATAATCATCAAACATGTCAAGATTAGAAGAAGATACCTCATTCAATTTGTTATGTTTCTTCAAGTGAATGACGATCAAAACTGTGAAGCCTGTGATATCAGCTTCTTCTCATACCCTGCAACCTAGCAATCATGTTGTAGAAGAATAAAAGAGGTAAATGGTATAACATTTAACAATCATATGAAATGAAATGTAAAGGATCCATTTATTAATAAAATATCATTCTTGCGCAATACTGAATCTATATTTAAGGAACAAAAAAGTAAACTGCAGATGTGTGTGTGTGTTGGTGATCCAGAAACCTTAACAACCGTGCCACCATATCAACAAATGACACATTGATTGTTGTTCTCAAAATAGTTATTAATCCCAACACCTCTGAGTCAAAACTCATCATGGTTTGCATGATTAGACCTACTTTGTTCATTGAGGCATTTCATCAAACAGTTGGTATGCATGAAACGACAAAACTCTAACTGATCACTATATACAAATAGATTAAGAAGATGTGTTTGGACAGTTGATACAAATTAAGCAAGTTGAGAGAGAAAAGAAACACATACCAACGTATACAAATAGATTAAGAAGATGTGCTCGAATTTCACACAGGTTTCTTCTGGTTCAGGTGGGATCACGGATGATGCTGGTTACAAATAGTGCGCAGTAGCAGTTCAAAAGGTCGCAGCTTTAAAAATATACTTTGGGTGTAGGCCGGTAAATGAATCGAACGTTCATAAACTTGTTCGGCCTGAAGTTCGTTTATGTTCATTTATTTAATAAACGAAGAAACTTGAACACATTTTGTCATTCATTGAGGTTCCTTTATTTAAATTTGATTATGTTCGTTCGTTTATGTTTGTTATTTAATAAACGGACGAACATGGACACACATTTTGTTAATTCATTTATGTTCATTTATTTATATTTATTTATTTCGTTCGTTTATGTTGGTGTTTGTGTTCATGTTCGGTTAAAGTTAAATGAACAATTCATTTATAGGCCTATTTGGGAGATTTTGACTCACATGGTCTGTTAATAACCAGTTGGAAATGTAATATAAACCCAAACGGGTCCATCTGTAACTCTGTAAGCAAACGGGCCAAAATTACCACCTTTCCAAATCACTTGCTAAACTGAAGTAATATTTTAATACAATCTGTGGTTTCTAGCAACTTTTATAACTTCATGGCAGTGTAAGCACCTATATCTACATATTGCATTCTTGTTTGCATAAAGTAGTTTACTAAGCACTTAACAAAACTTATTAAGGGTGGCAGTTTCAAACCATTTACTAGTGGGCTGATTCGGGTTGTGTTTTATCTCTCAAACGGGCCAAATAAATGAATTTAGATGAAAAAGGAATCAAACGAGTTGAAAATCACCAAAAGAAATTTATTCTTAAAGCACACAACCTTGTATATCAATTTTAATTACTATTGTTTTTTTTAAATTATAATTAACATATTAATTGAAAATCACCTAAATCGTTTTGTATTAAAGTGACTTGTTTTGACCCGTTACCTAATCAAACCATATTACCAGTTACCACCTCTAGGTAGAGATGCACAACTCGGTTTTTCTGTAGGACCTAAAACCAGGTAGGAACCGGGTCCAGGTTTCGTCAACAAAGTTAAGAACCGGGTAGGGTAGGAACCCGTTTCGGGTACGTTCGGGATTTGGCCGGTTCCGGTCCGGGTTTTGACCGAGTAGAGGTGGAACCGGGTCTGGTTCGGTTCCTTTTGTTATACAACTGGGTCCCGGGTCTTGAACTGATATGTACCTGCATCAGGAAATTGTTGACACAGGCTAGTGGAATCTTCCCATGTGGACGCATTAGGTGGAAGGCCATCCCACTAAAGCAAATATTGGGAACAGAATGACCCGCTTTGGAGAGAACACGAGTATCCAAATATCTTGAACGGGTGAAGTATCATGGTGGTGGTCGAGTCAACCAAACGGAGTGGAGTGACCTGTGATGCGGGAACGCCAATACATTTTCGAAGGAGGGAGACGTGGAACACGGGGTGGATATTGGCGCTCTCCAGTAAATTCAGTTTATAAGCCACAGAGCCCACCTTGGATACCAACTTGATAGGGACCGAAATATCGACGCCTGAGTTTATGATGGCGCTGCAAGCGGATGGAGCCTTGTTGATATGGTTGTAATTTAATATATACCCAATCCCCTGGTTGAAAGTGCACATCTCGACGATGTTTATCGGCCCGAGACTTCATAGTGCTTTGAGCTTTCAAGAGGTTGGTCTTAAGAAGTTGGAGCACGGTGTCTCGTTCCAGCAAGGGGGCTTCTAAAAGTGGATTTCCATTGGAGTCTTTTAGGTATCGGCTGATGATAGGAGGGTCCGACCATAGAGGGCTTCGAAGGGGGTCATCCGATGGAAAGGAAGTGTTACACCAAAATTCGGCCAAGGGAAGAAATTTGAACCAGTCTTGAGGATGGTCAGCGGCATAACATCGGAGGTACAACTCAAGACATTTGTTACGTGCTATGGTTTGACCATCCGACTGTGGATGGTACGTCGTGCTAAAGGATAAGGTCGTTCCTTGTAAGTGGTGTAACTCTTTCCAGAAATCTGTCATAAAACGGGGGTCACGGTCCGTCACGATGTCAACTGGAATGTCGTGGAGGTACACAATTTCATTAATAAACACGCTGGCAACTGTGGAGCTAGAGAAAGATGGAGGTAACCCAATGAAGTGCCCGTATTTTGATAACCGGTCCACGGCGACCATAATGACAGATTTACCATTTGATAAGGGCAGCCCTGTGATGAAATCCATGGAGATACCTTCAAAAACCTGTTGTGGTAAGGGTAATGGTTGTAAAAGATTAGCAGGAGGTAAAAGTGAAGACTTCATTTGCTGGAAAACTTGACAAGTGGCCACAAAAACGTTTAACATCTGATCGCATTTTGGGCCAAAAGAAATTGGATGAATGGCGATGGAAGGTACGTGTGACCCCGGAGTGACTGCCAATCATAGAATTATGAAATTCCTCCAGTAGCTTAGTGCATAGGGGCGAACCTGCTGGAATGACCAGCCTATCTTTGAAAAACAAAAGTCCATCTTTAAAACAGAAGCCGGGTACCGACTGTGGTGCAGAGGTGCACTTCATTTGCATGGAATTGAGATACGGATCATCAGAATTAGCCACCCAGAGTGTAGCAATTAAGGACAGTTCAACACGAGAGTGAGCAAAGAAGGCTGCATGAGACATGCGAGATAAGGCATCAGCTGCAGCGTTGTGATGACCGGGGCGATAAGTGATTTCAAAGTCAAAGCCAGCCACCTTGAATGCTAAAACTAGGTTTGGTAATCATATAAGTGACTAATTTCAAAACCAGCCACCTTAAATGCTATATATAACTCAGTTGTAACATCAGCCTCACCCAAGTATATACTTAATTTTAAGAATTTTGGGTTTTCATTAAATAAAAAAAAATCAACATTTGGGAATTGACTTGTCCAAGAAACAATTAAGCTTACAGAAAATATGGATGGCTGGTAGGTGCCGGATGTTTGTTAGGTATCACGAGCCCCTTTTATCACCGACTAGTCGATTTCATTTGTGTTTTTTTTATCAATATTATTGTAACAATACTGTTTTTGTATGATAATCAATACACTAAAATTGTAAAAAAAAAAAAATATATCAAAATAGAAAAAAAAGTGTTTGTGGAGAAGCAACCCAATTTTGGCCCGTATAAAAATGTCGTTCAAACTCTTTAACTTATTTTGACCCGTCTTGTATCCTCCTCTACAAATAACATACCTTTGTTGCTTACACATATGATAGTAGCACAAAAGGGGAGCAACAACTATCAAAAACGATATATGAAACCTGGTAGTATAGGATGTGAAGTTTTATAGGATAATAAAGAAAATTTTATTACAACTTTTTTGGTAGACTGCAATAATGTTGATAAAGCAAACTGGAAATGGTAACAAAATGTGGGACCAATAATGTTGAAACTGATACTAATAGTTGTTGATGACCCTTGAAACAAAATCTAGGAAGATATACAAGCAACACTAATGCCCAAGTCAACTAATAATGTGTCCATACAATCTGAATATTAGAGGACTGTGAATCATACATGATCTTAAATGTCTTTGTATCTTTATATTCTTCATCCCAACACTCTGAGTAATCGATTGGGTTTTCGTTTAAATTAACTATTTTATTTTTACTACGAACAAGTTCCACATTAAGACCACCCTTATCAGTCTGAAATAAAATATTTTTAGCGTATGTAGGATTCAACCATGGGATGTGCCGCAATGAATTAAAGGGTACATAACCCACCCTTTCATACTCACATTGTTCCCAATCTTCATCCAACTCTTCAGAGTAATCATATGTGGACGTCTCCTGCTTAATATCTATGTCATGACTAAACTCATACTCATCATCATCGGAACGTAAGAATAATAAAAGTCCACTAAAGTCACTGTACCAGTTGCTTGGAAGTTGCAATGTAACTAATCTCGTAAAACTACGTGACGATGGTTCAACCGCGGGAAGTAAGACACTCATAAAGCGATCTTCTGCTGCATTTCCCTGCCACAGTTTACATTCCAGTTATGATGAATACAATTATTATATTGTAAGTTAAAAAAAATGAAATTTAAAAACAAGTTTAGAGTTGTACCTCAAGCATAGAAAGTAGTACCCTCTTATTTGTTCTCTCACAAAGTGAGACTTTCCACAAACATTTATAGTCTGATAAATCTCTTACAATTTCAAGTGAGTCACAACCTTCTACTTTGAGAATAGCTATGCTTGATGGGAGGTCTGGCAATTCTACAAGGTTTATGCAGTCTGACAAATTCAGGAGCTTGAGACACGACATCTGAGAGAGGCCTGAAGGTAATCTTGAAAACTTAGTACCACTTAGGTCTAGTAGTTGTAGGTTTAATAACTCACAAATATCAGGTGGGATGTCTCCATCTCCCAAATTGCACCTACTAAGATTCAGGTCTATCAAACTTTTTAAGAGATGAAAGCTGCCCTTTATCCTTTCCAGTTTTTCACAACCATCTAAACGAAAAGAAAGAAGGTTGGTACAAAATCGTCCAACTGACGGTGGTATTATTTCTATACCAGTATCACCCATATCAAGGGTTACCAAGCTATCCATGTTTGACTGGATATCCGGAAACTGTTGAAGTTGATTGCAATCACAGAGATAAAGAGTCTCCAATTTTTTCAGGTGTGTGATGGGTGGAAACATTTTCAGTTTTTCACAGCCTTCCATGTCCACGTAAACAAGCCTTTTGTGATATCCAATTGATGGATGAATCTCTTCTAAACTCTTACAATCCATTAAAATCAGTCTTTCAAGACATGGAAGGCCTTCAAAATCTGGTGTCTTGATTAGTTTACGAGAGCTTTGAAGATTAAGAATTTTCAAATTTGGTAGACTCTGTTTCAAGAAAAGCAGGAAAAGTCAAATAAATAAATAATTAAGTATACAACAATTTCCTTTCACATTGGCATACTTGTTGCCCATGGACCATTGATCGATCATTAGGCAGGACATGAGTTGTTAATTTATACATAAACTTAAACTAGCATATGATATAACATCTTATAATAACAACCTCTGTTCTTCTGTAACATGCAAAGTATATTCCAATTGCTTAAAACTACGCTCAGAATATTGTCATATTATAGACAACTTGTAATATTAAATTTATTACCTCTGGCTATATCATCAAAAGTTTCTTTAAAGCATTTGGCATTCATGTAATGTTGACCATATAGGAAACTGAAACTAAGCTAATTTGTCTTTAATCTATAGAGACCGTATGATATGTATTTCTCTTAATGAAATATGCAATATACACCTCTGTTTGTAGATGTGTAACAAACTCAAACCAACAACTAACTAAATGCAAATGAAGGGTTACCAAGCTAACCATGTTTGACTGGATATCCGGAAACTGTTGAAGTTCATAACAGCTAGAGAGATTAAGAGTCTCCAACATTTGCATCTGTATGATGGGTGGAAACCTTTTAAGTGCTGAACACCAATACATGTTCACGAAAACAAGCCTTTTGTGATATCCAATTGATGGATGAATCTCTTCTAAACTCTCACACTCCTCTAAAATCAATCTTTCAAGACATGGAAGGCCTTCAAAATCTGGTGTCGTGATTAGGTTTTCTGAATTATAGAGATGAAGAAATTTCAAATTTGGTAGATGCTGTTTCAAGACAAGTAGCAAAAGTCAAATAAATCGGCAAGTATACGACAATTTCCTTTCACATTGGCATACTTCTTGCCGGACCATTGATCATTAGGCAGGAGCTCTTGATTTATACCCAAATTTTACCATCTTAATATCTTATAATAACAACATGCATAGTAAATTCCAATTGCTTAAAACATCATATCATCGATAATTTTCATCAATCTTTGCCCAAAAATCTACCTTCAGAATATTACATTTCAGACACTTTATTAATTTATTTATTTCTGGCAATATCAACAAAAGTTTCTTTAAAGCATTCAATCTAAATTAAGCTAATCGACCTCTAATTTATAGAGAAAGTATGATATGTATTTTTCTTAATGAAATATTTAATTACACCTCTACTTATAGAGATGTCAAATACCTATGTTCATTTTGTAATTCATTTCACAGTTTTATTGCAATGATTTGTGAAACAACAATATTTATCTACCTTATACCCATGCCAGAGTTCTTTTTGTTGGCTCCATTTCAACTCTAGACAACCAAGCTCTGTTGGCTGAAAATTTGATGGGAATGAAGATGACGGATAGTTATGAAAACGAATCCACCGAAGTTTCTTCATGTTTGCAACAACATCAGATAGACCTACAGCATCAGATAGATCCGGATCTCCATAAGAACAACGGAAAGCTAATGCTTCAGTTTCCTGTGTTAATTAATCAAGGTAACCAAATTGTGTCAGTAACGTTATACACAAGTGTCATTTGATGCACAGATATATATGAAATATTTTATTGCAAAGTTAATTTAACCATTGGCACTGCATCTGCCCCCATATCACAGAGGTATTTAAGATCTTTCCACTTCCAAATTCTGCTATGCTTTTCAGGATGGTTAGGGTGTGCCCCTCTAACAATGTAGTGAGCCATTTCTTCTACCAAGTCATGCATATCAAATCCACCATTTGAATCAACTTTTATGAGAGACTTTTGAATCAACACCTTCACCCCTATACGAGGGTGTAAACCACAAGCATCAAGCACCATCATTGCATTGTCTATGTGCCGTCTCCTAAAAAAACATGCAATATCTAAGAATAATTTTTGTTGGTCAGGTTCAAGTCCATCATAACTTATTTTGAGTCTTTCGGTGACTTTAACATTTGGGATGCACTTTAACTTGGCCAATGCACTCTTCCACTCATCCTTGTTTTTGTCATATAGAAAAGAACCTAGAATTTCAAGTGCTAATGGGAGCCCACTAGCATAAGAAACTACATCTTTTGAAAGCATCTCGTAAACTTCTATAGGTTTATCTTTCCGATATGCATGTTTGTTGAAGAGCTCCATCGCCTCGTCATCTGATAACAAACTCACTTCATATATCGTGTCTGCATGGCGGGTTAGCAAATGCTCATCCCTCGTTGTAATTATTATCCTGCTCCCCTCACCAAACCAAGCATGCGATCCGGCTAGAGCCTCTAGTTGCTTAACATCATCAACATCATCAAGAACAAGTAAAATACATTTACGACATAACCGTCTTTCTATCATGCTTCTTCCTTCTATCTCACTCCCTACCACAACATCTTTTGTTTTCAAAACAAGCGAGAGAAATTTTTCTTGCAACTTTGTTAAACCATTGCTTGATTCTTCACGAATATTTTGAAGAAGGCAGTGAGCTTCAAATCGGTGAGAGATTTCCACATAAGCAGCAGATGCGAGAGTAGTCTTACCACCACCCCCAACTCCCCATATTCCAATAATGCGTACACCACCTGACTCGATTTCCAACTTTGTTTTCAGATCTTGTAAGCGGGTCTCTATTCCGATCAGGTCTTTATTGACATTTGTACTTAGTGTAGGCAGCCTACTAGAAATTGTTCCAACAATTTCTTTGATACATTTTGCTTCATGACTGTGCGATGGATAAATAAAAATAATTAGAATTTAGAATACGCTGCCACTCACTTAATTAGGTGAGGGTCACATCGCTAATTCAGAAAATACTTGTAACCACTACTACCAGCTTCAGTCTTTTAATATTTATATGTATAAAAAACAGTTCCCAATCATATGCAATTTTTTATATTTTTAAAAAGGAATAATGGATTTTAATAATCACAACTATTGTCCATTGGCCGGCAACAGTCCCAACTTTAAAAATTCCCACTAGTTGTCCCATCTTTTCACATATTGGCCTTCAATGGACCCTGACTAATAGTACCCTAAAGCCGTTAGTCTCCGGTCGCCGGAAAAACGTTTTGGTCGGAAAAAGGTTATTAAAGGTCCGATCTAGGGTTACAAACAAGTTTGGGATGAAAACTTTGAGTTTTCCGGCAAAAAGTTGAGTTTTCCAGCAAAAAGTTGAGTTTTCCGGCCAAAAGTTGAGTTTTCCGGCGAAAAATAAGTTTTTCCGGCACCTTAATAATTAGGGCTTTTTACTAGAAAAGGTTTCTAAAGGTGTGTAATAAAGTTACAAAGAGGTTTGAGACGAAAAGGTTGAGTTTTTTCCCGTCAAAATGGAGTTTCCAGGCCAAAAACGTTTTTCCGGCGACCGGAGACTAACGGCGTTAGCGTTCTGTTAGTCAGGGTCCATTAAAGACCAATATCTGAAAAGATGGGACCCCCGATGGGAATTTTTGAAGTTGGGACCGTTGCCGGCCAATTGGCAATAGTTAAGATTATTAAAATCCATTATTCCTTTAAAAAACTTGGCTCTCTAAATTAAACACTTTTTAACACTTCCTTTTGAGCCTTATAAACTATTAACGTGTTAAATCTGCCTACAAATGTTAAAAAATAACTTATTACGATAGTAACTTTTTTTGGGTAAATCTGGCTACTCTCAATTTATTTGACCCGTTTTATTGTTATTTATCAAATTTTGCCCATTGCAACGGTGAAAACAAAACTTAAATCAACTCATTGTTATTTATTAAAAAGAATAAATTACTGTTTTGATACCTATGTTTTAGCCAGTTTAACCATTTTAGACCAAAAAAGAATCTTTTAACATATCAGACCCCGAGATTGCATTTTATAACGGTTTTGGCCCCTGACACTAACTTTGTTATTTTTTTGTTGTTTTAAGGGTAATTAGGTCATTATATACCTTAGGGGTTGTGTTTGATAATTACAAAGTTCTTTTAATATTTAAGAGGTTATTAATGCAATTACTCAATTTTTTTTTATTATTTCGTTATTTTCAAGATTATTATTTAACAAAATACGTTTTAAATATACAAATAAATATGTATTTTCATTAACCGTTTATTTTTATAAAAGTCGTTTTAAAAAATAATTTCTTATTTTACATTTTATTCAAACCATCTATCGTTTTTAAAATTGTTCTTTTTTAAACCATTTGTTTTTTAAAATCGCTATTTTTAAAGTCGCTTGTCTTTTAAAGTTTTTTTAAACACTTTATTTTATACCATTATTTTTAAAATCGTTTAGTTTTTTAAACATTTTAAACTACTCACTTTTTTAAGTCGTTCATTTTTTAAATTTTACAAAACGACGTGTATAAAAAACAAAAGAAATATAAGATTTGAAAAAAAAAACATTCTAATAAAAAGTTTGAAAAAGATCGTTCATTTTTAAACTTTTTTTAGAATGGTTTATTTTTTTTCAAATCTTCCATTTTTGGATTGTTTGTTTATTCAAAATTCGTTATTTTTTTAACCTTTTGTTTATTAAATTTGTGCGTTTTCTAGTTGCTTACACTTGTTAACTTATTCTTTTAAGGTTTTTTTATAAACGTCATTTTTTAATCTTCGTTTTTTAAACCACTCGTTCGTTTAAAATCGATCGTTTTTAAATTTCTTCGATTTTTGAAATCGTTCATTTTCTAAAGTTCTTTTTCCCTACGGCTATAAGTAAACTGAATGCAAAAAAGAACAGTTTAAAAAGAAATAGTTTTAAAAATTAATGACTTAAAATAACGGATTTTAAAAAAAAAATTGTAAAAAATGATTTTAAAAAGAACGGTATAAAATGAGTCATTTAAAAAAGGCTTATTGGATTTTAATAATCCTAAGTTTCACATGTTGGCCTATAATAATAATCCAAACTTTAAAAATTCCTTCCAATGATCCTAACTTGTAAAAGTTTGGCCCATATTGATCATTTTCAAACATATAAGAATTTGGTCTACTCAATAGATTCAAGTGCACATGGAGACTCCTTAATTGATTTAAGTGCACCTATGTTAGAAAAGGATCAATGGGGGCCAAATTCTTACAAGTTGGGATCGTTGGAAGGAATTTTTAAAGCTGGGATTATTATCGGCCAATAGGTGAAACTTAGGATTATTAGAATCCAATAACCCTTTAAAAAATTATAAAAGATAAACAATTTTAGAAAGAACGATTTTAATAAACAAGCGGTTTAAAAATGAATAATTTTAAAAATGATAGATGGTCTAGAAAAGGTTAAAAAAACAAATTATTTTAAAACGACGTTTATAAAAAACAAACACCAAATGAAAATACATATTTAGTTGTATATGTAAAACATATTTTGTTAAATAATAGTCGTGAAAATAACGAAATAATAAAAAAAAATTGAGTAATTGCATTAAGAGTAAATTACAAGTTTTGTACTTTATGTTAACACCATTTTTCAGGCGTTGTCTTTTGGCGCAAAAGTTGATAAGTTCTGTCCTTAATGTTTCAAAATTCTACATGTTATATCCTTAAGCCAAAACCCAGTTAGATTTTTCTATTAATTTAGATTACACAAGGGTAATTTGGTTTTTTTACCCAATTATTTAATATATTTTAAATAATATATTATGATTATATATATAATAAAAAAACCCATTTATATATCTTTCTCTCTCCTCTCTCTCTCTGTACATGTTTACAGAGAATATGTCATTGATACATACTCTACGACTTCACATTCCTTTTAACGATCTCTCACAATTTTCTTTCATCCATTACACCAATGAATACAACATCTTCAACAACCCTACCACCACCGCCGCCGCCTCTTCCGGCCATCAATCCCCACGCTCCACCCCACCACGTCGGAGATCTCCACCCTCACACCACAGACAACGATCTCCTTCAGATTTTCTCCATGATCGGATCGGTGATTTCAGTTCATGTTTACAGAGACCGACCCTCGCACAAATCCCCAGGCTACGGTTATTCGTTGATTTCAGTTTATTGATTAGGTTTTGTTTGTTAAATTGTTATTTGATTGAATTTTAACTCTGAATTTGGCGTTGTTTAGGTTAAATCATACTGAATTTATAAGGGTTTTTTTTTCTGGAATATGAACAGTGAATGGTTGGGTTTTTAGTGAAGAAGAACTGGAATTGCGAAGGGTTTTTGGTTTTGATTGTTTGTGTGTGATGGTGTTGACAGAAGGGAGGGTGAATTGAATGGTGATGGTCGTTCTGATGTGTGGCAGTGGTACGGTGGTGGTGCGGCTAGGGTTTTTAGTCGCAAAGGTACAATGGTGGTTGTGGTTGACGGGAATGGTGGTGATGGGTGGTTGTAATAACAAGTGGTGTGGGGGTGGTGGTTGCGTGGGGTGGGTTATGGCGGTGGCAACTGTTTGAAGGTGGTGGTAGGTTTTCGGTGGTGGGTGGCAGATGGTGACGGTGGGTTATGGTGAGTGGTGGTGACAAGTGGTAGAGAGAGATGTGTGTAGAGGTTTTCTTTATCTATACTTTATTTTTTTTATTTTTTACAGAAATAGTCTCTTAATACAATATATTTAGTCAATGGTCCCTGGGAGCTGAAATGATGAGAATGCCCACATGACCAGATTTAACAAGAAAAATTAACTGGGTTAGGGCTAAAGGATATAACGTGTAGGATTTTGAAATATTAAGTACATAACCTGTCAACTTTTGCGCTAAAAGACAGCGCCTACAATTTGGTGTAAACATAAAGGATAAAACTTGTAATTTACTCTTGCATTAATAATCTCTTATACATTAAAAGAACTTTATAATTGTCAAAAACAACCTCTAAGATATATATATAATGACCTAATTACTCTTACACTTAACTGCAAAAAAGTAACAAAGTTAATCTCATGGGCCAAAACCGTTATAAAATGCAACCTCGCGATTTGATATGTTTATAGATTCTTTTTGGACTGAAATGGTTAAACTGGCTAAACTACAGGGGCGAAAACAGTAATTTACTCTATCAAATATCTTAAGCATAAAAATGTTAAAAAAAAAAAAAAAAAAAAAGAACATCACCTGTTTTGAAAGTCATTGATGACCCATCCAGAAAGTTTGCCTGCCTTTTCCAGAGCTTTCCTCCATAATTCAACTTTGAGATTATGATCCCCCGCATGTTTTTCAAATGCTTCTCCATATTTCCTCTTAAGCTTTCTCACATCAGAGGGGTCTACATGATAAAATATGGGCATCACGATTTGCCCTCTCGTGTCCATGTACTCCATAATATGTGCAAGCTCATCCAAGCACCAAGATGAATCCGCATAGTTTTTAGAGAATACAATAACGGCGATCCGTGAGTCTTGGATAGCCTTCAAGAGGGCTGGACCGATTGACTCACCCCGAGCAAGTGTTTTGTCATCCTTGTACGTGTGGATCCCTTGTTGTTCAAGAGCCATGTAGAGATGATCCACAAAGCTCTTGCGGGTGTCTTCGCCTCTAAAACTCAAAAATACGTCATAATTCCATGAAATAGAGGCAGGAACTGAGTGAAAGGAGGAGGATGAAGATGCCATTGATCTGTAGATGGAATTTGTTTGGAATGAGTATAAAGGCAAGCAGTGGAGATCACCAAAAAGAGAAATGTGGTTTGAGCAGCTGAGATGTGTCTATGGGCATCACATTATATATAATATATATTTGAGAAATTTCACACTTCCAGGAAAAGGCATAAAGAGGAAATTTCATGAAATTTTCACTTTGGATTCCTTTGTCTTTCTTTGAAATTCTTTAATCAAAGTTCAAAAAGTAAGAATTAAAGTGAGTGGAGTCCACATTGCACTAATTTCCTACCGACTATATTGTCACCTACCCACTATGTTTAAAGTAAGAATTTTTTATATCTGTGAGTGCCTGGAACCAGTGTTGTAAAAATCGCTATTAGACGGCGACTAGTCGGTGATTAATCATTAGTCGGTCAGTAAATAACTGAGTAATTTTTCGTTAATCAGTCCATTAATCGCTAGTCTAGCCTAGGCGGATCTAGTCGGGCTTAGTCGGACCTAGTCGGCCAGCCAAAAATGGGCGATTCCGGTCAGATTCCGGCAAAAAAACTGTATATTCCGACCAAAACCTCTAAATTCCGGCCAATTTCCAACCAAACCATATGAATTCTAACAATTAATCTTGTATACTTAAAAAATAAGTTAAGTAAAAGTAAAAACCTAGCTATTTAAAATATTTAATTTATTTTTTTTAGTTAATTTTTAAATACTTATTTTGCTACGATATTTGCTAGACATTTTAATCAAATTTTTTTTAAACTTATATTCTCAAATTTGCTATAGATTTTGCTACGGATTTTATTTTACTTTTTTTAGTTAATTTCTAAATACTTATTTTCATGCTCTTGCTATGGATTTTGCTGCATTCATTTTTTTTATATTTATTTCCTCAGTTTTGCTACGGATTTGCTACTAATTTTGCTACGGTTTTCATTTGCGACGGAATATCCGTAGCAAAATTGTTGCAAAATGTGTATGTAGCTAGTGCGTAGCTAATCCGTACCTAATTCATAGCAAAATTTGCGACCAATTTTTCCGGTAGCAAAACTTCGTAGCAATTGCCTCCTTTTGTAATATTGAGTCCCCACCTCACCGGCTGACTGGCGACTAACGAGTTCTCCAACCTTGCTGGTAACTAACTTATATATATGATTGGTGCTCAAAAAAAATTATGGTGAAATATAATATTGAGTTAATAATATGAAACCAGTTGTTAGAATCAATAAAATCAAAATATCTATATATCTATAGGAAACCAGATGTTAGAATCAATATAATCAAAAGATATGAGACCTGATTTCGATACTGACTTTAGAAACATGAAATCTCAATATGTATGGTGTTGGGAATTTCGAACAATGAAACCGATTTGGTGTGCAAGGGTCAAGGAGGGTTTCAAGGTGTGGACAATTGTAGATTATTAAATGTGTTTGTGATTTAATAATTAATTGTAATTATCATGACCACGTTAATTGATTAGATAATTATCTAGCATCTTAAATGAGTTAGGCTTGGATGTCTTTAGGATAATTGTGTGGACAATCCAGTTACTCTATAAATATACCGTGTCAAGGCCGTTTCTGAAAATGTTCTAAAATCTTTAAGCCTTGTGCAAACAGAAAATACGGGCCCCTTAAATATAAATTTTTAAAAAGAACATATAAATTTAAATATATGAAAATGAATTAATGTCATTTGAATCAACACCAATCATTTAATGCAACTTGACAAAATTAGGCAATTAATGTCATTTGCATTTAATAAATAGATAAGAAAATAAAACTGAGGACACCGGGATTAGAACCCGTGTCTTCTTATTATTAAAGTGATTTTTAAACCAACAAACCAAGTGCTTCAAGATGGTATTTTCCGATTCATTGCGTATACATTCTAACTTTACAGTGTAAAACTAATACAAAAGAATGGGCACCCAATGGGTTTGGGCCCTGAGCCGTTGCCCATCCCGCACACCCTTTGAGCCGGCCTTATACAACGTATTGGGTAGGGATTTGTAAGAATCAAGTTTTTAAGTAGTTTTCTTGATCTAGTAATATTATGGGAGTTAGCCATAATTTTATGTTTGTTTGATATATTCAATTGGGACTTGATATCAAGTATGAACAAAGGGTTTGATAATAATTGCCAAGACGGACGGGATCAGAATAGGAATTCGTAGGTCTCCAAATCGTCGGCGGTGGATGTTGCGGTGTTTGTGAAGTTAAGACTAAGGCAGAGTGGCGGACATGTCAAAAGTCAGCGTATAAGGGTCCTATTAGGCAATCGTCGACGGTCCTATTAGGAGATCGTCACTGGTGGGAATGAGGACCAATTTGGGGGGTTGTCAGAAAAAGGAGCGGGTGATCGTGGTGAAATGGGTCGAAGCAGTGAGGGTGTGTTTGTAGGAGCATTCACAATTGAACCTTTTTTTCCATTCGTATAATTTAACCAAAATACACATTTATCCATAAAATTTGCTCGGTTTTAAAAAATCCTCATATATGATTCCCCGTATATATATTCTTTCATTAAGTAATACCTTTTCCCACTAACATGTCGTATAATGTGGGACATAAAAAGCGAGATAACAAACCTGAATTCCCAAATATCATTTAAAGTATTGTGTGTCAAGTAAATATAACCCATCATATCATTATGCATTAATGGTAAGTGGACACATATCAAATATGTCCTAACAACTTGATATTTTCTTATAATTTTCATCAAAGCAAAAGCAAGTGCAAAAACAGTAGAAATTCAACAAACAATTTGAAAACGTAAAAATCAGACATAATTGTGATCTTTTCGATTTTAATTAGCTAACGTAGAGATGGATCTTAACGGCAAACATGAAGAGACATATGAAGCCAAAGAAAAACAATGTATGTATTAAGACGGCTGCTCCACTCGTCTGAAAGTTGCCAAACTCAACACAACATCTTTGTCCTGGGAGCTAAAACAGTAACCCTGGTGTGAACAACTGTAACACCTCGAAAATTTACGTCCTATAATGTCTTGACACGTGTCATAATGTTTGAACGTGTGAAAGAATGTTCTTGGAGGACTAAAGTTGACAAGCAATGAAATTATGTAAATATAAGGGTTCAAAGTGTCAAGAATGAATAAATACACTTTACAATAACCCTACATAATGTTTATAACCTAAAACGAATAGATCATGAATCATACGAAGCGAATTGTGAAAGAAAGTGAGAGATTACAAACTACAGGGGTTAATTGTGTCAACATGTTAAAGATATACCTCTGAGTGACCTTTTAGCAAACCCGAAGCTTTGTAACGATTAAATATGCTCACTAGGATGTACCATAAAAATTTCACCAAGTTTCGTTACCGTATGAGAAAGTTGTGATAAAATTCGTGTGTGAGGGTTAGAATCGTCAACATTGAAATTTAGGGCTTTTCGGGTGATCACAAAGTTACCCGAGGACTTGACAAAGTGGGTATAAGTATTAAAGCCCCCATATATAAATTACAAAGCCTTAAAATGCAAGAAATGTTGAGAAAACGACCTTTCGGGGGACCAAGGACCAAAATGCAATTGAAAGAAACATGTTTACCTGATCCGGAGGCCCAGGCGGCCCGCATCAGGATTTCTAAAATCGAAAGCGGGCCGCGTGCGACCTGCAGATGCAGAAAAAACAGGCAGCTGCCTGTTGATGCATGTAACCGACTCAAATCTCATTTTTTCGATACCTTGGGCTGCCTAAGGTGGTTTTTAGCATGTAGGGCACTTGTGGTTGATATTATAACACTCCTAGACTTAGGTGTTGATGATCCAAGCATTTTTGAAGTTGTTTATAAGACCCACATGTTACCACATTGATCATTCATCAACCTCTGAGCATTTCTGGAGCATTCAAGCAGGTCACAAGCATTCCAAATCAAGTACCATCCCGGCAAGGCGAATGTAGTCGCTGATGGCTTGAGTCGAAAGGAAAGGATGAAACCTATCCGAATCAATGCCAAGCGCATGGAAATAAAGAACAATTTGATTGAAAGGTTGTTAGCTGCACAGAAGGAAGCTGTGTTGGAAGCTAACTATCCTAACGAAAAGCTAGGGGTAACTGAGGAGCAGTTAACCCTTAGTAAGGATGGAATTCTTAGATTGAATGGAAGAATATGGGTTCCGATACATGGAGGACTGCGAGATGTTATCCTCCAGGAAGCCCATAGTTCTAAATATTCTGTTCATCCTGGAGCCGATAAAATGTACCAGGAACTAAAGGCAAATTATTGGTGGATAGGCTTGAAAAATTCCGTAGCCGCCCATGTAGCAAAATGCTTGACATGTGCGCAAGTCAAAGCCGAGCATCAGAAACCGTCAGGTTTGCTACAACAGCCTGAACTTCCTACGTGGAAGTGGGAATGTGTAACTATGGATTTTATTACCAAGTTACCCAAGACAAGGAAAGGAAACGATACAATATGGGTTATAGTTGATAGACTGACCAAGTCAGCACATTTCTTACCCATCAAGGAGACTTATAGCTCCGACATGTTAGCCCAGTTATACGTTGATAAGATTATAGCCTTACATGGCATACCTGTGTCTATTATCTCTGATCGGGATACTAGGTACACGTCACATTTTTGGAAGAGTTTCCAACAATCTTTGGGCACACGTTTGAACTTTAGTACGGCTTACCATCCTCAGACAGACGGTCAGAGTGAGCGTACTATTCAAACGTTGGAAGACATGCTACGTGCATGTGCGATCGATTTGGGTGGTAGTTGGGATAAGAACTTACCACTAATCGAATTCTCCTACAACAATAGCTACCACACCAGCATAAAGGCTGCGCCTTTTGAGGCATTATATGGTAGAAAGTGTAGATCGCCAGTTTGTTGGGCGGAAGTTGGAGATGTCCAGTTGTCAGGACCAGAGATAGTCTTCGAAACGACGGACAAGATTGTCCAGATTCGCGACAATCTCAAAGCTGCCCGAGATAGGCAGAAGAGTTATGCTGATCCAAATCGTAAGGATTTCCATTTCGAAGTAGGTGACAAAGTCCTACTTAAAGTGTCACCCTAGAAAGGGGTGATGCGATTTGGTAAGAAAGGCAAGCTAAGCCCGAGATACATTGGACCTTTCGAGGTTATCGAACGTGTCGGGTCAGTTGCCTACAAGTTGAACTTACCAGAAGAGCTCAGTGGAATTCACAATGTGTTTCACATCTGCAATCTAAAGAAGTGTTTCGCTGACGAATCACTGGTCATACCACATACGGATGTGCATATAGACGCGAGCTTAAAATTTGTCGAAAAACCTTTGTCGATTGAAGATCGACAGGTAAGGAAGCTTCGAAGGAAGCATATACCTTTTGTAAAGGTCAAATGGGATGCCCGTAGAGGTCCCGAATTCACGTGGGAGGTTGAGTCCACGATGAAAGAAAAGTACCCTTACTTATTTCAGTAAATCTCGGGTCGAGATTTATTTTAAGGGGGTGAGGATGTAACACCTCGAAAATTTACGTCCTATAATGTCTTGACACGTGTCATAATGTTTGAACGTGTGAAAGAATGTTCTTGGAGGACTAAAGTTGACAAGCAATGAAATTATGTAAATATAAGGGTTCAAAGTGTCAAGAATGAATAAATACACTTTACAATAACCCTACATAATGTTTATAACCTAAAACGAATAGATCATGAATCATACGAAGCGAATTGTGAAAGAAAGTGAGAGATTACAAACTACAGGGGTTAATTGTGTCAACATGTTAAAGATATACCTCTGAGTGACCTTTTAGCAAACCCGAAGCTTTGTAACGATTAAATATGCTCACTAGGATGTACCATAAAAATTTCACCAAGTTTCGTTACCGTATGAGAAAGTTGTGATAAAATTCGTGTGTGAGGGTTAGAATCGTCAACATTGAAATTTAGGGCTTTTCGGGTGATCACAAAGTTACCCGAGGACTTGACAAAGTGGGTATAAGTATTAAAGCCCCTATATATAAATTACAAAGCCTTAAAATGCAAGAAATGTTGAGAAAACGACCTTTCGGGGGACCAAGGACCAAAATGCAATTGAAAGAAACATGTTTACCTGATCCGGAGGCCCAGGCGGCCCGCATCAGGATTTCTAAAATCGAAAGCGGGCCGTGTGCGACCTGCAGATGCAGAAAAAACAGGCAGCTGCCTGTTGATGCATGTAACCGACTCAAATCTCATTTTTTCGATACCTTGGGCTGCATAAGGTGGTTTTTAGCATGTAGGGCACTTGTGGTTGATATTATAACACTCCTAGACTTAGGTGTTGATGATCCAAGCATGTTTGAAGTTGTTTATAAGACCCACATGTTACCACATTGATCATTCATCAACCTCTGAGCATTTCTGGAGCATTCAAGCAGGTCACAAGCATTCCAAATCATCCATTAGTCGTGTGTAAGCATGCCTAACCTTCTCTAATTCATTTATACTAAGTTTATAGCCTAGAAATCAAACCGTCGTAACTACAGTTTGACTTTTCGATAAATCACAATCGGTCCAGAGTTTAGTCGAATCGAAAGTTGTTATAAGTTGGTATTTATATGGGTAATAAACCCCTAAAAGGTCACCCACTGATTTCAATCTTAACTATGTCGTTTGTCGAGTCAAAGGTTGTCCGAAAAAGTCAACAGAAACCTTAATCGCGTATTTAACGATACGGAAGGCGTGTAACCTGTTTTATCAGTCATACAACTTGAAAATAAGTATAAAAACTTGTCTACGCTTGTTTGATTCGACAACTTTATGTTTTGAACCGATTCGGAACCGAGAGACGCAAAAGTTTGACTTTTGCTTTGACCTCAGTTCTGACCCGATTTTTATAGGTTTAGACATGCCTTAAAGTTCCATTAGGACCTATTTATATGTGTGTATAACCCTCTGTGTTTATACCACATAAATCCTTAATTGTCCGATGTTTCCGTTAATCGCCTAAATAGTGACCGTAATGCCCTTATCATCATAAAACGAGAATTTTGGAAATATGAAAGTGCAATAATCTTAGTTACTGATTATTAAACATGTCTGTAAATTTTCACATCAATCGGAGGTCCAGATTAGGACTTATGCTTAATGACGTAATTATAGCGATTCTTAGTAATTAAAGGACGTCATTAGCGTAAAACCTATCTAAACCCAATTTTTGACACCAAACCTTTTACCCACTGATGTAATATAATATTTTGGGATTTTTGAAGATTTTTAATTATTTTTAAACTGATCATAAGCTTGGATTAGCGCCCTAATTCGGTAAATACCGAATATGCCCTTTTAGGCCATAAAATGAGTTTTACAAATCCTTTTAACGCCAATCCAATTGCTACTGATTTTAAATAATAAATGGAGTGTTTTGAGCCTGTTTATTTGATCAGAAAACTCAGGATCGTATTTTAACCCGTACGTCGCTTAAAACGGCTTTATACGCGTATTATACGCCTAGTTTGGGTTTAAAACTATTTTGACATATAAGACTTATAACCAAATGTTATAACCTGTTAAAATAAGCTATTATACTGATGTAATCAGACCCGGTTCGCAGAAACCTAATTATTTCCTTTTATAATCTTTAAAATGACCAAAATACCCCTACGGGGCTTAATATGTGATTAAACTCGTTTTGGGCATAACGGAAGGTATCCTACTGATATCAAAACATATTTAAGGCGTGTTAACTTAGGAAACCTGTTTAGGACTCTTACGGATACCCGTTACGCTTATTGCGCGTTCGGTTCGGTTTATGTAACTAGTTTACATAAATTAGCCGAAACTGGTCAAACCTTAACGGTTTTATCTCAAAATCCAGAATGTGTATAATATACCCATATTAAACAAGTCTTCAAGCTTGTCGGGTCTAAATCACATTCTATCCGGTCTTCGCTTAATCGTGCGTACGAACCGTATCTTTAAAACTAACCGGTCTAAGCTTAAGCTTAACTAAAGACCCGTTAGGATTCTAATAGGTTATTATTAAACCTTCGTTCCAGATTAGGAGAACCCGGTAAAAGATACTTGCATTCGCTGAATTGTGATATATACTTGCGCAGGTAAATACTTTTAACTTATTTTCCCTATACGGGCTTGGGTTACGGTATATAGCATACCGCTTGATCGGGCATCAAATCTTCCATCGCTTGGGTGGTTAATTGAATAATTTGATCGGCTCGTTTAAACAGTCTTGTTTACTTTACAGCCTTTGGGGGGTTAATGACCATGTCCCGGATATCCTTGGCATCATCTTACGAGATGGCCACGACCTGAGCACGGGGTGTAGGCGTACACCTGTCAGTGTATAACTCTAAATTGTGGTGTGTCTATTGATCTTTAACCCGGACAAGATCCGGGCTACTGAACGCATAAGTAACATGTAATTCGTTCACAAGATTATAATATTAAATAATTCTCCCAAGTTAAATAAAAATGTTTATGCCATGTGCATCCAAACCAATTTTTAATCATTTTCCAAAATGAGTCAGTTGATTGTATTTACTAGTGTAAACTGACGTATTTTCCCAAAAAGACTGAATGCAGGTACTAAACGAAATTGGCTGGATTGTCTCCTAAGCATCAATAAAAAGTCTCGCAAGCTTAGGATGCCGGAAGTCTGTTGAACCATTAAATGTTATTTTGTTTCGATCCTACTGTGGATAAACACCGGATATTGTGACTTTGATTACAATAAATAAATTCGGTTGTATTATATTTTAAATTTGCTTCCGCTGTGCATTATTATATTGTGTTGTTTGACTATTACGTTGCCAACCACGTCACGATACTCCCCCACCGGGCCCACCGGTGACACGTGGAAATCGGGGTTTGACAGGTTGGTATCAGAGCCAACTCTGAGTGAATTAAACACTAGCCTTTTGTGTTTAATCTCAGTTACGCAATTGCACACTCATAAATCTTCGAGTCTAGACAAAGAACTTAGGAATAATCCAAAATGCTTTTATTTCTTTTATTTAACTTTGTCCAATATTTTCCTTGTCATTACCTTTGTCTATATTAACAGGTTAAATATGCCGCCAAGATTCAGACGAGGAAATCGAGGAAAGGCGCCGATCAGCGCCCCTAACGACCACGAGGCCGGGCCTTCGGGCCGGCGAGCTCCTTCTTCTACGAGGAGTGCAGATCCACGAGAACCTTGGAGGATTTACGAGGAGCCTTCCAGACAATCCATGTCATATAGCTCCACGCCTCCATATTGTCACTCTTTTGGGCCTCATTCCGAGAATGAGCCCAACAACCCGCAACCGTCATACATACCATTACAGCGATCTGCATCGCAAGGTTCCTTCCGCGACCCTACTCCTGTCTTTCAGGGACAGTTTAACCCAGCAGAGTACCTACCAGAGCAAGTGGGCTTTAATCCACTAGGACCGGAGGATCACTTTTCGGGCGATCAAGATATGGATATAGACGAGGATACGGATCCCGCTGAGCCTTCGACCGGATCCGCGAACCATCCTTTTGAGATCTCAGATGGTTCATCTTATCACGGATCACCTTACCAAGGTCCGGATAGTTACATGGCACGGTTTAACCAGTGTGAGTGGTACTATACACCATCTCACCATTCATCGCCTCAGCAGCAGCAGCATCATCAAGATTCCTCTGAGGATCACAGGTTTGTGGCAGTCACGCCACCGCCTCCACCGCCACCAGTTCATCTAGAGCCTCCAGCACCACCAAGACGTAGGAGGACTGGCGCACGGATGTCGGCACGAGGAGGGGAGTTTCATTTCGGTACCCCTCAACACTCCAGCGGCAGCCACTACCCGCCTATATATGAAGACCCACAGATGGGTGGACCTTCAGTTCCAGTGTCGGAGGTGGATTCGGCACCAGTTGCGCCATCACCGGGTTTTGGTAACCCTATTCCTGCTTATACCGCTCCAGCAGCATACAACCCGTACGAACAGCCAGCATATCATAACTATAACTATGCTGAGGATCCTTACCAGGTAGCAGCAAACTACAATGCCTTTCACTCAGAAGGACCTTATGGAACCCCTTGGGGAGTGGGATACCTAACACGTGGGTATCAAGCACCTGTTCGGCCACCTCCACAGCACCAGCCGCCACGGTTCTCCCCACCAGAGCAGGAGGATCTCCGTCAAAGGGTGTAAAAGGTAGAGCGAGACCTCCAGAGAGAGCGTAAGAAGAATGAGGGCTTCATGAGTGGGTTGGCAAGTTTGCTGAAGGGGAAGAAGAAACGGGATCGTTAAATCCCAATATGTATTATTGTACTTCCTTGTTTAAATCAAGTCCCTACGTGGACATTTATTTATTTATGAGTGTATGTAGTCCCTGCGTGGACATCTACCTTTGTACTTAGTCCCTACGTGGACTTGTTTCTATTAGCCCCTGCGTGGGCATATCTTTCTGTAAGACCCCTGCATGGGCAAGTACTTGTTTAAAACCCCTGCGAGGGTAAGTTTGTTATTTGAAAAGACCCGTTTAGGGCAGTGTGTAGTAGTATAATAAATTAATGGAATGTTTGTTTTATAAATTTCATGTTTGCCATTATGTGCACCTATAAATTATAAATGAAATAAATAAATTAAAATCATTCCTTTTAAATTAATCTGCCTATGAAATTTATTTAATTAAGGATCTTAAAGTGTGAAACCTAGCCTCGTGTCAAGTATAAGACCGGGCCAAAATGGTAAGACCTGTTTAAAAGATTCAATTCCCTGTTAACATCTTAAAACATGCTAACACTCCTGGCAGAAGTGATTCGTTAAAATCACATACGTCATTTTTATAAAGGAATTCTTTAGAAGATTCCTAACTCAGTTTAATGATCTCTGAATCCTGGGTTTACATCATCAATTAAGATGATCATATTTTAACCATACGTGGTAATATAATGCCTACGGGCCCTGCTCATTTCCATATGAGCCAAAAGACAGTGGTAGCTATGACTCCCTGTCTGATAAAGGTAATGAACTAGGTTCAAACCTTAAAAGCCTTGATTCTCTGAAATCATAGCTTATAATTTAAATTGTCTACGTGACTAAGCCTTATGTGC
Source organism: Helianthus tuberosus (assembly GCA_030545235.1). Taxonomy (NCBI): domain Eukaryota; kingdom Viridiplantae; phylum Streptophyta; class Magnoliopsida; order Asterales; family Asteraceae; genus Helianthus; species Helianthus tuberosus. The sequence goes on along the minus strand of CM060396.1, from coordinate 8,447,315 downwards.
TAATATGTATAAATATTGTTTATAATTAGGATAAATTTTAATTGAAATCCTAATCGAATACAATTAATAAATTAACCAGATATGGTCTCTGTTTACCATGGTTAATGAATTACCCTAAGGGGCAATTCCATAATGAACTCCCAAATAAAATATTGTCCTTGTTTTCTGCAACAGTTCAATTAAATGGCTAACTCGGACGAGGGTAATAGTCATCCCGTGGAGCCAAATGAGAACGCCCAGATTACGTTAACGGGTGCTCAATTAAAAGCGATCATAGACGGTGCTATTACAGAGGCTTTGGATAGGCAGTATGAGGAATACAGTGGTACTCTAAGTAGGACCCACTCTGCAACACATTCAAAGCCCAAGACACATTCCGAGGCTCATAGCAAGCCTCCTCCCAAAAAGGATGGACCCAAGAAAGATGGTGATGACCGTCAGTCCACCAACCATCAAAGTGTCCCATCTCAGCCATTAACACTGCATCAAGAACCCCGTAACAAGGGTTGCACCTATAAGTACTTCGTGTCTTGTAAGCCCAGGGATTTTACTGGGGAAAAAGGGGCCGTCGACTGTATGACTTGGCTGGACGAAATGGACACGGTGGTAGATATCAGCGGGTGCGCTAAAAGGGATGTAGTTAAGTTTGTGTCACAGTCCTTTAAAGGAGAAGCGTTAGCATGGTGGAGATCTCTGATCGAGGCCACCGGAAAAATCCCTTTGTACAACACGTCTTGGGAGCAATTTACTGCCCTGATCAGGGATAATTACTGCCCTCAGCATGAGGTGGAAAAGATAGAATCTGACTTTCTATCATTGGTGATGACAAACCTCGATTGTCAAGCTTATCTCACCAGTTTCAATACACTGTCCAGACTGGTTCCTTACCTGGTAACACCAGAACCCAAGAGGATTGCTCGCTTCGTTGGGGGTTTAGCCCCAGAAATCAAAGCCAGTGTTAAGGCTTCGAGACCGACTACTTTTAGATCGGTAACTGACATATCTCTGTCCCTCACTATGGATGCGGTCAGGCAGCGATCGCTGAGGAACAAAGATGCTGAAAAGAGAAAGCGTGAAGACGATAACTCTAGGAGGTCGGGCAAGAAGCACCGTGGAAGCGAGAACAACAAAAAGGGTTCCGAGTCGAGGAAGGATGGGCATCGGTCTGGTGAGAAGCCCAAGTGCAATAATTGCAAGAAGCAGCACTACGAAAAGTGCAGACTGGAGTCGAACGCTCAGACTCAGTCAAAACCCTTTGCTTGTGGAATTTGCAAGTCCACGGATCACAAAACCCTGGATTGCAAAAAGATAAAAGACGCAACGTGCTATCGTTGCAATGAAAAGGGGCATATTAAGTCCAACTGCCCAAAGTACAACAAGAAGCCTGAAGAAGCTAAGAAGACTAACGCCAGAGTCTTCAGAATGGACGCGAAAGAGGCGGTACAAGACGATAACGTCATAACAGGTACTTTCCTTGTAAATGATGTCTTTGCAAGAGTACTTTTTTATTCTGGCGCAGATAAGTCGTTTGTAGATCATAAGTTTTGTAAATTGTTGAATCTACCTGTCAAAACCTTAAGCGTAAACTATGAGGTAGAGTTAGCAGATGGTACCATAGAAACCGTCTCAAATGTGTTAGATGGATGTGTTATATCCATTAAGAACCATTCTTTTCCTCTGTCTCTACTTCCCTTTAAGTTGGCCGGTTTTGACATAGTTCTGGGTATGGACTGGTTATCTCATAACCAGGCCCAAATTGTCTGTAACCAGAAACAAGTGGTAATAAAGACTCAGTCTGGTGAATCACTTACCATTCGGGGAGATACCCAGTATGGACTGCCTGAGCAGGTGACTATGCTCAAGGCTTCCAAGTGTTTGAAGAAGGGGTGTGTCATCTACATGGCACAAGTAATTATTGATGAGCCCAAACCAAAGGTAGAGGACATCCCTGTCATCTCTGACTACCCAGAAGTGTTTCCTGAAGATCTACCTGGCCTACCACCAGATAGACAAGTCGAATTCAGGATCGATATCATCCCCGGAGCGGCACCAGTTGCTAGAGCACCGTACAGATTAGCACCCACAGAAATGAAGGAGTTGCGGACGCAACTAGATGAATTGCTGGCTAAAGGTTTCATTAAACCTAGCTCGTCCCCTTGGGGAGCGCCAGTCCTGTTTGTCAAAAAGAAGGATGGATCGATGCGTCTGTGCATCGACTATCGCGAGCTTAACAAAGTCACGATAAAGAATATATATCCTTTACCTAGGATCGACGACTTGTTCGATCAGTTACAAGGAGCCAGTTATTTCTCGAAGATCGATTTGAGGTCAGGCTACCATCAACTGAAGGTTAGAGATGAAGACGTGCATAAAACTGCATTTAGGACTCGTTATGGTCATTACGAGTTCCTAGTGATGCCTTTCGGGCTCACTAATGCACCGGCTGTGTTCATGGATCTCATGAATCGCGTTTGCAAGCCATACTTAGATAAATTCGTCATCGTCTTCATCGATGACATCCTTATTTATTCTAAGAACCAAGCTGACCATGAGAAACACCTTCGATGTATTCTCAAACTTTTACACCAATAGAAACTCTATGCCAAATTCTCTAAGTGTGAATTTTGGCTACGAGAAGTCCAATTTCTTGGACATGTGGTCAGTGAGCGTGGTATCCAAGTGGATCCCACTAAAGTTGAAGCAGTTATGAACTGGCAAGAGCCAAAGACGCCTACGGAGATTCGTAGCTTCCTAGGATTGGCAGGATATTATAGGCGTTTCATCGAAAATTTTTCGAGGATTGCTGCACCCCTGACTTCCTTGACTAAGAAGAAGATTAAGTTCGACTGGGGGCCTAAGCAGCAAGAAGCTTTTGATATTTTGAAGCAGAAGTTGAGCAACGCTCCTGTGCTGACATTACCTGAAGGCACTGAAGAATTCGTAGTTTACTGCGATGCTTCACACACCGGCATGGGGTGTGTGCTTATGCAGAAAGGCAAGGTTATTGCCTATGCATCAAGACAGTTGAAGGTGCACGAAAAGAATTACACCACCCACGACTTGGAATTGGGTGCCGTTGTATTCGCACTAAAACTGTGGAGGCATTACCTTTATGGGATCAAGTTTGTGATCTATTCTGATCACAAGAGCCTCCAGCATCTGTTTAATCAAAAGGAATTAAACATGAGGCAACGCCGTTGGATGGAGACTTTGAATGACTATGATTGTGAAATCAAGTACCATCCCGGCAAGGCGAATGTAGTCGCTGATGCCTTGAGTCGAAAGGAAAGGATGAAACCTATCCGAATCAATGCCAAGCGCATGGAAATAAAGAACAATTTGATTGAAAGGTTGTTAGCTGCACAGAAGGAAGCTGTGTTGGAAGCTAACTATCCTAACGAAAAGCTAGGGGTAACTGAGGAGCAGTTAACCCTTAGTAAGGATGGAATTCTTAGATTGAATGGAAGAATATGGGTTCCGATACATGGAGGACTGCGAGATGTTATCCTCCAGGAAGCCCATAGTTCTAAATATTCTGTTCATCCTGGAGCCGATAAAATGTACCAGGAACTAAAGGCAAATTATTGGTGGATAGGCTTGAAAAAGTCCGTAGCCGCCCATGTAGCAAAATGCTTGACATGTGCGCAAGTCAAAGCCGAGCATCAGAAACCGTCAGGTTTGCTACAACAGCCTGAACTTCCTACGTGGAAGTGGGAATGTGTAACTATGGATTTTATTACCAAGTTACCCAAGACAAGGAAAGGAAACGATACAATATGGGTTATAGTTGATAGACTGACCAAGTCAGCACATTTCTTACCCATCAAGGAGACTTATAGCTCCGACATGTTAGCCCAGTTATACGTTGATAAGATTATAGCCTTACATGGCATACCTGTGTCTATTATCTCTGATCGGGATACTAGGTACACGTCACATTTTTGGAAGAGTTTCCAACAATCTTTGGGCACACGTTTGAACTTTAGTACGGCTTACCATCCTCAGACAGACGGTCAGAGTGAGCGTACTATTCAAACGTTGGAAGACATGCTACGTGCATGTGCGATCGATTTGGGTGGTAGTTGGGATAAGAACTTACCACTAATCGAATTCTCCTACAACAATAGCTACCACACCAGCATAAAGGCTGCGCCTTTTGAGGCATTATATGGTAGAAAGTGTAGATCGCCAGTTTGTTGGGCGGAAGTTGGAGATGTCCAGTTGTCAGGACCAGAGATAGTCTTCGAAACGACGGACAAGATTGTCCAGATTCGCGACAATCTCAAAGCTGCCCGAGATAGGCAGAAGAGTTATGCTGATCCAAATCGTAAGGATTTCCATTTCGAAGTAGGTGACAAAGTCCTACTTAAAGTGTCACCCTAGAAAGGGGTGATGCGATTTGGTAAGAAAGGCAAGCTAAGCCCGAGATACATTGGACCTTTCGAGGTTATCGAACGTGTCGGGTCAGTTGCCTACAAGTTGAACTTACCAGAAGAGCTCAGTGGAATTCACAATGTGTTTCACATCTGCAATCTAAAGAAGTGTTTCGCTGACGAATCACTGGTCATACCACATACGGATGTGCATATAGACGCGAGCTTAAAATTTGTCGAAAAACCTTTGTCGATTGAAGATCGACAGGTAAGGAAGCTTCGAAGGAAGCATATACCTTTTGTAAAGGTCAAATGGGATGCCCGTAGAGGTCCCGAATTCACGTGGGAGGTTGAGTCCACGATGAAAGAAAAGTACCCTTACTTATTTCAGTAAATCTCGGGTCGAGATTTATTTTAAGGGGGTGAGGATGTAACACCTCGAAAATTTACGTCCTATAATGTCTTGACACGTGTCATAATGTTTGAACGTGTGAAAGAATGTTCTTGGAGGACTAAAGTTGACAAGCAATGAAATTATGTAAATATAAGGGTTCAAAGTGTCAAGAATGAATAAATACACTTTACAATAACCCTACATAATGTTTATAACCTAAAACGAATAGATCATGAATCATACGAAGCGAATTGTGAAAGAAAGTGAGAGATTACAAACTACAGGGGTTAATTGTGTCAACATGTTAAAGATATACCTCTGAGTGACCTTTTAGCAAACCCGAAGCTTTGTAACGATTAAATATGCTCACTAGGATGTACCATAAAAATTTCACCAAGTTTCGTTACCGTATGAGAAAGTTGTGATAAAATTCGTGTGTGAGGGTTAGAATCGTCAACATTGAAATTTAGGGCTTTTCGGGTGATCACAAAGTTACCCGAGGACTTGACAAAGTGGGTATAAGTATTAAAGCCCCCATATATAAATTACAAAGCCTTAAAATGCAAGAAATGTTGAGAAAACGACCTTTCGGGGGACCAAGGACCAAAATGCAATTGAAAGAAACATGTTTACCTGATCCGGAGGCCCAGGCGGCCTGCATCAGGATTTCTAAAATCGAAAGCGGGCCGCGTGCGACCTGCAGATGCAGAAAAAACAGGCAGCTGCCTGTTGATGCATGTAACCGACTCAAATCTCATTTTTTCGATACCTTGGGCTGCCTAAGGTGGTTTTTAGCATGTAGGGCACTTGTGGTTGATATTATAACACTCCTAGACTTAGGTGTTGATGATCCAAGCATGTTTGAAGTTGTTTATAAGACCCACATGTTACCACATTGATCATTCATCAACCTCTGAGCATTTCTGGAGCATTCAAGCAGGTCACAAGCATCCAAATCATCCATTAGTCGTGTGTAAGCATGCCTAACCTTCTCTAATTCATTTATACTAAGTTTATAGCCTAGAAATCAAACCGTCGTAACTAAGGTTTGACTTTTCGATAAATCACAATCGGTCCAGAGTTTAGTCTAATCGAAAGTTGTTATAAGTTGGTATTTATATGGGTAATAAACCCCTAAAAGGTCACCCACTGATTTCAATCTTAACTATGTCGTTTGTCGAGTCAAAGGTTGTCCGAAAAAGTCAACAGAAACCTTAATCGCGTATTTAACGATACGGAAGGCGTGTAACCTGTTTTATCAGTCATACAACTTGAAAATAAGTATAAAAACTTGTCTACGCTTGTTTGATTCGACAACTTTATGTTTTGAACCGATTCGGAACCGAGAGACGCAAAAGTTTGACTTTTGCTTTGACCTCAGTTCTGACCCGATTTTTATAGGTTTAGACATGCCTTAAAGTTCCATTAGGACCTATTTATATGTGTGTATAACCCTCTGCGTTTATACCACATAAATCCTTAATTGTCCTATGTTTCCGTTAATCGCCTAAATAGTGACCGTAATGCCCTTATCATCATAAAACGAGAATTTTGGAAATATGAAAGTGCAATAATCTTAGTTACTGATTATTAAACATGTCTGTAAATTTTCACATCAATCGGAGGTCCAGATTAGGACTTATGCTTAATGACGTAATTATAGCGATTCTTAGTAATTAAATGACGTCATTAGCGTAAAACCTATCTAAACCCAATTTTTGACACCAAACCTTTTACCCACTGATGTAATATAATATTTTGGGATTTTTGAAAATTTTTAATTATTTTTAAACTGATCATAAGCTTGGATTAGCGCCCTAATTCGGTAAATACCGAATATGCCCCTTTAGGCCATAAAATGAGTTTTACAAATCCTTTTAACGCCAATCCAATTGCTACTGATTTTAAATAATAAATGGAGTGTTTTGATCCTGTTTATTTGATCAGAAAACTCAGGATCGTATTTTAACCCGTACGTCGCTTAAAACGGCTTTATACGCGTATTATACGCCTAGTTTGGGTTTAAAACTATTTTGACATATAAGACTTATAACCAAATGTTATAACCTGTTAAAATAAGCTATTATACTGATGTAATCAGACCCGGTTCGCAGAAACCTAATTAATTCCTTTTATAATCTTTAAAATGACCAAAATACCCCTACGGGGCTTAATATGTGATTAAACTCGTTTTGGGCATAACGGAAGGTATCCTACTGATATCAAAACATATTTAAGGCGTGTTAACTTAGGAAACCTGTTTAGGACTCTTACGGATACCCGTTACGCTTATTGCGCGTTCGGTTCGGTTTATGTAACTAGTTTACATAAATTAGCCGAAACGGGTCAAACCTTAACGGTTTTATCTCAAAATCCAGAATGTGTATAATATACCCATATTAAACAAGTCTTCAAGCTTGTCGGGTCTAAATCACATTCTATCCGGTCTTCGCTTAATCGTGCGTACGAACCGTATCTTTAAAACTAACCGGTCTAAGCTTAAGCTTAACTAAAGACCCGTTAGGATTCTAATAGGTTATTATTAAACCTTCGTTCCAGATTAGGAGAACCCGGTAAAAGATACTTGCATTCGCTGAATTGTGATATATACTTGCGCAGGTAAATACTTTTAACTTATTTTCCCTATACGGGCTTGGGTTACGGTATATAGCATACCGCTTGATCGGGCATCAAATCTTCCATCGCTTAGGTGGTTAATTGAATAATTTGATCGGCTCGTTTAAACAGTCTTGTTTACTTTACAGCCTTTGGGGGGTTAATGACCATGTCCCGGATATCCTTGGCATTATCTTACGAGATGGCCACGACCTGAGCACGGGGTGTAGGCGTACACCTGTCAGTGTATAACTCTAAATTGTGGTGTGTCTATTGATCTTTAACCCGGACAAGATCCGGGCTACTGAACGCATAAGTAACATGTAATTCGTTCACAAGATTATAATATTAAATAATTCTCCCAAGTTAAATAAAAATGTTTATGCCATGTGCATCCAAACCAATTTTTAATCATTTTCCAAAATGAGTCAGTTGATTGTATTTACTAGTGTAAACTGACGTATTTTCCCAAAAAGACTGAATGCAGGTACTAAACGAAATTGGCTGGATTGTCTCCTAAGCATCAATAAAAAGTCTCGCAAGCTTAGGATGCCAGAAGTCTGTTGAACCATTAAATGTTATTTTGTTTCGATCCTACTGTGGATAAACACCGGATATTGTGACTTTGATTACAATAAATAAATTCGGTTGTATTATATTTTAAATTTGCTTCCGCTGTGCATTATTATATTGTGTTGTTTGACTATTACGTTGCCAACCACGTCACGATACTCCCCCACCGGGCCCACCGGTGACACGTGGAAATCGGGGTGTGACAACAACACGAAGAGTACCACTGAAACAAAAACCGGGCCCCAATCCAACATTGTATATTATAAAGCAAAAACACTATATTAGTTTTGTTTGTATGTGTTTTTTGAGTGGTTTGAATTGATGTTATATATAAACGAGATAAAGAGGGGCATAGACTTTGGTGAGAAGCAAAGAGGATTGAGGGTGTGTGGGAGGGAACCTAGTGAACCAAGTCACTTGAGATTCACTGCCAAAGTTCATGCATGTGATAAGATCTTGTTTTCACAATTTTATTACCAAAAGCTATACACAAACTTAACATGTATACGTGGCATATTGTTTGTTTGTTTTGATATCTAAAATATTATCCAAAAAGTCCCACATCTACTATTGTTTTTAATCAATCTGGTTTTAAAACCACGAGTTAAATGCTAAAATAACCCCTAAGTTTAAGTCACTTTAGTCTAAAAATGAAAACGTTTGTATTTGGGTCCTTGAGGTTTCATTTTTTGTTGTCATTTCCATTCAATTGGCAAATTGGTTTGGAACTTTCTGTTAACTTATCATTTTTTTGTCGTTTTCCTCTTTTGTTTAAATGAAGGGTATAATCGTCATTTTATGTCATAATATATTTTAATTAAATGAGGAAAACGATAAAAAAAAAGAAGTTAACAGAAAATTTTAACCCAGTTTGCCAATTGGGCGAACATGGCAACAAAAATGAAACCTCAGTAACCCAGATACAAACAGTTTTATTTTTAGACTGAAGTGGTAAATATAACCTAAACTTTGGGACCATTTTGTCATTTTACTCTAAAACCATTGATGAAATATTGAAATCGGAATCTCTTGGTGGCATATGCATTCTATTTAAATTGTAAGAAAAACTCATGTTTTCCTAAAAAGGATAATGTGTTTTCCTCCTAGTAGTGTTCCAAATTGATATTTTGACCTCTACAGTATATATTAAAATTCACGTTTCATCCAAACAATGATAATTTTCTTTATTAAAATGCAGGTTTAGTTACTAGAGGGTCCGTTTTTTCTTTTCTTAAAACCCAACTTGTTTACATAGCGAATTTTGACATTTTTTTTATGTAGAGAGGGTCTCGGAACCCTTTTGACCCTCCCTTGGTTCCGCTATCATCCGAAAGGAACAAGAATGACCCAAAACGATGAGAACCAAACCCAACATAGATTGTTCTGGTCTAGTCCAGTCTTATTTGGATTTTCCTGTAATTAGATATAAATATTAATTAAAGTTATTGCAAATATAGAAGTATGAGAGCATGGTGGTTTTCTCAAGTGGGAAGGTTGACCCTATAATCAGTGGGTTATATGTTATTATTGGTGATTCAGTTCGGGTCGGGTCAAACAACCGTCAAGTTTCATTTGTATAAAACCTGGTGTCAAACTTTATTAAAAGTCCACTTCGAGTTTAAAAACAAGTATAAAAAATTTTATTTAAAGTGGTTTTCGGGGCATTCATCGAAAGGAGATATGTGCTTCAAATTTGCCTGTAGGGAAACAATATTTTTTTATTATTTATTCATTCAAATTTTTCGTCTATTTTGTATTTTTTTTTTCTAGATTCAAGGCCTGACCACGAAATCACAAATAAAAAATAGTGAATAGATTCATAGGTTCGATAACTTGTAATAGAATTGATGCGTGAGAGAAATAAGAAATATTAGATTACATATAGTTGAGGAATGAGATGGGTTCATTAACATTTCACAGATGAAAAAATGGCAAAAAAGAAAGCATTCACTCCTTTTTTATATCTTGTATCTATCGTATTTTTGCCCTGGTAGATTTCTCTCTTATTTTAAAAAAAATCTGGAATCGTGGGTTAGTAATTGGTGGAATAATAGGCAATCCGAAACTTTTTTTGAATGATATTGAAGAAAAGAGTATTCTAGAAAAATTCATAGAATTAGAGGAACTCCTCTTCTTAGAGGAAATGATCAAGGAATACTAGGAGACACATCTACAAAACCTTCGCATAGGAATTCACAAAGAAACAATCCAATTAATCAAGATACACAACGAGTGTCGTCTTCATACGATTTTGCACTTCTCGACAAATATAATATGTTTGATTATTCTAAGTGGTTATTCTATTTAAATAATGAATATGAATATAACAGCCTTGTTCTTCATTTTTTTTTATAACTCAATACGACATTATGTATGCAATTTTTTTACAAGAAAATTGGTAGGGTCCGGGAATTTTTAGGCAAAATAATTGGTGAAGATCTACCACTATACTTATAAAATTTCGGACGAAGGGGTTCTAAAATCAACAATACTAACCGAAACAACGGCGGGCCAGGGCACCCCCAAGCCCCTTATAAGCTACGCCCTTGCCTATAATCATGGTACAAGACATAAAGGCGTCTGGGTTTTTTATGGCTTAAAAATCGTTCTAAAATCTCTCTCCTAAAATTGGATGATTGGTATAGTTTCAACTTTATATAAATGTTTCCCTGGTTTTCTCTCCTTGCTAGTTTTCTAGTAATATTAGCCTTCAAAAAAATGCAAATGTAGAAGGTGGATAAATAGTTGTTTATGAAAGTTTGCTGTAATGTAATGTTATTACATTACAAGTATGGTTCAATCATTATCCACTTATGGTCATTGATACTTTAATAGTTTGATGGGCCGGATAAGGTTGGCCCGCATGTCCTATGATTATGCTTGGCGTTGGATCAAACAATTGTGGACCATGTGTAATTGTATCCGTCTCTTTGTGTAATTGTAGGTAAAGGTGCATAAAAAACTCGAACCTGAATTTGAATCCGGAAAAAAGAAAAACTTGAACCCGGGTATTAGAAAAACTGGGTTTTTTAAACCTGAACCTACCTATAGGGTAGGGACCGAGTATGCATATTATGTTTAATACCCGAACCCGGGTTTTTCATACCGGGGTTTTCGTAATACCCGGACCCGTTGTGTACAACAACTTTTTTGAACGTTTAGAGCTTGTGTGAGGCCTTATGGGCAGATTTCAAGACATACAATATGTCTAAATAAAGGTTTCCATTATATTTCTATGTTTTATGCCAAAAAACTGAATCGAAAAACCTGATCTATGCATGAACCCGAACCATACCCGAACCATACCCGACCAATACCCGAACCCTACCCGATTAATACCCGAACCCTGCCCGGACCTGGAAATAGGGTATTCTAATACCCGGGTATTGAAAACCCGAACCCGGGTACACAGGTTATAGATTTTTTGACCAATACCCGGACCCGAACCCGAACCCGGCCCGGATATAGTCAATACCCGAAAAGTCAAAACCCGATCATACCCGTACCTGGGTATATACCCGAACCCGGATATTAAAAAAACCCAATTGGTGCACCTCTAATTGTAGGGTAATCTATTCGCATCACTATCTACATCATATACGATATTTTAACTATCTAAAAAGATCACATAATTCAAACTAAGGAAAACATTTGTATTTTTTTTCTGTTAGATTAAATATTATTTATTTAGTATTTAATCTTGTAGCCTATATAATCATTTATATTATATTAGATCAAAATATATTAATAACCTATTATAATTAGTTGGTAATTGTTGATGGACCATATTACCCTTATTAACTAATTAGGTTTCCTCTTGGGTGTATAAATAAGGGACTTATTAGAGAGTTAAAGGGTTAGACAGTTACACACTTTACACAATCAATCAACCCTCATTAACATCAATCTCGAACTCTCTCCCTCAACCGAATCCTTACCCTAATTCGGTTATTATCACCATCATAACTTTACACCCTAAGGAGGAACCGGATCAACTTGACAAAGATGTCGAACTCAATGGCTGGATCTCTGACTGGATTCTCTTCTGCTTTGAATGCCATAACAGGTATGTTATTCATGTTTTCCATTTAGTTTAAACAGAACTGATCAACATGTGGTATCAGAGCATATGTTGATAAATCAGTTCTGTTTTTCGTATCCATTATTATCGGATCATAATCTGGAAAACGGAAGTTTTAAAACCAAATTTGTATTCGGGTTACATTGAGGCCGAAATCACTGTTTTCTAAATAATATGCTTAATTTTTGACTTGAAACCATAAAGGGGATAATAATATCCGAAATCTGTTAATAAAAGCATAAAATTTAAGGTTTCGGATCCCAGATTATGTTCTTATTATTTTAGGGTTCATCATTTATGTTCTAAGAAACTCGAAAAATTCATAAGATTTGGAATATAATTTTGGATTAGGAAGTGTTTTACTGTTTTGATCTAAATTTTTATCTATTAAATTTTCGAAAACTGTTAAAGAGATAATCAGTTTTTATTTTCGAAATCCTTGATAAGTTTAGATCATAATTAAAACAGGAAATACTATCCCAAATCCCTTAAAAATCGAGTTTCAGTTTTATCACAATCAGCAGCTGTTAACAGAGATCACGACTCGCAACCGCAATCATCACAACTCGCAACTAAGGTTGCGACTCGCAACTGCAATCATCACAACTCGCAACTAAGGTTGCGACTCGCAACCATGACCATTACAAGTCGAGACTGTGATTGCGACTCGCAACCATGACCATTACAAGTCGAGACTGTGATTGCGACTCGCAACCATGACCATTACAAGTCGAGACTAAGATTGCGACTCGCAACTAAGATTGCGACTCGAGACCTCATTATTTTTATGTTGTTCGATCCACGCTAACAGGTGGTTTGCTATTAAATACTTGGTTTTGTTAACACTTACTTACTTACTTAATCAGAATCAGATAATTTTTGCAAAACCAAAATATAGCTTAACTTGAATGAGCTTCTGATGTATTAATTCTGGCCAAAGCTGATTTACTACATCTATTTATTGTTCAAGTATTATTAAAAAGCTATGTTAAGTATGCATTACAAACCTGAAATGTCTTAATTCTGGCCAAAGCTGATTTAATTCATTTATGTTTAGCATGACTTGACAAGTGCATAACTAAAGTGATTGTCTCATTTCTGGCCAAAGCTGATTTGTCACAATTACTTTGCACACATATTTAAATGATTACACTTCTGGCCAAAGCTGATTTGTCTTCATTTAAATAGAATTTTACTAAGTCTATTATTTTGATGTTAGTAATAGACATTATCACAGCTTCATAATTAAAATGGTCATTACTTATGCCTGCCTTAGTATAACATGCCCTTAGATCACATTAAGACTTCTTTCTTAGTATCATAACTTGCTCATCTTATTTCCACTATCAGCACCCAATCAAGGGATTCCACCTTTGACTGGTGATAACTTTGCTGCTTGGAAGGATGCCCTCATGCTTACTCTTGGGCTGCTGGACTTTGATTATGCTCTAAGAGAGAATAAGCCAGCGGACCTTACTGCTACTAGTACTGCTGCTGAGCAGTTACTCCATGATAAGTGGACTAGGTGTAACCGCATGTCTCTCATGTTCATGAAGCAGTCCATTCATAACTCAATCAGAGGGGCTATTCCTGATTCTGAAGATGCTAAAACCTATCTGGCTTCTGTGGAGGATCAATTCAAAGGAACATCAAAAGCACACGCTAGCACTCTTATCCTCAAGCTGGTGACGACTAAGTATGATGGGAGGAGCGGCATTCGCGAACACATCATGATGATGCATGACATGGCCAATAAGTTGAAGGGCCTAGAGATGGAGATCAGTGATGGTTTTCTTGTTCACTTCATCATCACTTCGCTTCCTTCGTCCTATGAAGCATTCAAGATCAATTACAACACTCAGAAGGACAAATGGACGATGAGTGAGCTGATCGCTATGTGCGTGCAGGAGGAAGAGCGTATGAAGATGGATCGCCATACTGATGTTGCCAACTTCACCACCTCCAGCTCTAAGAAGAGGAAGAACAATTATCCAAGAAAGGATGCTTCTAAGGTTCAAAAGCCAAATCCAACTCCTAATACAAGTGCACCTTCCAGCTCTAAGAACTCCTTAGGCAAACCCTATTGCAAGTTCTGTAAGAAAACAGGACATAAGCAAAAGGAATGCCCTGACTTCAAGGAGTGGCTGGCTAAGAAAGGTAACGATTTTTTCATGATACTTGAGTCCTTTAATTTAAATGTTCCTGCTAACTCTTGGTGGTTTGACTCTGGTTCTATGGTACATGTTACTAATTCACTTCAGGGATTCCTTACAATCCGGAAGCTGGGAAGAAACCAAAGAACACTTAAAGTTGGGGATGATCGGGAATTAGAAGTGAAGGCCATAGGAACATTACAGTTATTTTTGAAAACTGGTTTATGTATTAAACTTTATGATACCTTATATGTTCCTGAGGTAACTCGGAACCTTGTATCAGGACCAAAGTTAGACATGGACGGTTTTGTCGTTTCTCATGGTCATCGCAAACTCTCTATTCTCTATGATTCCATTGTTTATGGTACTGGCATTCTGGATGGTGGTCTCTATAGATTAGAACTAGATGATAATTTTTCTAAATCTTTGTTGTCATATAATATTAATGAATCACTCACAAAGATAGAAAAGAAACAAATTCGAGACTTAGAGACTTCATCTATGTTGTGGCATCAACGTTTAGGCCACATCTCAAGAGAACGATTAAATCGTCTCGTAAAGGATGAAGTCTTACCTCCTCTCGATTTCACCGATTTTGGAACATGTGTCAAATGTCTCAAAGGCAAAATGACATTAGCAAATAAGAAAGGTGCCACTAGGAGCTCTAATTTATTAGAACTCATTCACACTGACATTAGTGGTCCTTATCAAATTGCTGGTATAACAGGACATACTTCATTTATCACTTTCATTGATGATTATTCTCGTTACATGTACTTGTATCTTATAAAGGAGAAATCTGAATCTCTAACAACTTTTAAAGATTATAAAGCTGAAGTTGAAAAGCAATTAGATCGTCAGATTAAAGTTGTGAGATCAGATAGAGGCGGTGAATATTATGGAAGACATACTGATGTGGGTCAAGCTCCTGGTCCATTTTATGAGTTTTGTAAGGGCCAGGGGATTGTGAACCAATACACCATGCCTGGTACACCTCAGCAGAATGGTGTCGCTGAAAGAAGAAATCGTACCCTTATGAACATGGTGCGCAGTATGTTAGCCAACACTAATTTACCATTATTCCTCTGGACTGAAGCGTTAAAAGCAGCTGTTCATATACTCAATAGAGTTCCTTCAAAGTCTGTCCCTAAAACTCCTTATGAACTTTGGACAGGAAGGAAACCGAGTCTTAAATATATGAAAGTATGGGGCTGCATTGCTGAAGCAAAACTTTATAATCCTTTCCTAAGGAAACTTGACCCTAAAACAGTTACCTGCTTCTTTATTGGGTATCCTGATCATTCGAAGGGTTATCGTTTCTATTGTCCTTCCCATGTCACCCGTATTGTTGAAACCAAGCGTGCTGCGTTCCTGGAGGATTTCAAGGTCAGTGGGAGCAGTACCAACCCTTACGAAGAATTGCAAGAAGTACAAGACGCGGGGGGGAGAGACTCGTCGCTTATCATTACTCCGTTTACTCCTCTTGTACCCCATGCAACTGCACCTGAAGTCACTGCACAAATTCCACCTCCACAATCAGAACCCATTATACCTCATAACGAAGGCACATCAAACGCTCAAAACCAAGACAACGCTGAACCCGATAATCAACTCAGGAGGTCATCTAGGCAAAGAAGGCCTACTAATTGGGATGATTATGTTACCTACCTGACTGAAATGGATGCTGGAAAGCTCAATGATCCTATCTCTTATAACGAAGCCATTAGCAGTGATCAGTCTTCTGAATGGAACAAAGCAATGATTGATGAGCTTGAATCCATGAAGAAAAATGACGTTTGGGATTTAGTCGAATTACCCAATGGTGCCAAACCTGTAGGTTGTAAATGGGTGTTCAAAACAAAACTGGATCCGAATGGGAACGTTGAACGCTACAAAGCGAGATTGGTTGCAAAGGGCTACACTCAGAAAGAGGGAATTGATTATCAAGAGACGTTTTCACCTGTCTCTCGTAAAGATTCATTAAGGATCGTTATGGCCCTAGTAGCTCATTTCGATTTAGAGCTGCATCAGATGGACGTCAAAACTGCTTTCCTCAACGGAGACTTAGACGAAGATGTTTACATGAAACAACCTGAAGGCTTTAAACCTGAAGGTCAGGAGCATCTAGTCTGTAAGTTGAAGAAATCCATTTATGGGTTAAAACAAGCATCACGTCAATGGTACCTAAAGTTTGATGAAGTCATGAAGAGGCAAGGTTTTATGAAGAATCAAGTGGATCAATGCACCTACCTCAAGATGAGTGGGAGTAACTTTACTATACTTGTCCTTTACGTAGATGACATTTTACTGGCAAGTAATAGTTTAGACATGTTGCATGAGTCGAAGCGTTTACTCTCGCATAACTTCGACATGAAGGATCTCGGAGATGCTTCTTACGTCATTGGCATCGAGATTCACCGAGATAGACACAAAGGGATCTTAGGATTGTCTCAAAAGACTTACATAGATCGTGTCCTTACACGTTACAACATGCAACAGTGCAAACCCTCCGTCGCTCCAGTAGTTAAGGGAGATGTTTTCGGTTCATTCCAGTGTCCGACAACAGAGGTTGAAAAGGAGCAAATGAGCCAGATACCTTACGCGTCAGTAGTCGGGAGCCTGATGTATGCTCAAGTCTGTACTCGCCCAGATATCGCTTATATTGCTGGAATGCTAGGTCGTTATCAGACTAATCCTGGCCTAGATCACTGGAAAGCAGCTAAGAAGGTCCTTAGATATCTGCAAGGGACGAAAGACTATAAACTGACTTATAGAAGAAGTGATCATTTAGAAGTGGTAGGTTATTCTGATTCTGACTTTGCTAAATGCAAAGATGACAAGAAATCCACTTCGGGCT
Source organism: Helianthus tuberosus (assembly GCA_030545235.1). NCBI lineage: Eukaryota > Viridiplantae > Streptophyta > Magnoliopsida > Asterales > Asteraceae > Helianthus > Helianthus tuberosus. The sequence continues at coordinate 8,430,268 of CM060396.1, read as the reverse complement.
ACATCTTTATGTTAGCAGGCGGACCTATCTCATGGAAGAGTCATAAACAACAGTTAACTACAACTTCCACAATGATGGCAGAGTACATTGCTGTTTACAACGCAACCTGTCATGGAATGTTGCTTAGAAATCTGATCACTGGACTCAAGATTGTTAATTCCATTTCTAGACCATTGAAGCTTTACTGTGATAATTCAGCTGCCGTTAGTTTCTCGAACAGTAACAGTTCGACTGGAGCTGGTTTATATCTTGATACAAAGTACTTGTTCGTACGTGAACGAGTTGAGGAAAATAATCTTTGTATTGAGTATATTAGTACTAAAGATATGCTTGCGGATCCGATGACTAAAGGTCTCCCACCTAAAGTTTTCGAAGAACATGTATCGAATATGGGACTTACTAAAGACCTTATTTAATGGCATATTGTACTAGCTTATGTTTTAATTAATAAAATTTCCTCAGTTTGATTTTGTATGTCTCTAACATATGTTCTGCCGGTGTAATGACATATAGACAAATATTAAATACAAATCAGACGCTAAAGGGCTGTGTATTTTGATCGTAACTGTTAGGTTTTAAATTGAGGCTATAGTATGACTAATGGGGGTCCTGAGTCGAATGATGATTCAACGGCTGTATTTCTCTGCTATAGTTCTTGGTTTAAGGCTAAAATGAGTGTTAACTCCTGGCCAGGCTTACCTAATACTCATGATAAATGATTACTTGGCTAAGTGGGAGAATGTTAGATTAAATATTATTTATTTAGTATTTAATCTTGTAGCCTATATAATCATTTATATTATATTAGATCAAAATATATTAATAACCTATTATAATTAGTTGGTAATTGTTGATGGACCATATTACCCTTATTAACTAATTAGGTTTCCTCTTGGGTGTATAAATAAGGGACTTATTAGAGAGTTAAAGGGTTAGACAGTTACACACTTTACACAATCAATCAACCCTCATTAACATCAATCTCGAACTCTCTCCCTCAACCGAATCCTTACCCTAATTCGGTTATTATCACCATCATAACTTTACACCCTAAGGAGGAACCGGATCAACTTGACAAAGATGTCGAACTCAATGGCTGGATCTCTGACTGGATTCTCTTCTGCTTTGAATGCCATAACAGGTATGTTATTCATGTTTTCCATTTAGTTTAAACAGAACTGATCAACATTTTCTATTGTAACTTTTAACATCAAATCGGTTACATGTTTGTGCAAATCCGTAAACGTCTTCAAGTCCTGCTCATAATGCTTTTCCTTGATAGCCTCTTGTTGCTTCGCTAACAATCTTATAGCTTCTTCTCCTTGTTTCCTTTACATTTGCACTGTCTCATTTACAAAATCTTCCTTCTTTGTTGTGTATGTTGTGCCATCGTCAACTTAACTACCTTTACTTGACGAATTGGCTTGTCTCCTTCCTCTTTCAATTCGGCAATGTAGGTGTCAAGTCATTGTCGCAACTTAGAGCTTTTCTTGCTTGCACCAACCTTTGATCTTTTGGATTCCATGGAGTAATATTGTTTGTGTGTATGTAGAATTTTGGTTGAAATGTTTAAATTTTGGTGAAGTGAAATGATAAAGAGTATGGTATATATAAATGGTTAGAATTTAAGTAAACTCTTTTGATTTCCAATGGCTATAAAGCCGTGAATGGTCAACATGGCAACTGCTTTCTTCGGTGATTAGTACCCGACGGCACAACCGCCAAACTTACCCGAGTGGGTTTTCGTTAGTGGCGGAGCTAGCCCATTAATTTAGGGGTATCCCAAAAAAATTACAGTGCAATCAAAGGACCAGAAAACTCAGAAATCATATGACAACTCCGGTTAACGATCAGTAAGGACGACTTCAAGCGGCGCAAGGACACTTCCAGCGATCAAAAGGGACGTGAACTCCGAATCAGCGAACAACAGGGACGATTCCAGCGATCATCAGGCCAGTAGGGACGATTTCAGGCTTTCAGCACTCAACAGACAACAAGCAGCACTTCAGAGTTCAGGCAACAGGGACGATGTCGATTTCAGAAGTTGTATTTTGTTCGACATTTGGTTTCCAAATTGTTGCCGATAATCAAAAGGTGTATTTTGTTGTTTTGGTTAGTGGGCTAATATTTGTTATTTACCAATTGGGCCTCCTTTAAATTCTATTATTATTAATTTGGGCTTATCTAATCATTCGGACTTAATTTTTTTACAAGTTTTTGGTTGTAAAATGTTTGGGCTTATAAAAAATTGGGATTTTAGTAATATCAAGTATCTGATTTTTTGGTTAGGGGTATCGTTTGTATATAACCGGAAAAAAAATCACTACGAATACAAGGTTCAGCCATAGCCAATGTTACGACTCCTAATACACTAGTTCCGCCTCCTGTGGGTAGCGGTTGTGTCACCGTGGTATCTGAGATACCCAGTTACCCACAAGGGGTACCTGAGGGATAACCCGCTAGATAATTCTATAAGTGTATAAAGTAAGAAGTGTTTCAATTTCATGGCCTTTCTTTTGTCTTCCGCTTTAGACCGTGGGGTATGGGGCGGGGGTTTGGGTGTGGGTTGGGGGAAAACGCCCAAGCCACCACCCCGGGTGGGCTTGGGTTTGGGCGTGGCCCTTGGGGCTTGGGTTTCAAGCCCGGGCGTGGGGCTGTCTGGCCAAGCTGACATGGCGGGCTCTCACTGGACAAACTAAAGTAACCGTTGGGCTAGCCGTTGGCCAACGGCTATCTTAAAAAAAATTTATTTTTCCACTATAAAGCTCACATTTTTCTTCCATTTTTTACCACATTCAACCACATCTTCTATAATCATCTTCAATTCTCCTTCTACAAAACGAAAAAATGCATCCTCATAACCGTCCTTTTGACTCGAACAACCCGTATGCATTCCAAGAAAATAATCCTAGCCCATCACCCATTCGTCCAATGCCTCGTCCATTTTTGATACACTCTTCTATGCCCCAAGAAGCAAGTTATGCATCGTATCTTGGGAATTGTTTGTTTACTAACTTCCCACACACCGATGATGCGATACCTACCCCGTTTACACAAACGCCCATCAACCTTTCACCAAACTCCATCGACCTTTCACAAAACGAAACCGTCCCCGAAACTCAACCACCCAACGATGGTCCTTCCGCATCGAAACCCATCAAAAAGAGAAGCCATAAGAAAAAAACCGAGGGGGATAAAGCACTTGAAACTGAAGCCGACATTGTGATGAATGCATTGGTTCATGTCACACCCCAACCGATGGCGGAATCATCGGGGCATGGCACTGAGCGAAACAGATTGTCCAGAAGTTTCCATAACAACTATCAATACCATTCAATCTAAATAATACGTCCCATACCGTATCTTCAAATAGCAAAAATAATTATTACAGGTAAAAATCCAGGCAAATATTATGTTCCGACAACTCAGATTTCAAAATAGAGCAATTGTTTATCTGCTTCTAGACACCCTTAGTTTGACCACTACAGACAACTATTTGTTGGGCTCTAAAGCTTTATTCTAGCTTCAAATTCCTACCAAGTGTGCGTCCTAAGCACCTGTCACATACGTTAAAATAAAAGTCAATACATATAATGTAAAGGTGAGCATACAGGTTTGATAATAGCATATAGAGTTCGAATTCGTTTACGCATAACCAGCACGTACACATAGTGAAATGAAGCACGTTAGTTATCGACATAGATCCATCGATACCAATGACTGCGGGTTGACTGCCCAAGGCGGTTCGCAATACATGATTACCACCGTAATCCATTCAAGTAAATGATCCTTAACAACCCCCATGTGAACGGGTGCTGAGTCCAAACTATAGTACTATCGTTGCTAAGGCAGGTAGACAGCATTCCATGTCTAAACATAACAAACAAGCATTCATGAGCCACGTATAACATGCATTAACGGTTAGCGTTCAAATAGTATTGAGTAGTGTGATTGATGTGATTTGAATAATTGTAAGGTATGTAACACCCAAAAGTGCTTAAAGAAAAAAGGGATCGAGTATACTCACAGCGATTGATGGATTGAAGGGAGCGCTTAGCGAGTAAGATTAGCCTGAATAGATTAGATTGTATAACGATAAGTGATACGTAAAATGTCACGTAGTGTGAAAGGGTCGGATAGTGGTTCGATAGGATGGTAATCCGAGCGGACAGCAATCCGTGCGGATAACAATCCGTTTGGGTGGTCATCCAGTCAGGCAGTGGTCCGATCGAATGGCGATTCGAGTGGATTGTTTCTTCCTATAAGAAGGATGTGTTTGTGTATGATGGTTTGACTTTTGAAGTTTTCGTTGTAGTATTTTGAAAACATTGAAGTATCTCTATCTATCAAGTCGTTCGATCGGATGGTGGGTCATGCGGATGACAATCCGGTCGGACAGTGGTCCGGTCGGACAGTGGTCCGGTCGGACAGTGGTCCGGTCGGACAGTAACTCGATGGTGAGATTACTTAGGGAAGACAAACTCACAACAGAAGTGTCATTCGATCGGATGGCAACCTTGTCATTGAACATGTTGAAAATTGTTTAAGTCTTTAAAGTCTTAGTATCTCATGATCCGAAGAGTAATCCAGTCAGATGGTCGTCCGATTGGATTGCAATTCGTTCGATACTCAAACTTCATTTAAGATTGTCTTAAAAGTGGGACCCAAGTGTGATCCGTTCGGATGACCTATCCGATCGGATAGCAATCCGTTCGGACAGTAATCCGTTCTGATTGTCCTGTTCGTCCTACACTTGGTCGTTTTGAAGGTTTGTCGTTATGTCGAGACACTTTGACAACGTGTTAGTCAACAGAACCCTTAGTTCGAACCAGATGACCAACCCGACCAGGAATCACCCTAGTCCGGCCGGTTACCGGCTCGAGACGATTGGTCTTGGCTAACCCGAAATCGGTAGTCTCGTGAGTAGAACCCGGATCTTGAACTAGTACAACACTACAATCGAGTAGAGGACTAAATCAGAACCTGCTTCTACCGGTTTTGAGTGTTTTAAGTGTAAAAGAGTTGAAAGAAAGTTAAAACCATCTTTCAATCCTATTTCACCATTTTTGTGTTGAGATCTTTATAAGATCTTTGTATGTTTGCGTGGAAATCGGTTAGATCTCAGTTGTTCTTGGTGGATCGAAGTCAAAACATGAAGTTCTTAAAGAACACATGATGACGTCATCCTAGAACACCCGAAATCTAGTGATTTCACGGTTAAAAGTTAAGATTTAAAAGATAGAAAGGTGTAGGAGTGTGTGTAGATCAAGAAAGTACAAGATTTAGGGCGAGATCTTACCTGGATTGAGAGAAATCGAAGAAAAGGTGAGGAGCACGAGAGGTTCGGACAGAGGGTTTCCAGAAATGGAAAGAGTGACAACGACAGGGGTATTTATAGGATTCCAAAAGAGGAAAGGGTTATCCGATCGGATGACATACCGCTCGGATGGCTTATCCGATCGGATGACATCCTGGTCGGATGACACCTGTCTTGGCGGCAAGGCGGCTATCCGATCGGATGGCACCTGGGTTGAGTGTTTGGCGCGACGATTTTTAGCGTTTCGATTTCGATTGCGAGCGGCTTATCACGATAGGGTTTCCTAGTCAAATTACTTTCAGTCCCAACTACTTCATATCTCGCATAATCTCTTCTCCACTAATTATCATAGTTCGATTGCGATTCGAGTTCGAGTTTGATTGCGTTTCGAGTTTCGATTGAGTTCCACAACACACACATATATATATATAACATGCACAAGTAACACATAAGGCACACACACGCGTATAATAACCAAATTAAATCGAGTTGCGATTTATATCACGATTCGATGTCGATTAGCATAGCTTGATTATTGATTAGTTAACTTTATCGCATTGTTACTTCCTATAATTCACAGTCGTAAGTCGATTAAATATCGATTAACACATATCGATTCTTGCAATTAACAACACTTACTCCACATAATACAATTAAAATAAAGAAGTTTCTATAAGTCAAATTCGTACAATCGGTCGTTGACTTTGACTTTGACTTCCGAAAACACGGGGTGTTACAGTTCAATTCAAGACAAATGTGGGGACCGACTTCCGTTTCATGCATTGTTGGGAGATTTGTAAGTTCCATCCAAAGTGGTCGAATATCCCCAGTGGTAGCGAAAGTAACACGTCTTCCAAAAGGTCAAGGGCCTCGTCCCAAGCCCAATCTGATGCACGAGATCAAGAGTTTGAGGACCTTTTGGATGATTCGCCAAGCCCAAACCGGCCTGAGTATGGAAGAGATGCCTCAAAAAGGCGTGCTCAAAAATCAAGATCTGATACGGCATCGCCTTCAGCTGGGAGTTCGGGCTTGCGTAGGGGAATATACAGCGACCAGTTGGATGACATTTCAGCCAAGTTAGATACATTCAACGTCTTCCAACAACAAAGGGCCGAACAACGAAAGAGCAAAGAAGCTAGAGATGCCGCTAGAGATGCTAGAGATCCCGCTAGAGATGCCCTGAGACAAAGACGTGATGATTTGAAATTGCTATCCCAGCCGATTGATCACCTACAGGGTGACGAGTTACAAATAGTGTTGGAGATGAGAGAAGAGATAAAAAACAAATATAAACATTAGGAATTGGTTTTTATGTAATTTTCTTTAATTAAAAATATTAAAAAAAATTAAATTTGTTGTTTAACAAACAGCCCACCGGTCAGCCCAGCGAAGCCCACCAAACCCACGCCCCAAACCCCCGCCCCACCATACCCTGTTTATGTGAGTCGCCCCATGTCTGCCCCCCCAAGCCACGTGTCATCAAATGCCCCAACCCACGCCCAACCTCCGCCCCACCATACCCCACGGTTAGGGCTGTAAACGAACCGAACGTTCAGCGAACAGTTCGTGAACCGTTCGGCGGGAAGTTCGTTTATGTTCGTTTGTTTAATAAACGAACGAACATGAACAAGAAATTCCGTTCGATTAGTTAAATGAACGAACATGAACAAAGGTCTCGTTCGTTCAATTGTGTTCGTGAACGTTCGGTAAGGTGTTCGTGAACATTCGTTCATTTGCGTTCGTTTATGTTTGTATGTTCGTGTTTTAATTAAAGATTTTATACTTTCATATATTTTATCTATACTTTTTTATACTATTAAACTTTTATTTATATCATTACCCTAACAATTAAACTAGGAAACCCTCTTTCACCTTGTTTATGCATCATTTTCCTTTCTTTTCTCATTATTTACATCGACGAATATGATCTACCTTCGTTCCACAATAAGGGATTCAAGTTCTAGTGCTACTCTCTGGGCCATCCACCTTTATCCTTCATCGCGTTCGCCAAATTTATTTGTGTTCGCTTGTGTTCGTGAACCGTTCGTGAACACGCTCATTTCCTTAATGAACGAACACGAACATAAAATCTCGTTCGGTAAGTGTTCATGAACCGTTCGTGAACACATTTATTTCCTTAACGAACGAACACGAACAAAGCCTCGTTCGTGTTCGTTCGGTTCGTTTACAGCCCTACCCACGGTGTTAGTCCTTAAACTTTTATGTAACATTAACAATCTTTCATTATATGCATTTTAAATACAACAGCTTCCTATCTTTGAACTACTAATCTACTACAACCATTCAAACAACCCAATATGGTATATACTATATATAATGTATACATAGTATATACCATATTGGGTTACAAAAGCATAAAACTTTAATAAAAATAATATGCAACTATTTTCAACATCAATCTACCATCTGTAGTCTAGTGGTAGGGAGGTTTGGGTTCTCCAATAAAGACCAACGTTCAATCCCCACTTGTGCCACTTTGATGGATTAGGCAATGATGGATAGAGCCTAGCCTCTTTACAGAGGTGTCAGGTTCTATCCTGAGCCCACCCGGGTTTTCGTCACACCGTGTGTTACATCAGAGAGTGTTTAGCTCTTGTGGTCGCACAACGTCTGTCAAGTGGCAGTTGGCGGTATGGTTTCCCGACGGAACGTACAAGCCAAACTCTGAAGTCAACGTAGGCTCTATTAAGACAACATAGTCTGACTGAAGTAGCGCAACGGGGCTCTCCAATTCAGGAAGTATGGTAGCACAATACAAGAAAGTCGTCGTTCAAAAAAATATTATTTTCAACATCCCGATACGATACGGCATGATACGATACGATATGGACAATGGACACTAAATCACGTCGGCAATGGTTCCCGCCGGTCAACATAATAACCGGTTGACCATAAATCAACAAAAGAAGTCAGGTTGATAGTGGGAATCTTTATAGAAGTTATCATGACCAGCTATTAAATCAATCAATTTGTTGTTTTTAATGCACATATCGTACACGTTTTATTTCATGTTAAAATATTGATATAACTTTTTTTTGAAAGGAAAAATATTGATATAATACATATATTGTTTTGAATATCTCCATATAAAAACAAAGGATTCATCCAGAAAAATAAAGTAATTTTTATTAGTATAGAATTATTATATAATTTTAAAAAATAGAAAAAATGAACCAAATACCTTTTTTCTTTAAGTTTTTTGTTTTATTCTTCATCCAGGCAAACTTTAAAATCGAAAGTTGTAAAAATGAAATTCAATATCTACAAAGCCCATGATGGGCAATAGTGCTTGCCGTCTATTGGGTTAAATGGGCGGCAGAGAGAATAATGTCAGGCAGCTGCCTATCACTCTCTTATTGGCCCAACAAATTTACGATTTTACCCCGTTTCAAAATTTCGATTTTGCCATCAGTTCAAAATTATGTTTTTACCCCCACTTAAAAATAAATTCACGCTTTTACTCCCAGCTAAATATTTCAATTTTGCCTCCGGTTCATAATTATGATTTTGCCCCGTTTCAATTTACAGTTTTGTCATTAGTTTTTTCCCTTAAAATCACGATTTTGCCATCAGTTCAAAATTATGTTTTTACCCCCACTTAAAAATAAATTTACGCTTTTGCTCCCAGCTAAAAATTCCAATTTTGCACTCAGTTCAAAATTACGATTTTCCTCCGTATAAATTTATAGTTTTGCCATTAGTTTTTTTCTTACAGCCAAGTTACGATTTTGCCCTCAACTTAAATTTACATTTTGTCCATCGTTTTTGTTTGTTTTCCTGGTGAAATTACAATTTTGCCCCAAGTGTAAAATTACAGTCATGCTGGCAGCTTCCTGGCACTCCCCCATTGGTCCATTTAATTTACGATTTTATCTCTGAATTAAAATTATGATTTCGCCCTCAGTTAAAAATTACGTTTTTCCCATCGTTTTAGTTTTTTTAGCAAAACTATAAAGGTTTTTTGTTTTAATTGGTTTACTCGATTTGATTTTTTTTCGTTTCAAGGAGCTGCCTAACACTGACTCATTAGTCCTGAAAAATTACAGTTTGCCCTAAGCCCAAAATTACGATCTTATCATCGTTTGTTTTTTTTTTTTTTTTTTTTTTTTTTTTGTTCCTAGCAAAATTATAGTAGTATATTTTTAATTGCTTGAGAATTATTCGCACATCGCCCCACAACGCAGACTGAGCATCAACTAGTTTTGAAATAAACATCAAATTAGCATTTAATATTCGTCTCCCATTTGGACCCATCATTCTCGCAACCTCTTTTGTTTTTGTTTTACTCAAATACTTTATGAATAAGATATAATTGGTTAAATAGTTTATGTTTTTTCGTTTATGCATCTCAATTATAATATATAGTTATAATTTATATGTTATTGAACATGGTTGCTAAGCGAAGCTTGTTAATAGGTTGGTGGATCAAACATGTTGAACAAACCTGAAAATTAGGTCTCTGAGGAACCAGACAAGACTTGTAGACTTCTATATTGATACGGGCACAACTCGTTTAATGTATTTCTCTTTTATCGTATATTATATATTACTACTCTAAATATATTGTTTCACATAAATAAACTTGTATGCCTATAAACAATTACTCTTAAACTACTTATTTGATGTTATATTTAACCTTTAACATAAAATACTATTAAAAATAAATTAAAAGTTAGCATGTCAACCAGTAAATCTGTCAAGTTAACTTAAAACAGACTTGAACTGCTTAGACTAAACACTAGCTCGTAAATGATTGTAAGTGCAGTATTCGGTGACTGAAGATTATCGATGCCACACAGAACTGATGCAACAGTTAAGGGGGAGACTGTAAGTGCAGTTCCTGCCGGGTAACTGTCGCTTATCAGTTCTGGTCAACCAAAGCAGAAGTCCAAGTTAAAGTCAATGATAATGAAGAATTCAAGACCACATGAAGACCAAGGGGAGTTTGTTAGTGCACTTTGGGTAATAAATGCATGTCTTCCAATTTGTAGGGTCTTTATTGTACATGTCTTGAAAGTTAGTCCAAGGTTTATCCTTGGGACAATTTGTCCAAGTTTGTGTCTAGGACAAAGGTCAGAGGTTTATGTTAGGGACAAAAGTCAGGGTTTTGGTGTAGATTGTTTGTCCGAGTTTTGTCCTAGTCTATATATATGTGTTGTATAGGATTAGGGCAAGCATCCATGGATGAGGGATCGATCAAGAAGCTTTGTGCACCGCTCTCACTTGTTGTTCCTCCTGGTGTGCACATCCTAGAGAGAGAGACTATGTGTTAGTGAGAGAAAGCTAGGGTTTAGATCTTTGTGATCTAAACCAGCTTGTAGATGATGTTTACTCCTTTGGTATGTAATCTGTGATGACTGATTCAATATAAAGGGTTCATCTTCTACGTATTTCTATCTTTGGAGTTTATTTTGTTCTTCATGTCTTGAATCAAGTGCAATGTTTGATGTTCGTCATCGATCCGGTGCTCTAACAGTGGTATCAGAGCATGGTTACTGATTCAGAATGGTCTAACCGCCTTCCGAATCACCATTGCTCTTGATTTGATGTTTGTTTCCGCCAAACATCTTGAAGACGTGAAGATTCTGCATAAAACTTGAAAAAATGAAGCTGTTCGTCGGCTGTGATGGTTTTTCTTTTTGGAGATCTAGGGTTTTGATCTGAAAAAGGCTCTGTCCGGATTTTTGTAAGTGTTTTACTCGTCCGAGTTTCCATTCTGTGTCTGTGTTTCCAGGGTTTTGGTGAACTAGTGTGAAGTCACACTAGGGAGAAAGTCCGGAGACTTGTTTCTGAGCTTCACCATTGTCCGAGTTTTACACTTGTCCAAGCTTTAACCTTTTCTCTGATCCGAGGTTTGGCTTTGTGGTTAACTACTCTGCGTTTTTCAACGATCCAACTGTTTGAATTTTTGGTTAGTCCGAATTTTTGGACTATAAAGTTGGTTAGTCCGAACTTTACTTGGTCCGACTTTCACTTGTTTCCCTTGAGTCTGATTTTTAAGTCTATCCGAGTTTTATTCACCACATTGTGCTCCGAGTTTTAGATTAACAAAATAGTTCCGAGTTTTGTCATCAGTTCAATATAGTTCTGAGGTTTCTTCGCTGATCCATGCTCCGAGTATGTATCTATTCCGATTTTTTCAAGTCTAAGGTTTATCCTCAATGTTCTGAGTTTCATGTGTGATAATGGTCCGAGTTTCTGATTAAATGTGTGGTGTTGTTTCCGAGTTTCATTGTATCAAAACATGTCCGGGTTTCGGTCCGGATAAGTTGTGGTTGAGGATTTCCTCATATCATCCTCCGAGGTTTCTCACAAAATCAAGGGTGTTGAAAGTAGTTGTCTGGGGTTTGTGACACAACAGTTTCCGACTTTTAGTAAGTTCACAGTTCCGAGTTTTTTAATTAATGAAGTCTGAGTTTTGCATGTCTGACTTTTAGAGAAACTCTTACTTGTTCTGAGTTTTGCATGTCTGAGTTTTACAATCTGAGGTTTGCATGTCTGAGTTTTAATTAATGACTTCATATGAAGTCAGACACTAATTAATGAAGTCACCGAACTTTATCATATGTGAGATCCGAGTCCGAGCTTTAGTCAATGATCTGCAATCCGAGCTTTAGTCAGATCCGAGCTTTGGTCTTGTTCCGAACTTTTGTGTTCATCAAGAGTCAGAGTTTTGATATCTGTGCTAATTGTTCCGATTTTTGCAAACTGGCACAACTGTTATTCGTGATTCCGAGTTTTTGGATATATTTCCGAGTTTGGCCTATATTCTCTGTATTCCGAGTTTTGTAACGTGTCTCCGGGACCGAGTCTTATGTATTTCCTAGGTTTTAACCAATCTGTATTCTGTGTTCAGTTCCGAGTGTCCAAGTTCTTTTCTGTAGTCTGGGTTCAGGATTTGATTGTAAATTTGATTAACTGTGTGTTCAAGTTATGATCAGTCATTTCTCAGAGGTGAAACAAACCGGTTATATCTTTGTTCAATGCTTCAAATCTGTCTGGGCTTGGGCTGTTCAAGTCTGTGTGACAGTAATTTTGCCACAAAATTGAACATTGAAGTTTACTGTGTGTAAACCGCATGCCGACTGTTCTGCAATTATATCGGATCAAGTGAGGAGGTTAAGAGAATAAGACTTGCTTGGATTTTTGTATTGTTTACAAAGAAAAAGGGGGAGTAAAAATTTTGAAGTTCCTGTTTTCTTTGTAAATATAAAGCTTGTGCGTGAAATAGCTCGTGTGTGATGGAGTTTTTGTCACGTGTGTTTATGTTATTAATCAAGTGTTGACATGATGAAGTTGAATTCTCGGTTGATGACTAGTTGAAGATTGAGCCTTATTAAGTTGCTATTTAGAGTAGAGAAGATTAGTTCTGGTCTCGAAATAATGTGGGGCTTCTTGATTTGAGGGGAAGGTCGGAGATGAAAGCCATCGGGGATTCAGGGGATTCGTGAAGATAGGAGATTGATTCATGAAGATTCGTGACGAGATGAGATCATACATGAAGGGTTGAAGACTTTTGATCAAGATGGTGGATGTACTTTTACAAAGTCCAGTTTGTTATTAACTTATCGAACTGAGCTTCATGTCTTTGTGAAGTTTAAAGTGTTCAAGGTTGGGCATTGGAAATCCAATGTTTCTTTCTGCTACCGGTTAGGTTTGAAGATTAATGTATCGAGCGATATTCTTACATGTGGTTGTAGGTCGGTTCGCGTTAACTTGATTCGGGAGTAGTTTGAGGGGGAGGATCTACAGTGTTTGATGTTGGATTCTTCGGGTTTCTCAAAGCGGCCTTAAGTGATCGTCAGCAAGTCTTTTATTAGAAGGGTTGAAGATCGTTGTGCTCTGCTAGAAAGATCAAGTCTCAGCCAAAGTTGATAGCAGCCATGATATCATCAGTCAAGGGGGAGACTGTAAGTGCAGTATTCGGTGACTGAAGATATCAGTGTTAGACAGAACTGATTGCAACAGTTAAGGGGGAGACTGTAAGTGCAGTTCCTGCCGGGTAACTGTCGCTTATCAGTTCCGTATTAATCAAAACAGAAGTCCAAGTTAAAGTCAACAAGAAAGAAGAATTCAAGACCACATGAAGACCAAGGGGAGTTTGTTAGGGCACTTTAGGTGATAAGTGCATGTCTCCCATTCTTTAGGGTCTTTATTGTACTTTTGTTGAAAGTTAGTCCCAACTTTATCCTAGGGACATTTTGTCCAAGTTTTATGTCTAGGAAAAAGGTCAGGGGTTTTTGTTAGGGACAAAAGTCAGGGTTTTGGTGTAGATTATTTGTCCGAGTATAGTCCTAGTCTATATATATGTGTTGTATAGGATTAGGGCAACATCCATGGATGAGGGAAGAACCAAGATAAAATCTTGAAGCTTGGTGCTGCTCTCCCACTCGTTCATCCTCCTGGTGTGAATTCTAGAGAGAGAGAGACTATGTGTTAGTGAGAGAAAGCTAGGGTTTAGATCTTTGTGATCTAAACCAGCTTGTAGATGATGTATACTCCTTTGGTTTGTGTAATCTGTGATGACTGATTTATCAATAAAGGGTTCATCTTCTACTTCTTTCCATCTTGTTCATCTTCTGATTGTTCTTCATGTCTTGAATCAAGTGTAATGTTTGATGTTCGTCATCGATCCGGTGCTTTTACAATGATATATTAGATTTCAAATTTGTGACATGTTTAAGATTCTCACCTATTTTTCTTCTATGCAAATAATTATCATCATCATCATCATACTCAGTATATCTCACCAATAGCAAAGTTAAGGTAGGATTTGAGTAGTGTGAGATGTAGACAGTCTTACCTCTACCCCGTAGGAATAGAGAGGTTGCTTCCAATGAGACCCCCGACTCGATAGTAGTTTTGCATAAAGCCTTGGACATAAGGCACATAACACTCAGCTATTGAGACAAACGCCGATTAGTGCATGTACCCCTTTGTCTTTCGGTTATCAGTGTCACCACATGATGCATGATTAACCATCCCCCTCTTTTAACGTTATTTTCACGAAATTAGTAAAATAACGGTAAAATTAGTGCACTTTCACTTTTACCCTCGAGCACCCACATATATATATATATAAATTATATGAATATACCGCAAATGGGGCGTTTATGCAAATAATTATAGAAGTTTTAAAAGCTAAAAGACTCGAAACTGGTAATCTTTAAACTTTAATAAGGTGTGACAGAATTTTTATTTACATAGCAATTATTAACTTCACCGTTGTTTTATAATTTTAAAAGAGAATTATGGTTAATAAGAAAAGGGAATATGTCACAGAATAGTAACCAAGTTTGAAAAGTGTTCCAATTAGGTCACTCGTATCGTTTTTATCCCAATTAGATAACTTAACATTCAAATCGAGTCATGTCCTTTTTTCTATGTGCCAAGAAAAAAATAGAGAATAAGATGTTGGGGTCGGATTATTTTAACATATGAAATTATATTTATTAAAAATAAAAACACTTTAATTACATTAAAAATTAAAAAAACAAGTTACAATTCATGTCATCACTCAAAGTTAGCATCAAATAAAAGAGAAAAAAGAAACAAAAATCCACATCACCATGGTTACTTCTGAAATGGATGAAAAAACCCTTAATTTTAATGAAAAATGAATGTTGAGTGACCTGATTGGAACACTTTTGAAACTTCAGTGACCTAATTGGAACACTTTTAAAACTTTTTATCTTATGAAGAAACACTGAACTAATTATGGGACTAATCAGTTTGGTTTATGTTTCTACCATGATGGTTAATCTTCTAGATGTTTCCTGAGCTCCTAATGACCGTGGTTTATCTGCAAAACAAAACACCGTTACTCGTTAAGAGGGGAATGTGGGGGTTTCCCTCTTAACCGGGCTCCGGCGTGAGAATAAGCGACTGCTTTTGAGAGAGAATTAAGTATTAAGTGAGAGTAGAGGGAATGGAATGAATCAACCTGTGAAGTGAAGGTCCCTATTTATAGCCGGAGAGGTGTAAGAGGGTGTGGGCTGATGGGCCTTGGGCCGGAAGGCGACAACATGGAGGATATGCTCCTTGTCTCACTGGTGTCGACCGTTAGTGGCTTCTAGGAGCTTTGTGGAGTTGGCGCAACGTGATTGGAGCCACGTGTCACTGTTGTCGGCCTGGTCGCCCTTCTGCCATTAGCAGGTAAGTGGAGATCGTGGGGCAGTTGTCTCTGTCCTATGATTGGTGCCACATAGGCGTCCTTAGGTACTTTTTGTCTCCTGCATGTCAGACGATCGTGGAGCACGATTGCGCAGGAACCGAAGGACCCTGATTGGCTCTTTTATTCTGCCACTTGTACCTTGTGTACTATCTGGAAAGGCCTCGCGCCGTAGTCACGCACGATTCTTGCTGAGTATGTTATTATCATGCGCGCGGCATGGGCTTTCAGATGTCCCTTTTAGGATGCTAAGTGTTGCTAACTGGAGTTTACTCTTACGTGGACCTCGCGCCGCGCTACACAGGTATGTTGTATCCCGCGCGAGGTTGGCGATCAAGAAAGTTGCTGATTAAGGAGTATGGTCCCGCGCGACCTTACAGGGGGTTGCGCGGCTTTTTGGGACCATACCCCTTCAAGTCCCCCCAGTCCAGTGTTGCACCATGCGCAAGGCAAGTGGTTGGAGCTCTGGACTTAAGAAAATAAAGTAGAGTGATGCTTTTGGCTTTGGTAGACGGCGCGCGTGTAAGTTGTTAGTTACTACGGCGCGGCTACCAGGCTTGTTGTTGGCTTTTACATGAAGTTTCCAATGACTTTGGGCGGGAGAAACCTCGAAGTTTGAATTTTCTGACAGGTTGGTGAAAAAGTCGCGGTTGGCGACGTTTGAGTTGACCTCTGACGGTTGTCATCAACTTGTTGCTGACGGTTCAGATTTTCGTCAGGAGAGTGAGGCCCACGCGCGCGTGGTAACCGTCACTCCGGGAAACGCGCCTTACGTGGCGCTTTCTGGTTGGCCTTGCTTGCGGCGGTTTCGGCACGGTTACCGATCGCATTAAATGCGATCAGTATATATAGTCGGAGAGATGTGAGGCTCATCACTTTCTCCCCTACTATTCTTCTACTTCCTCTCAAAGCTTCTCTGAATCTTCAAGTTTGAAGAACACGGTTGCGGCAGATCTTCAAGTTTTTGAAGAACGTTGTAGCAGATCATCAAGCAGAACACTCAAAACCTTTGTTTTATCTATCGATGGCTGAAGAACAACATGAGGATAACCCGGAGAAGAAGGTCCTATGCCTGTTCTCCGGTGGGACTTAGGGCTTTTTGAACAACTTTCCCGTAGTTTCCGGTTCCCACCGGAGTGGGATGCCCTGTACCCCGGTCAGAACCAAACGGCCGCTGATGCACCGCCGGGGTACATCACCTTATTCGAAGACTTCTTCCATCAGGGCAACTTCCGGTTGCCGGTGACTAACTTCATGGCTCATATTCTTCAATATTATGGGTTTCATATATCTCAAATGAGCCCACCTGGGATGGTTCGGGTTCGACATTTCGAGTTTCTGTGCTGGGCTCATGGCATCGAGCCAACTGTTGATAAATTCCGGGTTTTCTACACACTTCAGAGAAACATGGGTTTCTATTCCTTCGCTAGCCGAGGCGCGGCGAAGAAGATATTGTTAAATCCTCCCAAAAGTTTCCATGACTGGAAACCAAAGTTTTTCTATATTCGGGAGGAGGTAGTTCCGATACCCATGACGTTTCGCGCCTGGACTGAACCAATCGTGAAGGAAGACTTGGAGATCCCCAAGACTGCGGCTTGGTATCGCGAGCTTACCGCCACCCCAAACCGAGTGTTTGGGGAGAATGTCTTGGTTGCGGCGCGGATGAGCGATCAGTGGTTGCCTGATAGCAAGGAGGTTCCTGTCTTAATGATTGATGACCAAGGTTAGTAATTCTTATGTTTACTGATCTTTCGCGGCTTGCGTTTCTTTTTTTTTATACGGTTTATCTTGTAGAGGTGCGTTTGTATCAAGCTGCCTTTGCCACTTTTGGCTGTAAGATGGGCGTGCGCCCGCTTCAAGACGGAGAGCAATATTGGTATGACCAAATAAAGGATAACTTTATGTATCCTGTTGCTGATGCGTTCGCCTCGCCGCCTACTGCGAACGAAGGTGCGCATATACCGAAACCTCGTCCTTTGCGCTCTGTGACCTCTGCTGGGAAAGAGGTTGTCTATCTTTCCAGCGAGGAGTCTGTAGGGTCTTCGAACGGAGAGTTAAGCTCGTGGTCTAATATCTTTGCAGGTGTGTTGCGCGACTTGGGTATTGACCCAGAAGAGAAGAAGAAAAGACCCTTGAAGAAGAAGAAAGTTGCTGCTTCGGATGCTGAGGTGACCAGCAAGGGGGCTGGGGGTAGTCGCGCAACCACTGGTAAAGGTAATCTTCGCCTTCGTCGGAGTGACTTGAAAGATTTCGTGGTTATTAGTGACTCACTTGAAGGCTTGTCGCGCGCAGGCGAGAAGAAGTCTGGAGCTAGTGGCTCGAAGGGTGAAGGCAGCGCGGGTTCTCGCAACCCGGATGCTGTCACGACCCCGTCCTCTGCTGCGAATAGTGAAGAGAAAAACGAAGAGGAGGAGACAGCGGGAGAGCCAGAAATCAAGCTGGTCAGGAAACGAACTAGGAGTGAGGCCGCTGCTGGTGTGTCTGTGGCATCGAAGGCTGGAGGAGCTCTCGTACTTGGTAAACAGAGCAATTTGCGCTCATTTTATAAGTTCTCACCTGGTAAGTTTGTTTGTAGTTCCCTCTTTTTCCGTTGCTTTCTTTTCTTGACCCCTTGGTTTTTGCAGAGGGTAAGAAGAAAACCCCTGAGAAGGGTGTTGTGATTACGGAGCCAGAGCCAAAGAGGCCAAAGATTATCGTTAAATCTTCCAAGGCTGCTGGTGCTGAGACTGCCAAGGATAAACATGTTGCTGAGGATGATAAGGCGAAGGCTGCCGCAGAACAGAGGAAGGTTGATGAAGAGCGTAGGAGGAAGGCTGATGAGGATAAGAAGAAGAAGGCGGAGGAAGAGAAGAAGAGGAAAGCTGAGGAAGACAGGAAAGCTGAGGAGGCGAAGAGGAAGAAAGCCTCTGATGTGGAGAAGGAGAAGCAAAAGGCTGTTGCAGGGCCTATTGATGATTCATTGAGGTATGCCAGTGCCACTGCTATCGCTATTCAAGAGAAAACGCGGGGTCCGGAGGTTTTGAACGTCGCGGGGTCTGCAAAGCCTCATCAAGAGAGACGAAAAGAACCTGAGGTTGAAAAATCTACCCGCCCTACGCATACCGATATCCCCCATCGCTCTAAGGTGACTTCTACTGGGGGATCAGGTCCGTATATTTCTAGTGGCGCGAGTTCTGGTGGCGCTGGGGGTTATAATCCGCAAGCTATCGGGGCGAAGGATACTGTTGGTGATATCTACTATAAAAGTTATACCGAAGAGGAACGCGGTAATGCCCCCCATCAGCCTCCCTGGAGTTTGCGGCAAAAGGACACCTTTCAAGAGTTCGGCCCTTGCCGCGATTGGTTCTTCAACTCCTTCACTCCTGGAGAGGTTAATCGGCAGAAGGCGAAGACTCATGAGGTGCTATACCGTACTTACATGCTTGGGGAGGCGAACGCTCGCGCTGCTAACCAGGAGATTGTTCGGGAGTGGCGAACAATGGTCAGGGAGCGGTCGGACTGGGAGAGGTACCGCGAGCGGATGCTGAAGCGTATTAGTGAGTTTGAGAAGTCGAAAACTGCCCTTGATGAGGAGAGGGCCAAGCTTGAGGCTGACAAGAAGGCCGAAGAATGGGGGCGCGAAAGCCTGAAAAATAAACTTCACGCTGCTGAACAGCAGCTGGCCCAGGAGAAAGCCGAGTTCAGGCGCATATGCGAGAAGGATAATGAGCGCGCGGCCGCGGCTCGTAACAAGATTGTCAACCTTGAAGCTAAGGTTGTGGAGTTGACGGCGAAACTGGAGGATACGCAAGCTGTCCAAGCTGCTAAAGAGCGGATTGAGGTTTGTGCAATTTTTTTTAACCCTTTGTGTTGTTTACAAAATATCTTAAGTCTTCTTACCCTTTTTTAGGTTGAATTGGCTGAGGTGAAATTGCAGCTGTCGGGTAAGGACAAGGATCTGCAGGCCAAGGATGTCGAGATCACGGAATTGAAGCGTCGTTTGCGGGAGCAAATTGAGAAAAGCGAATCCTTGGAGATCGATCTGGAGGCTGAAAAGTCCAAGGCTGCCTCAGCTGAAGAGGCAAAACGGAGGGCTGAGGAAGCGCGTGATGTTAGTACTGCGGCTCTTAATGTAGCGCAGACTAATTATGCTGAAGCACAGGGTATTGTTGATACCCTCGTTTCTGACGCGGAGTGGCTGCGCGGCCGAGGAATAGTTCTGGTATGTCTTTACTTAACTTTTGGTGTTATTTAGCAAGTTAGTTCCTTATTTGCTAATTTTGATGCAGATGGCAAACTCGATTCTGAATGCTGGCGAGCTGGACCAGACTGTCGCTGCTCTCATTGATGCTTCCCGTGCCGTTGGTCATCGCGGAGGTTATATGGAGTGTGCGCAGCATGTCGCGGAAGTGTTTGGACAAGAGTTTGATGTCAGTCATTGCTCGGTAACTGAGGGAGCTGATGCCGAGTTGGCTCGAGCTGAAAATTCTTATAATCATTTAGTCTTACCTGTGATGGATTTGGTCTCGAAGGCTCTAGAACACGACGACTGGTGTGCACGTATGAAGGGCGTTCTTGATCCGCCAGAGCAAATAGACCTTTCTGACGAAGATGAAGCGGAGGGCAATGATGGTGGAAACGATGGCGACGACGGTAAGCCTGGCGACGGTGGCGATAAAGGCGATAAGCATGATGGCGGTGGAGATGAATTTGAGTAGGTTTGTCAACAGGCTTTGTGCCTTGTAAAAAATTAAAGTAGGCTTCTGATGTAACTCTTTGCGCGGGCGCGCTTTTTATCTAATGAATGACATTGTGTTTCTATAACTGTTGCGCGGTCGCGCTTATTTAAATAGTATGTTTGCTTATTTTCCCGTTACAATTATTGCACTGTTGTTATAAATGCAAGTGTGGCTCTTGTGTGAGTGTAATTGCCCGGTCTCGCGCTATGTTAGTGGAGCACCTTGGAGGCATAACTGGAGTGTTTTCGTGCTAATCAGAAGTTTAACATGCATTTGTAACGAAAGAAGTCGGATAGTGATAAAAGAGCATGTCGTATGCTTTCATTGATTACGTAGGCGCTTAGGCCGAGATACATTGCTTGTAACATAAAAGGCGTGTAGCCAACATAGGAAAGTAAAAGGCGCGTAGCCGACATTAGAGGATAAAGGCGCAGGTCCTAGAGCAGTCACATATAGCATTTGCGCAGTTGTTGCGCATTCCACGTGCGCGGGATGATGTGTCCATCCAGGGTGCGCAACTTGTAAGCCCCTTTTCCTAGCACTTCGTGCACCAAGTATGGGCCTTCCCATTTGGGTGCTAGTTTTCCTGGTCGTTCGGCGTTTGAGGCTTCGTTGTCTCGGAAGACGTATTCCCCTGGAGTGAAGGTACAGATGCGGACTCGCGCATTGTAGTACCTTTCCAGTTGTGTTTTGTACCTGGCTTCTTTAATTCGCGCAATTTCGCGCCTTTCTTCTAGCAAATCCAAGTCAAGACGACGCTCTGCCTCGTTGTCGATTGCGTTGACTGCTGTCAAACGCGGGGAGGGTAGGCCAACTTCAGCCGGGATAACCGCTTCTGAGCCATAGACTAGGCTAAAAGGGGTTTCGCCGGTACTTGTCTTCGGCATGGTTCTATGAGCCCACAAGATACTTGGGAGCTCATCTACCCAGCCTCTTCGCTTTGTGCCCAGTCGGGCCTTTATCCCATCGAGGATGCATTTGTTCACACTTTCAACCTGCCCGTTGCCTTGAGGGTGCGCAACGGAGGAGAACGTGTGTTCGATTTTCATCTCTTTCATCCACTTCTGGAGGTCCTCAGAAGCAAAATTGGTTCCGTTGTCTGTAACAATCTTGAGTGGAAGACCAAACCTGCAAATGATGTGTTCCCAGATAAACTTGCGCACAATCATTGCAGTTGTCGAGGCGAGAGCTTTGGCTTCTACCCATTTAGTAAAATAATCAACGGCTACAATTATGAACTTGACGGCACCAGGAGCGTCTGGGAAGGGTCCTACCATATCAATTCCCCACTGCTGAAAAGGCCAAGCAGTAGATACGGGGATAAGATCGTTCTTGGGGCGCAGGGTTTTTGGAGAGTGCCGCTGACAGGAATCGCACTTGCGCAGTTCCTTCAGGGCATCAACATGCATTCCTGGCCAGTAATATCCGGCGTTCATAATCTTCGCGACAACCATGCGTGGCCCTGCATGGATGCCGCAGATCCCTTCGTGGATCTCCCTGATCAAGTAGTTCGCATCTTGGGGATCCACACAGCGCAGCAGTGGCCCCAAGAAGGATTTGCGGTATAAGATACCACCATTCATTTCGTACTGCAGAGCTTTGTTCTGAATCTTCCTTGCCTCTGCTTTGCTCTCAGGGAGTATTCCTTCTTTCAAGTATTGAATGATAGGGGTCATCCAGGATGGCTGCCCTATCTCGATCACGCTGACTTGTCGTAGTAGAACTGATGGATTCTTGAGTACTTCGATCCTTACATCTTTAGCGAGATGTTGAAAGGAGGTCGAAGCCAGCTTGCTTAGAGCATCTGCAGGTTTGTTTTCTGAACGGTTGATGTGGACCACCTTGTAAGAATTGAATTGTTGAAGCAGTTCTCTCGCCTGTTCTAAATATAGGGCCATAACTTCGCCCCTTGCATCGTAGATTCCGTTGATTTGGCTGGCGATCAGAAGTGAATCAACGTGTGCTTGAAGGTTTTTAGCTCCCATTTTTATGGCAAGGCGTAAGCCTGCCAGAAATGCTTCGTACTCCGCCTCGTTGTTGGTGTTTTTAAAGTCCAACTTGATGGCGTAAGTAAATTCATGATTTTCGGGGCTTACAAGGCGCAAACCAGCCCCCGCGCCATCTTCGTTTGAAGCCCCGTCGGTGTACAACATCCACAACTCGTTTGTTGGTTCTGTCATGGGAGTTTCAACAAGCTCACAATCTTTGATTTTTTTCTACCGGGACTTCTGTGATAAAGTCGGCAAGGACCTGACCCTTTATGGCTGGGCGCGGACGATACAAAATGTTGTGGCCTCCCAACTCGATCGCCCATTTCGCTAGCCGCCCAGATGTTTCTGGCTTTTGAAGTATCGTGCCGATGTGGAAATTCGTCAATACGGTGATTACGTGCCCTGTAAAATATCTGCGCAGCCTTCGGGAGGCGTGTAGCAGGGCAAGCACCAGCTTCTCCATCGTGGAATATCTTGTTTCTGGGTCGGTGAGTACTCTGCTGACGTAATAAATTGGAGTTTGGACTCCGTTTCTGTCTACCAACAATACCGAACCTACTGCCTTATCTGATGAAGATAAGTATAGTACGAGTGGCTCTTCTTCAAATGGTGCAGTCAGGGTAGGAAGCTCGATCAAACATGCTTTCATTTGCTGAAAAGCCTTTTCTGCTTCAGGGGTCCATTTGAACTCTTGCTTTTTTACACAGTTGCGCAGAGTACTGATAAAAGGGTATGACTTTGCGGCGTGATTTGACAAGAAACGGTTAAGCGCGGCTAGGCGGCCGGCCAACCGTTGCATCTCTTTGATTGTTCGTGGTGACGGCATTCGCTCTATTGCCTGGACCTTTTCCGGATTCACTTTAAAGCCGCCGTTTGTGACTATGAAGCCTAAGAAC
This sequence comes from Helianthus tuberosus, assembly GCA_030545235.1. NCBI lineage: Eukaryota > Viridiplantae > Streptophyta > Magnoliopsida > Asterales > Asteraceae > Helianthus > Helianthus tuberosus. The sequence goes on along the minus strand of CM060396.1, from coordinate 8,407,154 downwards.
TTCCCTTCTTCCATGCCAAACGAACACTTGGCTGGATTTAGTTTCATATTCACACTGCGCAATGAGTTGAACGTCTTTTCAATGTCCTTCAACATTTGGTCCTCTTCAGGACTTTTGACCACCAGATCGTCAATGTAGACTTCAATGTGCTTCCCGATATCTCCCGCGAAGGTCTTGTCCATCAATCGCTGGTATGTGGCGCCAGCGTTTTTCAGGCCGAATGGCATCTTCGTATAGCAAAAAATCCCGAGGTCAGTACAAAAAGCTGTCTTGTCTTCATCCTCGAGCTTCATTTGAACTTGATGGTACCCCTTGTAGCAATCCAGGAAGCATTTCCATCTATATGGCGCGAGAGAGTCTATCTTTTTGTCAATCTCAGGCAAAGAGTAGCAATCTTTAGGGCATGCCTTGTTGAGATCGGTATAGTCGACACACATTCGCCAACCACCGCTAGACTTCTCTACCATTACGGGGTTCGCAACCCAACTTTGATAACGTACTTCTCGCAGGATGCCGGCTTTAAGTAACTCGCATACTTGCTCATTCATTGCTTTCGTTTTGTCTGCCCCAAGGCTGCGCCTTCTTTGGTCTTTTGGTTCAACGGAGGGGTAGGTGTTTAAACAGTGCTCTGTGATGTTGCGCGGGGCACCGGTCATGTCGGCCGGGGTCCAGGCGAAGATGTCCATATTCTTGAACAGGAGCTGTTTGAGACGAGTTCTGATGTTTGGTGAGATTGCGTGGCCTATCGTCACCGTTTGCTCCGGGTATTTGCGGTTTAAAACCCATTTTTCAGGCTCGGTTGTGGAAACCTTCGCCGCTTTTGCTGGGCGCATCTCTTCTGTCGACATTACTTCCTTCTTTGCATAAATGATCGCCACCCCTGTCTTGGTTGGGAAACCTATCGCTGAGTGGGGGGTGGAGGTTATCATATTCAGCTCGCCTTGCGTCTCTCTCCCGATCAACACATCATGCCTTGATTTCACAGGCATCACCATGAAGTTTACAGTCGTTGTTCTTGAGTGCTTCCCGTCAGAAAGCGTGACGGGAAAGCTGATTTGGCCAAGTGGGAAAACCATCTCATTGCAAAATCCTGACAAAGGGTAATCAACCGGTTCGAGTCTTGCTTTATCTTCTTCATCAAATTGATTAAAGCACTGCTCATAGATGATGTCTGCTGTACTTCCGGGGTCAATGAAGACGTATTCCGTTTCGTAATGGCCGATGATACCGGTGATGACGATGGGCCGTGTGGCTCGAGGACCCCCGCGCACCACCGGGAAAATGACCTGTTGTTCTTGCCATGAAGGCTCATAAGGTCTCTTGCCTTTTTCTCTTGCGCTATATCGTGGTCCGTTGACCATGTGGGTCTCTAAGCGTCGGACCTTCTTGTGACTTCCTTTATCGTGGCGATGGAGCTGCCGGGTTACTTTGCGCACGTTCTTTACCAGGTGGCTTAGCTTTCCGCTTTTCAGTGCTTTCTCGATCTCTTGACGTAGGCTGTAACAATCATCAGTTAAATGGCCTGTATCCTTGTGGAAATCACAATACAGGTTGGGGTCTTGCCCCTTTTTATTCGTCATTGGCCTTGGCGCCTTGAAATCATGGTTCTCCGTCATCAGCACCTCTTTCGGTGTTTTTATGAGCGGAGTCCAGTGCTTATCTCTGTTATCATCTCTGACTGCCTTTCGGTAGCCAATGCGATCAATAGTATCCCGTGCGTCCTCTTTATACCGGGACCGTTCTTCGTAACGAGGTCGTTCACTATAACCGCTGGAGTGGTTGGCCTTCCACCCAGGGTTTTTGCCTTTGTTTCGTCTGTTGTCTTCGCGCGAGTGACCCCTTTTAGAAAATCGATCTTCAGAACGATAGCTGTTGTTTCTTACGAGGGACTCTTCTGTTTGCGCGACTATCTTCGCGGCTTCCATGAGTTTATCCCACTCTTTGGGCATTCCATCTTTCCCAGTGATGGTTCTGATGAGACTGTCGCAACGAATTGCTTTCTTGAAGTGGCAGCGCATGAGTTGTTCGCTTACGCCACCGATTTCCAAACATTCTTTGTTAAAGCGCGTAATGAAATCTTCCAAACCCTCGTTATCTCTGCGCCAGATATCTTCGACTTCAGCGGTGTCGCGCTGATATCGTCTCTGTTGACTGAAATGACTCAAAAACTGAGTCCTGAAATCGACCCATGATTTTATCTTTCCTGGTGGGAGGCTGTCGAACCAAGCACGAGCAGCTCCGGTAAGGGTTTGAATAAACAGGTGGCACCACATGGGCATATTCCATCCTCCCATGCATCCCACGCTTGTGAAGGTTCTGACGTGATCATCGGGATCAGTCAATCCGTTAAATTTCCCCACTGTTGGAGGTAACTTTTCTCTTTTAAGCGGCGCCAGTGCTATCTTTGGAATGAACTTTGAATGCTCTATAGCTTCCTCGGGTCGATAGGCTAGGCGAAAGTCATGCTCTGCCTCTTCAGTATATCCGACGTGTTGCCTTGGTTTGTAGTACTCGTGATTCCTTTGTAAACGATTGAAGACCGAAGATTCGTCATCGTACTCCCATGTTGGATCGTTCGGGTCAGTCTCTTCCCATTCATCGTTCATGTTGCGCGGCGTGAGCCGGCTATGAACTGGGCCTCTTTGGAAGTTCGACGGTTCGTCATAGTAGCTTTCTGTTTCTCCCCGTGTATCGCGCGTGTCCTGCACGCTTAGTCTTCGGGTAGGGGGAGGTCTGTTGGCTCTTCCTTGGATATTTTGTGGTGGTGGCATCGGGCGCGGCCCGTGACTTGGGCCGGTTGGTGTAACCAAGGAAGGTTCTGCCGTTAGAACTGCTTGTTGTGCGCTCAAGGATTGATATGCCGCGTTAATGGTGGCGAGTTGCTTGGCGTACCATGAGGCTGGGGTTTCGCCCTCTGGTAGCCCCAATAGCGCTGAGATATTCTGAGGTGGAGCTGGGTTCGATGGTCCAGCACCGTTGTTTCCTGGGGTAGTTTGATTGATGCGGGTGAAGCTCCCGCGGGGACCCCCGGTGTTGGCCATCTCGATCTCGCCGATTTCTTCAACGTGTTGGGGTTGGATGTTTTGATTATCCGCCCCCAACGCTGCGTTCGGGTCTGCTCCGAGACCAACAAATTCGGGAATGATTCCTTGACCAGCCATGATCGAAGGAGGAAAAGCAGTGAAAACTCAGGAAATAAGAAGATGAAAGTGGTTTGTAGAAAAAATCGGTGGGCGCCAATGAAGAAACACTGAACTAATTATGGGACTAATCAGTTTGGTTTATGTTTCTACCATGATGGTTAATCTTCTAGATGTTTCCTGAGCTCCTAATGACCGTGGTTTATCTGCAAAACAAAACACCGTTACTCGTTAAGAGGGGAATGTGGGGGTTTCCCTCTTAACCGGGCTCCGGCGTGAGAATAAGCGACTGCTTTTGAGAGAGAATTAAGTATTAAGTGAGAGTAGAGGGAATGGAATGAATCAACCTGTGAAGTGAAGGTCCCTATTTATAGCCGGAGAGGTGTAAGAGGGTGTGGGCTGATGGGCCTTGGGCCGGAAGGCGACAACATGGAGGATATGCTCCTTGTCTCACTGGTGTCGACCGTTAGTGGCTTCTAGGAGCTTTGTGGAGTTGGCGCAACGTGATTGGAGCCACGTGTCACTGTTGTCGGCCTGGTCGCCCTTCTGCCATTAGCAGGTAAGTGGAGATCGTGGGGCAGTTGTCTCTGTCCTATGATTGGTGCCACATAGGCGTCCTTAGGTACTTTTTGTCTCCTGCATGTCAGACGATCGTGGAGCACGATTGCGCAGGAACCGAAGGACCCTGATTGGCTCTTTTATTCTGCCACTTGTACCTTGTGTACTATCTGGAAAGGCCTCGCGCCGTAGTCACGCACGATTCTTGCTGAGTATGTTATTATCATGCGCGCGGCATGGGCTTTCAGATGTCCCTTTTAGGATGCTAAGTGTTGCTAACTGGAGTTTACTCTTACGTGGACCTCGCGCCACGCTACACAGGTATGTTGTATCCCGCGCGAGGTTGGCGATCAAGAAAGTTGCTGATTAAGGAGTATGGTCCCGCGCGACCTTACAGGGGGTTGCGCGGCTTTTTGGGACCATACCCCTTCATCTTATAAAAGTGCCATTGACCAGGAACAGTAAAATATCATACATAAAAAGTGACTTTTTCAAAGCGATACTTTTATAAATTGATAACGACTAATTATAGGAACATTTCTACTTTAACTTTGTTTAATAATTCCTCATAACGTCACCTGGTATACTCTAACACTCATAGGTGTTAATCCTAGTTGGCATCTGTTAAACTGCTCCTGAAGAGTGTTAAGAGACATTAAAAGCTTCGTATGTTAAGAAGTTAACTAGGAGAGAGGGGGAGGAAATCAAGCATTGCAAAATTTACACACACACAACAACATGCTATATATATGTATTTTAATTAATTTTAAGGGGCGTTAATGGGGTTAAACCATTTCCTTGGTGTGCAGTGAAGTGAAAGAGGGTTAAGTATGTGATGTGGTGCATACGTGTAGTTAAGGGGCGTGAAAGTATACCCTAGAACATTTGTTATATCTTTTTACCATTTTTTTAGAGTTAATTGCCCGGATAGTCCCTGTGGTTTCATTTTTTTTCACGTTTAGTCCCCACCTTTTGAAAATAGCAGGTATGCTCCCTATGGTTTGTTATTTTGTTACTCGGATAGTCCCGTGAGTAGATGTCAGTTAGTTTGGAAATAGCAGGTATGCTCCCTATGGTTTGCATTTTGTTACTCGGATAGTCCCCTGAGTAAATGTCAGGGGACTATCCGAGTAACAAAATGACAAACCATAGGGAGCATACCTGCTATTTCCGAAAGGTGGGGACTAAACATGAAAAAAAACGTGAAACCACAGGGACCATCCGGGCAATTAAAAAAGCAGAATAATTACTATAACTTTCATCTATTTAGAACCTTGGGTGACGTTATTGTCAAATCAGTTTTCAGTAAAAAAAATGTGATAACACGGTAAATACTTATATATTTTGCCTTGAATGTGATACGTAAGGGGACTATGTAGCGCTTAGCTCACTCTCTTTCTAACTTTCGTTATATCTAACAAATATTAAGTACGATTTTTATCATATTGTTATCATAATCCTCTTTTAAAATGTAATTTCTTATTAAATGTGCATCATACAACCATTTTGTAGTTATGTTTAGGGATTATCATCAAATTAAAATTAAAATCATTTAAAAGTTATGTTATAAATTTCTCTTTAATATATGGTTTTAAACTTGTTATTAAAACTCAAAAATCTTTAATAAAAAATTAATAATAATCCATCTTATCCATGACAAACCCACTGTATTTTTAGGATGACCCAATTATTATATTATATTTATATATATTAACAGAAACTCTACATGAACAGTGTTTTGAAAATTATTTAATAGTATTTTGAATTTTGTTTATTATATTAAGTGATGAAGATAATAGTAAGGATGAATGTTTAGTATATTATATTAAATTAATTATTGATATTATTTTATTGAGTAATTGTAATATTTTAAGTATTTTCTTTTTTTAATATTTTATTTGTTATTATTTGATTTTTTAGTAACAAATAGTAACTAATAATTCTTTATGGTATTGGCAGGATTTTTATTTAGCAATCAATTTGGTATTGGTTTTGTTCATTACAATATTGGTACGATTCATGCATTCGGTATAGAAGTCAACAAATATTTTACATCGACCGAAAATGATAAAAACAAAAACAGGTACCGACACCGATATTGTTCGAACGGTATCGTGGTTTAAATTGTCACGGTACTGGTACCAATGTTTATTTATCATTATAGACAGAGTTGTATAAATGAAAAAAATTGAAAGACAAAACCATAAAATGTATACATGTATCAGTACAAATGTTGTTATGTACGGTACGCAAGCGATGTGATGTCAATTTATCGAAATAAAAGTCAGTAAAAATAATTATCGGTACCGAATTGATGTTGTTCGTGGTTATGTACTGATGTTGTTCGGTTTGGTACGGTATGGTAGCGATGTGATGTTAGCTTATCGAAAGCAAAGCAAAATAAAATATAAAAATAAATAATGGTACCGAACAACTCAGTCAGTGTCGATTTTGTACGACAATGTTGAAAAAATAAGCATAGAACGCAAACCAACTAAACCGATATCAATTGAAAAACATCAGTACCGATTTTCGTTTTTATTTTTTTTCAGTCGCTATATGTTTTTTTCTTTCGATAACTATAGCGAGTGTCGATACCGTAACGAATCGAATAGAAACCGATCGAATTTCCGCCGCGAAGCGCGGGGAAAATATCACTAGTTTCAATTAAAGTTTGGTAGGTGTAGAATCAAAGCACAATCTGACAAATAGTGTTTTATTCTCTTTGTTTATTTTACATTTGCAGGATTAGGTATGTTTTGCATTAATAATAATTTTTATATTTTGCCCATGGCATTATAGCCTAGTGGTATCTTGAGGTAGGATAAGTCTTTGGGACCATTAGATCCTGTGTTCGATTATTACAAAGGGGGTTTTTCCCAGATTTATTGAGTTTCCTCCTGAATTGGTGTATATGCATTATAGCCTAGTGGAGATAGATATGATCGGATGGTTCTGCTGGTGGCACGAAAATACTCCAGTGGTCCGTCAGTGATCCTAATTTGCCGTTCAAAAAAAACTAATTTTTATCTTTCGATTATTATTAATTTTTTTAGTAACGTTTCATCCAAACAAAAGACTATCTGAGGTAAGATTATATAGCACATAAAAATTTACTTGTGCCAAGTGACACCAATGTTCCTTACTTTAGGTTCGGCCTAATCACAAACCAACACAATAAAGTTATTTTCTTAATAAACAAGAATCAACATGTTAAATATATTTAAGTTTTCGTGTTTGTTTATCTATTCGACTAAAGCTAAATGAACTAACGTGAACAAAACTAATATGAACAAAACTAAGCTTGCGGTTGTCCAATTCATTTACGACATTATCCTACATACCCATACCATAAGAACTTTGATCTTGATTACCCCTTCATACAAATTTATCTTGGTATCTATATGTAAACTAGTTAATATTGCAATTTAACTAGTTGAACTTGAACCATAGTAATAACAATATAAGCTGAATTGACTTGAGTAAATATGTTTTAACTGAATGGACTTGAGTAATGGTGTTCTTCAATCGGTAGATGAAAGTTCTAGTCTCATAAGGGTGTAAGGGGCGCTCCACCAGGGGGAGTAGTTCCCTCTCCACCTTAGCCAATCCTACTCTATCATGTCAACTCCTCTCTCCACTCTCCATTTTGCACTTAAACATTAGCAACACTCAACCCAAACAATTTTTTCTTTAAAAAATATATATATAAAAGCGTGATTGGTGGAAGAGAGCGGGGCCCACTATTAACCCTCTCTCCTCCTCTTCCCTTACGCGGGTGACCAATGTTTTCAGAACCGGATCGGACATCAAACCGGTCTCCTTACCAGTTCACGAGTCCGACCGGTCGGATCGGTCGAACCAGACGTAAGAACCAGGAGGTGTCGTAAATATTATAAAAATTAATAGGATTAAACTGAAGAATATATAAAAAGGGTTAACCTCTTTAAAAACCGGTTCAACCGGCCGGTTTCACGGTCCAACCGTCGGGTCACCAGTTCAATGTTATTCCAATCCAATACCAATGTTATTCCAATCCAATACCTTGACACAGACCGGCCCAACCTCTTGTTCCCGGTCTGACCGGCCAATCTGGTCCGTGTCTAAAAACCAAGACATGTAGATGGAATCTGTAGTATTCAACTTAACTTTATAGGTCAACTAGGTTAGAATCCCGTGTATTACACGGGTTGAGTAAATATAATTTTATATGCTAAGTAATAAAATAGTTACATATTTTAAAAACTCGTGTATTGCACGATTTGAATAAACACATGTCTTACACGAATAATGTAATCCGTTAAAACATTTAGTCATTAGGATATATATTTTTTATATTTTAATAAATAATATATGATTATAATAATTAATATATTATTATCAGTTATCTTTGTCTTTATCATTAAAATCTCTTCTACAAATTTTAAATTTAATATTATCAGTAATTGACTTTCCATAATAAATATTTAGAAAAATAATTAAGACTGCCTCATAGAACGCCATGTGTCCCTAACATGGTTTCTTTTATTATATGTATAGATTATAAACATTAATTTAACCAGAAGAAACGACAAAAAAAATCCCAATACAAAAGTACCTGAATTATAAAGACTAATAATAACACCATTTAAAAAAAAGAGTTAAATGTCATTTTAGTCCCTATGGTTTGGGCCATTTTGCCAGTTTAGTCCAAAGGTTTCATTTTTAACCTGTGGGTCCAAAAAGGTTTCACAGTTGCCATTTTAGTCCACTGGATTAACTTCATCCATTTTTTCTGTTAACGAGAAGACTAATTTGGTCATTTTGTATGTAATTCTGTTAACTAAAAGGGCAATTCAGCCATATAAAATGACCGGATTGGCCTTCTCGTTAACAGAAAAAACAGATGAAGTTAACCCAGTGGACTAAAATGGCAACTGTGAAACCTTTTTGGATCCACATGTTAAAAATGAAACCTTTGAACTAAACTGGCAAAATGGCCCAAACCACATGGACTAAAATGGCATTTAACTCTAAAAAAAATTAATAATTACTTTCAAATTCTCAATAGAAAAAAGATATTTTCTGCAACCGTACCACCTTTCCGGCGTCCCTTTGCCGGAGTTTCTCTCTCTCTCTCCTTCCAACCACCGCAAACCACCACTACTCATACACACAAAATCATGCGTTTTTACACCGTCGTCTCCGTTATCGGAACACTGTCACTCAATAACTTTAGTTAAACCACCGGTTTCACTTCCTCCGGTACGACGGTACCGTTAGATCTTATTACGGCGTACGTTAGCGTTCGGAAGTAATCTCGAAGCTTCGAGAATACGTGACGAATCAGAATCTAATCAATCTATTGCTCGTTGTTGTTTTTCAGTCGTGTGCAGAGTATACACTATACAGATGATGACGTCAGGTCAAATTTTAGTTTTCCATAAGTTAATTAACTGTATCTATTTGGAACTTACGTTCGTATGCTGAATTGCTTCAAGTTTTGTACTTATACTTGACTTAGGTTATTTACTTATTTTAGTTCAGCCTTTCAACTGCTTTCACGTTGTTAATCACACGAAATTGAACTATTAAATTGTCCTGTGATGAAATTACTAGTTTACGTTCCTATGCTGAATTACTGGAAATTTTGTATGTATACTTGATTTAGTTTATTAGAATCATTGTTTTAACTGCTTTCACGTTGTTAATCAAACACGCAATTGAAGTATTGAACTGTCAATTTGTCATTGTTATGTGTTGAATTAAGCGATTAGCGATCTGCTGAAATAACTAATTTAGTGAGAAGTTTTGTTGTGTTTTGGAAGATGATAGGATACATGTGATTGGTGTAGAACCTAATAATAGTGTTGCTATAGATAATGTAATTAGGTGAAGGTTTTTGAGTTAGGTTTGCTTGCAACAAAGATGCTAATAGGCTTGTACTTGATTGTAACATACTCAAGTTGTTAGTCTGCTAGTGTTGTTATGTGTGTAGAATAAGCAGTTGCATCATTTCTGTATTCTCTAGCTAGCTATATATTGTGATTTTTTTCCTGGATATAGTTAGGGTGTTCACGGTGTGGTTTTGATGGTTTTTAGGACTCCAGGCAACTTTTAGCATGGGTGGGATTGACCCGAAACTACTAAAACTATGTAATATCCTTATATATTATATGACATGTATTGAATTTTAGGAAAAGACAACTTTAAGCAAAGAGAGAAATTATTTTAGCACAAGTAAGGAAAAACTTATAGGGCTATGTAACATATTATTATTTTGGTTATCTTACTAGGATTAAACGAACCCAGTTTGATACCCGACGGTTTTTAAACCTCTGCAAACCAAACCGCTCAGTCCAGTTTGCAGAAAAAGAACCTTCGTGTTTGAAGAAGTGAAAAAAAGCCCGCAAAATCGAATTGATGACAGGTTTAAAGTTTAAACCTTAAGTAATGTATGTGAAACCGTGACAAGTTTATGTCACGTGAATATCCTGTAACAACATTTATCTTGATATTCTAATGTTAGTTCTGTAATCTGTATCTCACTTTTTTGTTTATATTCTCAGGGTATAACATCGCTGATCTTGTCCAAGAAGCACAAATCAGGTGGTTAAAACCAGGGGAGGTGTTCTTCATACTGCAGAATTTTGATGAAAAACAGCTTACCAGTGAGCCCGTCCAAAAGCCACCCAGTAATGTTTATACATTTATTTTGCTTTGTTGAAAAGGTGTATGTGAGTCTATATCTATTACAGTAGTTTGCTAATAATTCTGTTTTTTTTTATTAAATCCTTTTACAGGTGGTTCCTTATTTCTGTTTAACAAGAGGGTCTTGCGTTTTTTCCGTAAAGATGGTCATACTTGGCGGAGAAAAAAGGATGGAAGAACTGTTGGAGAAGCACATGAACGCCTAAAGGTTATTCCATTTTTCCCTTTTAAAGCATGGGTATCTTTTGAATATAAGTCAAATCTCTAGTCAAATATGGACTTAGTTGGAATTAAGATCCTTTCTCAAGTCTCAACCATTATTTACTGATTATACTATAAAATATCTTAGGTTGGAAATGTTGAGGCATTAAACTGTTACTATGCACACGGTGAGGTGAATCCGAACTTCCAGAGGCGTAGTTATTGGATGTTGGATTCGTGAGTATCTTTCTTATCTTTGTTGCTTTGCTTGTTTTCTATACTATGGCTTTATATTACAGCTGACTACTTAGTTTTTTAAACACTTTGGTATTCAATGTTCTGTCATAACTAAAAGTTGGAACATAGATCTAGACTTTAATATATTTTCGTGCTAACTGGGTTATATATTTCTTGATCTTATGGTGACAGGGGAATGGATCACATTGTACTTGTTCATTATAGAGATATAACCGTGGTAACTCTCGTGATTTTGCAGTAGAAACGGTAGTTCTAATGAATGACACTCCCTCATGAAAAAATGCCTCATGAAACTAGCCCATACATTATAATATACATATATAGGTACAATTACCAAAATAAACCACCAAGTCACCAACCTAAGTACATTGCTATTCTATAACATTAGCCCTATACATTATAATATATATATAAAGAGGCCAGTTAACGTACAAGACCACCTTATCGTGCGAACCGCACATCTGATCTAATCTAGGCCTTCAATTGAATGCGGTGGCACAATAACAATTAAATTTGCAAAATTACGCACATTATTGCATAATTACGCACCTTATTTGCATAATTACGCACGTTATTTGCATAATTACGCATGGGTTGGGTTAACCCTAATTACCACGTTATTGCATAATTACACACGTTATATTGGTGATCACGTACCGTCGCACGTTCAGAGCCTTTTGTACGTTAACCGGCCTCTGTATAGATATATGTGTGTGTGTGTATACACATATGTAAATGTAACATAATTAATGTTTTAAATAATTTACTAATAATAAAAGAACAAACTCATGTTTCCTCTTTATGCATATTTTCAGAACGTAGACATCTTCATATCACTTTAGCTTGGCGAAAACTTGACTATTATATGTATGCGTATCATGTTGAAAACACTTTCTTTTCTGTTGACTTTTTTGTCGGTGCAGAGTGGGCATAGTCCGGGATCCATTTCAACATTCTCTCCGGGCTCTTCTGCTCTTGTTCAGGGTTCAAACTCTTACGCTTCTCAGTTCAGTCAATCTTCTGCTGCTTTTAATCAGTTTCGTGAACCTTACGACACCACCTCTAGTCCCAGTTCAATAGAATTTAGTTCAGATGTGATTACTAGATCCAACGGGACAAGTCCTTTGAGTTATACACAAGGAATTGAGGAAATTAGCGGTTCACCGAACTTTGAAATTGATCAAGCGTTGAGAAGAATAAAAGAACAGTTGAGTTTGGGCGAGGAAAACTTGAAAGATATCAGTGCGTTTTATAGTGAGAATGAGATGTCAAATGATTCAGCGTTTTCAGTTGATGAACAAGATTACGGAGGGATGCGAAGTGGTTCAAACAGTTATGCATCTGAACAATATCCAGGTTCGTTTCCTTTATTTGGTGTTAAGAATTAAGATAATTGACCAGAGGTTTTAAGTGTAGACGGCAAATGTCCATTTTGAGCGATGCAGTTAATATCGGGGATATATCACCGATGAATCAGTTATCGGTCCCCATGTAAAATATCAGTGTCAAATATCGGCGATATTGGACCCAAATTTGACCGATATATATCACCGTTGTTTCCGATATCTGTACCTTTCTTTTTAGTTATACCATTCGTCTTTCTTCTTATTGCTGCTATTAGTGATTTAAGTCTTAATTGTTAATTATTAGTGTTTTAAGTCTTAATTAGTTCCCACTTGCTACAACTGTTAGTGTTTTGCAAGTTGCAAAAGGTTAATTTGTTGATGGTATGAGAGTATACTGAATTGTTAGTGTTAAATTGCTATATACATAAATTCTGCATCATATTAAAACTACCAATATCCCACCGCGATAACCGATATCCGATTTTTTACCGCATTAACTGCATAGCATCAAATTATGATAACTTTGATAAAGTTGGACACAGACTAACTGCAAAAAGATGTAGGTGGGTATGTGAGTTCAAATCAGAGCCAGCAACAACCGGATGGTGAATTTTGTAATACAAGTCAACAAACTTCACTTGGGAATGATGTGTTAAAATATAATGGGAATGCAATAGGAGATGTCTCTCAGAAGAATTACGTGTACCTTTCAGACAGAAATGTAAGCTTATATTGATGGTTGACCATCTTCTGTGTGAATAATCCTTAGAATAGCCATCACTTGTAACGTTGTTGCTAATGTTGTTCAAGTTTCACCTTGTATGAGTGAGTGTACTTTTAAATTTTAATTTTGGTTTTGGTTTTGTCATTTAAACAGGGAGTACTTTTATCTCAACTAAGAAGAGATCCAGTGGAACTGCAGGATAATTACAATTCTGGATATACTGGTGCAAATAATTTCTGTAAGTCGAGTAATGATATAAATCTGTCAATTTTAATATTCAAAATACGACTTATACAATTATGGAGCTTTAAAGTTTAAAACTCGTGACAACTCTATTCCATCTCCAGCATCTGTACTGCTACCTGATGAAATTGAAGATTTTAAATTTCCGTCATATACCCCTGCAAGAAATTTGTCTGAAAGCTACCCAGATTCAAGTTTTACCATCACACAAGAGCAGAAATTTACCATTCGTGAGATTGCCCCGGAATGGGGATATTCATCTGAGCCAACAAAGGTATGTTAATCAACATTAAATAAGGTTTTCTACCGGAATTTTCTATGTTTATACCATTTGATAATTTAATAAAAAGAGTAAAATGCCAAAATCGTCCCTGAGGTTTAGGCATATTTGCTTGTTCCATCCAAAATGACTTTTTTGTGCATTTGAGTTCTTCAGGTTTGCGTTTTATTGTCAGTTCCATCAAAATCACTGACTCGGTTTATTTTTTCTATTAAGGTGAATGACATCTTTGCCCTTCTGGATGCAACAAACAAATATAACCAAACCTCTGGGATGATTTTGGCATTTTACTCTTACATTTTTGTTTTATATTTTTTTATTACTTGTTTCCCCTTTATATAACTTAATGTTTATTCTCCGTAATAACTTCTTTGATATATAATATATGTTTCACTAAAGACATTTTGATAAAGAAAGTTATATTATTTATCAAAATCCACTGAAATACCCATTAAAATTTTATACGACCCGACCCACTCGAACCGGACCGAAAAATATTATTACATAGCGATAGACAAACGACACCTAAAAATTTCCACTCCTGGGTCTGCCACTGGTGATATCTGCATGGACATCTTTAATGTCATAGTTTTTAGTAGGTCTGCCACTGGCGATAGACAAAATCCACTGTCATAGTTATTACATCCCGACCCACTGTTGATGACACGGTTCCGAACGTAAAGGATGATTGATGATGTGGTGGCTGACGGCGGCGCGGGCGGCGGCAGCAGTGGCGGTGATGTGGTTGGTTCGAGTTCGCGGTGGGTTGGGTTCGTCTGGTTATAACTCGGTTAACCAATCCATATACCAAGACCAAAAGACTACTACATCGTTTTGACTGTGAGGACAATCCACTTCCCATTCTTAAGTAAATTCACTGTAAACTTATATTTAAAATGTAATGGTGTTAGTAACATATTATTATTAATATCTAGAACATAACCATTTTTGAGTTCCAACTCTAGAAGCTCCAACTCTGCATTTCGGGTCAACACATCATGGGTCAACTCAGTTTCGATTCGAGCCAACTCGGTTAAACAGAGTCAAACTGGTCAAACTCGGGTCAACAACAGTCAACAGGACAAGATGGTCAACGCGGTTGGCACGGTCAACACAAGACGCGGTAAAGTTTAAACGACGCGAACTTTAATTTCGTTGTTTATACATATTACACTTTACGCGAACCGTGCTTGAACCGTCATACTCTAGTTTATTTATTTTAGTGTTCGTTATATTTTGCGAAAGATATATATAATTGTGATTGGTTTATTGTTCCCAATCACTGTAGATGGAAGGAGGAGTAGAGGTAGGCCGAAAATGACTTGGGATGAGCGGATTAGGAAAGATTTGCTAGATTTGCACCTCTTCGAGGACATGGTCGAGGATAGAACTTCGTGGAGACGTAGGATTAAGGTTAAGGACTTTTAGGAGTTTGGCTTGGTTTTTGGTTTAGGTCCTTGTCTTATGAGTTAAAATTTTTTTTTTATAGGTTGTCACTTATTCCCGGCGTCGTAGTTTTACTAACAACTACTTATTTATTTATGTGTTTATTTTTATTATTTTTCTTTTCCACATTTGTTAGTAGTTGTGTGCTTATATATGTTTTGCCAGAAGCTTATGTCTTGGGTATGGTTTTGTGGAGCCGGGGGTCTCACTGGAAGCAGCCTCTCTATCCCCTGGGATAGAGGTAAGGCTTGCCTACATCCTACCCTCCTCAGACCCTACCAATAGCTCGCTATAGGTGGGATTATACTGAGTATGGTTGTTGTTGTTGTTGTTGTAGTTTTTAGTAGGATTTATCTCTTCCATCACAGTTTATTTCTCTATGCAGGTACTCATTATTGGAACTTCTACTCCGGATCTCACCAAACGACAATGGTACTGTATGTTTGGTGAAACCGAGGTTCCTGCTGAGGTTATTCAAGACGGCGTCCTATGTTGTTACGCTCCCACTTGCTTACCTGGCAAAGTTGCTCTTTGTATTACATCTGGCAACCGTGAATCTTGTAGTGAAATCAGAGAATTTGAATACCATGCTAAACCAGATAACGACACAAATAATAACCCAACCGAGAAAAAATCTAGAAACTCAGAGGAACTATTATTACTTGTGAGATTTGTGCAAATGTTGTTATCTGGTCAAAGTCAAACTAGTCAAAATGATGACTCATGGTCTCAAGTTATTGAGACGCTTTTAGATGGAAGTTTGGAATCAGCTAATGCAACTGATTGGCTTCTAGAAGAACTTTTGAAAGATAAGTTGCAAATCTGGCTTTCTTCTAGACTGCAAAACAAGAAAGGTGTTGCAGCTTTGTCTAAAAGAGAACAAGGGATAATACACATGGTTTCTGGGTTGGGCTTTGCATGGGCCTTGAGCCCGATTCTTAAATCTGGAGTTGGTGTAAACTTTCGTGACATTAATGGTTGGACTGCCCTTCACTGGGCTGCTCGATTTGGAAGGTACGTTATGTCTATATATCTGGTGTATTAATCATTGTGATGATTAAATAGATAATAGACAAGAATAATAGAGGTGACAATTTCGACCTATACACTTTAAATGGCCCGATTTGGGATGTACATGATCTCTACCGGACATAAATTAAAAAATAAAAGAGTAAAATGTCATTTTCGTCCCTGAGGTTTGGCCAGTTTTGTGACTTTCGTCCAAAGGTTTGTTTTTTCGTATCTGGATCCAAAAGATTTGAAATCTTGCCATTTTCATCCGGCTCGTTAACTCCATCCATTTTTCTCCGTTACATCAGGGGTATTTCCAACTTTTTTGTTAACTTAAAGGGCAACTCACTCTTTTTCAGGGGTATTCAGTCTTTATACATAAAGAGAAAAAGACTGAATTGCTCTTTAAGTTAAACAAAAAAGATGGAAATACCCCTAACTTAATGGAGAAAAATGGATGGTGTTAACGATCCGGATGAAAATGGCAAGATTTCAAACCTTTTGGATCCAGATGTGGAAAAAAAACCTTTGCACGAAAGACGCATAACTAGTCAAACCTCAGGGACGAAAATGGCATTTTACTCTAAAATAAAATTTCCATGAAGGAAACAGTTCGAATGTTCCTAAAGCGTGCTTCTAATACATACAGCCTCCTAAATCATTTTATTCAAATGTTTAGATTAGTATTGTACTAATATTGTTTTTATAATCAACCTCTGACCCGTTATCTTGCTACATCTACAATGTATGTATGTGTGCATGTTTTAGAGCCAGCAAAGTTTGAATTAATTTAATTTCTCTTAATATTTATTAATAGGGAAAGGATGGTAGCTGAACTCTTAGCTTCTGGTGCATTTGCTGGAGCAGTTACAGACCCAAGTCAACTCGACCCAACTGGTCAAACCCCAGCTTCAATAGCTGCGGCATGTGGACACAAAGGACTTGCAGGTTATCTCTCAGAGATCTCACTAACTAGCCATCCATCTGTCCTGCCACAACAAACCGAACTTTCTAGAAGATCTGCTGTTCTGGAAGCAGTAAATAGTATCTCAAAACCAAATCTTGTTACAAATGAGGACCTTTCTCTTAAGGACACCTTAGCTGCTGTTAGGAATGCAACTCAGGCTGCTGCGCGTATACAGTTGGCTTTTAGGGCTCATTCTTTTAGGAAGAGACAACTAACACAATCATATGTTAGTGGAGATGAATATGGTATACCAAGTGATATCAAAGGACTTTCAGCAGCTTCAAAGATGACTTTTAGAAATGGAAATTATCACAATGCTGCTTTGTCTATTCAGAAGAAATATCGAGGGTGGAAAGGTCGTAAGGACTTCCTTGCACTTCGTCAGAAAGTAGTTAAAATACAGGTTTCTCTCTCTCTTTCTCTTTCTCTTTCTCAGATGGGTCGGGTAACAGGTTGAAACTAGTTCGGGTTGCAATGGCCTATTTGTTGTATGGGTTGAAACAGGCTGAGGCGGGTTTGGTTACTACAAACACCTTTTGTTTGTTTTTATGTATAACTAGATTTTTTACCCGCCGTGCGTTGCGGCAGCGCTGTACGCAAAATGATGACGTTTAGACTACAATCGACCAGACTCGTTTCCGAACTAAATTTACGTCAAAACGTATGATAACTCAAATATATACCGTCTAATCAAAACGCATTACATTTGATCCGATTTGTTTCCAAACAAAATTTACGTCAAAACGTAGTTCAACTCAAAACGTACATTAAAAGACATTTATTATTGACCCGACTCGTTTTCAAACAAAAATTACGTTAAAGCGTAGACGAACTCGAATTTATACCGCCACATCCATAAAAATAAAAACGTAAGAAATTAGTTTTAGGGTAAGCTTGAGCCTTGAAAGTTTAGAAACTTTAGGGGGTCAAAGAGACATTTACAAAGTTAGAGGGTTACCTTTGGCATTATAGCAAAGTGTGGGGGGTAGAATGGGTTACATGTCAAAATTTTGAGGGTTACAGAGAAGTTAGAAAGTATGGGGGTCAAGTTAGAAAGTAGGAGGACCATTTTTCTCAAGTTAGAAAGTTGGTTTTTGTCAAGTTAGAAACTTAAGGGGTGAACTTTGTCAATTTAGAAAAGTTGAGGGGTGATTTTTGTTAAATCAGAAAGGTGGTCGGCACCAACCTTTCAATATAAGATTTGTGTTATTTATGATTCAAAAAACAATATTGTTGAAGTAATAATCTTAATCTTTGAATAAAATGATTTAAGTGGAGGTTTGCATAAAAAATAAACTTTAGACGGCTTTCAACTACTTTGACTTGTTTGACCCGATTAGTCTGTTCCCTTCTTTAGCTATTTTTTTACATGGCCCATTTGAGATATTACACAATCCAAATCAACCCACCCATTTGACTCGACCCACTAAATATGATTACAAAAACTGTATTACTTTCAACCCATTTGGCTCGTTTGATTCGGTCCGTTTGAGATCAAAGTAACATAACGCAAACTGAACCATTCATAAGTAAAACCAGCTGAATCGCAACATCTTATATATGCCCAATATTCAAGCCTGCTTGTTCTCTTTTTTATTTTTCCCTTTTTGTGTGTTTGCAGGCTCATGTAAGAGGTCATCAGGTAAGGAAAAGCTTTAAGGTATTCTGTTGGGCGGTTGGTGTAGTTGAAAAGGTTGTGCTGAGGTGGCGCCGTAAGGGCGTAGGCTTGCGGGGATTCAAACAAGAATTAGGAGCCATTGGTGAACGTGAAGATGAAGATTTTCTTAAAGTGATCAGGAAGGAAAAGGTGGATGTTTCTATTGACGAAGCTGTTTCACGGGTGCTCTCTATGGTGGACTCTCAAACGGCCCGCCAGCAGTACCGCCGTATGCTTCAAAAATACCAACAAGCCAAGGTTGGTTCTTTTTGAGTAAAATGGCATTTTCGTCCCTGAGGTTTGACCAGTTTTGCGACTTTCGTCCAAAGGTTTGTTTTTCCGCATCTGGAGCTTACGTTCGTTTGCTGAATTGCTTCAACGTTTCAACTGCTTTCACGTTGTTAATTACACGAAATTGAACTATTAAATTGTCATGTGATGAAATTACTAGTTTACTTTCGTATGCTGAATTACTGGAAATTTTGTATGTATACTTGATTTAGTTTATTAGATTCATTGTTTTAACTGCTTCCTGGTTGTTAATCACACACGCAATTGAAGTATTGAACTGTCAATTTGTCATTGTTATGTGTTTAATTAAGCGATTAGCGATCTGCTGAGATAACTAATTTAGTGAGAAGTTTTGTTGTGTTTTGGAAGATGATAGGATACATGTGATTGGTGTAGAACCTAATAACAGTGTTTGAGATATTTTGTAGTCATTAGTGGTGGTGAATGAGCTATAGATAATGTAATTAGGTGAAGGTTTTTGAGTTAGGTTTGCTTGCAACAAAGATGCTAATAGGCTAGTTCTTGATTGTAACATACTCAAGCTGTTAGTTTCTTAAACTTAATTATATCTTTATTTAATTAGGAAAATAAACAAAGCCTGAACAGCTAGCTATTTAGATGATCAATTTCACAATCCTTTATTTCTTGTAATCCTTTGTGTTTAAGTTTCTTAAACTTAATTATATCTTTATTTAATAACTAAATATATCAGTTTAATTAATGACAATTTGAACAAAAAACTCTACAATAATTTATGATTTTGGATGCAGTGTATATACTTTGAATAAATTTGCCCCGTTATCATATTTTTATATTTGTTACTTCACTTATGTATATTACTTGTTAGAACTAAAATATACATTAAATTGATCAATTTTACCACATTTGTTTTCTGGCCCTACTCTTTATGTCTATGTGTTATGTAATAGTTTCTAAATATGTAAAAACAATAGAAAATATAAAAGTTAATACATTTTATTATCTATAACCCTATAGGCTACATCTAAGATGAGGCTAGCTAGTGAACCAAACTCACTTGCGGCCTTCTAGGCTAGATGAGGGCGTTTGTCTTAATTGATGTAAATGTTGCCATAATTTATGGTTGAGCCAAATATGTTACCAACATTTGTTTCTAGAAATGATTGATTGCCGTATTAAAATGGGGCATCCACCATGACCATACTTGCATACAATCATTTTGGGGAGTTAAAACGGTTGTAAATCGGTTGCAAATACCCAATTGAGCTTGTTTTGCGTCAGGTTGCGGTGATTTTAGTGTTGTCAAACTTTTTTGAGGAATTGGATTTACTTGAAGACCACATAAGAAATTATAATTATTATCGATATGAGTTGGGAGGTGTAGATTACATGTTCGTTCAACATTGGTATGACTTCGGTAGTAAAGAATCGAACCTTTTGAGGTGTGGTAGCATCTTGAACCTCGATAGCAATTTGGAACTTCAGTCGCGAGGTAGCAATAGAATTGCTACTAAGGGTGTTCTTTGAAGAGTTTCTTACTGATATAACCGCCAACAGTTATAACCACTAAGTGAAATGTTGCGATAATTTGACCCCATATATACAGTAATCATACTCTAATTTTATTATCAAAAATTTCAAAATTCGAATTTCACATTAAATAACTTCTCTTTCTTTGGAATAATCACTTTTTGACTTATCCGATTATTGATTTCATGATATGCAAAATACTTTAATTGGAAAGCGGACTCATTACATTTTTTTTGAAACGTATACTTCAATAACGAAACGGCCGACCCGAATCGGGCCGACAACACAAACAAACAAACAAGGAAAATTACATATTTACAAAGGAGCACCACTCCCCCCAATCGATCCCTTTGAATTTCGATCTATTTGAGAACCATAAAAAGCCTAAAGCCTTGACTTCGCTCAACATGTTTTCTATCTTAACCGGAGTGTTGGAGAATTTAAGCTTGTTTCTAGCACGCCATAAACTCCAGCAAACTATCATAATGTTACCTTGAACCGCTTCCTTCTTTTTCTCCGAAACCCTTAGATCCGCAAAAATTCCGAGAAGATCCTTGATCAAGAAAGCGAAAATGTTAGGAATCATAGGCTAGACGGTATGGGGGAACGTCCCCCTCCGTCCCGGACGGTCGCCAAACCAAACACCACGCCGCCCCCCCCCCCCCCCCCCGCGGTCCTCGTTCTGAGCGTCGCATGCTAGCCGTTTGAGACGGAGCACTAGATGACAAAAAGTTGTGGGGTTTGATGCTTGTTGACCGTTACAATAACAAAAAATTAAATTTCAATTTTTACACCCACTTCAACGGCTAATTTTTAAAAAAACACTAAAATCATACCAAATATTATAAATATTCACCACTTTTACACCATTTTCACACATTTTCACCCACTACAATCTCATATATCTCTCATATTTTATAAACACTCTTCCCTTATTATATAAACTCAAATTTTTATACCATTTTTTACCCACTACCACCCCATCTCTCTCTCAAAATTTACCATGTCTTCACCTTCTTCAATTTCTTCACCTTCTTCCACTACGTGGTATTCATCATCTTCGGGCGAGAATGATTCGTTTTTCGAAAACATGATTATGTATGCGGGTCAGATCTTCAGGGCGGATGATGAAGCGTCGTCCCAACGGCTAACTAGACGAGCAAAATTAAACTGAGGCAAAGAAAGTACTTTACTTTTTTTTCCGTATGTTTATTTAAATTTAAAAATGTATTTTATAATGAATTTGATATATTTTTCATTTTAAATATATAGTCGCCCACTATAAACTAGTGGCCGATTATTTTGCTAACGAACCCGTGTCCTGTAACACCCTTGCTATTATTTTACGGTTTTCGTATAGTTTACGAAAATAAACAAGTAATTATGATTACATATAAATTGAAAAATACAAATTAATTAAAACTTTTCTAAATTTTATAACGTTACATCATGATTGGTAACAATTTGCCTTTTTGGAACAACGACTAAACTATGTGCGGAAGTTTATAACTGCATCGTGTCATCGTGTTCGGTTCTACGTTGAGCTTGATCCTCATCCGGTACTCCTGATATTCACCTATGATCAAAACCAACTTAAAAGTTAGTTTTGATATCTTAAATAATAGTATAATCAAGTTCTAGTATCGAACAATCAAAAACAAAATAAAATTTCGGAATTAAGTCTGTCGCGCCACGCGACAGACTCCTCTTGATCTTTCGCGTGCCGCGAGCGTCCTCGCGTGTCGCGCTAGGACTTCTGCTCCCTGTCACGTGCCGCGGGGAAGGCTGGTTTCCAGCAGATCCAGCTCTGGGTCTGCATTTTCTGCCCAGCTCCAAGATTACTAAAATCTTAACTTCAAATGCTCATAACTTTTGTTCTACTTATCCGATTCGCGTGATTCTTTTTCCTACGCGACCGTAATTTAATTCTCCATCTCATGGGGTAAAAATCCGACATCTGAATTCACAAATATTTTAGATTTCAAGCCCTCGGCTTGAAATTCAATTTTGACACTTTTTGACCCGTTTGTGTTTAGTTCAAACAAACTTGTTGGTTTCTTCCAAAATGGCATGCAAAACACATTCTACCAGTTTACTAATATTCAAGGTTCAAATTACGGGTTCTTATGCAATCTTAACCCGTTTTTACTTGAAATCTTATTTTGACCCGTTAAGGGTATTTATGCACTTTTAAGCTTAAATTACGCTCGTTCCTTGTATGCATCATAAGTCCACCTATTCATATCGATTAGTCTTCCACCACAATTATAATTGTGGTGGATTTAACGTACTTAACTACTTATTCTGAGTTCTATCACTCGGAGATGTCATTTTACGGCAAGACGCACTTTAAGGCGTTTAACCCTAGAAAGTTTATGCCTACAACTTTTATATGCATCTAAGGGTTGCAAGGTCATAATATAAGTTTCTAAACAACCTCTAAGGGTCGTTTGCCCGGTTGACCCATCGAGGGCTTTTTGGTCGATTTTAGTCCTTCATTTTGCGATGAAGGACTTTCACTAAATATTTGACCAATCATTGCACTTTTAACTATAAGTCTATATATGCGTACCTGGCCCGGGTCAACAAATAGACCCGGTTTATACCTCGCTTTAATTATCACATATTCTATGGCGACGCAATTTATCCGAATTGCTAATCGCTCATGTTAACATAAGACTTGACAACCACATTGGTCGATATGGTCAAATAGCGTTATCACCACCATTTGTCCCGTTTGGCCTATATGACCAAACATTTACATATGTAGCAAAACATGGTTATTCAATTACCAATTTGCCCATCCGACCCATTTCGGATTTTTCTTTCATTAGATCCCTTTACTTACTTATTTAGCCCATTTTGGCTTACGCCATGAGTATCCTTTTAGCTTCGGTTTACATTAGTTGACACTTGACCAAATTTCCATTTTTACCTTTTTTTCTCAATATTAGATTACACTACATGGTAATCTTACCGAAAACTCATAATTTCTTAGTCTTTTCATGACCAATTTACCATTTCGCCCTTTTTTTTACCATAACCCATGGTTTTTATCGTTTATATTACTTCCAACCCCTATTAAGTGTGTCGGAAATCGATATTTCCCATATTATCTTTATCGTATTTATACTTATAGAATAAGTAACTATTCTACAAAAAAAGGGTGTAAGTTTCACTTGCCTCTCATTCGGTTTACGCTTCTCTTCTCGTACTTGATTTGTTTGACCGCTTCTTTCCCAAGCCTCCACCTAGCTCATTACGCGTCAAACTATTGTCAACATTTACAAGGTGGTTAAATACTACTATTCGACTTCATCATTTGTTAACTTAACTTATCAAAGTTAACTACTTTCGATCACATGGTTTACACAATTAAGTCTAAATCAACATGATATTTAGAACTCTTATCGTTTCATATTTCGCATAATTTGCCATATTATTCAAATGTGCGTTTCACTCGAAATTTCAACATCTTAGCTTTCATTTAGGCATTTTAACAAACACCTATTGGGCATAATGTTACACAGTTATTAACTAGTTCATAACTAGTCATTTTTACCAAGATTAACATCAAAATTCATCCTCTATCATGCAAGATCAAATACTCAAACTTGCAAATTGTTCGAGTGTCTTACTTCAACTATCATTTATGATGATTTCGAACACACACTTATCGTCATCTTCACTATTATATCAAAACCCACTTACCCTAATGTGGTAACTCATCAAATTATTCAAATCATAGCAATTTTACTTCAAATTTCTACTTAAGGTTTGTTCCCAAGCAATCACACTGCATTATATCAGCCATAGCCTCTACGATTCATACATAGATCGCATCATGCAAAGTTAACAAATTTTCACAACTTCATGAATGTTAGAAATCCGACATACCTTACGATCCCCTTGACTTGGTGATCGTTTATATGTATTCAATTCCAAATTTGGCCTTCGATTGATCCTCCAATTTGAATATTTTATTGAGTTTAGGGTTTGAGCTCCCATGGAGCTCTCCTGGTCGATCTAGAACACGCACACACTTAGTGTGTGTGTGTGTGTTTTATTTTGTTTTTAATAAATAAACTTTTTTAATTATCTAACTTTGGTCCCTCATGTTTGGTTAATTATTAAGTAGGTTACAACCTACTTATTTCTAATCCATATTCCCTCTTATTAACCGGGTTAAACATCCCTAGTTAACTTAGTGGGTTCGGGCAAGTTTATGACTAGGTTTATTTTAAGTCCCGTTAACTCGGGTCCTTTATCCACTTTATTTTCCTAAAAATGATTTGTTCAACTTTTATTTAATATTAGGTTTATTTATTTAAATCCTAATATTTACCGAGTTACTTTTACCACTTACGGTACTTTACTCGTCTTTTAGTATTAACGTAGTTTGATTACCGAACCTGTTTTCGGGGTGTTACAAGTCTACCCCCTTAAAGAGGTTTCGTCCCCAAAACCTTTCTCACGTACTTTATTAGTTTAGATCATCTGAACCTTAGTTTCGGTGAGCACTCGAGCATTACTCGCATATAATAATCTTACCAAAAAATATGGTAATGTGTTTTTGGTTTTAAGGCGTATGCGCCTTTCACGTGTAAGGCCTCGTAGGCCATTACTTTGAGCTTGTATTTCATATTCTGGTCACCTATTTGGCCGAGTTGTCATCTGATTACTCGGTCGTAATTATTATTCCACATGTATACTTCTAGCTAATTTTTATATTGACAAGCGCCTTGCATAAGTCGTAACACTATTTTGACTTTGAATGGTTTTTACCGGCTAGACTGATTTATCGCCGTCACTTTATACCCCGTCACTCGGGTATATCATATTGTCATCCCGGCCTTTTGCGTGTTTCTGATTTCATATCTCGTAACTCACGCTACAACGGTTACATTCTATGTCACTTTTAGTGACCGTAATCACATCTCATCTTGTTTAAGTTTATGTCTACTTTTCTTTGTCGAAAATCTTTCTTTCGAATGTATTGTTTTACACCTATCGGTGTTAAAACCTATACCCTTTAATATTAACCATTTCCGAGTTCATCTCATAATATTCATATTTGTTAAAACGTTGTTTCTTACCAAAACTGAATTTTAGTCTAACGTTTTTCTTTTTAGCTTATGTCAATTACTCACATCAAGGAAATTGACAGCCAATAATTTATTCCTTTTCGTTCTCGTTTTACACGGGGACTCGTAACAAGTTCCCTCGCTTTACCCTATTGACTCGTAGGTTCTTTCGCTTAGCTTCATAGGCTATTTCTTTAGATTTTCACCTTTTTAAGGTGAGACCCTAACAGTTCGTTTATTTTTTTCTGACCCAAGGGTCTTTTTGGTCCCGTAGACATCAACACTACTTTTAATCCGTAGGTTATGATGATCCCGTTGATCATCTTTTATTTGTGTCTTCATTCGATGTACATATATGTACATATTTTGGTGTCAAGGCACCCCTTGTTAATTCTGAAATTATTTATTTTCGTTTTCGAATTTCAATTGACCTTGACCGTAGTTCAAGTCTTCATTCATTTACTTTCGGACTAATCTTTCGACTTTATGACTCCTTACGTCATTTACACGTCGGTTTATTCTACGCTCACAGTTTCCCGGTTCATACTTATACTTCTTTACAACCCATTATCCGGGTTCTTTTATCTTAATGTTTTTAACACCCATAACCCTTCGCATAGGTTTATTAATATTTTGTGCTTTTATTTATTCGGTTCGCGCTTACTTCATTAGCAAGCGTCATTCTTTATTTAAATCATTTAACTTGTTTATATGAAATTTCATTACTTATGAAGGTCAAACTTCATTATATGTTTGACCCGTTCAACTTTAAAATAGTTGAACGTGGTTATTGAAATTGCTGTTTGCAAAATCTCATCGTCCTATAGTCATGACTCATAATCCGAGTCTTTTGACTTTCCATCCGAGTTCCCGTTTCTCGGTCTACGCATGAGTTTATATCCTTACCCATCAACCAGGTGTTTTACTGAAGTCATCATTATTGCAACCCTACCGGTATGCATTAAAACTCCGTTTTGATTCATTTGATCGTCTTAGTGAAATCCATTGCTTTTATTTATTCATGTCTTTTATTCTTTATGTGACCATCCTTGACGGCCTTATTGATTATGAGTGGCGATTATTATCGTCATCCTTACTTTACCATGACCAAATTTAACGACCTCGACTGTCCTTTCGTGTGGGCATTACCTTCGTTTTTATGACCCTACGGGTCATCTGTACTTTGGTTTTACTTGCCTCTTTTGTCAACCATGGCTCTTTCGTCCATAATGACTTATTTTCGGGAATTTTCTTTAGGTCGTTCATTTATATCTTTATTTACATTAATCTTTGTCCTTTTTCTCGGGCTCGTTATTCTTATGTAATACGCTTCCGTCATCCGACTTGCGTTTACATTTATTATCAAACATTCTACCTATTTGATTCGTTTGGGTACCTTTTTAATTCGTCCCATTCACCCCATCCTTACCACATCAGACATAAGTGTGTCCATCATAAGAAGTTCATGGTATCATGTGTTCACCACTTACTTGGCCAGAGTAAGCGATCAACACCTGACACACATGACCTTTTTATAAATTTCACATCACGCCCCATGTAAGTAATTGCCTCTATTTATTTCTCTTGGAAATAATATCATGGATAGGTATTCTATTCAGGTTTTCCAAGTTTTTAATCTACATATGCAACAGTTAGTCTCTACGTATTTGTTGCATATTACTACTCGTGCAATAAAGTTAAAACGTGCACCTGGTAAATGCTTGCCCTTACGGGCTTTCCTTGCCATTAAGTTATTCGCGATCGTTACGTGATTTAGGTCCTTGGTGAGCATACTCCGCTTGTCATACTTTGGACCATTCCTTTGTCAAATCTGCAATATACCACACTTCGGCTATCTTCAGATGCGAGTGTCATTCAACTACAACATTTATAAAAGTTAGTAATTTCGACATTAATGAACACCCGTATTACAATACGAGGTTTTCTACCCTACGTGCCAACGCACTTAATTTCGTTAACTATGTTTATCATTTACTTGGGGTAACGTGTATTACACGATAACCCTATGTGTTGTTTGTAACACTTCAATATACTAGATCGTTTATATACATATAACTTACCGGATTTGCGATCAAGCCTCGAACCGAACACATTTGTCAACAACCTTGGGCTCTGATTACCAACTTGTAACACCCTTGCTATTATTTTACGGTTTTCGTATAGTTTACGAAAATAAACATGTAATTATGATTACATATAAATTGAAAAATACAAGTTAATTAAAACTTTTCTAAATTTTATAACGTTACATCATGATTGGTAACAATTTGCCTTTTGGGAACAACGACTAAACTATGTGCGGAAGCTTGTAACTGCATCGTGTTCGGTTCTACGTTGAGCTTGATCCTCATCCGGTACTCCTGATATTCACCTATGATCAAAACCAACTTAAAAGTTAGTTTTGATATCTTAAATAATAGTATAATCAAGTTCTAGTATCGAACAATCAAAAACAAAATAAAATTTTGAAATTAAGTCTGTCACGCCACGCAACAGAATCCTCTTGATCTTTCGCGTGCCGCGAGCGTCCTCGCATGTGCGCCAGGACTTCTGCTCCCTGTCACGTGATGCGGGGGAGGCTGGTTTCCAGCAGATCCAGCTCTGGGTCTGCATTTTCTGCCCAGCTCCAAGATTTCTAAAATCTTAACTTCAAATGCTCATAACTTTTGTTCTACTTATCCGATTCGCGTGATTCTTTTTCCTACGCGACCGTAATTTAATTCTCCATCTCATGGGGTAAAAACCCGATTTAATCCTTTGCTCCCTCATGTTTGGTTAATTATTAAGTAGGTTACAACCTATTTATTTCTAATCCATATTCCATCTTATTAACCGGGTTAAACATCCCTAGTTAACTTAGTGGGTTCGGGGAAGTTTATGACTAGGTTTATTTTAAGTCCCGTTAACTCGGGCCCTTTATCCACTTTATTTTCCTAAAAATGATTTGTTCAACTTTTATTTAATATTAGGTTTATTTATTTAAATCCTAA
Organism: Helianthus tuberosus; assembly: GCA_030545235.1. Lineage (NCBI taxonomy): Eukaryota > Viridiplantae > Streptophyta > Magnoliopsida > Asterales > Asteraceae > Helianthus > Helianthus tuberosus. Next base: position 8,378,738 of record CM060396.1, on the reverse strand, counting down.
TATTTACCGAGTTACTTTTATCACTTACGGTACTTTACCCGTCTTTTAGTATTAACGTAGTTTGATTACCGAACCCGTTTTTGGGGTGTTACATGTACACAGACGAGATGTTTCGACGTCGGTTCCGAATGAGTCGTCGACTTTTTTTTCGTATCGCAGGCGACATGGCCTAGTCTGATCCGTTTTTTACACTACGATACGACGCTAGGGGGCAAAAGGGTTTCACTAATTTACAAAAATGTACGTCGGCCATTCGCCAACTGGCATATGGGTACGCACCCGATGCATTAGACGAGTATTTAAGGATATCCGAAAGAACCGCACGTCTATGTTTGAACAGGTTTTGCGAATGGGCTGTCAAATTATATAGCGAGAGATACATGCGGAGACAAACGCAAACGACGTTCAAAAATTATAGCAAGCACACGAACAAAGACATGGTGTCACACCCTGATAATTCCACGTATTACCGGTGGGCCCGGTGGGGGAGTATCGTGACGTAGTTGATATCATCATAGTCAAACAACACAATTTAAATGCACAGCGGAAGCAAAAGATGAATCACATTACAATCCGAATAAATAGTAATATCAAAGTATCACAAACGGACTGTAATGGATCCACATGCGGATCAAAAGATAAAAAGATTCATTGTTCAACAGACTTTAACATCTAGAGCTTGCAAGACTTGATTAATGATGCCAGGAGTAGCCAGCCTATTTCGTCTAGTACCTGCACTCATCCTTTTGGGAAAATACGTCAGTTTACACTGGTAAATACATTTAAACTGACTCATTTTGAAAAGAGTTTAAGAAAATTGATTTGAATGCACATGGCACAAAATATCTTTTATAACTTGGGACAATTACTTAAAAATAATATTGTATACAGTTTTACTTATTTGTCGTCCGTCAGGGCTGGTTGGTAGAGCCGGTCAAGATTAACTGACACGCCACAGGGATAATGCCCACAAGGTTGATTCCTTTAAGTGGATTACCAGTTTTTACATAATGCAACTGTCAGGTGTATGCCTACACCCCGTGCTTAGGTCGTGGCCATTTCTTTGAATGATGCAAAGGATATCCGGGACATGGTCATTTAACCCCCAAAGGCCATACACCAAATAATACATATTAAAACGAGTTATGTAATTACATTAATCACAATCCGATTTAAATGACTACATACCCGACCAAGCGGTATTATTATAATACCGTATCCCAAGCCCGTATAGGGGAAATAAGTTAAAAGTATTTACCTGAGCAAGTATAATTCACAAACAGCAAGTGCACGTAGCTTTTACCGGGCTCCTAATATGGAACGAAGGTTTTTAATAACCTATTAGATTCCTAACGGGTCTTAATTAAGTCTAAACTTAGACCGGTTAGTTTTAAAGGAAGATATACGGTTCAAAACGCACGATTAAGCGATGACCGGATTAGAGTGTGGTTTAGACCCGACAAGTTTGAATACTTGTATAATATGGGAAAACTAACCACATTCTGGATTTTGAGATAAAAATGATAAGGTTTGACCCGTTTCGGCTAATTTATGCAAACTAGTTACATAAACCGCACCGAACGCGAATAATGCGTTACGGGTAACCAAAAGAGTCAAATACAGGTTTCCTAAGTTAATATGCCTTAAACATGTTGTGACATCAGTAGGATACCTTCCATTATGCCCAAAACGAATTTAAACTCAAACTATGCCCCGTAGGGGCATTTTGGTCATTTTAAAGCTTATAAAAGAGTTTAAATATAAATCTGAGTTTCAGGTCTGATATATTCAGTAAAATTACTTATTTTTATAAATCATAACAGTAGGGTATGTTATATATGTGAAATTTACCTTTTATAATCAAACTATGCACCGTAGGGGCATTTTGGTAATTTCACATGGGCTTTAAAGGTCAAAATAGGGAATCTGAGTTTAAAAACTTTTCTTTACTGTTAAAATATATAAATTTACTTAAAACATCAGTAGGTATCAAACCTTATATGTTAAAAATAGTTTTAACTTATACTATGCGTTAAAAACGGTTAAAAAGGCGATTTTAAGCGATTTCCGGGTTTTATATGAAAAGCTGATATTTTTATCATTCCAGAAAGCTTAAAATGTTTTATTTATCATAACAAATTAGTAGCAAAAGGTTGGGTGTCTAAATATTTTGTAAAACTCATTTTATAGGCCAAAAGGGCAAAACCGACAATTACCGAATCAAAGCTATAACCCTAAGTTATGCTCAGCCTAAAAATAAATAAAAATCTTCAAAAATCCCAAAATATTATTTTACATCAGTGGGTAAAAATTTTGGTATCAAAAATTGGGTTTAGATAGGCTATATGCTAATTACGCCTTTTAATTAATAAAAAGCTTTCTAATTACGCTATTGAGCATAACTCCTAATCTAGACCTCCAATTGATGTGAAAATTTAGGGACATGTTTATAAATTAGTAATAAAGATTATTGTCCTCTCAAATTTTCAAAATTCTTGTTTTAAGGTCAAAAGGGCATATTGGTCAACATTTAGGCATATAACGGAAACTTGCATATGAATCGGATAACTAATGAACCAAGTTGTATAACCTCAGAGGGTTACACTAATCAATAATCTGGTCCTAATAGAGCTCTAAGGCATTTCTAAAACATGCTCTAATGGGTCAGAACTGAAAGTCAAAGCAAAAGTCCACTTATGCGACTTTCGGTTCCGAACCGAGCTTAAACTGAAAATTGTCGGGTTGAACATGCCTAGACATGTTCTTACATTAATTACCAAGTTATACAAGTGATAAAACAGGTTTCATAGCTTCTATATTGTTAATTATGTGTTTATGCGAAAATTAGCTTTCTGTTGACTTTTTAAAATTAACTTTGACCCGACAATTGATCTAGTTAGAGTGGGAATCAGAGAGTGCCCTTTTAAGGGTTTCTTACCCACATAATTACCAACTCAAAGCTACTTTCAATTCGAGATTTGACTGGACAAATTTTAATTAATCACGAAGTCAAACCTTAATTACGATGGTTTGAATTTAGGCTAATTAACTAAGTAAAACTGAATTAAGAAAGGTTAAGGACACTTACTGAAGTCCTATGCATGACTAAGAATGCTTGGGAAGTGGTCTTGAGCTCCAGAAATCCTCAGAACAAGAGTTTGGAATCTTTCCAAGTGAATTGCTCAAGTGTGAGTTCACAAGTGCAATAATGAGCTCTATATATAGCCAAGGAAGATCATGCAGATGGATACAAGTGTTATGGCAACTCCAGGGATGAAGACAAGTGCCTAGGGACGTGTTTCAAGGAGCTAGAGGGTGGCAAACTCGCGGAATTCGACATACATGCAAGCTGCCACGTTAAAAAGAGTTTGCTGATACTGGTAGTTAGTCGCGCTACGCCACGGGGAAGTACCCCAGGTGTTGGCGCAGCGCCAGCATGTAGCTGATCAGCAATACAAGTTTGAAAAATGACATTTTCACCCCCTGGACTTTCTAATGCGTAATTTCTTCCATTTTAGGCACTTTTAACCCATGAAATTTATATTTCTATGATCCATGAGATAAAACCAATCATCATTAGGTCCGGTTTCGTTAAACGATAACCGAAAACACAAGTTTTGCCTCGTTGACGCTTTTAACCCCTTAATTACGAAAGTTAGCATATCTTTCTCATACGATATCGAAACCTAGTGAAATTTTTACCACTTATTCTTGGGAGTATAATTAATCGTTACAAGGCTCCAAGTTCGCTAAAAGGTCACTCAGAGGTATAACTTAAACATGTTGACACATTTAACCCTCGCGTCTTGTAAACTTTCACTTTCTTCCACAAACGGTTTCACACGCTTCATGATACATTCGTTTTAGGGTATAAACATCATGTAAGGTTGTTTAAAGGCAAAATTATCAAATGTTGACACTTTGTACCCTTATATACATATACTTTCTTCGTTTGTCAACTTAAGTCCCTTGTAATCAATCTGTTACACGTTTAAAGTTCACGATACGTGTCGATACTATATTGGACATGATTTTGCGAGGTGTTACATCCTCACCCCTTAAAAGAAATCTCGACCTCAAGATTTACTGAAATAAATGAGGGTACTTCTCTTTCATTGTGGACTCTACCTCCCACGTATACTCGGGACCTCTACGGGCATCCCATTTAACCTTTACAATCGGTACATGCTTCCTTCGAAGCTTCTTAACCTGTCGATCCTCAATCGACAAAGGTTTTTCCACAAATTTCAAGCTCTCGTCTATGTGCACATCTGTATGCGGTATGATTAGTAATTCATCAGCTAGACATTTCTTCAGATTGCAGATGTGGAATACATTATAAATACCACTGAGCTCTTCAGGCAAATTTAACTTATAAGCCATTGATCCGACACATTCGATGATCTCGAATGATCCTATATATCTTGGGCTTAACTTGCCTTTCTTGCCAAATCGCATTACCCCTTTCCAGGGTGATACTTTCAGTAACACTTTGTCACCAACCTCGAACTTTAGAGGTTTACGCCTTTTATCTGCGTAGCTTTCCTGCCTATCCCTGACAGCTTTGAGACGATCTCGTATCTGTACAATCTTATATGTCGTCTCCAGGACTATATCAGGTCCTGTTAGTTGGACATCTCCAACTTCTGCCCAACAAATGGGCGTTCTGCACTTTCTTCCATATAAAGCTTCAAAACGTCTGCTTGAATACTGGAATGATAGCTATTGTTGTATGAAAATTCAATCAAATGAAGATGATCATCCCAACTTTCTCCTAAGTCAATAACACAAGCTCGTAGCATATCCTCGAGTGTCTGTTAGTACGTTTACTTTGACCATCCGTCTGAGGATGATATGCGGTGCTGAAATTCAATCGAGTGCCTAGGGATTGCTGAAAGCTTTTCTAAAAATGCGATGTATACCTCGTATCCCTATAAAAAATGATAGACACTGGCACTCCGTGGAGAGATACAATCTCGTCCACGTACAGCTGAGCTAACTTATCTGAGCTGTGTGTTTCCTTTATAGGTAAAAAGTGGGCTGACTTAGTCAGTCTATCCACTATAACCCAAATAGTATCATTTCCTCTCTTCGTCTTGGTAACTTGGTGATAAAATCCATAGTCACCATTTCCCACTTCCAGGTGGGAAGTTCAGGCTGTTGTAGAAAACCTGACGGCTTCTGGTGTTCAGCTTTAACTTGCGCGCACGTCAAACATTTGGCTACATAAGTAGCTATAGACTTCTTCAAGCCTATCCACCAATAATTTGCCTTCAAATCCTGGTACATCTTATCACTTCCAGGATGAACAGAATACTTAGAACTGTGGGCTTCTTGAAGGATAACATCCCGAAGTCCTCCATAGATTGGAACCCATATTGGTCCATTTAATCTTAGGATTCCATCCTTGCCATATGATAACTGTTCAGCAGTTACTCCCAACTTTTCATTAGGATAGTTAGCTTCTAATACAGCTTCCTTCTGAGCGGCTAACAATCTTTCATTCAAACTGTTCTTTAATTCAATGCTCTTGGCATTGATTCTTATGGGCTTAACCCTTTCCTTTCTGCTTAAAGCATCGGCGACCACATTCGCCTTTCCTGGATGGTATCGGATTTCACAATGATAATCATTCAGTGTCTCCATCCATCGTCGCTGCCTCATGTTTAGATCCTTCTGATTAAACAGATGTTGAAGGCTCTTGTGATCAGAATAGATCACACACTTGGTGCCATATAAATAATGCCTCCACAGTTTTAGTGCAAATACAACGGCACCCAACTCCAAATCATGGGTGGTGTAATTCTTTTCGTGCACTTTTAATTGTCGAGAAGCATAGGCAATGACTTTTCCTTTCTACATGAGCACACACCCCATACCAGTGTGTGACGCGTCGCAGTATACTACAAATTCTTCTATTCCTTCAGGCAATGTCAACACAGGAGCATTGCTTAACTTCTGCTTAAGAATATCGAAAGATTCTTGCTGCTTAGGACCCCAATCAAACTTAATATTCTTCCTAGTCAATGAAGTCAGGGGTGCTGCAATCCTTGAGAAATTTTCAATAAAACGTCTATAGTATCCTGCCAGGCCTAAGAAGCTGCGAATCTCTGTGGGCGTCTTCGGCTCTTGCCAATTCATGATAGCTTCAATCTTAGCGGGATCCACCTGGATACCACGCTCACTAACCATATGTCCAAGGAATTGGACTTCACGAAGCCAAAACTCGCATTTAGAGAACTTAGCATAAAGCTTCTCTTGCTGAAGAAGTTTAAGAATACACCGAAGGTGCTTCTCATGGTCAGTTTGATTCTTTGAATAAATAAGAATGTCATCAATGAAAACAATGACAAACTTGTCCAAGTAGGGTTTACAAATGCGATTCATGAGGTCCATGAACGCTGCTGGTGCATTAGTGAGCTCGAACGGCATCACTAAGAACTCGTAGTGACCATAATGAGTCCTAAATGCAGTCTTGTGCACATCTTCATCTCTAACTTTCAGTTGATGGTAACCTGACCTTAAATCGATCTTGGAGAAGTAACTTCCCCCTTGCAGTTGATCGAACAGATCGTCGATCCTGGGCAATGGATATCTGTTCTTAATTGTAACCTTGTTTAGCTCACGATAATCAATGCACAACCGCATTGATCCATCTTTCTTCTTAACGAACAGAATAGGTGCTCCCTATGGAGACGAGCTAGGTCTAATAAATCCTTTTGCTAACAAATCATCCAACTGAGTTCTCAACTCTTTCATCTCAGTTGGGGCTAACCGGTAAGGTGCCCTTGCAACAGGTGCTGCTCCAAGTATAATGTCGATTCTGAACTCCACTTGCCTATCTGGCGGCAAACCAGGTAGTTCTTCAGGGAATACTTATGGATATTCAGAAATGACAGGGATGTCTTCAATCCTAGGTTTCGGCTCATCAATAGTCACTTGTGCCATATAAATGACACAACCTTTCTTCATACACCTTGATGCCTTAAGCACAGACACTTGCTTAGGCAACCCATACTGGGTATCTCCTTGTATGGTAAGTGGATCACCATACAGAGTTTTGATCACTACTTGTTTCTTGTTGCAAACGATCTAGGCTTGGTTATGAGATAACCAGTCCATGCCTATAACTATGTCGAAACCATCTAATATAGTTGAGGCAATTTCTATGGTACCATCGGCCAACTCTACTTCATATTTCACGCTTAGGGTTTTAACAGGTAAATTCAACAACTTACAAAACTTATCATCTACAAATGACTTATCCACACCCGAATCAAATAATACCCTTGCATAAACATCATTGATGAGAAAGGTAGCTGTGATCACATTATCATTCTGTACGGCTTCTCGTGCATCCATTCGGAAGACCCTTGCATTGGTCTTCTTGACTTCTTCGGGCTTCTTGGCATACTTAGGGCAGTTGGACTTGATGTGCCCCTTCTCGTTACAGTTATAGAACGTTGCATCCTTTATCTTCTTGAACTCTATCGTCTTGTGCTCTTTGGATTTGCATAACCCACATGCAAACGGTTTTGACTGGGACTTGGATTCGAACCTGCATTTTCCAAAATGACGTTTCTGGCAGGTTTTGAACTTTGGCTTCTCATCTGCTTGCTGACTACTCTTGCCCGACCCAAATGTCACGGCCCGTGGCCCCGGTTTGACCCGGTCCAGAGCCGCGAGGCAGGAAATCCGATGGTATCTAATTTAGTGACAGTGGAAGTCTTTTTAAACATGATCGATTAATATTAAAACTGCTCATTTATATATAATATAGGGATAAATCCCATAATTTACAATAAAGTGATTTCACTGGGAAATCTTTATTTCTTAAAACATGTTTCTTTATTTTATACTGAGCCACTTCCTTGAGCTTGTAGTGCTTTATGGCACTTTCCCTAGATCATAACAGATCACCTGAAACATGTTTGAAAAAGGTTTTGTCAGCAGGGAAATACTGAGTGAATCATTCTATTTTGCATAATGATGCATAGTTATTAATTACAACATAAGAGCGATTACAATGGCTTCTATCTTATTCTTATCTGGCATTCTGTCACAATGGTGACATGTCACAATGGTGACGATGGTCATACCACTATTAGATCAATGAACCTAAATAGTGATGATTATCCCTGTAGGTCAATGAACCTAACAGTGATTATCCCGAGTAGGTCAATGAACCTAACTGGGAGAAAATTAGTAATGTGCACAATACCCCACTAACCAGTAATTCAAGATATCCACGACTTAGTCCCTGTAATTATAACTTTGAAAATAATTTGAGGTATTGTAAAACAATTGATAAAAAGAGAATGACTCACATTGTAGATTTAACGAGCAGAGTATAAGCCTACTGATTAGCCTTTTAACCTAAATTTAATAACAGGCACACAATTCTGAATTAGTAATCAATACAGCCTTTACGATAACTCACGAGATCAAACCCTCACAACAATTTATAAGTGCGATACTTAACAATTCAGCGGATTCACAACGAATGACAGAGTATAGTCCGATTTCGAACAGCACTCAAACATTCAAGTCGAAATCACAATGAATAACAAAGTATAAACTCAATTTGAGCAGCACTTAAACAATCGTTGGATATATTGATCGATCGGACAATGAATCGTAGCAGCGATTGAGCTAATACCCTGATTGTGGCGTCAATTAGTGAATCGTGTGTGTGTTTTGGAAGTATTTCTACGATATCTCAACGTAGAATTGGAATTTTAACGTCGTTTCAACTCCCAGAATCAAGTCCCACTGCCTAATATTTATAGCTGAAAAACCGTTCCCCTCGCGTGGTGCGAGGGGGTGTCGCGTGGCGCGAGAGGCGCCCCCTATCATAGGGTGGCCGCGTGTCTAAGTAGCCTTGATGAGTTGGTTTCGTGTTCAATTTCATTTTACACGTAAAACTGTTAGGATAATACCAACTAGGGTTTACCCCCCCCCCCCCCTGAGTTTTAGGGGCCCTGATCCTGATTCCGATTGTTCTAAAAATTTTAGGGTTTGTTCAGAATCACTTGGGTTTCTCAATTAGGGTTTCTTATTGATCAATTAAAGTAATAATTAAGACTTTTTGATACGAGTTGTTACATTCTCCCCACCATAATAAAAATCTCGTCCTCGAGATTTACCGGAATAATTGAGGATACTTTCGCTTCTTTTCTGATTCCAATTCCCAAATGTATTAGGGTCCTATCTTTGAATCCCACTTTACTTGAACTAACACTAATCATTTAATCTTTGGGAATTTTAATCTTTCTATTTTTTTTTTTTGGAAGAAGTTGTTCAACAATTTTTTTAACTTTTCGTTTACCTCTATATCTTGAAGAGGTACTACCAGTGATTCATCTGCTAGACATTTCTTGAGATTGTATATATGAAATACATCATGTACTCTAATTAACTTTCCTGGTATTTGTAAACAATAGGCAAATGGTCCTATACGTTGGATCCCTGGAAACGGTCCTACGTACCTTGGACTTATCTTTCCTTTCTTATCAAATCTAACAATTTCTTTACAAGGAGATACTTTCAATAACATTTTGTCTCCAACTCGAACTCCAACGGTTTTCATCTATTATCTATATAACTCTTCTGACGATTTCTAACCGTTTTCAGCCTTTCTTTCGTGATACTAAATATCACAGTTGTAGTTACTTTAGGATTTTCATCCATTTCATTTCCCTCATGTTTAATTCTTTTTGCCCAACAATATATCTTAAATTCTTATGATCCGTATAGACAGTAAACTTACTTCCATACAGATAATGTCTCCAAATCTTAAGGGCAAAAATTATAACTCCTAATTCTAAGTCATGAGTCGTATAATTTCTTCGTTCTTTTTCAACTGTATTGAATCATACGCAATTATCTTCTTGCGTTGCATACGCACATATCCAATTCCTAGTTTTGATATATCACCATATACTTTAAAATCTTCTGTTCCTTCTAGTAAGGCTAGGTTTTGGTTAATTTATGCTTTAAGATCCTAAAGGCTTCTTCTTGTTTAGGTCTCCATTCAAACTTAACTGTTTTACAGGTTAGCTTAGTTAATGGTACAGCTATCTTAGAAAAATCCTTAATAAACCATCTATAATACCCAGCTAAACCTATAAAACTTCTTATTTCCATTGCTGTTTGTGGAACTTTCCATTTGGTAATTGTCTCTATCTTAATAGGATCTATATGAATACCTTCATGATTCACCATGTGTCTTAAGAATTGTACTTCTTGTAACCAAAATTCACACTTCGAGAATTTGGCGTAAAGCTTCTCTTTAATGTTCGTCCTGACTTTTGGAATAAGTATATCGTCTATGAAGATAATTACAAATTTATCCAAGTACGGTTTACAGATTCTATTCATCATGTCTATGAATGATGCAGGTGCATTCGTTAATCCAAAGGACATGATTGTAAACTCATAATGACCATACCTAGTTCTGAAAGCAGTTTTAGGTATGTCTTCATCTTGTACCTTCAATTGATGATATCCGGAGCGTAAATCTATCTTAGAAAAATATCTAGCCCCCTAAAGTTGATCTTAGAAAACTATCTATCTTCCTGGAATTGATCGAATAGATCATTAATTCTAGGTAATGGGTATCGATTCTTAATTGTAATTTTATTCAATTCTCTATAATCAATACACATTCTTATTGAACCATCCTTTTTCTTAACAACCAATACTGTGCTAACCGATAAGGTGCCTTGGCTATCGGTATAGTTCCTGGAATTAGATGAATCCTAAATTCTATCTCCCTATCTGATGGTAACCTTGGTAATTCTTCTAGGAATACATCTGAGTATTCTGAAACTACAGAAATTTCCTTAAGTTCTTTATCTTTAGTATTAATGATTACTGAAATCATATATACTATTCCTTGCTTTCGTTCATAATTAGCAACTTTTATTACTGATATGAACTTTATGGTTTTACATGGCTTATCTTCCTATAATCATTATTACTTCTCCAGTGGTTGCACAAATTTCTGTGGAATTCTTATCACAGATAATTTGAGCATAATTGTTTACTAACCAATTCCTTCCTAACACATAACATTGAATTCAACTAATTTTATAGATAACAGGTTTGCAGAGAATTTATGACCTGAAAGTTCTATTTCTACTTTTTGCAAAACCTTATCTGTTTTAACTGAATTTCCATCTGCCGTTTCTACTGTAGATATTTGTCTAATGCTGGTTAAAAGTAAGTTAAGAGTTTGGCAGAATGAAGTACTTTGGTTTACACCAGAGTCAAATAATACTTTTGTGTAAATATTGTGAACTAAGAACATACCGGCTATCACATCTGGAATGAGCTCTGCTTCCTTAGCAGTCAGTTGGAAGGCTCTTACATTCCTTTTTGCTCATTCTGCAAGTTTGGCTTTATTGTCAGATGGTTTGTTCAGTTTTGGACAATCTGGCCTAAGATGTCCAGCTTCTCCACAGTTGTAGCAGACTGAAAATTTCTTCCTCCTGCAGTCTTCTTCTTGATGCCCCGGAATTTTGCAAAAATTGCAATATCCTTTGCATCTTCCAAAATGCTTCCTTTTGCAAATATTGCAAAATGGGTTAGTAGAAGATTGCCCATTCCCTCCTTTCTTGAAATTGTTATGGTTACCCGAACGGAATTTTGGGTAATCCTTTGGGCTACTTCCTTCCTTCTATTTTCTTCTCTTGTCCGTACTAGTTCGTCAGTCAGAGTATTGGCTAAATCTACCGCATCATCAATCGTGCAAGGTTTCGCAGCCTTGACGATATTACGGATTTCGGAAATCAATCCCCAAATATAACGAGAAATGAGTACCGGCTCTGGCGAAGCCAGCGTTGGTACCACTCTAGCATATTCAAAGAATGTAGAAGTATACCCTCGACAATCTACATCCACCATCCGGTGGTTTAAAAACTTATTTGCCATTTGATCTTTTTCATATTCAGGACAGAATTTTCTTTCTACAAGACTCTTAAATTCTTCCCATTTCATGGCATAAGCCCTATTTCTTCCTTTAGCTTGTAACACCGTGTTCCACCATTCTAGCGCCCCTTCTTTGAAAAGGTTTGACGCATACATGACCTGATCATCCTGAGCACATTTACTTATGGCAATTACTGCCTCGGTTTTCTCTAACCAACGCAGTGCCGCAGTCGCTCCTTCATTGCCTGCAAACTCAGTGGGTTTACAAGCAAGAAATTCTTTGTAAGTGCAACCAGGCGTTGCAGCTTTCATTTTCTTAGGGAGCGGAGTTTGCCGTGGTTCATTATCATGATTAACATGAGCATTGCCTCCGTTTACGCTATTACTGAAGTTATCTTCAGAAATGCATTTGCTTGGAACGATTCGTTGCGGTTCGATTGGATTTTTAATAGCAGCAAGAATTGCTGGAATAGCATTGGCTATCCCTTGAGTAACTATTGCTGGAATAGCGTTGGCTATCCCTTGGGCAACGATATTTTCTATATATTGCCTAGTCATATATTGGTCCCCCGGTTGTTGCTCAGATTGATTAACCTCATTAACTGGTTCATTATTAGCGTTTTCCATCTGATATCTAATTTATAGATAATTAATTAGTATAAAAGAAATAATCTAATGTTACAATTAATTGCACATAATCACGTAAACGAATATACAAACAAAATTGTAACTTTCTAGAATTTATAGATTATATCATGCTTCTATATACAACCGTTTTATTATTTCTTTTACACATATTGATTTTACTATTACTATTACACAACCACAGTTTCATAAACCCCTATCCTTTGTCAGGTGATATTCTAGTAACGGCGTTTCTTCTCATCGTATTTCCAAGAGATCTGTCCTAAAATTTCTTGGATTCTATTCCCAACATCCATTAATTCTTTGTTAAAATAATGGAGTTTAGCCATATTCTCGTTACTTATTGGTGGATTTGGTAAAGTTTCTGGATTGTACTTAGGAAAAAGCTTATAGGGATGGTTTTGTAACAGTATTTCATTATTCAACCATTCGTCTATTTGCCAGTGGATTGAAGGTTTTGGAATAGCTGGTTCTAAATTCATTGGTAGTTGTGTTTCAAGAGAATGAATAAAATTATTTTCATTAATAGACTCAATAGTATCCCCTTTTACCATTATAAAATCTAGTTCTTCTTGAGATGGTAAACCCTCAATTTTCCTAGAGCTTTCTCCAATTTCCATTTTCTTAGGCTTGGGTTTCTCAAGATGTAAGGCATTGAATTCTATAGGTTCTTCTATGTCTGGTATATACCTATTGAAATCTCTGGAAACTTCTATTCTTACTGGATAGAGATTTAAATTCTGAAGGGCGTCAGACAAGTCACTCATGCTGTTTTAACACAATACACATAATTACCAAGTTAAAAATCATAACAAAATTTTATAGAAAACTTTTTAAATGTTATTTCATACTGGGTAACTATCAAAACAACTGAAACTTAAGTTTTATTTGTTTATTTATTTATTCACTGAATCAGGTTTCTGGCTTATATTTAAATAAAGTTGCTAAAACTTTGAGTTATATTATTTTAAAGATTTATATTTATTGCTACAATGGATAGCATATAGAGATCTGTCCATACTGTACACAATTAGTCAGATAATAAAACATGTTTTCACAGAATGGCAATTAAATTTCCTAAGTATCTCTCAATTACTTTTAATAGGCTAAAATCAATAGTAAGCTTAAATCAGTGGCTCTGATACCACATTTTCCTGTCACGACCCGTGGCCCCGGTTTGACCCGGTCCAGAGCCGCGAGGCAGGAAATCCGATGGTATCTAATTTAGTGACAGCGGAAGTCTTTTTAAACAGGATCGATTAATATTAAAACTGCTCATTTATATATAATATAGGGATAAATCCCATAATTTACAATAAAGTGATTTCACTGGGAAATCTTTATTTCTTAAAACATGTTTCTTTATTTTATACTGAGCCACTTCCTTGAGCTTGTAGTGCTTTATGGCACTTTCCCTAGATCATAACAGATCACCTGAAACATGTTTGAAAAAGGTTTTGTCAGCAGGAAAATACTGAGTGAATCATTCTATTTTGCATAATGATGCATAGTTATTAATTACAGCATAAGAGCGATTACAATGGCTTCTATCTTATTCTTATCTGGCATTCTGTCACAATGGTGACATGTCACAATGGTGACGATGGTCATACCACTATTAGATCAATGAACCTAAATAGTGATGATTATCCCTGTAGGTCAATGAACCTAACAGTGATTATCCCGAGTAGGTCAATGAACCTAACTGGGAGAAAATTAGTAATGTGCACAATACCCCACTAACCAGTAATTCAAGATATCCACGACTTAGTCCCTGTAATTATAACTTTGAAAATAATTTGAGGTATTGTAAAACAATTGATAAAAAGAGAATGACTCACATTGTAGATTTAACGAGCAGAGTATAAGCCTACTGATTAGCCTTTTAACCTAAATTTAATAACAGGCACACAATTCTGAATTAGTAATCAATACAGCCTTTACGATAACTCACGAGATCAAACCCTCACAACAATTTATAAGTGCGATACTTAACAATTCAACGGATTCACAACGAATGACAGAGTATAGTCCGATTTCGAACAGCACTCAAACATTCAAGTCAAAATCACGATGAATAACAAAGTATAAACTCAATTTGAGCAGCACTTAAACAATCGTTGGATATATTGATCGATCGGACAATGAATCGTAGCAGCGATTGAGCTAATACCCTGATTGCGGCGTCAATTAGTGAATCGTGTGTGTGTTTTGGAAGTATTTCTACGATATCTCAGCGTAGAATTGGAATTTTAACGTCGTTTCAACTCCCAGAATCAAGTCCCACTGCCTAATATTTATAGCTGAAAAACCGTTCCCCTCGCGTGGCGCGAGAGGCGCCCCCTATCATAGGGTGGTCGCGTGTCTAAGTAGCCTTGCTGAGTTGGTTTCGTGTTCAATTTCATTTTACACGTAAAACTGTTAGGATAATACCAACTAGGGTTTACCCCCCCCCCCCCTAAGTTTTAGGGGCCCTGATCCTGATTCCGATTGTTCTGAAAATTTTAGGGTTTGTTCAGAATCACTTGGGTTTCTCAATTAGGGTTTCTTATTGATCAATTAAAGCAATAATTAAGACTTTTTGATACGAGTTGTTACACCAAACTTCTTCTTGTGGTCTGTGGTTCCCTTAAACTTCTTCTCAGACCATCGTGAGTTATCGTCCTCACGTTTTCTCTTACCTTCCTCCGAGTTCTTATGCGATCTTTTCCTGACCGCATCTAAGTAAGGGATAAAGACAAATCAGCTGTTGACCTAAAAGTAGCAGGTCGTGATGCCTTGACACTGGCCTTGATCTCTGGGGCTAAACCTCCGATGAAACGATCAATTCGCTTGGGTTCCGGTGTTACCAGATACGGAACCAGTCGAGACAGGGTATTGAAACTAGTGAGGTAAGCTTGACAATCTAGATTTTTCATCACTAGAGATAAGAAGTCTGACTCAATCTTTTCAACCTCATGTTGAGGGCAGTAATTCTCCTTGATGAGAGCAACAAACTGATCCTGTTAGTGCATACATCTGTCAACTTCGTCTTGTATCGAGTCTTACACTAGATATGTTAGATCGAGTCACGTAGTTAAGGAAAATAGAGTTTTAATGTTGATTTCCCACGAAATGTTGATTTCCCACGAAATGAACATTGCACTTTCGTGGGGAATCAGAAACTCTATAAATAGGCTAGTGATCTTTTCATTTGGTGGGAAATCAGGATATTGTACCGAAGTGCTGCCGGTGTGTTTCCTGATTGTAATTGTTATAATATCAATCAGAAGAGTGTTTAAAGTGAAGAACTAGCTGTTTCTAAGTCAGTTTCTTGTTTTTCGCACCTGAAACTGATCAAAACTTCTCTGAGCGACTCGTTCGGGTCTATCACACGATCCTACAGATCCCATGACAGATTGTACAACGGGATCTTCCTAGTAGCCTGTGTTAGTGACCTCCACTAGGCTAGTGCTTCCCCTTTAAACGACTGAGACACATACTTCACAACATCCCTATCAGCGCAACCACTGATATCAACTACATTATCCATTTCATCCAACCATGTCATGCAATCCACAGCCCCTTTCTCCCCAGTGAAATCCCTGGGCTTGCAGGAGACGAAATATTTGTAGGTACAGGACTTACCACGTGGTTCTCGTTTGAGCTCAATCTTCTTCAACGGAACACTATGCTGATTTGAGGAGTGATAATCGTCATCATCCTTCTTTGACCCCTTAGGTTTAGAAGGTGGCTTACTATGAGCTTCAGAGTGAGTCTTAGGTTTAGAATGGGGTTCAGATAAGGTCCTGCTTCGAGTACCACTTGACTCATTAAACTGCCTATCTATGGCCTTGGTAACAGCATTATCAACCAACGCTTGAAGTTCTGCACCAGTTATGTTGATTCTGGTGGCATCTTGATTTTCCTTTGGGTGACTGTTGATTTCTTCAGACTCAGCCATGTAGTTTGATTGCTACATAAAATGATGACAGTGACTTCTTAGAAGTTTATTATAGATTTGTCATCTTATTAATTTATTAACCATGGTATTAAAGAACCATATTAGCTAATTTATTAAGTATTTCATTCATGATTTTTCATTAATAACCCTTAGTTATAATTAAATGTAATAATGGCACAAAAGGCCAAGTCACATGGACTCTTTTAAATTATTAGCCTAGATCTTATATGATCGAGGTACTAAGGTTTGAATCATAGTTCATTACCTTTCTTGACAGGGAGTTGTAGGCTACGACTGTCTTTTGTCTTATATGACAACAATTATGGCCCGTAGGCATTACATCACAAATGGATGTTTAAATAATAAAGAGGGATTTTGAAATAATCCAATATAAGAATGACACGTGTGATTTTACGAATCACATTAGTCAGGAGTGTTAACATGTTTTCAGATGTTAACAAGGATTTGAATCTCTTTTTAAGCAGGTTTTACCATCATGGCCAGGCCTTATAATGACATGCAGGCTAGGTTATACCTTTTAAGATTCTTATTAATATTAAAAGCGGGGTAAGTGTCACGGCCCCCGACCTGGTTTGATCCGTTTCAGGAGCCGCGGGACAGAAATCCCGTGGTATTTATTTAATTGAGTTTAACAGCGGAAGTTTATCATCAGGATCTTTTTAAAGCTAAAATTTTCCCGATTATTTTATTTCACAATTCGGGATAAAACCCCGGTAATTTACAATCAGTTGATTTCACTAAGAAATCTTTATTTTACAAAATATATTTCTTTATTTTATAATGAGCCACTTCCTTAAGCTTGAATTGCTCCACAGCACTTTTCCTGAATTACAACAGATCACCTGAAACATGTTTGAAAAAGGTTTTGTCAGCGGGAAATACTGAGTGAATCATTCTATTTACTAAAACGACACATTTGTTATAATTTACAGTATTAAGGAAAATTACAATGTTTCTGATATCAAACCAATTACCCACAGTACTTTATCACTCGACCCATTGGCCCATTCGTCCAATGGTGTCTGTGATTATGGTCATATCACCCCTTAGCTACCCCAATGGTGAAGATTATCAAGTAATGTATACAAAACCCCACATACCGGCTGTAACTTGGTGATTACATAAACTTAATCACTGTAATTATAACCTTTTAAAATAAACATGATTTTGTAAATAAATTTGATAAAAAGAGAATGACTCACATTGCAGATTTAACACGGACAGAGTCTAGTCTATGGATTAGCCTTGTTAACCTAATTTAAATAATAATGCACACAAAACTGGGTTAGTAATCAATACAGCATTTACGATAACTCACGAGATCAACCATCACAACGAATGACAAAGTGCTATGCTTAAACATCCATCGAATTAACGATTAATGACAAAGCATCACCCTAATGTGGGTAGCACTTAAACATCCATTGAGTACATTGATCGATCGGAAAATGAATCGTAATAGCGATCGAGTTATTACCCTGTTTTGTGGCAGCAATTCGGGATTCGTGTGTGTTAATAGTGGTAAACAGTATGTATCTCAGTGCATGTATCGAAGTTTTACATCGTTTTAACTCCCACTTTCGATTGCCAATGTCTGCCATTTATAGTCGAAATTTCACTTTGCTTACGGACCGTAAGCCTAACAATGTTACGGTCCGTAAAGGTGCTTACGGACCGTAAGACTCAAATTGTTACGGTCCGTAAGGAATGAAAATAGGTTATAGGGTAGCCACGGTTGGGACTAGCTTCGCTGACTTGACAGATTCTCAATTTCAAATTTTGACAGCGAGTAATTTAGATAATCGTTAACTTAGGGTTTACCCCCCTTGAGTTTTAGAGGCCCTGATCCTGATTCTGAAATTTCTGAAAATTTTAGGGTTTGCGTAGAATCACTTGGGTGTCTCAATTAGGGTTTCCTACTGGACAAATTAATTTAATAATTAGGACTTTTAATGAGGGTTGTTACATTCTCCCCACCTTAATAAAAATCTCGTCCTCGAGATTTACTGGAATAAGTATGGATACTTTCGCTTTATTTCTGATTCCAGCTCCCAAGTGTATTCAGCTCCTCTCTTTGAATCCCACTTTACTTTAACTAGCACTAGTCGTTTGTGCTTGAGAAACTTCACTTTTCTGTCTTCTATCTGAAGAGGTTTCTCAACAAATTTTAACTTTTCATTTACTTCTATGTCTTGAAGAGGTACTACCAGTGATTCGTCTGCTAGACATTTCTTGAGGTTGGATACATGAAATACGTCATGTACTCCAGCTAATTCTTCTGGTAGTTGTAACCGATAAGCAACTGGTCCTATACGTTGGATCACTGGAAATGGTCCTACGTATCTTGGACTTAGCTTTCCTTTCTTACCAAATCTAACAACTCCTTTCCAAGGAGAAACTTTTAACAGTACTTTGTCTCCAACTTGGAATTCTAACGGCTTGCTTCTATTGTCTGCATAACTCTTCTGGCGATCTCTAGCCGTCTTCAGTCTTTCCTTGATTTGAGTAATCTTATCAGTCGTCTCTTGTACAATCTCTGGACCTGACAATTGACTTTCTCCTATTTCTGCCCAACAAACTGGAGTTCTGCACTTTCTTCCATATAGTGCTTCAAACGGGGCAGTTTCAATGCTTGAATGATAACTATTGTTATAGGAGAATTCGATCAATGGTAAGTGGTCGTCCCAATTTCCACCAAAATCTATTATACATGCTCGGAGCATGTCTTCTAGAGTTTGGATTGTTCTTTCACTTTGCCCATCTGTTTGTGGATGATATGCCGTGCTTAGGTTTAGTCGAGTTCCTATAGCTTGCTGGAAACTTTTCCAGAAATGAGAAGTAAAACGACTATCCCTATCCGAAACAATGGAGAGTGGAACTCCATGTAAGGATACAACTTCATCTACATACAATTTTGCCAACCTTTCCATACTAAAGGTTTCTTTCATTGGTAGAAAGTGAGCTGATTTGGTTAATCGATCTACAATTACCCAAATCGCATCATTACCTTTTCTGGTTTTGGGCAACTTAGTAACAAAATCCATTGTTATAAGTTCCCATTTCCATACTGGCATCTCTAATTGTTGTAGTAGACCTGAAGGTTTCTGATGTTCTGCCTTAACTTGGGAACAAGTAAGACACTTAGAAACATATTTAGCTATATCCTTCTTCATGCCTATCCACCAGAAATTCTTTCTTAAATCTTGGTACATTTTATTGTTTCCTGGATGTATAGTATACCTAGATTTATGAACTTCCTCCAAGATCTTATTTCTTAATTCTCCCTGTTTTGGTACCCAGATCCTTTTCTTATGGAATCTCCAAATTCCATCAGCTCCTTGTTCTAAATCTTTTATTCTTCCCTTCATTCCTTCAGCAATATCTTCTATTGCTATTTCTTGAAAGTATTTCAGTTGTTCCATTAAATCTAACTGTAGATTTAATCTGAGAGCACGAACCCGTCTTTGTTTCTCATTATATTTACGACTTAAGGCATCTGCAACTACATTTGCCTTTCCCTCGTGATATTGAATATCACAGTCGTAGTCACTTAAAATTTCCATCCATCTTCTTTGCCTCATATTTAACTCTTTTTGCCCAAAAATATATTTTAAACTTTTGTGGTATGTATAGACAGTAAATTTACTTCCGTAAAGATAATGTCTCCAAATCTTAAGGGCAAAAATTACGGCTCCTAATTCTAAATCGTGAGTCGTATAGTTTTCTTCGTGCTTTTTCAATTGCCTTTGAGCATATGCAATCACCTTTTTGCGTTGCATAAGCACACATCCATATCCTAATTTTGAAGCATCACAATATACTTCAAAATCTTCAGTTCCTTCTGGTAAGGCTAAGATTGGTGTATTTGTTAATTTCTACTTTAATATTCTAAAGGCTTCTTCTTGTTGAGGTCCCCAATTAAACTTAACTGCTTTACAGGTTAGCTTAGTTAATGGTACAGCTATCTTGGAAAAATTCTTAATAAACCGTCTATAATATCCAGCTAAACCTATAAAACTTCTAATTTCCATTGCAGATTGTGGAACCTTCCAATTGGTAATTGCCTCTATCTTAGCAGGATCTACATGAATACCTTCGTGATTCACCATATGTCCTAAGAATTGCACTTCTTGCAACCAAAATTCACACTTCGAGAATTTGGCATAAAGCTTTTCTTTTCTTAACAAAGTTAAGAGTGCATGAAGGTGTTCACAATGTTCTGTCTGACTTTTAGAATAAATAAGTATATCATCTATGAAGACAATTACAAATTTATCCAAATACGGTTTACAGATCCTATTCATCATGTCCATGAATGCAGCAGGAGCATTCGTTAACCCAAAGGGCATGACTGTAAACTCGTAATGACCATACCTAGTTCTGAAAGCAGTCTTAGGTATGTCTTCTTCTTGTACCTTCAATTGATGATATCCGGATCGTAAGTCTATCTTAGAAAAATATCTAGCTCCTTGAAGTTGATCAAACAGGTCATCAATCCTAGGTAATGGGTATCGATTCTTAATTGTAACCTTATTCAATTCTCTATAATCGATACACATTCTCATTGAACCATCCTTTTTCTTAACAAACAACACTGGCGCTCCCCAAGGGGATGAGCTAGGTTGTATGAATCCTTTACTTAGTAATTCATCTAATTGCGTTTTCAGTTCTAACATTTCGGTAGGAGCTAACCGATAAGGTGCCTTGGCTATCGGTGTAGTTCCTGGAATTAGATGAATCCTGAATTCTACTTTTCTATCCGGAGGTAATCCTGGTAATTCTTCTGGGAATACTTCTGGGTATTCTGAGACTACAGGAATTTCCTTAAGTTCTTTACCCTTAGTACTAATAATTACCGAAATCATATATACTATTCCTTGTTTTCGTTCATAACTAGCAATTTTCATTACTGATATGAACTTCATGGGTCTACGTGGTTTATCTCCTGTAATCATGATTACTTCTCCAGTAGGTGCCTGAATTTCTATAGAGTTTTTATCACAAATGATTTGAGCATGGTTGGCTATTAACCAATCCATTCCTAACACAACATCAAATTCAGCTAATTTCATAGGTAACAGATTTGCAGCAAATTTATGACCTGCAAGTTCTATTTCTACTTTTTGCAAAACCTGATCTATTTTAACTGAATTCCCATCTGCGGTTTCAACTGTAAAAATCTGCCTAATGTTGGTTAAAGGTAACTTAAGATCTTGACAGAATAAAGTATTTATAAAACTTTGGTTTGCACCAGAGTCAAATAATACTTTTGCGTATACATTGTGAACTAAGAACGTACCAGCTATTACGTCTGGGATTAGTTCTGCTTCTTGAGTGGTTAGCTGGAATGCTCTGACATTCTTTTTAGTAGCTCCTTCGGTTGCCTTGGTTTTGTTGTCTACTGGTTTGACCAATTTAGGACATTCTGTTTTATAATGCCCCGCTTCTCCACAGTTAAAACAGATTATGGTTTTCTTTCTGCAGTTTTCTTCACGATGTCCTACACCTTTGCAAAGGTTGCAGGTTATATTACATTTTCCATAATGCTTCCTTTTGCAATTTCTACAGAAAGGTGGATTTGAAGATTGCCCTGCTCCTCTTCTCTTGAAATTATTACTATTACTCACCCGAAATCCTTGGGTAATTTTCTGAGCCAGTTCCTTTTTCCTGTTCTCGTCTTGCGTACGTACCAATTCATCAGTTAGAGTGTTGGCTAGTTCCACGGCATCGTCAATAGTGCGAGGTCTCGCAGCTTTAACGATATTGCGGATTTCGCTAATTAATCCCCAAATATAGCGAGAAATGAGTACCGGTTCTTGCGAAGCCAGCGTTGGTACCACCCTAGCATATTCGAAGAATGCCGAAGTATAACCACGACAATCCACATTCACCATCCGATGGTTTAGGAACTTATTTGCCATTTGATCTTTTTCATATTCAGGACAGAATTTTCTTTCTACAATAATCTTAAATTCTTCCCAATTCATGGCGTAAGCCCTATTTCTTCCTTTAGCTTGTAACACCGTGTTCCACCATTCAAGCGCCCCTTCTTTGAAAAGATTTGACGCGTACATGACCTGATCATCCTGAGCACATTTACTTATTGCAATTACTGCCTCGGTTTTCTCTAACCAACGCAGTACTGCAGTTGCTCCTTCATTGCCTGCAAATTCAGTGGGTTTACAAGCAAGAAATTCTTTGAAAGTGCAACCAGGTGTTGCGGCTTTCATTTTCTTAGGGAGCGGAGCTTGTCGTGGTTCATTATCGTGATTAATATGATTATTGCCTCCATTTACGCTATTACTGAAGTTATCTTCAGAAATACGTTTACTAGGAATAATTTGTTGAGGTTCGGCAGGTTTTTTAACAGCAGCAACGATTGCTGGAATAGCATTGGCTATTCCTTGTGCAATGATATCCTCGATATCTTGCCTAGTTAATAATTGCTCTTCATGGATTTGCTCAGATTCATTTACTTCATTTACAGGCTCATTACCAATGTTTGCCATCTGATAATTAATATATATATATATATATATATATATATATATAATTAGTATAAAAGGAATAATCCAATGTCACAATTAATTGTACATAATCATGTAACGAATATACAATCAAAACTGCAAATTTTCTAAAATTCCATTTTTATAGATTATATCGTGCTTCTATATACAACCGTTTTATTATTTATATTACACATACTGATTTTTATTAATATTACTATTACACAATAACAGTTTCATCAACCCATTATCTCTCGTCGTTTGTCTTCTAAAAACGAAGCTCCCTTTCATCATATTTCCAGGCAATTTGTCCCCCTATCTCCCGGATTCTACTTCCTGCATCCATCAGTTCTTCACCAAAATGGCGAAGTTCAGCCAGATTTTCGTTACTCATTGGTGGATTGGGTAGAGGTTCTGGATCAAACTGGGGAAGAAAGGAATAAGGATCATTGACAATATTTTCAAATTGCCAATCATTTGTCCACCATTCATCCATTCCTACTGGTTGGTTATGGACTATTGGGTCTGGGATTGCTGGTTCAAAATTCATAGGGAGTGGATTTTCAATAGGACGGGTAAAAATATTGGTA
The DNA here is from genome assembly GCA_030545235.1 of Helianthus tuberosus. Lineage (NCBI taxonomy): Eukaryota > Viridiplantae > Streptophyta > Magnoliopsida > Asterales > Asteraceae > Helianthus > Helianthus tuberosus. Next base: position 8,355,102 of record CM060396.1, on the reverse strand, counting down.
TTGATAGGCTGAATAGTTTCACAGCTTGCTAATAGAAAATCTATTTCTTCCTGAAAAGTCCTTCCCTGGTTTTGTTTGGAGCTTTCTCCAATTTCCATCTGATTTGGTCTAGAACCTTGTCCAACTTCCATTTCTATATCCTTAGAATATTCCTCAAACTGCTCTTCCATTTGCCTAGAATCTTCCTTGACTTCAGTCTCCATCTCTTGGAGTCTAGAACTTTTCCTAGTTACAATTTCTTTTCCTTTTTCTAAAGGATTGTTTATTTTAGGAAGTTTCGTAGCTGGCTTTTTCCTACGTAAACGACTCCCCCATACGTATTTCCTTCTTTTCTTTGGTTTTGTCTTTTTCAAAGGTGGTGCGTTGAATTCTATCGGTTGTTCCACATCAGGAAAATACCCAGTAAACTCTTTAGAAACTTCTAGATTTACAGGGTATAGGTTGAGATTCTTTAGGGCTTTTGAAAACTCATTCATGCTGTTTAACATACAAAGAAAATACAAAATGCTAAGTTAAAATTTAGAAATAACCTTTAAATTTTATTGCATACCCTGTGGCTAATTTACACCAAAGAAAATAGATAATTTAAACATACTAGTTTTTTTTTTTGTTTTTTTTTTATTTACTAGATGATATTTTAGGCTTGTAAAGGATAAGATTGCTATTCTGAAGTCATGGTATTTTAGAGATTAGCATCTATTGCTACAGTAGCTAGCATATAAAGGTCTGCCCACTTTTCATCTAATTTGTCCTCCCAAGGTGTTTTACTGGTTAATTCCTGGGTTTCCCCTTTAACTTTCTTCTCTCGGGCTTTCTTTATTTTCTCCTGACTTTTCTTAAGAATCAAACTTCTTTTACCCGGAGAAAGTGGGTTCTCGTATTGGGCTTTTCGAACAAATATTCCTTCTTCAGGAATTGCTGGGAGTTTTGAGGATTTGGTTTGGGATGAACTTTTCTTCTCATTAACTGACCTATCTAATTTAAGATAGATGCTTGAAAGCTTTTTCTTACCCATACTGTAACTAACAAATAATTAGTTAATAAAACACATAATCACATAATAGTAATCAGGAAAAATTAAGTATTTTTAAATACTTAATTAGCTTAACTCAGTGGCTCTGATACCACCTTTTTCTGTCACGGCCCCCGACCCGGTTTGATCCGTTTCAGGAGCCGCGGGACAGAAATCCCGTGGTATTTATTTAATTGAGTTTAACAGCGGAAGTTTATCATCAGGATCTTTTTAAAGCTAAAATTTTCCCGATTATTTTATTTCACAATTCGGGATAAAACCCCGGTAATTTACAATCAGTTGATTTCACTAAGAAATCTTTATTTTATAAAATATATTTCTTTATTTTATAATGAGCCACTTCCTTAAGCTTGAATTGCTCCACAGCACTTTTCCTGAATTACAACAGATCACCTGAAACATGTTTGAAAAAGGTTTTGTCAGCGGGAAATACTGAGTGAATCATTCTATTTACTAAAACGACACATTTGTTATAATTTACAGTATTAAGGAAAATTACAATGTTTCTGATATCAAACCAATTACCCACAGTACTTTATCACTCGACCCATTGGCCCATTCGTCCAATGGTGTCTGTGATTATGGTCATATCACCCCTTAGTTGCCCCAATGGTGAAGATTATCAAGTAATGTATACAAAACCCCACATACCGGCTGTAACTTGGTGATTACATAAACTTAATCACTGTAATTATAACCTTTGAAAATAAACATGATTTTGTAAATAAATTTGATAAAAAGAGAATGACTCACATTGCAGATTTAACACGGACAGAGTCTAGTCTATGGATTAGCCTTGTTAACCTAATTTAAATAATAATGCACACAAAACTGGGTTAGTAATCAATACAGCATTTACGATAACTCACGAGATCAACCATCACAACGAATGACAAAGTGCTATGCTTAAACATCCATCGAATTAACGATTAATGACAAAGCATCACCCTAATGTGGGTAGCACTTAAACATCCATTGAGTACATTGATCGATCGGAAAATGAATCGTAATAGCGACCGAGTTATTACCCTGTTTTATGGCAGCAATTCGGGATTCGTGTGTGTTAATAGTGGTAAACAGTATGTATCTCAGTGCATGTATCGAAGTTTTACGTCGTTTTAACTCCCACTTTCGATTGCCAATGTCTGCTATTTATAGTCGAAATTTCACTTTGCTTACGGACCGTAAGCCTAACAATGTTACGGTCCGTAAAGGTGCTTACGGACCGTAAGACTCAAATTGTTACGGTCCGTAAGGAATGAAAATAGGTTATAGGGTAGCCACGGTTGGGACTAGCTTCGTTGACTTGACAGATTCTCAATTTCAAATTTTGACAGCGAGTAATTTAGATAATCGTTAACTTAGGGTTTACCCCCCTTGAGTTTTAGAGGCCCTGATCCTGATTCTGAAATTTCTGAAAATTTTAGGGTTTGCGTAGAATCACTTGGGTGTCTCAATTAGGGTTTTCTACTGGACAAATTAATTTAATAATTAGGACTTTTAATGAGGGTTGTTACAGTAAGTCTTTAATTGAGATTGTTAATCAGGATCTGAATCTAATTGAGGAACTACCATCATGGCCATGTCTTAATATGACACTTGGGTTAGGTTTTGTCCTTTTTAGATTTTATTATAATGACAAATCTTTTAAAAGGAATGATAATTTTTATTTATTTCATAGTTTATGTTTATGCATATAATTAATAAAAATGAAATTTTAAATTAAACCATTCCACTACAACATTTAAATAGTACATTTTGCCCTAAACAGGACTTAACAAAAATACTTGCCCACGCAGGGGCTAAACAGAAAGACATGCCCACGCAGGGGCTAACAGGAAAGACATGCCCACGTAGGGGCTGAACAGAAACTACAAGTCCTCGCAGGGACTGATTACAGTAACAGATGTCCACGCAGGGACTTAATTAAACAATACAGAAATACAAATAAAGGATTTAATGATCCTTTTTGGTCTTCCCTTTGATTAAGCTCGCCAGACCCTTGAAAATTCCTCGGTTTTGCCTACGCCCTTCCCGAACCTACTGCTGCACCTGACTTAACCTTTGAGGAATCTCTTGATGCTGCGGTGGCGATATCACTGGCGGCTGCGGGGGCTGCTGATACAGTGGAGGTTGAGGAGGTGGCGATTGTTGATACCCATAGGGTGGGTACCCATAGTGTGGATATCTCGCTTGATATGGGACTCCAAAGGGTCCTTCCGGATGAAGGGCATTGTAGTTTGTTGCCGCTACAAGGTATGGGTCAGCCTCAGCATAGTTGTAGTTGGTGTGGGCCGGCTGCTCAAGCGGGTTATACGCTGCTGTACCGGCGTATGTAGGTATTGGGTTGAAAGTCGTTGCACTGGTGTAAGTAGGAATTAGGTTATCAAAACACACTGGCGGCGGTGCGACCGATGCAGACTGCACCTCAGATACAGGGTTCGAAGGCCCACCCATTTGTGGGTCTTCGTATAGTGGCGGATAATGGCTGCCACTAGAATGTTGAGGAGTGCTGATGCGGACTCCCCCTCGCACGGACATCCGTGCGGTTGTTCTCCTGCGCCTCGGTGGCTCCGGAGGCTGTTGTTGCACTGGTGGTGGTGGCGGAGTGACCGCTACAAAACGGGAATCCTCGGAGGGATCCTGCTGCTGCTGCGGTGAGTTGTGGTAACTGGGAGTAAACACCCAGTCGATCTGGTTAAACCTCGCCTCATAGCTGTCGGGACCGCTATAAGGTGATCCGAGGAAAGGTGACCAATCCGAAATCTCGATGGGGTGGTTAGGGGTCCCGGTTGGAGGCTCGGCGGGATCCGTGTCTTCGTCCATGTCCATCGCATGGTCGCCGAGAAGTGGTCTTAAGGTCCCAATGGGTTAAAACCCACTGGTTCTTCAATGTAGTTCGCCAAGTTGAACCGGCTTTGGAATACAGGTTTCAGGTCATCGAAATGTGAGTTATGGCCTTGGAGAGGTATATAGGATTGGTGGGAGTTGTGGGGCTCATTTTCCGATTGAGGCCCGTAAGAGTTTAGGTATGAGGGGGAGGAGCTCAGCGAGACTGAGCGCCTTGCAGGTTCTATATGGGTCCTCCTGTGTTCTTGAGGACTTCTGCTTTGGGTGTCGGATGGTGTTCGCCGGTGTGAAGGCCCGGCCTCGTGATCATTAGGGGCGACGAATGGCCCCTTGCCTCTTCCCCTACCTCGGAATCTTGGCGGCATTGTAGTTGTTCCTGTCAAAACAAACAAAAGGACAACAAAGAAATATAAAAGAAAAGGTTAGAAATAAAAACCAATTTGGATTAGTCCTAAGTTCTTTGTCTAGACTCGGAAGTTGGGGAATGTGCAAACTGTGTCATTGAGATTAAACACAAAAGGCTAGTGTTTAATTCACTCAATGTTGGCTGTGATACCAACCTGTCACACCCCGATATTTCCATGTATTACTGGTGGGCCCGGTGGGGGAGTATCGTGACGTACTTGATATCATCATAGTCAAACAACACAATTTAAATGCACAGCGGAAGCAAAAGATGAATCACATTACAAACCGAATAAATAGTAATATCGAAGTATCACAAACGGACTGTAATGGATCCACGGGCGGATCAAAAGATAAAAAGATTCATTGTTCAACAGACTTTAACATATAGAGCTTGCAAGACTTGATTAATGATGCCAGGAGTAGCCAGCCTATTTCGTCTAGTACCTGCACTCAGCCTTTTGGGAAAATACGTCAGTTTACACTGGTAAATACAATTAACTGACTCATTTTGAGAAGAGTTTATGAAAATTGATTTGAATGCACATGGCACAAAATATCTTTTATAACTTGGGACAATTATTTAAAAATAATCTTGTATACAGTTTTACTTATTTGTCGTCCGTCAGGGCCGGTTGGTAGAGCCGGTCAAGATTAACTGACACGCCACAGGTATAATGCCCACAAGATTGATTCCTTTAAGTGGATTACCAGTTTTTACATAATGCAACTGTCAGGTGTATGCCTACACCTCGTGCTTAGGTCGTGGCCATTTCTTTGAATGATGCCAAGGATATCCGGGACATGGTCATTTAACCCCCAAAGGCCATACACCAAATAATACAGATTAAAACGAGTTATGTAATTACATTAATCACAATCCGATTTAAATGACTAAATACCCGACCAAGCGGTGTTATTATAATACCGTATCCCAAGCCCGTATAGGGAAAATAATTTAAAAGTATTAACCTGAGCAAGTATAATTCACAAACAGCAAGTGCACGTAGCTTTTACCAGGCTCCTAATCTGGAACGAAGGTTTTTAATAACCTCTTAGATTCCTAACGGGTCTTAATTAAGTCTAAACTTAGACCGGTTAGTTTTAAAGGAAGATATACGGTTCAAAACGCACGATTAAGCGATGACCGGATTAGAGTGTGGTTTAGACCCGACAAATTTGAATACTTGTATAATATGGGTAAACCAACCACATTCTGGATTTTGAGATAAAAATGATAAGGTTTGACCCGTTTCGGCTAATTTATGCAAACTAGTTAAATAAACCGCACCGAACGCGAATAATGCGTTACGGGTAACCAAAAGAGTCATATACAGGTTTCCTAAGTTAATATGCCTTAAACATGTTGTGACATCAGTAGGATACCTTCCATTATGCCCAAAACGAATTTAAACTCAAACTTTGCCCCGTAGGGGTATTTTGGTCATTTTAAAGCTTATAAAAGAGTTTAAATATAAATCTGAGTTTCAGGTCTGATATATTCAGTAAAATTACTTATTTTTATAAATCATAACAGTAGGGTATGTTATATAGGGTGGCGATACAATAGGAAGTTTATTTGGCTAGGAAGTGATCTTGACCATCCATTTAGTTAATCAAGGGCTAAGATTAAATCAGGGAAATTGAAGGGAAGAAAAGAGGCGCGTGAGTTTGTTTAGGGGCATTCTAGTCAATCCAAGGCAATAGTTTCCCTCTCCTCCAATTCCCCCATATTTTTTAAACGTTAATAACTCTTTCATATGACATTATTTTTTTTATAAAAATTGAACCAAAAAAACGAGCGTTTTTTTATCTTTAAAACGAGTATACTATTGCTATATTTAAAAAAAAAAAAAAAAACCCAGTTGCGTAAAACGCAATAGAAAAACCCCCAGTTACGTAAAACGCAATGAAAAAAAAACCTAAAAAATGACATTTTTCTAAAACGCAGTTCACCAAAAACACAAATAAATGACTTATTTGTAAAACGCAATGGCCAGAAAACACAAAGAAATGTCTTATTTCTAAAACGCAATAGCCTAAAAACTCAAAAGAAAATGTACTTTCTAAAACGCAATGAACTAAAAACACATAAAAATGTGTTTTACCTAAAACGCAATGCACCAAAAACACAAAGAAATGTCTTATTTGTAAAACGCAATGGTCAGAAAACACTTAAAATGTCTGTTTTCTAAAACGCAATGGACTGAAAACACGTAAAAAAGTGTTTTACCTAAAACGCAATGCACAAAAAACACAAATAAATGTCTTATTTGTAAAACGCAATGGCCAGAAAACACTTAAAATGACTTATTCTAAAACGCAATTGCCTAAAAAACAAAAGAAAGTGTTCTCTGTAAAACGCAATGGACTGAAAACACCTAAAAAAGTGTTTTACCTAAAACACAATGCACCAAAAATACTTCAAGAATGTGTTTTTCTAAAACGCAATTGCCTAAAAACACCAAAGAAAGTGTTCTTTCTAAAACGCATTGAACCATGACAATAGTTTTGTTTGTGCTGTGAATTGTCTGTGCTATGAACTATCTGGACCAATGCAGTTTCCAGGTCAGCTCAACCCCATCCAGGGGCTCTGCCCCTTGGACCCCGCCAGGGGCGCTGCCCCCGGACCCCCGTCAAGATCGTAAAACGCAATGACTAAATCAATAACCCATATCGTAAAAATGAAATTAAAGAATTTCTTACATGGATCGAAGTGATTTCTTCAACAATTGATGATTTTTGAATGATTGAAACACTTATCAGCGCTCGAATCGAACGGATCGAGTGATTATCTTCAAAATCACCGTAAAAAACGAGATTTTATATGAAATTAAACTGGGTTTTCTTCAAAAAAGCTGAAGAACACGTTGATCGGGTGTTTGAATCATTGATTGGTGATGAAAATCACACTATAATGTAGTGATTATTGATATAGAAAGTGAAGAAATGGTTGAAGATGGTGGATTTTGAAAATGGTGGGTTTTGAAGTTACTGGGTTTTGAAAAGGAAGAAGAAAGGGTTGGATTGACTAAAATACCCTTTTTCTTTATTTTAAATGTTGCCACATGTCCTAATCCTATTGCTTCCTACACTTCCTAGCCAAAATAAACTTCCTATTTGATCTTTTCCCATGTTATATATGTGAAATTTACCTTTTATAATCAAACTATGCACCGTAGGGGCATTTTGGTAATTTCACATAGGCTTTAAAGGTCAAAATAGGGAATCTGAGTTTAAAAACTTTTCTTTACTGTTAAAATATATAAATTTACTTAAAACATCAGTAGGTATCAAACCTTATATGTTAAAAATAGTTTTAACTTATACTATGCGTTAAAAACGCGTAAAAAGGCGATTTTAAGCGATTTCCGGGTTTTATATGAAAAGCTGATATTTTTATCATTCCAGAAAGCTTAAAATGTTTTATTTATCATAACAAATCAGTAGCAAAAGGTTGGGTGTCCAAATATTTTGTAAAACTCATTTTATAGGCCAAAAAGGCAAAACTGACTATTACTGAATCAAAGCTATAACCCTAAGTTATGCTCAGCCTAAAAATAAATAAAAATATTCAAAAATCCCAAAATATTATTTTACATCAGTGGGTAAAAATTTTGGTATCAAAATTTGGGTTTAGATAGGCTATATGCTAATTACGCCGTTTAATTAATAAAAAGCTTTCTAATTACGCTATTGAGCATAACTCCTAATCTAGACCTCCAATTGATGTGATAATTTAGGGACATGTTTATAAATAAGTAATAAAGATTATTCTCCTCTCACATTTTCAAAATTCTTGTTTTAAGGTCAAAAGGGCATATTGGTCAACATTTAGGCATATAACGGAAACTTGCATATGAATCGGAAAACTAATGAACCAAGTTGTATAACCTCAGAGGGTTACACTAATCAATAACCTGGTCCTAATAGAGCTCTAAGGCATTTCTAAAACATGCTCTAATGGGTCAGAACTGAAAGTCAAAGCAAAAGTCCACTTATGCGACTTTCGGTTCCAAACCGAGCTTAAACTGAAAATTGTCGGGTTGAACATGCCTAGACATGTTCTTACATTAATTACTAAGTTATACAAGTGACAAACAGGTTTCATAGCTTCTATATTGTTAATTATGTGTTTATGCAAAAATTAGCTTTCTGTTGACTTTTTAAAATTAACTTTGACCCGACAATTGACCTAGTTAGAATGGGAATCAGAGGGTGCCCTTTTAAGGGTTTATTACCCACATAATTACCAACTCAAAGCTACTTTCAATTCGAGATTTGACTGGACAAATTTTAATTAATCACGAAGTCAAACCTTAATTACGACGGTTTGACTTTAGGCTAATTAACTAAGTAAAACTGAATTAAGAAAGGTTAAGGACACTTACTGAAGTCCTATACACGACTAAGAATGCTTGGGAAGTGGTCTTGAGCTCCAGAAATCCTCAGAACAAGAGTTTGGAAGCTTTCCAAGTGAATTGCTCAAGTGTGAGTTCACAAGTGCAACATGAGCTCTATATATAGCCAAGGAAGATCATGCAGATGGATACAAGTGTTATGGCAACTCCAGGGATGAAGACAAGTGCCTAGGAACGTGTTTCAATGAGCTAGAGGGTGGTAAACTCGCGGAATTCGGCATACATGCAAGCTGCCATGTTAAAAAGAGTTTGCTGATACTCGTAGTCCGTCGCGCTACGCCACGGGGAAGTACCCCAGGTGTTGGCGCAGCGCCAGCATGTAGCTGATCAGCAATACAAGTTTGAAAAATGACATTTTCACCCCCTGGACTTTCTAATGCGTAATTTCTTCCATTTTAGGCACTTTTAACCCATGAAATTTATATTTCTATGATCCATGAGATAAAACCAATCATCATTAGGTCCGGTTTCGTTAAAAAATAACTGAAAACATAAGTTTTGCCTCGTTGACGCTTTTAACCCCTTAATTACGAAAGTTAGCATATCTTTCTCATACAATATCGAAACCTTGTGAAATTTTTACCACTTATTCTTGGGAGTATAATTAATCGTTACAAGGCTCCGAGTTCGCTAAAAGGTCACTCAGAGGTATAACTTAAACATATTGACACATTTAACCCTCGCGTCTTGTAAACTTCGTTTTAGGGTATAAACATCATGTAGGGTTGTTGAAAGGCAAAATTATCAAATGTTGACACTTTGTACCCTTATATACATATACTTTCTTCGTTTGTCAACTTAAGTCCCTTGTAATCAATCCGTTACACGTTTAAAGTTCATGACACGTGTCGATACTATATTAGACATGATTTTGCGAGGTGTTACACATGGTTTTCTACGAATGCTCGGGAGCATTGATTGCATGCATTGGGCGTGGCAGAATTGCCCTACTGCCTGGCAAGGTCAGTATACTCGGGGAGATCATGGTCATCCCACTATTATTCTAGAGGCTGTTGCGTCACAGGATCTCTGGATCTGGCATGCTTTTTTTGGTCTACCTGGTTCGCTTAATGACATTTGCATCATATACCAATCACAGATATTTGATGATGTAGTGGCGGGAACATGTCCAGACACAAGTTTTACGGTTTCGGGGGTGGAATACAGGCGTGGTTACTACCTTGCAGATGGAATATACCCAAGGTGCTCCACAATCGTTAAAACTCTTCCGCACCCGACATACGATAAAAGAAAAAAAATTGCGAAGTATCAAGAGGGTGCGAGAAAAGATATTGAACGGGCTTTTGGGGTTCTACAAAAAAATGGCATATCATTGAACATCCAGCACGTTCGGCTACACCAAAGAGGTTACGACACATTATGTACGCTTGTATCATCCTTCATAACATGGTCCTTGAAGACGAAGGTAGAGCCATATGCGAGTACGACGAAAACGCGTCTACCGGAAATTCTGTTCCAGTTAGTTTGGAACAACAAGATTTGAACATGTTCTCTCTACGTAACGAGTACACAAATCATAACCTACAAGCGGACTTGGTGAAGTACATTTGGAACAACGCTCAAAACGAACCAGACGACCATATGCAGGATGAAGACTAGTAGGTTTTTAATATTTTTTTAATGCTTAGGATTTTTTTAAGTTTTTTTTTTCAAGTTTATGTTTTTTTTAAGTTATTAGGATTTTTTTTAAAGTTTATGTTTTTTTTAAGTTTATGTAATGTTGTTTAATATTAATGAAAATATTTTCTTATTTTATTTGTTAAATGTTAAAAAAAAGAGAGTGTTAAAAAAACAACTAAAATGATGGGGTAGGATCATCCTCCCATTTCGATTGTTTTTGTAGGATGGACCATCCTCCCAAGGACTATGATGTGGCGCCTAGGTGGCGGATCATCCTCTAAGAGAGGACTATAACCATACCATGTAGCCTTACGCCAAGAACTTACACCGTTCCAAACAATCGAGGCGACTCTGCACAAAATAAAAATGTGTTCCGAGGACTCATTACATGATTTTGAAAGTTATTCAGGAAAGGAAAGGAAATACGAAATCCAAAACCTACACTGGTTTCCATGGTTTCTTACTTTCGTAGACCTCCATAGAAATGAATTTTTGAACAGTTTTTGTTGCGGTTTAAATATTACATAATCATATTTAATGACTGAAATTTTCATTTTAAAATTAAGTACCGGAGTAAAATGCTAAAATAGTCCTTGAGTTTAAGGCACTTTTGTCACTTCGGTCAAAAAACGAAACTTTTTGTATATGGGTCTGAGGTTTCATTTTTTGTTGCCATTTAATCCAATTGGCAAACTGGGTTAGAATTTTCTGTTAACTTCTCCCATTTTTTTTTGTCGTTTCCCTCATTTAATTACAATATATTATGACATAAAATAATGATTATACCCTTCATTTAAATGAGGAAAATGACAATGAGGGGAGAAGTTAACTTGAAAATTCAAACCCAGTTTGTCAATTGGATGAAAATGGCAACAAAAATGAAACCTCGGGGACCCAGATACAAAAAGTTCCATTTTTAGACTGAAGTGGCAAAAGTTGCATAAACTCAGGGACCATTTTGACATTTTACTCTTAAGAACCGCTTTAGCGACTGATGTTAGTGACAAGAAACTAGCTACTTTTGGTATCAGACTAGCAGGCCACTTGAATACTGGAAAGACCATGTTACCATCATCGTATATTCCATTTCCATTATGATTGCTTTGTCATTCAAATACATTACACATTCAAATTTAGTTGAAAAAATCCACAAAAAAAACAAAAATGTGAACATGAAAATAATGACAACAGTTGAGTTTCATGTTTTAAATCTTTCCTTGCCGTTATTTGATCCATTTGTTAAATGCTTAAACATTTTTCACGTGTTGGTAGAGTTTGACAAGGTCAAACGAGGTTGTGGGAAAATGCTTCCACATTGTAACAACTATGTGTTTTTTAAACGATGAACTTCATTTATAAGGTTACCACACTCTCCAAATCGAAGACTCCCATATTGCCCCACTCTGGCCAGACTATGTTGTCTTAACCGGGCCCACGCAGTTTGGCTTTTTTTAGGCCTTCCCCTAGGAAACTATACCGCCGACAGCCACTTGACAGTCGTTGTGCCACCACAAGAGCAGAACTATCTGGCGTAACACACGGTGGGACGAAAACCCGGTTGGGCTCGGGAATCGAACTGACAACCTCACACAAGGCCTAGTTCAAATCGTTCATTGCCTATATCCACCTATATGACACAAGCAGTGGCGAAGCTTGAGATTTTCGACTAGGGGTCGAAAACGTATATACCTAAAAGAAATATAAAACCGGCGGTCGAAAACATATATACCTAAAAAATTCTACACGAAAACTACATACCAGACACTACTGAGCGAAAAGTTCGAGAGGTCGGGTGCCCCTCCCGGCCCCTACAAAGCTGCGCCCCTGGACACAAGCAGGGGCGAACCCACCCTAAGCCAAGGGTGGGCGGGCGTACCCCATGAAAAAAAAAATTTAGTGTTATTTTTCGCCGGAAATCCCGACCGCACCCCTTGGAATTTTTCACCCGCACCCCTTGAAAATTTTCATCCGCCCCACATAGAAAAAAATAATTATTAACCACTTATTAACTTAATTATTTAGACCGTGGGGTATGGGGCGGGGGTTTGGGCGTGGGTTGGGGGAAAACGCCCAAGCCACCACCCCGGGTGGGCTTGGGTTGGGGCGTGGCCCTTGGGGCTTGGGTTTGAAGTCGGGCGTGGGGCGGTATGGCCATGCTAGTTGGCTGAATCTCATTGGCTCACCCGCCACGTCAGGCGGTCTTTTTAAATTTCGAATTTTAAAATTCAAACGGTCCCCCCATCTTCTCGAACCGCCACCCGGGTCTCCCAAAGGCCTCTATATATTGTAACCCCAACCCACTGGTCCCCCCATCCCACGAACCCAACAACCCCACCGGCTACCCACTTCTCTCGAACCCGCTACCCCACTGGTCCCCCCCATCCCACGAACCCAACCCCGCTATGGCATCCTGGACCCATGAAGAGGAAATTGCTCTTGTCACAAGCGTCGTTGACGCTATGAAGGGTCGGCCACCGGGCCAAACAAAATATTGGGTGGAAGCATTCGGAGCCTACCGACATAACGTCGGTAACGACCGCCACAACCTCAACTCGTGCCAACATAAATGGCACGAGCTACGGCCCAAGCTCGAGCGTTTCAAGGCTTATTACGAAGCTGTTCCCGGTGGCGAGTTAAGCCACGAGGACTGGGTGGCGGTGGCTGACATAGAGTTTCGAGGCAAGGAAAAAAAGGCGTTCGACAAGATCGACCTTTTTGAAATTTATTTAACGCTTTAGGTTTGTTATTTTGTAATTTTTAGAAATTATGTAATTTTTAGTATTATGTAATTTTTAAAATTTTAATGAAGTTATAGGTTTTTTTATAAATGTTGTGTGATTTTTTATAAATTTTGTGTATTTTTTTTAATTATTCTGCCACGCGGTGCACCCAACCCAAGCCCCACCATATCCCACGGCCTTAATCCAATCAAAGCCCAATCTGCAATCAATTTTTATTAACACAAGCTCAAACCCAACCTAAAGAAATTTGAACTAAATAAAATAACTCAAACCCATTCACCCATTCCATTTCCAAATACCGCCCCAGAAAAACTCCCAGCAACTTGACGCCACTGCTCACGACCTGGTGGCTTTTTTTACTGGAAAAACCAAAATTCCGGTTGGACCGACCCATATTACGTCAGAATTCCAATATAGAACTAGTATGGTTTGTTTATTTATTTATTTATTTATTTATTTTGTTTTATGTGATGATTAGGAGAAAATATAGATGTGTAAGGGTTTAATCTTTTTTTATATTTTTTTTTTATTTTTGTTGTTGTTCAAGACTTGTAGTTAAATGATTTTGTTGTTTTATTTATAGCTTTGTTTGTTTAAATGATTAGTTACAAGTAATCAACATTTAATATTAGGGCTTGAATGTTTAAAAATATAATTCAAAGTTATGGGTTATGGTTGAACATGATTGTTTATTTTGTTTAATTGTTTAGTGTTGTTTTATGAACTTATGAAGCAAATTATATGTGTTAGGAACAATGAGTAAGAATGTAGTGAGTTTATGGCGTATTTAGTATCTTTAGATGATATTTTGGATGTATTTCAAAAAAAATAAAGAAAACCTGTAGGGCACAATTTTAAATACGTTTGTGATTTGTAATGACGTTTGACGTGTTTTTTATGATTTATTAATTTTAGTTTGATGTTCTTTTGTCTTACATGATCCGACCCGACCCGCTATGAACCGATATTTTTACACAGCTAGGGGCCTAAAATCTTTGAAAATATTTCGCACCCCAGGAAAAATTTCCTGGGTCCACCACTGGACACAAGTGAGAATAGAACTTGAGTAGCTATTGGAAAACCCAAGCCTTTAAGCACTATGCTACAAATAGGGGGACTTGTAACAACTATGTTATTGAGGTCATTCCATTTAGTTGAATATAATAAATTAAAACATAATGGTTTTAACTTTTAACCGTGAAAGCATATTTTAAATGAATTAAGTTAACTAATAAGAAAACCTTTAACTTAATTGAGTGCCATTTTCCTATTAAGAAACGTGTTTCACCAACGTTATTATAATTAGGGGTTTGTATTCTAATCAGATTTATTGGTGACGAATAAGATAGTAACTCGTGTGAATGAATGGAACTAAGTGATAATTGCTGAAGGGGTAAGGTCCCAAAAACCTCATAAAAAGGATTTGAGACCATACCACAAACCAGCCTTTCAACCTTTTAACCCTGCGCGACCGCGCATTGGTCTTACAAAAGGAAGGAAATAATCAGTAATTTATAGTTGCGCGCCCAAAGGAAAACATAAATCCTTGCGCCTTCTCCCATTAACAAAGGATTAAAAGCCTTTGTTCAATACCTCTGCCTAAATATCCAGACTTGGATAATTTAGACTTAGGAGTTATCCGTCTGTATCCACACAGTAAGGTGTCACACTAGATTACAGCAGTAATCTTCTAGAAAGAAATACAATCGTGCACCACCCAGACGGTTATAACCGTCTGGACACGTGTCATCCCCACAAGCAACCCTAGAATCACAACGAAGGCATGCAATTGGAGAGTAATCTCCACTTAATCACTTTCCACGTGGCAATCCCCCAGCCATAGATCAAACCACGATCCGTGTGCATTCACATCGGATCGAGACAACTTGACGTTGGATCAAAGAACTTAACGGAAGAAAATATAACCGCTACGGCGTTAGCATCTTCCGTCATCTTTTCAATAACAGGTTTTCCCTCCCAAACTCCCGGTTATAAATATGAGAACTGTTCAGGTATAAACTCAGATCACACTCACTTCTCAAATACTTTCTCTTCTCCATTACCAATACTTATTCTCACACCAGAGTCGGGTCAAGGAGAGAACCCCCTTCTCCCCTTGGCGAGGCTAACGGTGTTCTTTTTTGCAGAATCACCGGAGAAGAAGTTCAGCTGCAACTGAATCAACCGAGAGAGAGCTAACCCTTTTATGCGGATTCAAACCCCCTAGATATTTCGGTTCCGACCATTTATCTAGTGTTTCTTCATTGGCGCCCACCGTTTTCTCAGTTTTTCTAGTTTCTACCTTGTTTCGATTCAGTTCATTCCGTTTTCTGTTTTTGCACATGGCAGAAAATTCGTCATCTCACCGGCAACCTGGTCCTCGACCAAACGTCGGAAACAATTTACCAGTGGAAGGGATCGTGGAAGAGGTCTCGGACGATAATGAGGTCCAATCCAATCGAGCAAATGATCCTGTTACTCCGGGAATATTACCAGCAAACCCTGCACAATCAATCTTACCACCAGGAGAAACTCCGATATCATGGTATGTCCGGTCCCAAGGGGCATTAAACGCAGTGTACACACAGTTGTGTGCTCAAACTGCTCCCGTGACTCAATCCCGGAGGCCGGGATCTAGAGCTCATGCCTCTCAGCGAGAGGAATCAACTTATGACGATACAGGCAGTTACCAGAGACAACACCATGGTGAACCACACCCTCGTCGAAGACAATCGGTTCATGATAGGTTGGGTTCCCAACGGGACACTCATACTGATGAATCCGATCAAACATATCGTTTGAGTGCAAACACCAGCGTATTCAACAGACTGCAGCCAAACTATAACAAATGCAGGCCTCGAGCGGTTTATAACCCTGAGGCAGAGCATAACTATGACTTAGTTTATCGCCCTGCTGAAGCGGCAGAAAACTCGAAGTTCATACTGGAGATAGCTCTGGCTCCATTGGAGAGGGCCAAATTACCATCTAACATTGGGAAATTCAATGGGCTAACTGACCCTGATGATCATCTAAGAGTATTCACCAGCGTAGGGTTGGTTGGCGGTTGGACTCTTCCGCTATGGTGCCATTTGTTTGTGCAAACACTAACCGGCCCAGCGCGAATCTGGTTTGATAACCTACCAACGGGACAGATAGAGTCGTGGAAAGATCTGGGTAAGTTTTTAACACACTTCAGCCAACAAAGGCGGTCAATGTGTGATACATCCGACGTCATGAACATCTGGCGCCGCGATGACGAGAATCTGGAGGATTTTATCACCAGATACAATAAAGAAGTGTTGGAGATTGGAGGTGTTAACGAACAACTAATACGTGCTCAGTTCAAGTACGCGGTTAGATGTAACGACATGGTCAAGGTATTATCGGGAACAGAGGGCCTTCCCAAGAGTTGGGAAAAGATAATGGAGGCGGCCAAGGTTTATGCGCAGACCGAGAAAAACCTTACTACAAACAGGCCACCACCACCACACAACAGGCCCGCAGACTTAAGCGCAACCGGTAAAAGAAGGTACAAAAAGTCATGGCGCGAGTCATCAGGAAGTCGTTCCTCTGAAGATGCCCGCACAACAATCAATAAGCTCTCTGCACAAAGAGAGAACAAGCACGAAAATAGGGAGAGGCAGTGGACTCCCCTAACAAAGACCCCGGCGGAGGTTCTAAGTACTGAGGACTACCAATTCAAACCTTCGATTCCAATGAAGAGTAAACGTGGTCAAGACCCGGCGCAATATTGCGAATATCATAAAAACAACGGGCATACTACGAACAACTGCATATCTCTGCGCACGGAAATAGAGAAAGCCCTCAAAAATGGAGAACTTACGCATTTACTCCAGAATATGCGCAAGGAGATTAAGCAGATTACCCGGGGAGAAGAAAGCTCAAGCAAACGAGCTAAAACTTAAGGGACTCTATAAGTTTTCCGCAGGAAAGACATGACTTATCAAATGCAGCGGAACTATCAGGGAGTAAGTTAAGTTCCATTTAATTATCAAAACTTTGTAAAGCCTCTGAGCTCTATCCATGAATAAAATTACAAAGTTTCTATTATTTTTGTGTTTACAAAGTGCATGCAATTTCTTTTTAGTAAGTGCAAAAACATTATGGTAGTATAACACAAAGCTCTATGCGCGGTCAGTGATCACGTCACAAACGACCACAAACTCACATATGAGCTTCATACCAACTTCATTCGCCTTACTCAAAGCAAAAGTAATTGTACTCATGCAAAATATTGTAAAGTCACTTAACAAAACAAATAGAAACATACTATTTTTAAGCGTACAAATACGCCCTAAAGAGTTTTAGACACAGCAGTGTTTAAAATCCTTGCGCAATAGCGCACCGACAAAACAAGGATCTACATCCTACATAAAAAAAATTGTTCAATACAATTTCATCCTACTCTAAATCTTCACCCTCATCCGGAAAGATTTCTTTGAGTTGCGCAACGTGATCATCCGATTGCAGCGCCACATTTATCAACTCCATCACTGGAAGTTGCAAATTATTAAACTCTGTCTTCATGGAAGCAAGCGCGGCGGAAGTATTAACGCCAAAGGTAGCAGACTTGCTATCATCCCAGTTAACCTTCAAAGCGCTATTCACATGTTGGGAACATTCCGCATATCCTTGCGCGTAACCATCTCGTCGCGCAGCAACCATCAAATTAGCAACAGTTTTATCCAGATCTTCAGAGTTTAACACTGATTCGGCAACCTATGAAATCAAGCAAAGATAAGCATCAAAAAAGCGCATACATGAACAAAAAAGAAGAAAGAAACTTACACAAGCAATCCCGCGATCTTTCAACCAGGCCATATCATTCTTTAAAGGTTCAAGCTCGCTTTCCGCTGAAACCCGCGCCATTTCTGAATTCTCCAATTTCTCTTCAACCTCAGTCAAACGGCGGGAAGTTTCAGTATTCTCAGAATGCGCAAGCTCCAGATCCTTCTTCAATTGTTCCTGGTCAGAAACTAAAGCGGTAAGTTCCTCTAATTCTTTATCTCTAACGGCAAGAGTGGCTAAAGCTTGTACCTCCCGTTGCTCACTTCGTTCCCTATGAGAGCGCGCCTCCACCAACATAGCTTCCATATCAGCTTTTTCTTTCTTCAATCTTTCTACCTCCACATCTTGATTCTTCAGATTTTCAACCTCAGCCTTGAGGTTATTTATGATATTGCGGAGGTTTGCCTTCTCAGCATTATCTTTCTCACAAATTCTCCTCCAATTTTTGCGTTCCTCAGATAAAAGCGCAGCTTCAGCTTTTCTTTTCCAACCAGCAACAGACCATTCCTCAGTCTTGCGCTCAGCTTCAAACTTAGCTTGTTCAGCCTCTAATTTAGCCTTCAACTGAGCCACATGTTTTTCATCTTTAGCAAACTTCCTTTGTGATGCTACAAAAGATGCCCGCTCTTTATGCATGATGTACCACTCACGCAATATACGGTGAGTAGTAGAAACATGAGAAACAGTTTCTGCAAGATAAGACTGATAGGTCTGTTCATAAGGCTGATTTTCCTGAAACTTAATCTCGCCAGGCGGAAGTATCCCCTGCAACCAATCTTGGCATACACGCCAATCCGAGAAGGTATCTCCCTTTTTCACATTCCAAACAGGGACATGAGGATCAGAAGCATCTTTCTCCGTATAAGTCCGGTAATAATATTCTCCCAGAGTTTCTTCTGGACGAATTGGAGATTGCTTCTCAACACCAGCAGATGAACCTGTCTCCTCAGTTGTGGCCTTCTCAGTATGCTCAGGTATAGTTTCAGAAGGTCTAGGGGGAGAAGACTGAATTTTTTCAGCAGTTTCCTTTTTTCCCAAATCTTGAACAACAGTTTCCGGTGTCAGTGGATTATCAGCATCATCTACCACACCCGGTTCAACAATCTGTTCAGTCTCTGTATTAGCACCAACAGGCTCCTCAGCCTCAACAGTTTTCTCAATACCTTCCCCAGCTATCTCTGAAGACTCTAACGGGTCTGCAACGGCAGCGCGCGGCGGAGTAGGGGGAAGTTCTTTATCAACCACAGATGGTACTTCTGCAGGAACAGGGGAAACAGGAACTTCTGGACAAATAAAAGTCTGTAAGAATCCTATCCGCTTAAAGAAAACAAAGAAAAACAATACTTACCAGGAACAGATTCTGAAACAAAAGCATCAAGGTTTCCTTTTCTGGTAATTTTCTTCCTCTGCACTTTCTTGGGAGGTTGACCCTCCGCATCAGCATCAGCTTGCTTTCTTTTACCAACCTTCCTATGAACCAAATGTTCGGGACTGGAATCCAGATCGATAGGCTCATTCGGGTTAGAAGGAGGAATATCAGCAGAATCCTTCGGTTCAGGCTTCGGTTCCCGCATAGTCACTACAGGAGTAAGACCCTCCAAAGAGTCAGAAACCACCACATAATCACACCTGGAGACAGAAGAACGGCGCGTACCTTTCTTCTCTCCAACATTTTTCGCCTTCAAAGGTTGAGTCTTAAGAGTCTCACTTCTCTTCGGCGCGGAAGTGGACGTAGTTGCGCGTTTTTTCTTTTCAGGGCCTACGCCCAAATTCAACAATTCACCTACGAAAGCGCAAAGACAAAAAATTACTCAAAGCAAAAAAGAAAGGAAAAACAGATATAAACTCACCAGCACCAGCTGCCGGTTGAACAGATAGGTCCGCATCCCGCGGAAGAACAAAATTTCTCACGATACGATGATACCAGAGCTCCTCTTCAGGCTTCTTCTTGATAGTACCCATTCTTCCGCCTTCCCTCTTGAAGGCAACAACATATAGAGAAACAACTACATTTGAAGAGAGAGCAGGTCAAAAAAAAAATTTTTTTTGGAAAGAGGAAAAGCCCCAAACTTACTATGACCATCCTCCGTGTATACGGGTTTGTCATCACGCTCCATCTTCCAATTTAAACTCATGCCAGCTCCGACAAGAGCTTTCTCCGGCAATGCAATATTGGGCACATCCTTCAAATCCTAATACCAGTTTTCATCAACCGGAGTCTGAAGGGTTTCGATCGGAATATCTTCTTTCCCCCTAAGAACCATCCTCACAGGAATTACTCCAGCTTTGATAAAGAAGAATTTTTGCTTCCAATCATGAAAAGATTTTGGGGGTTGATGTAAAATCTTCTTTGCAGAAGCCCTCTGAACGAATGAATAAAATCCTTGGGTACAATGCATCTGATAAAAAACCCTAAATCGGGGAACGGTTGGCTCCACATGCATCGTCCGACATACGAATTCGAAATGTCGAACCCTAACCATACCAATAGGGTGAAGTTGGGAGATGTGCAGATTATAAAATCCAAGAATTTCAAGAAAAAATCTGGTAACAGGCAAGCGAAAGTTACCGTCACAGAAAAAATCCCAAAAGAGGGTAATATACCCGGCCGGAGCATCTGCTGCCGTTTGCCCCTCTTCAGGATACAAAGCACCCCAATTCTCCGGAAATTTGAGATTCTGAATCAAACCCTCAAAAGACGCCCTAGGCCACTTCAATGGTGGAAGTTCGGTCGACATATCTTCAACAAGATCCTCTTGACGTTCTCCGGTTGACATAAGAGGAAGAATAATGGAAAATTTTCTCAGGAACAAGGAATGGGGAAAAGTTTTCAAACAAAGCAATGATTGCACAGAGGAGGATACCCAAACGTTATATACCCATCGCAATAAATAGCATTGGTAACCGTCACAGCAACTGTTCCGGGTGTCACAGTTCCCCAAGCAACAGAAAAAGAAGATGTCAGAACATACACGCGTTTACACGCGCGCGTGTAAGACACGGACAGTAAAAAAAACTGACAATGACATGTTGTCAAAATCAATTTACTGCACTAGCTTCAAGTCAAAGATTTTTCATAAAAAATCTTTACAAACTCAACAAATTCAAATCTTCTCATAGAAGCTTTCTTATCTTTTCGCGCCCAAAAACATTTCTCTCTCATAAGTCCAGTGCTCCACTTATTTGCATAAGTACAACACTAGACTGGGGGGACTTGAAGGGGTAAGGTCCCAAAAACCTCATAAAAAGGATTTGAGACCATACCACAAACCAGCCTTTCAACCTTTTAACCCTGCGCGACCACGCATTGGTCTTACAAAAGGAAGGAAATAATCAGTAATTTATAGTTGCGCGCCCAAAGGAAAACATAAATCCTTGCGCCTTCTCCCATTAACAAAGGATTAAAAGCCTTTGTTCAATACCTCTGCCTAAATATCCAGACTTGGATAATTTAGACTTAGGAGTTATCCGTCTGTATCCACACAGTAAGGTGTCACACTAGATTACAGCAGTAATCTTCTAGAAAGAAATACAATCGTGCACCACCCAGACGGTTATAACCGTCTGGACACGTGTCATCCCCACAAGCAACCCTAGAATCACAACGAAGGCATGCAATTGGAGAGTAATCTCCACTTAATCACTTTCCACGTGGCAATCCCCCAGCCATAGATCAAACCACGATCCGTGTGCATTCACATCGGATCGAGACAACTTGACGTTGGATCAAAGAACTTAACGGAAGAAAATATAACCGCTACGGCGTTAGCATCTTCCGTCATCTTTTCAATAACAGGTTTTCCCTCCCAAACTCCCGGTTATAAATATGAGAACTGTTCAGGTATAAACTCAGATCACACTCACTTCTCAAATACTTTCTCTTCTCCATTACCAATACTTATTCTCACACCGGAGTCGGGTCAAGGAGAGAACCCCCTTCTCCCCTTGGCGAGGCTAACGGTGTTCTTTTTTTGCAGAATCACCGGAGAAGAAGTTCAGCTGCAACTGAATCAACCGAGAGAGAGCTAACCCTTTTATGCGGATTCAAACCCCCTAGATATTTCGGTTCCGACCATTTATCTAGTGTTTCTTCAATTGCTAAACTATTTAAACTGTTTGAAAAGGAATGTTTGTTGGGAACTCCTTGAATAAATTGTTTGGATAAATATGAGGGTCTTGAAATCATTTCCAAATTGAATGGTTCACTCTAAAATTTCAATTGGAAAAACTTAGAATTTCAATTCTACAAAAACAAGTATGTTGTTGTGATGAATTCACGAACTATGTTTTTTTTACCAAAGAGAGGGATACAAATTTAGGGTTGGAGGGTCATTCACTGCCCGATGACGGTTATCCAATTTAATTTCCAAATTGCAACAAAAGGGGGGCATTGCCCCCTTAGAACCCTCATTACTTAGGGGTTTTGCCCCTAAGAGCCAGGGAGATTCCCGAATACTTACAATCATGATAAACTCAAACAAAGCGCGCAATAAGCATTCTCCTGACTCATTTGATGTATATTATGACACACTTTGATCAAACAAGTCAATCCAAATTCCAATAATACGAAATAATCGATTTGAAAGAGTTTTGAAATAGTCAACAACTTACGTATTATAACTTTATCACTAATAATATTTAGAAAAAAAAGTAGACTAAAATAGTGAAAGACATACAAACTCGTTAGGAATTTAAGGATCGTTCATATTTCGTCTTTAGTATATGGGATTGCCCTCGAGTAATTAAACATAACTAAGGTTTTATGCTTTTAGTCTGAGGAAACATGATCTAATCGAGGTCGCATCTTGTAATATTAGTTTAAACTCCAATGTCTTTGAGTTCTCTAACAATCGAGGCAGTTAGCCTTTTTCGTTCCAAGTTCCAACACAAGAAATTCGAGTCATGAAAATGATATGCCATTCAGGCTTTGGCCTAATGGCAGAGGGAAAACCTTCTAGGTGTTTAAATAGGAAGAGGTTATGGATTCAATACCCGGGAAGTGTAACATTTAGCAGTTAGAAAAAAGCTCTTACGGATATAACTCAACCAATGTAACATGTCACTCAATTTACAACTCATATTATTGCCTTGGGATTGTATGGCTTAAGCTGAATAAAGGGTCTCTATAAGTAAACCTTTTGGACCATATTTAATGTTTGTTGGACTCTTGTCATGTGGTCTCTTTTGTGAATAATTTAGACACTAATCTTAATGCATTGTCTTAGTTAATATAAACTATTTCTCTATATTATATAGTGATCGATCTATCATTGATTTACTTAATATTAATTCTCTCTATCTATCTATATCTATATCTATAACACTATATAATACATTCACTGGCGAAGTATAGTGGGTGCCCGAGGGTGCACCCGCCCACCTCAATGTTTCGGTTAGAAGTGTATAAGTTCCGATTTTTCGTCCAAAAAATTTAAAATTATATAGGATCACCCCCCGATTATTTTTCCTAAATTGTATATCCTAAATATTTATAAACTTTGTATATAAATTATGGGTAGTTTGGTAAATATACACTTTGTTTTATTTGGAACTATTATTATTTGACCCGACTTAAATCGAATAGCCAACCTGACCCGACCCGAAACATAACGATAGGAAAAAAAAAATTGGGCTATCTATTTCTATTTATTTTCGATAGAAGGCAGAAGGAAGAGGAAGTTGTTTGTTGGCGCAAAAAGAAAGAAAAAAATATTCAGTTCAAGTGTCCAGCGTTTACACAGCTGCCAAGTCCAGAGACGATAGCCCAAACAACCGTGCCAACAATGACAATCTCGCAATTCAACTTGCGAATCTTCTTCGAACCAACCTTAATACCCAATCTCAAACACCAAAACAAACCTTATCCGATAGTCTGAAGATCAGTATCAAGCTGAATAGTCAAAATTACGCTCTATGGGCTCGAATGATTCGAGTTGCTATAGGGGGAAATCTAAACACCTGTTGAGCCATATTACAGGAAAACCTGCCCCACCAAACCCGTCAGATGAACAATACGAGCAGTGGGAACAGGACGATCTAGTCGTGTTCTCATGGCTCATACAAAACATTGAACCAGGGTAGCTGGTAACCTCACCGAGTTTCCCACTGCGAAGGCGTTGTGGGATGCATTGGTGGTTACAAATAGCAGTGGGAAAGATAAACTACAAACCTTCGATTTACACGTCAAAGCAAACAAACTCAAGCAAAACGGCTTGGCCCTAGAAGATTTATGGATCAAGTTACAAGGCATTTGGGGAGAAATAGATCAAAGGGATCCGAATCCAATGACCTGCTCTGCTGACATAGCAACATATAACAATATCAGGTATGAACAAAAATTATTTCAATTTCTGAATGCTCTTGACAGGAAGTTTGACCCAGTCAAAAGAGAAATCCTTCGGTGGGATCCTCTTCCCTCGGCTGAGCAAGCCTACGCGACTGTAAGGAAGGAGATGGCACATCAAGGAATCCTTGGTACCATCTCTGAAACTTCACAGTTCGGCGTGGTGGCGGGGCTTGTCGCCGACGGAACCACTGAAACCGATGGACAGGGGTTAATCACGAAGGGGCAACGGCGGTCAGACTTCACTGGAAAATCATCATCCCGAATCGACAAATCCAAACTGAAATGTAGTCACTGTGATATGAGGGGACACACCAAAGAGCAGTGCTTTAAAATCGTGGGTTTCCCTGACTGGTGGAGTGACAACCACAAAACTAAGAACCCGAATCAAGAGGGGAAGGTTGTCATTGCCATAGGTAACAACAGCGATGAGAAGGATGGCGGCAGTAATGCTTCTAAAGAAATAATTAGTGTTCAAAGTGAAGGCACATCTGAGGCTGAAGATCAGGGTGGATGGACGTGGCACTGAAAAAATGCGAAGTGCTCCTGTCAAAATATTACGTTTCTGCTAAAAAAAATCAAAACCAACCCCCCCCCCCCCCCCCAAAAAAAAAAAAAAAAAAAAAAAAAAAAACCAAAACCAAAAACTCAAAAACCCAAAACCAAAACCCAAAAAACTCAAGACCCAAAAGCTCAAAACCCAAAACCAAAAACCCAAAAACCAGAAACCCAAAAAAACCCAAATCAAAACCAATTCCAAAACCCAAATGGCCAAGTTGAATTTTGGAAATCCAATAATTCAACTTGAGGGGGAGTGTTAGAAAAAGAAAAAAATAATTTAGAAAAATAATGGATCCTCAACATCATCTCTATATTTAAATATTTCCTTTTTATTCATTCTTGTAATGCCTATAAATAAAGGCTTGTTTCTAGGTTTTGAATGTAAGAAATTAATCAATGAAATTCAGTTCTTTTGATCTTCTTTGATTATCATTCACAACATATCTAATAATTTATGATTTTGGATGCAGTATATAAACTTTGAATAAATTTGCCCCGTTATCATATTTTTATATTTGTTACTTCACTTATGTATATTACTTGTTAGAAATAAAATATACATAAATTGATCAATTTTACCACATTTGTTTTCTAGCCCTACTCTTTATGTGTTATGTGATAGTTTCTAAATATGTGAAAACAATAGAAAATATAAAAGTTAATACATTTTATTATCTATAACCCTATAAGCTACATCTAAGGCGAGGCTAGCTACACTACTAGAAAAGTGGCAGTTTGCTACGGGATTTTCCGACGGAAAAAAATACGTTACAAATTTTGACTACTTTTCAACACATTTCCAACGAAAATAGATTAACTAGTCTCAATTTTAAAACTTCAATATTCCGTCACAATTTGTAACGCATTTGTGACAAACATATTAAATATCAAAATAAATATGTAAAGTGTGCTGCATCCAGTGTTCACACCTAAGACCGTTATCATACACAATTAAATAAGTAGAAAAAAAAAACCAAGTTAACTCAAAATTCTCCCTAGATCCGCCTCCTAGCTCAGTTGGTGGGTCGGACGGGGGTTTGCTTAGGCCACCCCGGTTCGACTCCCGGCACTTACGGTTAGTGGGGCGGATTGTCACAATGATGGAGCGTCTCCTACCGAGGCATGGAACGGTCTTGAGGGCAACCCGGTTTTACCCAGCTGTTACCCCAGCGAGTCTCTCGTGTGGGGGCAGTATGGTTTCCGGGCGGAAGTCAGCTCACGCGGCAGGCCGGGGCCCAATCGAACATCGCGTCCGCAGATGCGGGGCTGACGGGGGAATGTCTTTGACATAAACCCGATGACCACTGGTCCAGTACATAGAAAGTCACATTCCAAAAAAACTCAAAATTCTCCCTCTCACACCTCTTCCAACCTAACAACCACGCGCCACTTACAAAACCACCTGCATCCCCAAATAGAAATTCAAAACCCTAAATCCCCAAATTTCACCACTTCTATTCTAAATCCATAAATTTGTCAACCAATTCGCCTGGAAAAACACAAATTCAGTGAATCGTCACTCACCCGGAGCAGCTTTTAACAATTAATTTCGCCGTAAGCTCTGTTCCTTCACAATCTCATCATCATCATCGTCCTATGCTTTCTTTCTCCGGCGAGAATCGCCGTCACACGTAACGGTTACGTCATGTCATCTTCGTCCATTCATTTTTTCACCTATCACCTTCATGTCTCCTAACCGTTCGATCGCGTCGATGCGTTGCGTGATGTTCAGAATTCCGTCAGCTCTGGTGACCGTAACCACGAGATCCGCCATGGTTTTACGGTGAGTTTTTAATGTTCTCATGCCTCTGTGGCATTTTAATCTCATTTATTTCAATTTTTTCTTCTCATTGTAATTTAGTGTAAAATGTGTAATTTGATCGTGTTTGTGCTAGATATTTCAGGTTTTGCAAATTGACATGGTGAGACACTTGTATCTAATGTTTAATCTGATGGTGTTTATCCTACATGCAAGGTAAAAGCTTAATTCAGGTTTGAGTTTATTTGGCTTAAATTAGTGAATTTTATCGTTTTGGAGCCGAGGGTCTCTCTGGAAGCAGCCTCTCTATCCCTAGGGATAGAGGCAAGGTCTGTCTACATCCCACCCTCCCCAGACCCTATAAGTAGCTTTGCTATTTGTGGGATTTACTGGGTATGCTTGTTGTTGTTGTTGTAGTGAATTGATGCATGTGCTAGGGTTAGTTCAGATTTTGGTGTAATATGTTCTAATGAAAATAACATTCTACAGGAGTAAACAGTTTTATCGAAGCAAATCTATGGCTTCAAGTTCCGAAATAGGGCTTGCTGCAGGGATAAATATCCTTACCGCATTTGCATTTTTGGTAGCATTTACTATTCTTCGGATTCAGCCTCTAAATGATAGGGTTTATTTTCCAAAATGGTATTTAAAGGGGTTAAGGAATGATCCACTTCAATCAGGTGCATTTGTGCAAAATTTGTAAACTTGGATTTTAGGTCGTACTTGAGGTTTCTGAATTGGATGCCTGCCGCACTACACATGCCGGAGCCTGAGCTTATCGATCATGCAGGATTGGACTTTGTTGTTTACTTGAAAATTTATTTAACAGGGTTTGTACTAATCCTCATATTCCTCCTGTTTTTTCTTATGTTGTTTGTTATATTTAACAATTTTACCAATGAAATTTTAGATTCACTAGACTTTAAGGGGTGTTTGGATGTGTTTTTCAGTCTGGTCTTAGGGTAAGCTGATTATGATTCTATTGTTTAGGGCTCACCCAATAGGCTTGCAATGCAAGAATTGCTACTTATACGGCTCAGTTAAGCTTGCCTGAACTGCAGTTTGGTATTATTCCTGGAGGTGGAGGTATATCATTCTTCTGAAATAAACAATAAAAATGATTTATCATGCATAATTGCATATTACAATCTTTATAAAGTTACTGAAAAAAAATCGTAGTGTAACTTATGATTTTGCATCATTTCAGGAACTCAACGGCTTCCACGACTTGTTGGTCTACCAAAGGCCCTTGAAATGTTGTTGGTAGGCTATTTACGTGCCTCTTTCAAAAATATTTTTGATAGGTTCAATCACCATAAGAAGTTGATATTGACTTGAGTCAATAAAATTCAAGTTTCAATTATTCTATCTCAAGGAAATTTCAGTATCTGACCCATTTACTTATTCTGAAAGTAGAGGTTACAATTTCAGCCCATTTAGTTATTGATCGATTCGGATTATAAAGTCTCCTAAATCGTTCTTCATAACATTGAACTTGTGTTTCTTGTATCACAATTGACACTTCAATATTCTATAAGATGAAAAAAATTGGACAAAAAGTGTTCTGTCAGTTTGACCAGACCACCATCTCAAATTATCCCATTTTGACCCATTACCAGTCCACATTTTTCAACACCAAAAACATCGATTTGGCAAACATTGCAATTTTCTTGAAGCAGAGTACAACACATAATAGTATAATACTATTTTCTTGTTAACTGATTGACCTCTCTATCTTTCTCTATCACACATTCTAGACATCAAAGCCGGTCAATGGAGAGGAAGCTCATAAGTTTGGGCTCGTGGATGCCATTGTGTCAGAAGATGAGCTACTAGAAAATGCTCACAAAATGGCTTTAGATATATGGGTCTGTAGAAAGCCACTGGTTTCAAGTCTTTTCAAAACAGATAAAATCGAGCCACTTGACAAGGCCCATGAAATATTGGAATTTGCTAGAGTTCAAACCCGCACACAAGCACCCAATTTACATCATCCACAAGTTTGCATTGATGTTGTTGAAGAAGGCATTGTCTCAGGCCCGGATGCTGGATTATCAAAGGTTTGTACTTGTCATAACTAAATTCCCTAATTTTACTTGCATTACTTGACAGTTATAATGTAATTTTGTTTATATAATTTGCAGGAACGTGAAGAATTCCAAATTCTAATAAAGTCAGATACTTGAAAGAGCTTGGTTGATGACTTCTTTGCCCGGGGTAGTGCTAGGAAGGTACATTTTGCAGAGTTTAGGAAATATGATATATAATGTTTTGCAGAGTGCCGTTGGATCAAGCAAAACCACGGTTATGAGATGAAATAGACACCGTCTACTGGTTTCAGACCATTGAACTAATTATGCTTTGCTTCCAAATGAAATTTTGCAGTGTACTTAGTTTTGTTGAGTAAAATGCGTAAAATAGGTATACGGGTAATGGGGCGACACGGTCAAAAAACAGTTTTGAAAAAGATTTTGACTGGTTCACTTAACGAGTCGAATAAGAGAGAGAGAGAGAGAGAGAGAGAGAGAGAGAGCTCTATATTTTTCTCTTCTTGAATTGTTTGC
This sequence comes from Helianthus tuberosus, assembly GCA_030545235.1. Lineage (NCBI taxonomy): Eukaryota > Viridiplantae > Streptophyta > Magnoliopsida > Asterales > Asteraceae > Helianthus > Helianthus tuberosus. The sequence goes on along the minus strand of CM060396.1, from coordinate 8,325,975 downwards.
ATGTGTTATTAGTTGGATGATTTGTTAGCTATTAACTATATCGATGATACTTTAGTGGTTCTCAACTAAATGGTCATTAGTCCGGTTTGATTTTCAAAACATTACATATAATATGTGGTTATATGTGTTATATTCTTATCCATATCTTATCGATAAATCTTCATTGCAGGTTGCTTATGACTGCAAATTTTCTATCCAATTTGGTAAATGAGAGGAAAACAAAGCAGAATTGGCTTGACTATTATCAACTGAAATATAATAGAGATAACCAGTCTAAAAGACCATCAATGAAGGTATAGTTAGTCTGAGATTGATCCATTAAACCATCGAAATGCGTTTTAGATATAATCTGAGATTGATCCTTTAATATAATAGAATACATGATGGAACAGATATAAGCCAGGCAGCCATCACGTCAAGGTTTGAAATAGTTTTTTAGTCCATATGTTCACTGACCTTATTTTTTTATCCAATTTCTTGGGCTGGTTAGTAATTACACTAAAATGTAATTTACGTTCACCTTTTTGATCTAGTATCAAGTAATTTGGAAAATGGTGTTCTTTTATGCATCTTTTGCTATGCAGTTCTTTTATGTTTTATATGATGGTGCTAGAGGTTGAAAATTGGATCAAAATGACCGTGTGTGCTATCATGGTACACATAATATTTTTTAAGTGATGATTATAACCGATGACGTGTCGTACACGTGGGCGGGTCAGGCGGGTTGTATGACGGTCAAATTGGGTTCAGGTCCACAGGTCTTGACAGGCTGGGCTGACCCACCATTTTTATGGTAATTATTGTTGAAATTCCTTACTAGAACAAAATAATACTCGAATTGATCCATTATCCTACAAAATGGAGGAAGACGCACCAGTATGTACTTTTTGTTTATACTAAGATGATTCTAGCTATCTATACTTGCATTTTTATTTTAAATTTATTTCTCATATTTTATTAAATTTTATATCTAGGTCCCCTTTCACTTACATAAACTCCCCTGATGATTACAGAAGAATAAACACTCGTTCTGATCTCGCGGATGGATAAAGCAGTTAATGGTTCCGACCAAAGTTTTGTCGACGAAAGAGGCCGATATACAGATGATGTTGTCTATTGAAGTTCATCTTGGCACCAAGAACTGTGATTTCCAGATGGGATGTTACATTTACAAGCACCGCAATGATGGTATTATTTGCTATGTTAGAGTTTGCAATAGGAACTTGTAGAATGAAGTTTTAATTGTATTGAAGCCTTTTAATTTATTATTTGCTGGAAGGGTTTAGGTTAGAATGTTTGAAGGTAAGTTTTTGTTGATTTTCCTGCAATTTTTTAGCAAAAAAAAAAAATTTGAATTTTCCAGTTTTTTTTTTTTTTTTTTTGTATTTTTATATATTTCGTTACAATTGCGTTGCAAATTTTTTTAATACTCCGTGCGTTGCAATATTTTTTAAATTCAGTTGCAAATGCGTCACAGCACTCTACTAATTATAATTATGGAAACCGTAGGAAATTCGTCACAACTTTCCGACACCATGTTTTCGTTGGAAATACGTTGCAAATTGTGTTGCAAACCCGTAGGAAATAATTTGCAACCATGCTTTTTCGAACATCAATGTTTTGTCACAAATCCGTAGCAAAACTGAATTTGTTACGCATTTGTGACGGAAAAGTGTGTTGAAAATACCCACTTTTCTAGCAGTGCTAGTGAACCAAACTCACTTGCGGCCTTCTAGGCTAGATGAGGGCGTTTGTCTTAATTGATGTAAATGTTGCCATAATTTATGCTTGAGCCAAGTATGTTACCAACATTTGTTTCTAGAAATGATTGATTGCCGTATCAAAATGGGGCATCCACCATGACCATACTTGCATACAATCATTTTGGGGAGTTAAAACGGTTGTGAATTGGTTGCAAATACCCAATTGAGCTTGTTTTGCGATAGGTTGCGGTGATTTTAGTGTTGTCAAACTAGTTTGAGGAATTGGATTTACTTGAAGACCACATAAGAAATTATAGTTATTATCGATATGAGTTGGGAGGTGTAGATTACACGTTCGTTCAACATTGGTATGACTTCGATAGTAAAGAATCGAACCTTTTGAGGTGTGGTAGCATCTTGAACCTCGATAGCAATTTGGAACTTCAGTCGCGACGTAGCAATAGAGTTGCTACTAAGGGTGTTATCTTAAGAGTTTCTTACTGATGTAACCACCAACAGTTATAACCACTAAGTGAAATGTTGTGATGGTTTGACCCCATATATACAGTAATCATACTCTAATGGCAACAAAAATGAAACCTTGAGGACTCAGGTACAAAAAGTTTCATTTTTGAACTGAAGTGGTAAAAGTGGCCTAAACTTAGGGACCATTTTGGCATTTTACTCTTAAGAACCGCTTTAGCGACTGATGCTAGCGACAAGAAACTAGCTACTTTTGGTATTAGACATTTAGACTAACAGGCAACTTGCATACCGGAAAGACCATGTGACCATCATCCGTATATTCCATTTCCTTTATGATTGCTTTGTCATTCAAATACATTACATATTCAAATTTATTTGAAAAAAATCCACATAAAAAACAAAAATGTGAACATGAAAATAATGACAACAGTTGAGTTTCATGTTTTAACTCTTTCCTTGCCGTTATTTGATCCATTTGTTAAACGCTGAAACATTTTTCACGTGTTGTTAAACGAGGTTGTGGGAAAATGCTTCCACATTGTAACAACTAAGTTTTTTTAACGGTGAACTTCATTTACAAGGTTATCACACTTTTCAGATGAAAGAGTCACGTATTGCCCTACTCTGGCTAGTCTATGTTGTCTTAACCAGACCCACACTGACTTCAAAGTTTGTTTTTTTGGGCATGCCCCAGGAAACCATACCGCCGACAGTCACTTGACAGTCGTTGTGTCACCACAAGAGCAGAATTCTCTGGCGTAACACATGGTGGATGAAAACCCGGTTGGGCTCGGGAATCGAACTGACAACCTCACACAAGGCCTAGTTCAAATCATTCATTGCCTATATTCACCTATATGACACAAGCAGTGGTGAAGCTTGAGATTTTCGACTAGGGGGTCGAAAACGTATATACCTAAAAGAAATATAAAACCGGGGGTCGAAAACGTATATACCTAAAAAACTCTATACAAAAACAACATACCGGACACTACTGAGCGAAAAGTTCGAGAGGTCGGACGCCCTTCCCGGCCCCTACGAAGTTGCGCCCCTGGACACAAGTGAGAATAGAACTTGAGTAGCTATTGGAAAACCCAAGCCTTTTACCACTATGCTACAAACAGGGGGACTTGTAACAACTATGTTATTGAGGTCATTCCATTTAGTGGAATATCTATGCTACCTTATTAAGAGAACTAGGATTTCTATCCTTTTGGTAATTTTCCATTGTGTATACATCTTCAAGCAACATGTACAAGTGAACAAAGCTATTTTTGAGGGGGCAAACTTGCCCATTCTTTAAAAATTTAAGACACTTTAGGGCCATTTTAGAGATTTTGGTACATGTGTAACCTATAATATTAAGATAATATTAAAATGACATATGAAGAGTCTAAGTTAATTGATAATTAAATTTACTATACTACCTTATTAAGAGAACTAGGATTTCTATCCTTTTGGTAAATTTCCATTGTGTATACATCTTCAAGCAACATGTACAAGTGAACCAATCTATTTTTGAGGGGGCAAACTTGCCCATTCTTTAAAAATTTAAGACACTTTAGGGCCATTTTAGAGATTTTGGTACATGTGTAACCTATAATATTAAGATAATATTAAAATGACATATGAAGAGTCTAAGTTAAATGATAATTAAATTTATTAAGAGTTAAATCATGTTTTTTTTCAATTAATAAGAGGAACTTCAAACATCAAGTCGTTGTCAACCTTAAAAGTAACCATATAATTTAGTTTAGTTGGCTAAAAAGGGCAACTTAACTTAGTGTGGACTTTCAATAAAAAATATTGGGCCTTTACAGTTTACAATGCAAACAAAATTCAATCAAAATTGTTTTTATGTCTTTTTACATTTTTTCCGTTTGGCCCCTTCTTCTCTCTCTCAGTAACTACCATCATCAACTAGTTTAATACCCGTCCGTTGGACGGCTTACGCTAACAACGTAACAAACAAAGATAATGTATATTGAGGGTGTTCAGTAACGCTTCTCCTTTTCTTCTTTTCCATATCCTTTTTTGAAAAGGTTGCAACCATCTAACTTTTCATTTTCTTCTTTTCAAACCACTAAACCTCATTCTCAAAACACATTATTCAAAAACTATAAAAATGACCTATTAACTTTTAAGAAGTCAAAAACTTAAAAGGAGCTCAAAATAAGCAATCCCAAACACCCACATTAAGTGGACACAAGTGTAAACAACATTATAAACAAAAGCACCATTTTTAATTTATAAAAGGAAAACGAACGTGAACAGTGTACAACCACACAACAATATAAAATAAAAATGACAGAGTGACAAAACATGAAATGGTGTCATTTTAATGCAAAAGTAAACGGTAGGCACCACTGTGGGAAAGTGTTGTAACAGTCAAACATGGTTTACTCCCTCAATTTTTTCGGCTTTTGGATCGTCCTCTTTAACCTCAAAGATGGCCTTTTTTCGACTTGTTGACTTGATGCATGGTGCCCATTTGTGATTTAAGTAAGAAATAAATTTTTATTTAAAAAGAAAGAAAAATGACACTTACGGCTTGATCGAGAAAGATAACCAATAATTTGTTTTCACCAGCGATAGACAAAACAAACTCGACCCAAACGAAGATAACGGTATACCAAACTCCGTATTGTGTGAGAGATGAAAAATAGTCAACGATGGAATGCACATCCATTATCAATTAGACCTACAACTTTAATGTTATATGACAAAAACAAAAATTGAATGTGTTGTTATAATTGTAGTAGTTGAAGATATTGATTTGAAAATTTCTAACTTATACGAATTTAAATTAAGGTTAACATATTATTTTATTATAAAAACATAATTTAATCCCTTTAAGAATATTATATTTATTGTGCCTTTGGGCTGTTATACATAATTCAAATTAAGGTCAATTTATTATTTGGTAATTTTGTATCATTTTCATTGAAAAGTTTTCTTTTTATCGATTTAGTTTTATGAGGGAATGTCACCTCTTGAATTATATTTAAATAAATAAATTTCGCCTTTTCTTGTTCACCAATAAAACATGATTTGAAAGAAATCAGATTTTGTTTTAATTCTAACAATTAAGTTTGAGAATGAAACGTATCATACTATCATTTAGCATATTTTAATTCCAACAATTAAGTTTGAGAATGAAACGTAACATACTATCATTTAGCTTTTAAAGAAAATTATCATGTGACGCGTAAAAAAATAGAATTAGAAATAGAAATAATAATAATTGGGCTCATAATCTCTAACCTAATAAATTAAAATGATTTAAACTTGAGCCCAACCCCATTTAATAAACCTAAATATATAAGTCAAGTGTACACTTACTAAAAACCCTAAAACATCTACACACCTTCAGCAGCCGACATCCCCTTTCACCCATCTGCTTTCTCTGTCCGATCATCGGCGACCGGTGCCGGTTACCGGCCGGCTACCGGGGTCCCGTGCTTGCTGGCATGTCACCCCACACAACCCCAAGCTCCCTCTTCATCTTAACCCGTCGCACACACCGCTACCCTGTCCAAAGAGAGAGAGAGAGAGAGAGAGAGATCGGAGAACAGGAGAGGGGCCGATCACCTATGTCACGGCAACAGAAGCAGCAAGTGGCGGCGGCAATGGATTCCGACAACTGTTTTTCGGGTAAAACGTACCGGAGGAGCCGGCGATCGACTTACCGGCGGTGATGATGGTGGTGGTCGTCAGACGTGGCTACAGCACATGGGGGGGGGGGGGGTGGCGGCGACTTTAATTCCTTCCGACAGGTTCACCGGTAAAACCCTCTCCCCGTTTCTGTTATTTTTTTAAGATTGATGTTTGGCTGAATATATTTAATTTATAAATGGGTATATATAATATGTATATAATGTTTTGAATATAGAGAATATATATGTAACCATATTGCATCATATAATATTAATTACATATCAACTGATGATCATGAATTGATAATCGAATTGTGAAGATATGGAGAATATCATATTACATAGATAATATATGGGTTTATATCTTATGTATGGGCTTGCGGGGTTTTCCAATAACATTGCAGTGGAAAACATTGCTGGTTTTAAGCTTCTTCTCACTGGCAATCTTATGCTTAAGCAAAAGTAAGCCTAAAATTTTCCACCCTTTTGTTTTTATATTTGATTGCATATGCCTTTTGTTAATGGAAACATATGATTCTTGCGAAGGTTTTTTAGATCTATCAAGTGACTAAAAGTTCATTGTTTGTGAAAATGCAGTTACTATCTGGCATTTGTTGTGTTGGCGGGTTGCAATGTGGATCTGGCAACATGTGCTGCAGTTCTTTGTGCGTATGTGTAGATGCGCATTCTATTCTGGCTCCAAGCACCCTCTTTGTAAAGGTGTGTACCATATGCATTATCTCTCTCTCTCTCCGTCCTGGATTGTTGGATAATGATGTTATTTGAACAGATTTTTGGATCAATATTTGGAGTGGCTGCTGAATTTGTTATGGGAAAGGAAGGCCCAATGGTTCACACGGGGGCTTGCATAGCTAACTTAGTTGGTCAAGGAGGATCTACAAAGTATCATTTGACATGGACATGGACATGGCTTAGATATTTCAAAAATGATAGGGACATGAGGGACTTGATCACATGTGGTGCAGCTGCTGGTGTTGCTGCTGCTTTTCGTTCCCCTGTTGGCGGGGTCCTCTTTGCACTTGAAGAAGCAGCCTCATGGTCCCTCTCACTCTCTCTCACACTCATGTTTGATCAATGAATTGGATGACAAGATGAATATTCATTTTCGTTGTAGAGTTAATATAATAAGATTAATAACAATTTAAAACAAATGAGAGTACAAACAATTGCATTTTTTAAGTAAAAGAATCAAGTGGAATTATCTTTTAGTGAAACACATATGAGCATTAATCATCTACTATTTGCACTTTTAATAGGGTTAAGTGCATAAAAAGGTAACCAACTTTTTTAGCCCAGAAAAAAATATCGGATTTCTTAAAATATTCGAAAAAATCGCTCAAAGTTTCAAAACTTTTATGCAAGTTAATACTGTATTTGACCACGTTTGATTTTTCGGGTTGGTAGTAAGCTTGACTAAGTTTGACTTTTCGGCTTGGTAGTAAGCTTGACTAAGTTTGACTGGACACTAATGTGGTGTTTACGTGGCACTTGGACACTGGTTAACTTAAAAGATTACCTATAAAAAGTTGATACCTGTATGTGAAATGTTGGTTAGTTTTTTATGCAATTTGCCAATTTAATATTACCCTGACATGGATACTATTCATTAAAATGAAAAATACAACGATTCTGTTTTTACATTTTGTTTCTGCGTTATCCTAACCTTATTCCCATGATGTTAATACTTAATAGGTGACGGAGCACTCTTCTTTGGAGAACGTTTTTCACAACTGTTGTAGTAGCTGTGGTTTTTAAGGGTCTGATTGAATATTGTAAAACTGGACAGTGTGGATTGTTTGGGAAGATGGTCTGATCATGCGCGATATCAATAATTCAGTACTTTCTTACAACACAATTGATCTCCTTGCCATTATATTACTTGGAGTTATTGGTGGAGTTTTTGGAAGCATTTATAATTATCTTGTTGATAAGGTCTTGTCGCAGGTAATAATTTTGTGTTTTATATTTTTGGAACATAACAAGTATTTTTATTTAAAAGTAAAAAAATTGATTTGGAAGATGAAGGATGCTGAACAAAGGAGAAACCTAACCAAAAAGGAAACATTTTTCAACTGATAATTAAAATTAAAAAAAAACATTGTTCGACTTAGAAACCGAAACAAAACAAAAAAGAAAAACACTGTTCAACTAATAACTAAAAAACCATCATTCAATTACCATTCGAAAATAAACAGTCATCCTTGGAATCTTTGACTTTTTCCTCACTGACCAGAATGAATCTGCAGTATCAGCATATTCGTCCTCGGAATCATTTTCTTTAGGCTTGGTGATGTTAACAACTTCACAACTTTCAATAGAACTGCTAATCTCAATAACAGCATCCCATTTCCAAGTTAGAATAGCTCTTACCCGTTTGTTGGTTCGATCACATCTTCGGATCTAGTAGTAATGAAAGACTTAATTCAGTCGAAAATAGTTAAAAAAATTTTAAGACCAAAAAGTGAAGTAAATTTTTATACAAAATCATACCAATTCACTAATGCACAATCTCCAATTATGTATTTTCACTTCAAAATTCCAAATCTATTGGATTTAATTAGTGGTGGCAAAATAATAATAATAATAATAATAATAATAAATAATAAATAATAAATAATAATAATAATAATAAATAATAAATAATAAATAATAAATAATAATAATAATAATAAATAATAATAATAATAAAAATAATAATAATAATTAATAAAATAATAATAATAATAATAAATAATAAAATAATAATAATAATAATTATAAAAATAAAAAAAGTAGGTTGCTACTACTAACCATCCACATTTATGAGTTGTTTTAAAACACCATATTAAATTAGTGATGTGTTACAATCTCCAATTATGTATTTTCACTTCAAAATTCCAAATCTATTGGATTTAATTAGTGGTGGCAAAATAATAATAATAATAAATAACAATAATAATAATAGTAATAATAATAATAATAAATAATAATAATAAATAATAAATAATAATAATAAATAATAATAATAATAATAATAATAAAAAAAGTAGGCTGCTACTACTAAACTCTTTTAGCATAAAAGCTGAAAACATAATTCCAATTTCTAGTGACAATATGTTAAAAGCAAGCAAGATGTTAAACAGAACCAAATAAATCCAGATGACATGATAAAACATGCGAAAAGTAGTATCTAAAAACATGACAGCAAGACACATGTAATGGAAACAAAAGTTAATCTTCAAAACCGTTTCGTGGCTGAAACACGGCGGATTTTGCTGCATCTTAGGAAGGACTCCACGTCATCATTGTCACCCCAATCAGCATTCATCCATTCATCGTTTTCCAGTTCATCTTCTTCTTCATCATTGTCAGAACTGGAGAGGTCGATGACTTCGACCCATTTCCAGTTCTGCAGCGCTATCGATCTTTTTCTGGATCGGTTTAGCTTACAAAAAAGTAAAACAAAAAAGAAGTCAATAACTCTCGTATTATTGCATAAATGTTTGTAGATATAATGAATTTAACCTTCACTTGCAGGTTAGGCGTTTCGCCATATTGTGCCTCTTCGACTCCAGCTGGTGCCTACACAAAGAAGAATACGAATTCAGAAAGTATGGTACGTATTAATCGCAGATTAAAATGGAATAAAAAGAACCTTGTCTGATCTGAACTGGTCGCTTTTGATTATTTCAGAACCATTTCGAAGCTTCTGCAGTTTACTAAAATTTAGTATTTAAAAAGAAACAATAGGCAATGGAAATAAATGTGTTAACCTGCTTCATTTGCATGTTACAGCGTCCAGCAGGCTGGTCTTTGGGCATAACTGATGGCTTTGGTGGTGAGTGATCCATGCTGTGAATATTTCAGACAAAAAATGAGTGAACACAATGTAGACTGCTTCTCAAGTTCTCTTTATATAGAACACAACTGCAGCAGGTACCACCACTACCCCTTTTTTTTAGGTGCTGAACTGCCAAACTGCTCAAAACTGCCAAACTGTTCGGTTCAGTTATGTAGGAACATGGACATCAGAACTGCTCAAAACTGCTGAAACGTGGGATAGTAACTGCTCAAAACTGCTGAAAAACTGCTCAAACGTGCGATGGTGCTGCTCAGAACTGCTCTAAACTGCTCAAAAAGTGGTCAAACGTGGGATGTTGCTGCTCAGAACTGCTCAAAACTGCTCAACAGCGGTTAAATTTAAGAGTTTATACGGCCCAGATTTAATCTCAGCCTAATCGAACGGATGATATTGATTTGAACAGTAACCGCCACTTAATGGGTTCCATATATATATATAATATATAATTATGAATTGGAACCCTATCACTTTTCCCAAAATCGAACGCTTCATCTTTCCCTAGCCCACCCTTTCATTCCCTTCCCCTCGCCCCTCCAGACCATAACAACTTGGAACCCTATCACTTTTCTCTCTCCATCTGGAACCCTCGCTTCCTCCATAGCTCTCCAATCGGACCGGAGATGAAGAACAAATCGAAGGTGAACACCGATTTTGGAGAAACCCAAACCGATTTGCAGGTTTGTTCCTATTGCAGTTCTTCTTCCCGATCTTGTTTCAGTTCTTGTTCTTGTTCGTATATTGTTCTAGAACTTGTTAATATATTCATAGGTTTGTATGGGATCTTAATTGTTTTCACTTGAAATCTCAAACTGTGAGATGATAATATTGTGGAAATACCAATGTATTGGATGGTTATATTGCAAAAGAAAAAAACCTCTACCTTATATGGATTTGTGTGTTTTTTACGTGCCTGGGTCCATATATAAGTGTAGGTTTGTGTATGTTTATGAACCACCTGATGAAGATTGAATCCCCTAGAGCAATAAGAGGTCAACTTTTAAGAATTTGTTTCTTAACCTACCATTTGATATACTTTCAATAGCCAATATTTCCTTCACTAATGACTATCACTTGCCTTTACTTGAAACAGTAATAACAACAAACTTCCGAGTTCCGACCAACACATTGACCACTTCAAGATTTTGTTTCTTAACCCCACCCATGAGCCATAAAGATAACTCATTTTGTGTTGGCACTAAAATACTTACTAAGTTTAGATCAACCAAATGTTTTTATCTTATATGCAAATAAGAACAACAATACAAAGAATTTGAGTAGAAAAATACAATGACAGAGTTTTTTCATGCGGCCTTTTGTTAATTCGAAATGGGTTGGAAAAAAATGTGTAGTCTGCAAAAGTTTACTGAAAGTCCACCATTTCTGCAAAATTAGATTTTTATTTCTTTTTAACGTTTTCTTTGCAGTTAACTGGTGAAACAGTAGGAGAAGTGAAAGCAGTGGCTAATATACACCAGAGGAAAGCAGAAATAGCTAAGCAATCTGATGCTTTTATTGCTTTACTATGTTTTTAATCTCTTCATATTCTTTCACAAAAATTCTATGTACAAATTCATCATCATCACATCTGTATATTTGTTGTAAATACACCATATCCTTGTCAAAATTCCATCTTTTCGTTTACGCTTTTTTTTAGAATACCCCTTTCCCACTTAAACTTAATACGTAATTCTTTTATTTTTCTTGTTAGGTGTGACGCCACAGCACTGCGCAGCCACCCCCTCCATGCCCGACCTAAGTGCTGAAGTAATCGTCTTTCGGATACTAACAATGGTCCCGGCAAAGGACGTGGGCCGATCTAAGACTGTATGCAAGGAATGGTGTGCTTTGCTGTCCACACAATACTTTGAAAGGGTACACTCCTCTCAATCATTGGTAGCGGCTAACCAGAAAACGCTCATGATTCGCAACCTCACTTGTGGTGTTCATACAATCAACTTTCAGACCGGTGAATATGGCCCAGAGACACACATTACATGCCCATTCCACGATGATATTACATACATCTCCATTCTTTCACACTTGGATGGGTTGTTATGTACTTGGGCACAAGATATATTTAAACCACACACCGAACAGTTAAATAGCCAAATCAGCCTAACTGGCCAACATTACTTGATTTAGGCAATTTAATTAGTTTTAAGTTTTAACTGTTTATCAACACCCTAATTCTTTTTTCCAGGTCTTGTTTCATTGATGTGACGGATGTATTTATATCATTAATGTTAGAATATATAATAGTTAGGCCCAAAGTTCAGCCTGCAGCTAGGTTTCTTGGTTCTCTGACTACATATACTTGTGTCATTGTCTTATACACATTATCTGAATAACATATTTATTTTACCTACACAACTAACAATACATGTTGACATGCTATATTATGTTTCAGGAGTTTTGATGATGGATTTCCTAACCTATTCATTAACAATGCACAAGATATCAGAAGCCAGCATGTTTCTTTTCTTGCGTCTTTCGGCTCGCCGGCTGTCATTTTTCAGCAGCTCTCTGTTATATTTGCACTTACAAGGCTCTTTGTTGCTTCATTCACTTTGGCATTACCTTTCTTTTCAACTGGATCCTTTGAAAGAATGGAACAAGAAGGAGATGTAGCTACTGCTTTCACCATGGCAAGAATATTGTCAAATATTCCAAATTTCCAATCACAAGGGGTGGTCCCACAAACTTGGTCATATATGACATACATGCTTTGCAGGTTAGTTTCTTTATTTGAAATATCACCATACCTTACCTTATGGTTGAGTGGTAGCCCTTGACCTTCCAAATGGGTGGTCTTGGGTTAGAGTCTCACTTGAGACAAATTGTTCTAGGTTGAGCCAGGAGGTTTTTCAGTTGTGGGTTTCCTCACAGGGGTGGGGCCAGGTCACCACGCTTTGTTATTCGGGCGGAAGGGTGATCCGTTTGAATGGTGAACCCAGGTGACCGGGTATTTGCCGTTCAAAAAAAAAATGACGTTTGAAGTTTCTAAATGAAAAAATTACCTATTTAAAAAAATAACCTATTAAAAATAGTGTTTTTGGAAATTGAGAGGGTAAATACTGCCCAAGGAACTTTTTGCTTGAAATATGGAAAATAGATTTGCCGTGGCTGTTCGAGACGCGCTTTACATGTTTGTTACAACACGCTTGCACGATAAAATAGATTTGCTGTGGTTGTTCAAGACGCGCTTTACATGTTTGTTACAACAGGCTTGCACGATATGACACTCAATTTGTGGCTTCTGAGAGGAAAAAACTGGATCAATGTATTCTCGCGTCTTCCTACACCGCTCTCTTTATGGTGCCGCATTACGCATTACATGACCATCGGAAACTGGTTTGTGATGACTAACTTAGGAAAGCTTTATGAAATCAGTACACCTATGGAGCGCCTTGAATGTTTCCACAGCGTCACTTGGTTTCGCAATCATGTAGGCGCAGTGTTCCTTGAGACCGTTGTGTCTAGGGCTGTAAACGAACCGAACGAACACGAACATGACCTTGTTCGTGTTCGTTCGTTAAGGAAAAAAATGTGTTCACGAACGGTTCATGAACATTTACCGAACGAGATTTTATGTTCGTGTTCGTTCATTAAGGAAATGAGCATGTTCGCGAGCGGTTCACGAACACAAACGAACACAAATAAATTTGGCGAACGCGACGAAGTATAAAGATAGATGGCCCAGAGAGTAGCACTCGAACTTAAATCCCTCATCGTGGAACGGAGGTCGATCGTATTCGACTTAAAAAAAAAGATGTAAATAATGAGAAATGAAAGGGAAATGATGCATAAACAAGGTTAAAGTGGGTTTCCTAGTTTAATTGTTAGGGTAATAAAATAAATAAAAGTTTAATAATATAAAAAGTACAAATAAAATATATGAAAGTACAAAGATCTTGAATTAAAACACAAACATACGAACATAAAGGAACGCATATCAACGAATGTTCATGAACACGTTCACGAACACCTTACCGAACGTTCATGAACACAATCGAACGAACGATACCTTTGTTCATGTTCGTTCATTTAACTAATCGAACGAAATTTCTTGTTCATGTTCGTTTGTTTATTAAACGAACGAACATAGACGAACTTCCCGCCGAACGGTTCATGAACTGTTCGCTGAACGTTCGGTTCGTTTACAGCCCTAGTTGTGTCACCATCTATACGACGTCGTTTCCTTCCCATGTCTACTACATGTTTTTGGCAACTACTATAGCCGCCATTGCGCTTTAATTTTATGAATATGTTCCTCTTTTAAAGTAGATTTTGGGTCTATGTGGTTCTGTTCTCTTTATTACGCCTAGAAGCGTTTGTTTTAACAGGCTCGGCTCTGTAACAGCCAGTTGGCTGGCTAACAGAATGCCTTTTTCTTTTTTCTAAAAAATCTTCCTTTTGTCATTTTAAAAATTTTATGCACATTTTCTTTCCTTTTGCAGCAAACAGGACAGAGCCAGCAAAGAAGTTGAAAGCTATGACCCCCTGCCTAAGGCTATGTACGATATGTCCGGTTACACCCCTATCTCCTCTTTTACAGGCCCGCATGTGGAGTTTGAGTATGATGAGCAGACGCGTCTCCGACGACAAAGCATGATTGCTATTATGTGGATTATTCGCACACGAGAGACGCCTAACATTTGGGAAATGAGCCCGGGGGAGATATCATTGTTGTGGAAACCGACCTATGATTTTTATGTGTATATTAAAATATATAGTAAAATAGTAAACCGTCTACTTGCTATCCTTATGTAACTTCATTGTTGAATTTTATGGTGAAATATTATTATGAGGAGAGCCAATTAGAGCAGTTAAAAAAAAAAATAGTAACTTTTTTTGGTGCAATACATAGCTTACCCAGGCCTTAGTTTAATACTTAAATAAGATAACCAACCTGTTAATATTATTCATAAACTAAATTTATATACTCTTAAAAGGAAATGTCGGTGCAACCCTCTTTTGACAATAATACCCCTCAACAGACAAAAGTACAAAACACCTTCTTCTTATCTCTTTTAAATGTCTTGCCTGGCACTTACCTTTTTCCATTTCTTTCAATCCTTTATCCCAGATCTTTCCACTCCTCTCGACGTGTGAAGCTTTGTAGGCCTTCTTCTTCCGAGGTTCGTCACCGGCGTCTGACTACAGGCTAATAAGGAGGGTGAATTCGATTAAGCGGCTGTGATGACTGAGTTCACGAGCGTTGCTTGGCGTGGCAGAATCGGAGGACGGCAAGTGCCACGTTCTCCACTTGCAACCTCCATTGCAGCCAAGGCGGTCCAATATGCAGATCTGAGCCAAATTGTTTAACCTCTGTAAAAACCCTAGCCGCCGCTGTGATTCTTAGAACTTATGGAACTTGGATCGCTCGCGTTGAGATCTCGGCTAAGCTTTGTCCCCACCGTCTGCTTTGGCGAAGGTAAAACCTCCGAACCCACCATTATAAGATGTGATCGTATGAACAAGAACAAAGAGGAATGAACGTAGCGTCGTTTGGTGATAGAAACCCTAAAAGTGAAACGAAATTGGGGGTTGAATCTGGGTGAATTCGGAGATTGAGATAAAGAAATTAGTGTGTTAAAAACCCTAGAAGAATTAGGGTTAGTGGGAACGTGGATGTGAAGAAATTGAAACGTAGATTGGGAATTTATTTATTTATTTTTATTTCAGTTTCGGGTTTCACACTTGAAGTTGGACACTATTATTTGATTCGTTTCCCACCGTCTCAAATCTGAATATTAGATATTTTATGGGATGATAGGATATTTGTTGAAAGTTGGTAATGAGTCGGGTCGGGTATCACCAATTTCAAATCCTGACTTATAATTATGATTTGTATAATTGTATCCAACTTATTTATTATTGTTGGGTGTTTGTCAAGTATTTTACATGTCTTTTTTATCTTTAGATTTTTATCAAATGATCTAGAATGTAATCATGGACGTGAAGAATGAAATGAAATTTTCGTTTTTGTTGCTTGATTTTATTTTTTTAATATTTTATTTTAGCTATTCCACGCATTTTACTGGGGAAAATATAAACAGAACTTTGCTAAATTTGAAAGAAAAAAATAAAAAGTCATCAATGGAAACGAACAACGAATAACTCGAACAACGGATTGGCAATTCGTTGCTTTCGTCCGGACAGCCAACTCCACTAATTAAAAAAGATAATTACTGTGTCACATTACACAATAATTAAGAATTAAAGAAAGTATTTCCTTCACAGTTGAATTAAATAGATGCAATTTGAACTCGCCCATTTTGCTATTTTAGTTCTAAGGTAATTACATCTTTATTCTTTGAACCATGTTTTCAGGGGTATTGGACTGTTGCGTAAGCCATCAAGTGGATCAAATAAATATGCACTCCTATGTTACAGAGCACAGAGGTATGAATGTTATTGGTTTGACTGGTCTTTCACCAGTAATGGTAATGCCCCCTTTTAGTATTTTACTTCTAAATTCATTAGTTTTTTTTTGTTCCTTGAACCTATTTTCAGGGCTATTGAATTGTTGCGTAAATTACTAACTGCACCGAATAACTATTGAGTTGAAAAATGAAATTGATGGGAAAGAGTGACTCATGTCTACAGGGGTTGATGATTTACATACGTGTGGATCACTATAGTCAAAAGATTCGGCCTATTTGCTATCCGTTTATGGACCACCTTGCAAACACCAAAGAATGAGTGATATATACTTTGTTTTGTTAGTCGACATGTGTAGAATGATTATTGTTTCTTTTTATTTTAGGGGCTATGATGAACTGTTCAGTGTTGGCATGTGTTTGTCTATGCTTTTACATCACAATCGGACTATGCAGCCATGATGGTTTATCCTCTTCATTTTGAAGATGAGATATTCCGTGTCTTAGCGGGGCAGCCGACATGCTGTGGTGTTTAAGTGCTTGCATCACAGTCGGACTATGCAGCCATGGCAGTTTATCCTCTTCATCTTGAAGATGAGGTATTCCGTATCTTGGCGGGGCATAGGCTTCACATATCTGAGCCTCATTGTTCCTTTGTTTTGTATGCTAACGGTCCTTTGTTGACATTGTCCTTTAAATTTTTCCCTAATTGAATAGTTTTCGCTTTATGCTTAGCTTGAATGCCTCTTCGTGTGATTTACTTTACTTTGACAAAGTGATTGGGCAATATACTCATGCTATGATGCTAGGAGATGGTCGCCTGATATCACATGGCAACCAGTAGGTTTGTAATCTGTTTTGGGTTTGTTTTCTTCTAGGTGAAATGCTCAAAAGGAACCACAAAACTCCACCAAATGTAAGTTAATTAATTATGTTTCAGATTCGTAGGATTCGTAGATGTAAACTGTTCATACCAATCTATCACTGACTTGGTTATTAGTTGCTAAATCACACCAACATAATTTGAAATTAGTAGTCGAATAGTTGTTTTTATTTCTTTGTTTTTTATTTTTTTGGGCTTTTCAAACTAACTTTAGTTTGTATTATTGTGTATTGAATCAGCTTGCAAAGCTAGGATGGGATCGCAGGTGTCACTTCAAGGTATTTTTTGGTTTATTTCTTTCAAAGGTAAATTCACACGTCACGCGTGGCGCGTCATACATCAATGTCATCATCGTCACACGTGTGACGTGATGTCGCCGCCGCAACGCCCGGCGCGGGCAAAAACCTAGTTTTAAAGAAAAACAAGTGTAGAATATGGTATATGTGCACTCCTAATCTTCCTTTCATAGTTTTTCCTTTGGCCTTTTGAGTACAATGTTTAAAAAATTTCATTGGATATAGATAAGCAACCCTTAACAGTTAACACTGTTTGTTTACTTCAAATCCAACCAGTTTTCTCACACTTGCAAGTTGCAATTCACTACATCCGGTAGCAACTGATGTTTTTCCAACCTTCAGATTTGAAAATGCAGCTTATAGCCACAAGTATACTAACATCTTTCTTTGCGTTTTCTACCATATTTTTTAACCTTTTATTTCATTGCTTACATTTGGTAATTACCGGAGGTCAAACATCATGCTTAAAGGCCAACATTTATAATACATATCATAAATGAATATGATATAAGTCGTGACACCCGCTGCAACGCGCGGGCTTTCCCACTAGTAATAAATTAAAACATAATGGTTTTAACTTTAAACAGTGAAAGCATATTTTAAATGAATTAAGTTAATTAATAAGAAAACCTTTAACTTAATTGAGTGCCATTTTCCTATTAAGAAACGTGTTTCATGACATGTAATTTTCTATTTTTTCACCAATGTTATTATAAGTTAGGGGTTTGTTTTCTAATCAGAATTATTTGCGACCAATAAGACAGTAACTCTTGTGAATGAATGGAACTAAGTGATAACTGCTAAATTATTTAAATTGTTTGAAAGGGTTGTTTGTTGGGATTTCCTTGAATAGATTGTTTGGACGAATATGAAATATGAGAGTCGTGACATTATTTTCAAATTGAAACAATTCGAAACTTCACTCTAAAATTTCAATTGGAAAAACGTAGAATTTCAATTCTACAAGAACAAGTATGTCAGTGTGATGAATTCCCGAACTAGTTTTTTTTTTTGACCAAAGAGAGGGATACAAATTTAGGGTTGGAGGGTCTTTCACCGCCCAATGATGGTTATCCAATTTAATTTTCAAATTGCAACAAAAGGGGGGCATTGCCCCCTTAGAACCCTCATTACTTAGGGGTTTTGCCCCTAAGAGCCAGGGAGATTCCCGAATACTTACAATCATGATAAACTCAAACAAAGCGTGCAATAAGCACTCTCCTGACTCATTTGAGGTATATTATGACACACTTTGATCAAACAAGTCAATCCAAATTTCAATAATACGGAATAATCGATTTGAAAGAGTTTTGAAATAGTCAACAACTTACGTATTATAACTTTATCACTAATAATATTAAAAAAAAGTAGACTAAAATAGTAAAAGACATACAAACTCATTAGGAATTTAAAGATCACTCATATTTCGTCTTTAGTATACGGGATTGCCCTCGAGTAATTAAACATAACTAAGGTTTTATGTTTTTTGTCTGAGGAAACATGATCTAATCGAGGTCGCATGTTGTAATGTTAGTTTAAACTCCAATGTCTTTAAGTTCCCTAACAATCGAGGCGGTTAGCCTTGATGGTTCCAAGTTCCAACACAAGAAATTCGAGTCATGAAAATGATATGCCATTGAGGCTTTGGCCTAGTGGTAGAGGGAAAACCCATTAGGTGTTTAAATAGGAGGAGATTATGGATTCAATACCCAAAGAGTGTAACATTTAGGTGTTAAAAAAAAGCTCTTGCGGATATAACTCAACCAACGTAACATGTCAACTTACAACTCATGTTATTGCCTTGGGATTGTATGGCTTAAGCTGAATAAAGGGTCTCTGTAAATAAACCTTTTTGGACCATATTTAATCTATCATTGATTGACTTAATATTAATTCGCAATTTTGGTTCATGTGTGGCACTATTAAATAAATATTATTTGTTTTTTTTAAGCTTCAGTTTCACCCATTATATTATAAAAAATATACGTTTTTAACATTTATTTTTCATTAAGTTTTATTTTCGTTTAATAACTTACGTTTAAAAAAGTCAGAATATGCCGACATGTTGAATAAATTAATTGTCAACATTTAAACAAAAATTTTGTTCGGAGTTGTATTCAAATATAACATTTTTTTTTAGTATCGTAAGCTACTACATCAACACGAACCAAACACATGCCAACAGTGGTACCTCTCTCATTATTCGGTTTTATGTTTTCGGTTGAAGTAAAACACATCAATACCGTAGCAAACACCATAACAGACTCTATTGGACGAGTCATCACTCATCAAGTCATCATATTCATGTCATTATATGTCATGGGCCAACGTGAGTTCATATTAAAGTATTAAACTGACAATATTTACATTGGGCTTCAATGATTCTATATTGGGCTTCAATGATTCATAATGTTGAGCCCAATTTCTCCGAGTCGAATAGTTTTGGTGGGAACCGTGAACCATTTTCCTGCCATTTATCCATCTTCACAATATTCACACTAACCAATCGCCAATCACAATGGAAGTTGTTATATCAGAGAAGAAAGTTTCGTCAGCACTGACGTCATCTAACGGCGTTTCAACCCTATGGAAGTTGATTTGTAGATTACGTTCGTACTTCGTTGATTGTTATTGCTACAGTTAATGATATGTAGGTTATATCGTTTTAGGAGCTAGTTTTGTGAATTATTTTGTATTTGATGGTTATAGGTTATGTTTTATAACTAGAAAATTGTCGCTTCAAATCTAACTCATTTTGACCCGTCTTATATCCTCCTCTATTAATAACATACCTTTGTTAGTTACACTTACGGTGGTATGCATAAAGGGGAGCAACAACCAACAAAAACGATATGAAACCTAGTAGTGATCAAAGTATATAGAATGTGAAGTCTTAAGAGATAATAAAGAAAAAATATTACAACTTATTTTTAGATTGAATTTATGTTGGGGAAGCAACAGCAAACTAGAAATGGTAACAAAATGTTGGCCTAATAATGTTGAAACTGAGACCGAGTAATAGTTTTTGATGATACTAGAAACATAAATCTTGGAGTTTACCTGCAACATTAATGTCGGGGTCAACGATTAATTACTCCATGAAATCTGAATTTCAGAGGACTTTGAATCATATACGATATCAAATTTCTTCCTATATCCATCTTCATCCCAACTGTAACACCCCAAAAACTCGTCTTTCAATATTTATGTCTATTTTCATAAGTTTCTAGTATGAGAACTAAAAGTAGTAACAATTAACTTATTCATGTTAGAATGTTAGTAGTAATTTGGTGAGTACTTAAGGGGCCAAACTAATCTACAACTAAACATAAGGGGGCTAAATGTGAGAACTGAGAAAGTAATTAAAACAAAAAAAAAATGTGCAGATGTATGTATGTGTGTGTGTGCGTGATTTAGAGAGAGAGAAAGGGAGATGGACATCTCCAAGAATTCAAGCCCAAATTCAGCAAATTGAAGAGGCAAATGATAGCAAATTCCATGCATGAACTCTAAATTATATTCATCTTAACTTTAAAATCATAAGGTAAGTCACAATTTCTCATTTGGTGAAGTTGTAAAATGATGAACATGAATGTGTCAAATTCTAGTATGGGGTTAAAGATAGGATATGAATTAAGATAGAAATTTTGATTAAAATCACCATGAGAATGATAATTGATGTTTAATTTGTGTTTGTATTGATGATATGTGGAAGTTGTCATGTAAGATGAAGTGGGTTTTGTGATATGATCATACAAAATGGGGGTTTGGGCTATGATTGTGATGTTAGTTAATTGACATGAAAATGGAAATTATGATTTGTGTTTAAGTCTATTATGATATTGGTGTAATTAGGAAATCCATGAATGTGAAAAATGGTGTAAAATAGTGTACACGATAATAGCACTAAGTGTCAAATTATGATGCACACCAAGTGTTCGACAAATTATAGTTATAATGAAAAGGGAATTCATGAGAACTAAGAATGAGTGCGTTGTGTAGGTGTCAAAGAAGAAGGCTCGAGTAACAAGAAGGCACAAGGTGTTCAAGATCGAGGTACATTACTTGTACAATTCGAATTTATTAGTAGTAATGCTTGTTTTATAATTGTAGTATTGGTCATGCTATTGACACGTTACGGACGGGTCAAACAAACAAGGATGTTATGTTTAAGAATGGTCATGCTATTGACCCATTATGAACGGGTCATATAAAACAAGAATGGATTGTTTAAGGATGGACATGCTATTGACCCGTTACGAACGGGTCATACAAAATAAGAATGTATTGTTTAAAAATGGTCATGTAATTGACTCGTTACGAACGGGTCATACAAAATAAGAATGTATTGTTTAAAAATGGTCATGTAATTGACTCGTTATGAATGGCTATACAAAATAAGAATGTATTGTTTAAGAATGGTTATGTAATTGAACCGTTACGAACGGGTCATACAAAATAAGAATATATTGTTTAAGAATGGTCGTATAATTGAACCGTTATGAACTCGAACGAATTAGAAGGATATGGTTAAGGACGGTTATGTAAGAGAACCGTTATGAACGGGTCAAATTGACTAGTATTTTAGGTGTGGAAATGATTATGTATTTGACCCGTTGCGAACGGGTCAAATAAGTGAAAGTTGTAATCAAACTAAGGAAGAATGTTGAAAGAGTATAGTATGCGAATAAGATAAAAGATTGTTTATCATGTTTGTTGAAAGTTAGCATAATATAATTACATGTAATTGATTTTAAATCTTGTTGTTATGTTTTAGGTAAAGCTCAACTTTAGGTGTATCGCGACGATTGGAATGAACACACTAGCACTTCTCGTCCTCGACACGCTTCCAATCTAAATGTAACAAACGGGTCAAACTTTTGTTGTTATGTGAATTAAAGTGTAGTCGTTAAACATTAACCAAAGACATATGTTCTATATCTTTTGTAAATGTTGGATGGTATGTAACTAGCCAAAAACGGTTAACTTTA
The DNA here is from genome assembly GCA_030545235.1 of Helianthus tuberosus. Classification (NCBI taxonomy): domain Eukaryota; kingdom Viridiplantae; phylum Streptophyta; class Magnoliopsida; order Asterales; family Asteraceae; genus Helianthus; species Helianthus tuberosus. Next base: position 8,303,715 of record CM060396.1, on the reverse strand, counting down.
TAAGTTTAACCAAGTTTTCTTTAGAAATGTGTAAAGTTCAAATTTGGTCGTATATTTTCGTTTCTTAAACTACCGGTTTGACCGCTTAAATTCAGTCGTATATATAACTCATTTGTAACATCAGCCTCACCCAAGTTTATACTTAATTTTAAGAATATTGGGTTTTCATTAAATAAAAAAAAATCAACATTTGGGAATTGACTTGTCCAAGAAACAATTAAGCTTAAAGAAATTATGGATGGCTGGTAGGTGTCGGATGTTTGTTCGGTATCACGAGCCCCTTTTATCACCGACTAGTCGATTTCATTTGTGTTTTTTTATCAATAATATTGTAACAATACTGTTTTTGTATGATAGTCAATACACTAAAGTTGAAAAAAAATATATATCAAAGTAGAAAAAAAATTGTTTGGGGAGAACCAACCCAATTTTGGCCCGTATAAAAATGCTGTTCCAACTCTAAACTTATTTTGACCTGTCTTGTATCCTCCTTTACAAATAACATACCCTTGTTGCTTACCAGGCCCGGCTTAGTGGGCTGGGCAGCCCGGGCAGACGCCAAGGCCCAAAAGGTTTATAGGGCCCGACAAAAAATTAGGGTCAAGATTTTTAAATGAGCACTGTTATCTTAAATGTTTTATTAATGACTCTAGCAACAAAAAATGAAGCTAGTTCAATGGTTAAAATACTCAAATTTGAAAACCAAGGTCATGAGTTCTAAACCCTTCCTTTACATTTTTATTTCCTAAATCTCATGCATTTTTTATTTCCTAAACTGTTTTGAACTATCAATTCATTTAATTAATTGACTCTTCGATTTTGTTAACAAGATGATTATATGATTAATTGGTTAATGTTTTCGGTTATAATCTTGAGGTCATGAGTTCAAACCTCATGATTAGTATGCCGTATTGTGGTTTTTTGATATATATTTGATGAGTTTATATTATACCAAAAAAAAATTCGCTCGGGGCCCAAATTTTTTTTATCATTCTCGGAGACGGCCCTGTTGCTTACACATACGATAGTAGCACAAAAGGGGAGCAACAACTAACAAAAACGATATATGAAACCTGGTGGTATAGGCTGTGAAGTTTTATGGGATAATAAAGAACAATTTATTACAACTTTTTTGATAGACTGCAATAATGTTGCTAAAGCAAACGCAAACTGAAAATGGTAACAAAATGTGGGCCCAATAATGTTGAAACTCAGATCTACTAATAGTTGTTGATGACCCTTGAAACCAAATCTTGGAAGACATACCAGCAACACTAATGCCCAGGTCAACTATTAATGTTTCCATACAATCTGAATTTCAGAGGACTGTGAATCATATAGGATCTCAAATGTCTTTTCATCTTTATATTCTTCATCCCAACACTCTGAGTAATCGATTGGGTTTTCGTTTGAATCAACTATTTTATTTTTACTACGAACAAGTTCCACATTAAGACCACCGTCATTAGTCTGAAATGAAATATTTTTAGTGTACGTAGGATTCAACCATGGGATGTGCCGCAATGAATTAAAGGGTACATAACCCACCTTTTCATAGTCCCATGGTTCCCGATCTTCATCCGACTCTTCAGAGTAATCATATGTGGACACCTGCTTAATATCTATGTAATGACTAAACCGATACTCATCATCATCAGCAGCAGCACGTAAGAATAATAAAAGTCCACTAAAGTCAGTGTACCAGTTGCTTGGAAGTTGCAATGTAACTAATCTCGTAAAAATACGTGGCGATGGTTCAACCGCGGGAAGTAAGACACTCATAAAGCGATCTTTAGCTGCATTTCCCTGCCACGTTTTCATTCCAATTATGATGAACACTATTATTATATTGTAAATTAAAAAATGATTGTACTTCAAAAACAAGATAAAAGTTATACCTCAAGCATAGAATGTAGTACCCTCTCACCACCAATCAACTTATCGCAACCCCAAAGTGAGACATTCCACAACCATTTATAGTCTGATAAATCTCTTACAATTTCAAGTGAGTCACAACCATCTGCTTTGAGAATAGCTATGCTTGATGGGAGGTCTGGCAATTCTACAAGGTTCAAGCAGTTTGACAGATCGAGAAACTTGAGACCTGGGAGTCGTCCAACTGACGGTGGGATTATTTCTATACCAGTCCAACTCAAATCAAGGGTTGCCAAGCTATCCATGTTCGATTGGATATCCGGAAACTGTTGAAGTTGATAACAAGTAGAGAGATTAAGAGTCTCCAATTTTTTCATGTGTATGATGGGTGGAAACCTTTTAAGTGCTATACAGCCTTCCATGTTCACGTAAACAAGCCTTCTGTGATATCCAATTGATGGATGAATCTCTTCTAAACTCTCACAACCATCTAAATTTAGTCTTTCAAGACATGGAAGGCCTTCAAAATCTGGTGTCTTGATTAGGTTCTTTGAAACAGAGAGATAAAGAATTTTCAAATTTGGTAGACGCTGTTTCAAGAAAAGTAGGAAAAGTCAAATAATAAATAATTAAGTATACAACAATTTCCTTTCACATTGGCATACTTCTTGCTGGACCATTGATCGATCATTAGGCAGGAGCTCTTGATTTATACCCAAATTTTACCATCTTAATATCTTATAATAACAACATGCATAGTAAATTCCAAACATTATATTTCAGAATATCGTCGATAATTTTCATCATTTATCGTCGATAATTTTCATCAATCTTTGCCCAAAAGTCTACCTTCAGAATATTATATTTCAGACACTTTGTTAGTTTATTTATTTATGGCAATATCATCAAATGTTTCTTTAAAGCATTCAATCTAAATTAAGCTAATCGACCTCTAATTTGTAGAGAAAGTATGATATGTATTTTTCTTAATGAAATATTTAATTACACCTCTACTTATAGAGATGTCAAATACCTATGTTCATTTTGTAATTCATTTCACAGTTTTATTGCAATGATTTGTGAAACAACAATATTTATCTACCTTATACCCATGCCAGAGTTCTTTTTGTTTGCTCCATTCCAACTCTAGACAACCAAGCCCTGTTGGCTGAAAATTTGATGGGAATGAAGATGACGGATACATAGAATCCACCGAAGTTTCTTCATGTTTGCAACCACATCAGATAGACCCGGATCTTCATAAACATAATAGGGAGCTACTACTTCAGTTTCCTGTGTTAATTAATCAAGGTAACCAAATTGTGTCAGTAACGTTATACACAAGTGTCATTTGATGCCGATATATATGAAATATTATATTGCAAAGTTAATTTAACCATTGGCACTGCATCTGCCCCCATATCACAGAGGTATTTAAGATCTTCCATCTTCCAAATTCTGCTATGCTTTTCAGGATGATTAGGGTGTGCCCCTCTAACAACGTAGTGAGCCATTTCTTGTACCAAGTCATGCATATCAAATTTTCCATTTGCAACATTTATGAGAGACTTTTGAACCAACACCTTCACCCCTATACGAGGGTGTAAATTACAAGCATCAAGCACCATCATTTCCTCATCCATCTTTTCTCTCCTCCAAAAACAAGCAATATCTAAGAATAATTTTTGATGGTCGGGTTCAAGTCCATCATAACTTATTTTGAGTCTTTCGGTGACTTTAACATTTGGGATGCATTTTAACTTGGCCAATGCACTCTTCCACTCATCCTTGTTTTTGTCATATAGAAAAGAACCTAGAATTTCAAGTGCTAATGGGAGCCCACTAGCATAAGAAACTACATCTTTTGAAAGCATCTCGTAATCTTCTATAGGTTTATCTTTCCGATATGCATGTTTGTTGAAGAGCTCCATAGCCTCGTCTTGTGATAACAGACTCACTTCATATATCTTGTCTGCATGGCGAGTTAGCAAATGCTCATCCCTGGTTGTAATTATTATCCTGCTCCCCTCACCAAACCAAGCATGCGATCCGGCTAGAGCCTCTAGTTGCTTAAGGTCATCAACATCGTCAAGAACAACTAATACGCGTTTATTACGTAACCTTCTTTCTATAATGCTTCTTCCTTGTATCTCACTCCCTACCTTCACATCTGCTTTCAAAACAAGTGAGAGAAATTTTTCTTGCAGCTTTGTCAAACCATGCTTGCTTGATTCTTCACGAATATTTTCAAGAAGGCAATGAGCTTCAAATCGGTGAGAGATTTCCGCATATGCAGCAGATGCAAGAGTAGTCTTACCACCACCCCCAACTCCCCATATTCCAATAATGCGTACACCACCTGACTCCATTTTCAACTTTGATTTCAGATCTTGTAAGCGTGTCTCTATTCCAATGAGGTTTTTATTGATGTTTGTACTTAGTGTTGGCAGCCAATTAGAAATTGCATCAACAATTTCTTTTATGCATTTTGCTTCATGACTGCGCGATGGATAAATAGAAATTATTAGAATTTAGAATACGCTCCCACTCACTTAATTAGGTGAGGGTCACATCGCTAATTCAGAAAATACTAGTAACCACTACTACCAGCTTCAGTCTTTTAATATTTCTATGTATAAAAAACAGCTCCCAATCATATGCAATTTTTTATATTTTTAAAAAGGAATAATGGATTTTAATAATCACAACTATTATCTGTTGGCCGGCAACAGTCCCAACTTTAAAAATTCCCACTGGCGGTCTCATCTTTTCACATATTGGCCTTCAATGAACCCTGACTAACAGTACCCTAACGCCGTTAGTCTCCGGTCACCGGAAAAACGTTTTGGTCGGAAAAAGGTTCCTAAAGGTCCGATCTATGGTTACAAACAAGTTTGGGATGAAAACTTTGAGTTTTCCGGCTAAAAAGTTGAGTTTTCCGGCCAAAAATAAGCTTTCTGGCAAAAAGGAGTTTTTCCGGCACCTTAATAAGTAGGGCTTTTTACTAGAAAAGGTTTTTAAAGGTGCGTAATAAAGTTACAAAGAGGTTTGAGACGAAAAGGTTGAGTATTCCCGTCAAAATGGAGTTTCCAGACCAAAAACGCTTTTCCGGCGACCAGAGACTAACGGTGTTAGCGTTCTGTTAGTCAGGGTCCATTAAAGACCAATATGTGAAAAGATGGGACCTCCAATGGGAATTTTTGAAGTTGGAACCGTTGCCGGCCAATTGGCAATAGTTAAGATTATTAAAATCCATTATTCCTTTAAAAAACTTGGCTCTCTAAATCAAACACTTCCTTTTGAGTCTTATAAACTATTAATGCGTTAAATCTGCTTACAAATGTTAAAAACTAACTTATTACGATAGTAACTATTTTTTGGTAAATTTGGCTACTCCCAATTTATTTGACCCGTTTTATTGTTATTTATCAAATTTTGCCCTTTGCAACGGTGAAAACAAAACTTAAATCAACTCATTGTTATTTATTAAATAGAATAAATTACTGTTTTGACCCCTATGGTTTAGCCAGTTTAACCATTTTAGACCAAAAAAAATCTTTTAACATATCAGACCCCGAGATTGCATTTTATAACGGTTTTGGCCACTGATGCTAACTTTGTTACTTTTTTGTTGTTAAGTGTAAGGGTAATTATGTCATTATATACCTTATGGGTTGTTTTTTATAATTACAAAGTTCTTTTAATATTTAAGAGGTTATTAATGCAATTACTCAAGTTTTTTTTGTTATTTCGTTATTTTATAATTATTATTTAACGAAATATGTTTTAAATATACAAATAAATATGTATTTTCAAATATGTTTTTAATTGTAATTAACGAGTTGACGTAACCTGCGCGTTGCGGCGGATTGTTGATTATAAATGACTCTTTTATAAGTATATGAGATGTGAAAATCTTAAGCTTTTATAAAACATTCTTTTCGTTTTGACTAACATCCAGCATACAACATCACAATAAAGCATTTTTTTAACAAAGTGTTTTGCCTAACCAAAACTATGATGTCACTTTTTCAAAGCAAACCAAATTAAACCCTTCTTAGTTAAACTAACACAAAAATCCATTTTTTGTTAAGCATTTTGCTTAACCAAAACTATGACGTCTGTTCGGTTTGATAAAAAACATTTTAAAAGCTATATTTCAAAAGCTATTAAAAAATTAGTTAAACTTAAGGTGTACAATTTTTTTGGAAATATGTCACAGAATAGTAACTAAGTTTCAAAAGTGTTTTAATTAGGTCACTCGTATCGGTTTTGTCCCAATTAGATAACTTAACATTCAAATCGAGTTATGTCTTTTTTTCTATATGTCAAGAAAAAAATGAAGAATAAGATGTTGGGGTTGGATTATTTTAATATATGAAATTATATTTATTAAAAATAAAAACAATTTAATTACATTAAAAATTAAAAAAAAAGAAGTTACAATTCACGCCATCACTCAAAGTTAGCATCAAATAAAAGGGAAAACCAAACAAAAAACCACATCACCATGCTTACTTTTGAAATGGATGAAAAAACCCTTAATTTTAATGAAAAATGAATGTTGAGTGACCTGATTGGAACACTTTTGAAACTTGAGTGACCTAATTTGAACACTTTTAAAACTTGGTTACTATTATACAAAGTTACCCTTTTTTTTTTATGAAATATCAATCTTATTACCAAAATTCAAATACAGTTATAAAATTAAACTAACAATGAAGAACATCTCCAAAACATTGTAGCTTAGACTAAGCGGTATGGGGGCCGGCTTAGGCCCGGCGAGGCCCGGCGCCGGTCCCCCACACCGCCCCCTCTTCCCGTCCCGGCGTATCCGGCTCCCCATAGACGAAGTCGACGGGCCCATTTCAAACATATAAAGCCGTTGTAACGGCTAGAATTATTAAAAAAAAAAACCTTTTCACTTTAAATATATACCCATTCTTCTTCCATTTTTTATACCATTTCCTCAATATTTCACTCATTCTTCTCTCATTCTCATCCATTTTTATAAAAAAAAAACCACTCCCATTTTTATACCAATCTTTTATAAAAAAAAATATCTTTTCATCCACAATTGCATCTAATTCTTGGTGATCCTTGTCTTCTTCGGACGAAGAGGAGATGTTTTTTGCAAACGCTGTGGTAAAGGTGGCGCAGATTCTTTTGGAGGAGGAAGAGGACGATGGCTCGTCTGAAAACGTTATTACCGGACAAATACGGATTAACAGAGACCGCCAAGGTTTGTCATTAATAAATTTTATATATTTATATATTTCCTCGTCTTTATATATTTTTTTACGACGGGAGCGAACGAGAAATTGGTGAACGATTATTTTTCGGATGCACCCCTTTACAATGCCGATATTTTCAAACGAAGGTTCCGAATGAGTCGCCGGTTATTCACACGGATTGCTGATGATTTGGCGGGGCTAGACCCGTTTTTCACGCAACGACCCGATGCTCGGAATTATGAAGGGTTCACCACGTTACAAAAGTGTACTGCGGCCATTCGCCAACTGGCGTACGGGACAGTGGCCGACGCTTTGGACGAGTACTTACAGATGTCGGCAAGAACTTCACGGGAATGTTTGTATCGGTTTTGCCATAATGTGGTGAAACTGTATAGCAAACAATATTTGCGGAAACCAAACGCGTATGATGTTCAACAGTTGTACCAAGCTCATGAAGCAAGGCACGGGTTTCCGGGAATTGTAACATCCCTATTTTTACCATAGGTTTGGTTAAATTTATTAACCACTAGTAAAATAGTAACTAGTTTATTTTTAATATAAATATTCAACCCAAATAGTTTTTAAACCCTATTTTATATAGTTGGTTGAAATATTATATTAATTGGCCTGTATATGGGTGACCTTTCTAAATAAAATAAAAATATATAAAAACTTATATTATTAGATGGGTAGATTACGGGTAAGTTAACTGTAAGAAATATGAAGTACCTAGACGGGCCTAGTGACCGTATACTAATTAAACTATAAAAAGACATTATATTTGAACCTACTCTATTTTTAATGAAACTGAGACCTAAATGTAGACAAAAATATACTCGTTCTAAAGACATAATTATTATTTTATAAAAACATTATATTTTAGAAGTTATACACGCCAAATAAGTAAAGTAGGTAAATTAATTATAATATATATATAAAGTAATAAAATAAAAATAACTAAATTGAAAAAGTTATACATTTCGAAATTCTATGTCTGCCATTTTTTTCATATATAGTAAAATAATAAAACATTTGAAAAGACTAAGTAGACATGTGGCATACCAAATAATAGAAAATGGAAAGATAGTAAACAGGTGTCTTGTTGTAATGAAAAGTGTCATAAAAAAATATATGGAGTAACGTAGCCACAAAGCTACTATACACTATAAATAAGAGTAGTCACTTCACCAGTCTCATTTGCCTTTTTCTTTCTTGTCTATATAGTTTTTCTTTACACTATAATAATAACAAAGTTATACCCTGTTTTAAGTGTTTTAACTCCCGATCACCGCTATCCGGTCCGATTGATCTGAGCCCCATAACACATGTCAAGGCTCTGCCCGACTAAGTTGTTGAGGTTCTGTCTCGTGACATCGGGATAAGGTTGAATTAGGGGTACTATACTTAACACAATTACAAATATATATTTTTATTTCTACCAAACACACACTAGCTCTAATTCTGCTACGATACAGGGTATTAACTTAATCGCTATTACGATTCATTTTCCGACCGATCAATATATCCAATGGATGTTTAAGTGCCGCCCACACTAGGGTTATACTTTATCGTTCGTCATTAATTTGACGGATCATCGTTAATTCGATGGATGAAGTATTATACTTTGTCGTTCGTCATTAATTTGACGGATCATCGTTAATTCGATGGATGAAGTATTGCACTTTGTCGTTCATTGTGAGAATTTGATCTCGTGAGTTATCGTAATTATTGTATTAAGTTACCTACCTAGTTCGTATGCACTAGATTACAAGGCAAAATCAATAGGCTAAGCCCTGCCTGTATAAATCTGCAATATATCAAGGCTTATCTGTAGACTAAATTCTGTCCGTATGAATCTGCATGATTATCTGTGAGTCATTCTCTTTTTATCAAATTATTTTCAAAATCATGTTTATTTTCAAAGTTATAATTACGGGGATTAAGTCTTTGTAATCACCAAATTACAGCCGGTATGTGGGGTATTGTGCACAGTATTAAAGTTTTATCACTTTAGGTGGGCGAACCTAAATTTAGTGATATTCGTCATTCATTGGGGCAGCCAATGGTGATATGACCACAGTCACCGTAAAGATTCGAGTGACAAATACTGTGGGTAGTTGGTTTGATATTAGAAACATTGTAATCGCTCTTAATACTGTAAATTATAACAAATGTGTCATTTTAGTAAATAGAATGATTCACTCAGTATTTCCCGCTGACAAAACATTTTTAAAACGCGTTTCAGGTAATTACAGTAGATTGGAATAAGAGATGGATACGGCACTGAAAGGCATCAAGAAGTGGCTTATTTTATTAATTAAATCAAATTAAGAAATATTGTTTTATATAATCAAATTTATTTTTATTTAAGCTACCATTGTAAAACATGGGTTTATCCCATCTATTTAATAAATAAAAATCCGGTGTTTCTAAACTCTGATATTTTTCCTAACTCACGGTTCTGATGAAATTTCCGCTGCAACGTTTTAAAAAAAAATTAAATCACCGGTACCACGGGCTGTTCGCGACTTCCGATTCCGTCCAGGGTGGGTTGGGGGTCGTGACAGAAGGTGGTATCAGAGCCACTGCTTTAAGCCAATAGGTGTTGTATTAAAATACCTAAACAAAGAGTTAGGAACTTGATAAGAAAAGATGCCTTAGTATAAGCTTTGAGATAAGCTATTTACTTTTTGTAAATAAAGTATGATGGGTTTTGATATACCATAAGAATGCTAATTAGAATATTGTAAGATATGATAAATAAGAAAGAATTAATAGTAATTATTGCTTATTGATATTACTTGGGCTAGAATAAGATATGTTATGGGAAATACAATTTTCTTTGGTTCTGGATAAAAGCCCTAATAAAAGAGTCACTTTTGAAAAGATACTATTTATGGGAAATAGAAAATTTTCTCCGGCAAGATTGGGTATGGTGTAGCAGACTCTCCAGTTTGTCCGGATATAATGAGATTATCGCTCCGGCGCGAATCGGATAAGACGGGGTATATAATATGTCAAACAAATGACAAAATTTCCCTAAATAGTATCTTGACCAAATATTTGACTGGTTTTTGAAAATATGAATCTGTTAAATGCATTGACTTTATGAAGGGTATGTGAAATATATGATTATATAGATAATTATATCTATAAAGAATTCCAAAAGTCAAATAGGAATAAAGCACAAGTATCTGTGTCTAGATTTCTTTATCAGGAATCTCTTTTCCGATATCAAACATTATTTCGTTTGATCATCTGTCTCGTAGTTCGTGTGATAAAATAAACAATGGAAATCCTTTAAGTTAAAACACCATCAAAAAGAATTTCTAACGCGTTATCATAAAATATTAACGCAAGTAAGAAGCATGTAAAGTTGTGATAATGTACAAGAAAATACATGAAAATTTAATTATAAGTCCACAGAAGATGAAGTATATCACACACAATTTCCAAGGCAAGACCTTTGGAAAATATAATTGGGCTCGATGACACCAATGCTAATTTCTTCAGTAGAAGAACTATTACAAGAAGCACTTTGCCACACAATCCTACAAGCGACAAGAATATCACTGAGATACGCTAGAACAAGATTTCACAAAAACATCGGTGCACAGTCTAATCAAAGTCATAATTATTATCACTACAAAAGGAGTCATATACCTATGCAAATTCCCTAGTTCATTTTATTTGACATTCCCTGGTAATGTCATTTAATAACGGTTATCACTCGAAATTCCAGATAAAAGTTCTTATATTTCTTTTGTTGAAAATTTTGACTTCTGCATATAATAAGTTGACTTTCGTGTTTTTACTTTCCCTAAAGGTCATCATACCATGAGGATTTCTTTCATGGTGACAAATATTGATCTATTTCATTTCTTGATAAATCCATACGTTACACATGCACTATTTGTTGCACATATGGTTAATTTGATTTATGAAACCAACTGGAGGACTTCATTCTAATTTGTTGTTTTATCCAAACTCAAATATCATTTCGCTATACTCGATTTTTTTGAGAAACTCAATTTTCTTTGGCATACATGATTTTGCTGTAACCATGTCCGAACTTTCTTATTAATACATGAACTCGTTGTGATTAAACCAAGTTCAATTGCTTGAACTTGTTCGCATTACATATTCATTTCAAATTCCCATATGATGGATTAAAGCTATCATATTCAACATAATCCCAACAAACACTTCAATTCTCTAGAACTATAAAATGCTTATTTGGTCTTCGACTTCACTAAATCATTTCTTTGATCACGGTCACCTTGTACTAACTTTTTCATAAATTTAAAACTTGCACTAATCTCATTTATAGATATATCATATACGGATATTTATAAAAGTTATCTTAACACAAATCATGTATTAAGATAATGATACACAAATTCTTGTTATATTTTAATGTATCTCTTAAATGATTTTTACAACATCAATCTAGCCTTTCTTGATAAATTATTATTTTAACATCTTCAATCGAAAAATATTATATAAAATTTATTTTATATATGAAAACTTACATAAGGGATTACTTAATAGTATTACTATATTATTATTAGTCAACATAAGGAGGATAAGTAGGTGACTTATAATAAGAAGTACAGAATTTATTGTACATGTGCTTATATTTAACCAAAATAGAAATTTCACAAACTAGGCACTTAGCTCGGTTGGCTAAGCGCGCGAAAGGGTGTGGCCTAGACCCGGGTTCGATCCTGGGGACGGCTGGTTTCACCATTTTTATTAGAAATTTTTCCATTTAAGTGTATGTTTAGTTATGTAATACTAATATCAGTTTTATTATTAGTAAGAAAATATTAATAATAATAGTGTTAGTATTATTTTAAAATACTAGGGTTATTGTCAAGGGCAAATATTGGGTAACCTAGCCTTAGTTAGGCATGTACTGGCCACCTATGCTTAAACAAGGCAGCACTAACCAATATCCAACCATGATAATGACTAGTTAATATATATAAATTAAGTCATCATATTTATTTAGTAAATTTTAATTACATATAAAAATATTTTACTTTGTACTGAAAGGAGAAGATATATTTTCATAAAACAATACAAGAATTAGCGGGACGAATAAAATTATCTAAATAACTGTCTAAGTATTCATAGACAAGACATTTTTCATCTTGTTTAATATTCCACAACTATTAAATACTTATATAAAAAAAAATTTTATTTTTGAGTCGTAATGTTTAAATAATATTCTTAAGAATATGATACCACGTCATTTTAGGTTATAGTTATTATAATATATTGTAATAATACCTAAGGTAGTAAATTACAACCTTAATATTTAAAGCACATAGCTTTAATATTCTTGGGTGATATGCAGTCCTAGTAGATAGATAATAAAGTCTTAAATACTTAATAGGCTTTAAGTACTTACATTACCACTAGTAATGCTATAAACAAATAATATATATTACATTTGTTTTACAAATATAATATAATGGTTGGTCATGCCAAAACAACTTGTTCTTATCTCTAGGACGTAGTATGAAAAATATGGTCACTAATAATGTACTATCACATTGTTTCACAATTAAAACAACTTTGAACTCTAAACAATAATACACTAATTCTATTATCTTTTGGTGTATCTTTACAATTCACTCATCTCAACACTTTGACTTTCTCATATCATAAATATTTGACAAATCAATTTTTTCATACTTTTATTTCATTTGGAACCTGTCAATTATAAGTCTTCCTCAGTTACCAATTAAAGTAAGCTTCTTTTTAAAAATATATATATATATATATATAAAATTTAATAAATTTTCACATTCATTTTAAAATATCTATTGATCATATATCTTTTGGCTTGAACCTAGTCACTTTGGAAATTTATATCATTTTATCTTATTCGTTTGTCATCAATTTCTTGAAACTAGTTCATTTGAACCGATAAATCCTACCTATTATACAACTCATATTCACAAAATTAGATATTTTGAGTCTGTGTCATTTATCTTAATATTGTTATATTTACTAAGAGATGACATAAGTCTAAAAGAAATATCGTAACTCAAATCTCGAGGACGAGATTTAAAACAAGGTGGGGAGAATGTAACATCCCTATTTTTACCATAGGTTTGGTTAAATTTATTAACCACTAGTAAAATAGTAACTAGTTTATTTTTAATATAAATATTCAACCCAAATAGTTTTTAAACCCTATTTTATATAGTTGGTTGAAATATTATATTAATTGGCCTGTATATGGGTGACCTTTCTAAATAAAATAAAAATATATAAAAACTTATATTATTAGATGGGTAGATTACGGGTAAGTTAACTGTAAGAAATATGAAGTACCTAGACGGGCCTAGTGACCGTATACTAATTAAACTATAAAAAGACATTATATTTGAACCTACTCTATTTTTAATGAAACTGAGACCTAAATGTAGACAAAAATATACTCGTTCTAAAGACATAATTATTATTTTATAAAAACATTATATTTTAGAAGTTATACACGCCAAATAAGTAAAGTAGGTAAATTAATTATAATATATATATAAAGTAATAAAATAAAAATAACTAAATTGAAAAAGTTATACATTTCGAAATTCTATGTCTGCCATTTTTTTCATATATAGTAAAATAATAAAACATTTGAAAAGACTAAGTAGACATGTGGCATACCAAATAATAGAAAATGGAAAGATAGTAAACAGGTGTCTTGTTGTAATGAAAAGTGTCATAAAAAAATATATGGAGTAACGTAGCCACAAAGCTACTATACACTATAAATAAGAGTAGTCACTTCACCAGTCTCATTTGCCTTTTTCTTTCTTGTCTATATAGTTTTTCTTTACACTATAATAATAACAAAGTTATACCCTGTTTTAAGTGTTTTAACTCCCGATCACCGCTATCCGGTCCGATTGATCTGAGCCCCATAACACATGTCAAGGCTCTGCCCGACTAAGTTGTTGAGGTTATGTCTCGTGACATCGGGATAAGGTTGAATTAGGGGTACTATACTTAACACAATTACAAATATATATTTTTATTTCTACCAAACACACACTAGCTCTAATTCTGCTACGATACAGGGTATTAACTTAATCGCTATTACGATTCATTTTCCGACCGATCAATATATCCAATGGATGTTTAAGTGCCGCCCACACTAGGGTTATACTTTATCGTTCGTCATTAATTTGACGGATCATCGTTAATTCGATGGATGAAGTATTATACTTTGTCGTTCGTCATTAATTTGACGGATCATCGTTAATTCGATGGATGAAGTATTGCACTTTGTCGTTCATTGTGAGAATTTGATCTCGTGAGTTATCGTAATTATTGTATTAAGTTACCTACCTAGTTCGTATGCACTAGATTACAAGGCAAAATCAATAGGCTAAGCCCTGCCTGTATAAATCTGCAATATATCAAGGCTTATCTGTAGACTAAATTCTGTCCGTATGAATCTGCATGATTATCTGTGAGTCATTCTCTTTTTATCAAATTATTTTCAAAATCATGTTTATTTTCAAAGTTATAATTACGGGGATTAAGTCTTTGTAATCACCAAATTACAGCCGGTATGTGGGGTATTGTGCACAGTATTAAAGTTTTATCACTTTAGGTGGGCGAACCTAAATTTAGTGATATTCGTCATTCATTGGGGCAGCCAATGGTGATATGACCACAGTCACCGTAAAGATTCGAGTGACAAATACTGTGGGTAGTTGGTTTGATATTAGAAACATTGTAATCGCTCTTAATACTGTAAATTATAACAAATGTGTCATTTTAGTAAATAGAATGATTCACTCAGTATTTCCCGCTGACAAAACATTTTTAAAACGCGTTTCAGGTAATTACAGTAGATTGGAATAAGAGATGGATACGGCACTGAAAGGCATCAAGAAGTGGCTTATTTTATTAATTAAATCAAATTAAGAAATATTGTTTTATATAATCAAATTTATTTTTATTTAAGCTACCATTGTAAAACATGGGTTTATCCCATCTATTTAATAAATAAAAATCCGGTGTTTCTAAACTCTGATATTTTTCCTAACTCACGGTTCTGATGAAATTTCCGCTGCAACGTTTTAAAAAAAAATTAAATCACCGGTACCACGGGCTGTTCGCGACTTCCGATTCCGTCCAGGGTGGGTTGGGGGTCGTGACAGAAGGTGGTATCAGAGCCACTGCTTTAAGCCAATAGGTGTTGTATTAAAATACCTAAACAAAGAGTTAGGAACTTGATAAGAAAAGATGCCTTAGTATAAGCTTTGAGATAAGCTATTTACTTTTTGTAAATAAAGTATGATGGGTTTTGATATACCATAAGAATGCTAATTAGAATATTGTAAGATATGATAAATAAGAAAGAATTAATAGTAATTATTGCTTATTGATATTACTTGGGCTAGAATAAGATATGTTATGGGAAATACAATTTTCTTTGGTTCTGGATAAAAGCCCTAATAAAAGAGTCACTTTTGAAAAGATACTATTTATGGGAAATAGAAAATTTTCTCCGGCAAGATTGGGTATGGTGTAGCAGACTCTCCAGTTTGTCCGGATATAATGAGATTATCGCTCCGGCGCGAATCGGATAAGACGGGGTATATAATATGTCAAACAAATGACAAAATTTCCCTAAATAGTATCTTGACCAAATATTTGACTGGTTTTTGAAAATATGAATCTGTTAAATGCATTGACTTTATGAAGGGTATGTGAAATATATGATTATATAGATAATTATATCTATAAAGAATTCCAAAAGTCAAATAGGAATAAAGCACAAGTATCTGTGTCTAGATTTCTTTATCAGGAATCTCTTTTCCGATATCAAACATTATTTCGTTTGATCATCTGTCTCGTAGTTCGTGTGATAAAATAAACAATGGAAATCCTTTAAGTTAAAACACCATCAAAAAGAATTTCTAACGCGTTATCATAAAATATTAACGCAAGTAAGAAGCATGTAAAGTTGTGATAATGTACAAGAAAATACATGAAAATTTAATTATAAGTCCACAGAAGATGAAGTATATCACACACAATTTCCAAGGCAAGACCTTTGGAAAATATAATTGGGCTCGATGACACCAATGCTAATTTCTTCAGTAGAAGAACTATTACAAGAAGCACTTTGCCACACAATCCTACAAGCGACAAGAATATCACTGAGATACGCTAGAACAAGATTTCACAAAAACATCGGTGCACAGTCTAATCAAAGTCATAATTATTATCACTACAAAAGGAGTCATATACCTATGCAAATTCCCTAGTTCATTTTATTTGACATTCCCTGGTAATGTCATTTAATAACGGTTATCACTCGAAATTCCAGATAAAAGTTCTTATATTTCTTTTGTTGAAAATTTTGACTTCTGCATATAATAAGTTGACTTTCGTGTTTTTACTTTCCCTAAAGGTCATCATACCATGAGGATTTCTTTCATGGTGACAAATATTGATCTATTTCATTTCTTGATAAATCCATACGTTACACATGCACTATTTGTTGCACATATGGTTAATTTGATTTATGAAACCAACTGGAGGACTTCATTCTAATTTGTTGTTTTATCCAAACTCAAATATCATTTCGCTATACTCGATTTTTTTGAGAAACTCAATTTTCTTTGGCATACATGATTTTGCTGTAACCATGTCCGAACTTTCTTATTAATACATGAACTCGTTGTGATTAAACCAAGTTCAATTGCTTGAACTTGTTCGCATTACATATTCATTTCAAATTCCCATATGATGGATTAAAGCTATCATATTCAACATAATCCCAACAAACACTTCAATTCTCTAGAACTATAAAATGCTTATTTGGTCTTCGACTTCACTAAATCATTTCTTTGATCACGGTCACCTTGTACTAACTTTTTCATAAATTTAAAACTTGCACTAATCTCATTTATAGATATATCATATACGGATATTTATAAAAGTTATCTTAACACAAATCATGTATTAAGATAATGATACACAAATTCTTGTTATATTTTAATGTATCCCTTAAATGATTTTTACAACATCAATCTAGCCTTTCTTGATAAATTATTATTTTAACATCTTCAATCGAAAAATATTATATAAAATTTATTTTATATATGAAAACTTACATAAGGGATTACTTAATAGTATTACTATATTATT
The DNA here is from genome assembly GCA_030545235.1 of Helianthus tuberosus. NCBI lineage: Eukaryota > Viridiplantae > Streptophyta > Magnoliopsida > Asterales > Asteraceae > Helianthus > Helianthus tuberosus. Next base: position 8,286,421 of record CM060396.1, on the reverse strand, counting down.
ATTAGTCAACATAAGGAGGATAAGTAGGTGACTTATAATAAGAAGTACAGAATTTATTGTACATGTGCTTATATTTAACCAAAATAGAAATTTCACAAACTAGGCACTTAGCTCGGTTGGCTAAGCGCGCGAAAGGGTGTGGCCTAGACCCGGGTTCGATCCTGGGGACGGCTGGTTTCACCATTTTTATTAGAAATTTTTCCATTTAAGTGTATGTTTAGTTATGTAATACTAATATCAGTTTTATTATTAGTAAGAAAATATTAATAATAATAGTGTTAGTATTATTTTAAAATACTAGGGTTATTGTCAAGGGCAAATATTGGGTAACCTAGCCTTAGTTAGGCATGTACTGGCCACCTATGCTTAAACAAGGCAGCACTAACCAATATCCAACCATGATAATGACTAGTTAATATATATAAATTAAGTCATCATATTTATTTAGTAAATTTTAATTACATATAAAAATATTTTACTTTGTACTGAAAGGAGAAGATATATTTTCATAAAACAATACAAGAATTAGCGGGACGAATAAAATTATCTAAATAACTGTCTAAGTATTCATAGACAAGACATTTTTCATCTTGTTTAATATTCCACAACTATTAAATACTTATATAAAAAAAAATTTTATTTTTGAGTCGTAATGTTTAAATAATATTCTTAAGAATATGATACCACGTCATTTTAGGTTATAGTTATTATAATATATTGTAATAATACCTAAGGTAGTAAATTACAACCTTAATATTTAAAGCACATAGCTTTAATATTCTTGGGTGATATGCAGTCCTAGTAGATAGATAATAAAGTCTTAAATACTTAATAGGCTTTAAGTACTTACATTACCACTAGTAATGCTATAAACAAATAATATATATTACATTTGTTTTACAAATATAATATAATGGTTGGTCATGCCAAAACAACTTGTTCTTATCTCTAGGACGTAGTATGAAAAATATGGTCACTAATAATGTACTATCACATTGTTTCACAATTAAAACAACTTTGAACTCTAAACAATAATACACTAATTCTATTATCTTTTGGTGTATCTTTACAATTCACTCATCTCAACACTTTGACTTTCTTATATCATAAATATTTGACAAATCAATTTTTTCATACTTTTATTTCATTTGGAACCTGTCAATTATAAGTCTTCCTCAGTTACCAATTAAAGTAAGCTTCTTTTTAAAAATATATATATATATATATATATATATAAAATTTAATAAATTTTCACATTCATTTTAAAATATCTATTGATCATATATCTTTTGGCTTGAACCTAGTCACTTTGGAAATTTATATCATTTTATCTTATTCGTTTGTCATCAATTTCTTGAAACTAGTTCATTTGAACCGATAAATCCTACCTATTATACAACTCATATTCACAAAATTAGATATTTTGATTCTGTGTCATTTATCTTAATATTGTTATATTTACTAAGAGATGACATAAGTCTAAAAGAAATATCGTAACACAAATCTCGAGGACGAGATTTAAAACAAGGTGGGGAGAATGTAACATCCCTATTTTTACCATAGGTTTGGTTAAATTTATTAACCACTAGTAAAATAGTAACTAGTTTATTTTTAATATAAATATTCAACCCAAATAGTTTTTAAACCCTATTTTATATAGTTGGTTGAAATATTATATTAATTGGCCTGTATATGGGTGACCTTTCTAAATAAAATAAAAATATATAAAAACTTATATTATTAGATGGGTAGATTACGGGTAAGTTAACTGTAAGAAATATGAAGTACCTAGACGGGCCTAGTGACCGTATACTAATTAAACTATAAAAAGACATTATATTTGAACCTACTCTATTTTTAATGAAACTGAGACCTAAATGTAGACAAAAATATACTCGTTCTAAAGACATAATTATTATTTTATAAAAACATTATATTTTAGAAGTTATACACGCCAAATAAGTAAAGTAGGTAAATTAATTATAATATATATATAAAGTAATAAAATAAAAATAACTAAATTGAAAAAGTTATACATTTCGAAATTCTATGTCTGCCATTTTTTTCATATATAGTAAAATAATAAAACATTTGAAAAGACTAAGTAGACATGTGGCATACCAAATAATAGAAAATGGAAAGATAGTAAACAGGTGTCTTGTTGTAATGAAAAGTGTCATAAAAAAATATATGGAGTAACGTAGCCACAAAGCTACTATACACTATAAATAAGAGTAGTCACTTCACCAGTCTCATTTGCCTTTTTCTTTCTTGTCTATATAGTTTTTCTTTACACTATAATAATAACAAAGTTATACCCTGTTTTAAGTGTTTTAACTCCCGATCACCGCTATCCGGTCCGATTGATCTGAGCCCCATAACACATGTCAAGGCTCTGCCCGACTAAGTTGTTGAGGTTCTGTCTCGTGACATCGGGATAAGGTTGAATTAGGGGTACTATACTTAACACAATTACAAATATATATTTTTATTTCTACCAAACACACACTAGCTCTAATTCTGCTACGATACAGGGTATTAACTTAATCGCTATTACGATTCATTTTCCGACCGATCAATATATCCAATGGATGTTTAAGTGCCGCCCACACTAGGGTTATACTTTATCGTTCGTCATTAATTTGACGGATCATCGTTAATTCGATGGATGAAGTATTATACTTTGTCGTTCGTCATTAATTTGACGGATCATCGTTAATTCGATGGATGAAGTATTGCACTTTGTCGTTCATTGTGAGAATTTGATCTCGTGAGTTATCGTAATTATTGTATTAAGTTACCTACCTAGTTCGTATGCACTAGATTACAAGGCAAAATCAATAGGCTAAGCCCTGCCTGTATAAATCTGCAATATATCAAGGCTTATCTGTAGACTAAATTCTGTCCGTATGAATCTGCATGATTATCTGTGAGTCATTCTCTTTTTATCAAATTATTTTCAAAATCATGTTTATTTTCAAAGTTATAATTACGGGGATTAAGTCTTTGTAATCACCAAATTACAGCCGGTATGTGGGGTATTGTGCACAGTATTACAGTTTTATCACTTTAGGTGGGCGAACCTAAATTTAGTGATATTCGTCATTCATTGGGGCAGCCAATGGTGATATGACCACAGTCACCGTAAAGATTCGAGTGACAAATACTGTGGGTAGTTGGTTTGATATTAGAAACATTGTAATCGCTCTTAATACTGTAAATTATAACAAATGTGTCATTTTAGTAAATAGAATGATTCACTCAGTATTTCCCGCTGACAAAACATTTTTAAAACGCGTTTCAGGTAATTACAGTAGATTGGAATAAGAGATGGATACGGCACTGAAAGGCATCAAGAAGTGGCTTATTTTATTAATTAAATCAAATTAAGAAATATTGTTTTATATAATCAAATTTATTTTTATTTAAGCTACCATTGTAAAACATGGGTTTATCCCATCTATTTAATAAATAAAAATCCGGTGTTTCTAAACTCTGATATTTTTCCTAACTCACGGTTCTGATGAAATTTCCGCTGCAACGTTTTAAAAAAAAAATAAATCACCGGTACCACGGGCTGTTCGCGACTTCCGATTCCGTCCAGGGTGGGTTGGGGGTCGTGACAGAAATGCTTGGTAGCATTGATTGTATGCATTGGGAGTGGCATAACTGCCCGACTGCGTGGCGAGGCCAATACACGCGAGGTGATCACGGCCATCCAACCTTAATACTTGAGGCCGTGGCGTCACAAGATTTGTGGATCTGGCATTCTTTCTTTGGGCTCCCTGGTTCACTCAACGACCTCAATGTGCTATACCAATCGGCGATCTTTAGCGATGTCGTTAATGGAACCGGTCCGGACACCCGTTTTACAGTTTCAGGGGTTGAGTATAGACGCGGATATTATCTTGCTGACGGAATATATCCATCTTGGTCTACAATTGTCAAGACTATTTCATTTCCCGAGGACGAAAAAAGGAAAAAATTCTCCAAGCGTCAAGAAGCTGCAAGAAAGGAAATCGAACGTTGTTTTGGTGTTTTACAAAAAAAAAATGGGCCATCATTCAACAACCAGCACGTGCTTTCACACCGAAGAGGTTGCGCCTTTGTATGTACGCTTGCATTTTGCTCCATAACATGATTATTGAAGACGAAAGTCGGGCGATTTGTGAGTATGATGAGAATGCATCTTACGGGAATACTGTCCCGGTAGATCCGATGCAACATGATTTAAATTCGTTCGCGCTAACCAACGACTACACGCATGCAAACCTTCAACACGATTTGGTAGAACATATATGGAACAACGTAAACGTCGGGGACGGTGACGGAGACAAATACGAAGACGAGTAGTGTAATTTTTTTAAATTTTTAAATGTTGTCTTTTTTTATAAATTTTAGGTAATGTATTTTTTTAAAGTTATGTAGTTTTTATTTATGTTATGTAATGGATTTTATTATCTTCTTTTATGTCTTGTTTATATTTAAATTTTTAATTGTTTTTATAAAGTTAAACAATAAAAATTAAACATTAAACAATAAAAGTTAAACAAATAAATAAATTAAACAATAAAAAAATATATGTGGTAGCCCCATCCTCCACCCCCCTCTAAAGTCAAGGAGGCCCATCCTCCATAGGATGGTGATGTGGCGCCTATGTGGCGGCCCATCCTCATGGGGATGGAGCTCTCCGTACCCTTTAGTCTTATGCATACACGTTTCTTAAAAGTTCTATAACTTCTTAGACTAGAGGGTATGGAGAGCCTCATCCCCAAGGGGATGGGCCGCCACGTAGGCTCGGCTTGGAGAGGATGGACATAGGGGGTGGGGGATGAACCCCTTTATATATATATACGTATGTATGTATAGATGTGTGTGTGTTAGGAGAGAGGAGAGAGGGGCGTCGAGTTCGGCTGGTGGGAGCCGAAGTTGCCGGGCTTGGGGCGGCGACGAGCATGGGGGTGGGGAGTTTGGGGCGGCGGCGGGAGGACGGGCCTAAGACGAGCCTCCATACCGCTTAGTCTTATATGCCAGTTGTTCTATAACTTCTTATATGCATTAATTTGACATGACATATAAAAAAAATAATAATAATGTATAAATTTCAAATTCCAACTCTGTAAGTGATAAAAAGCAACTTTGCCATAGCTATATTTTTTATGTATAACTTAGAAAATAAATATATCACTTATTAAAATAAAAAAAAAAAAGCATCTTGAGAAATGTAGTTTAACCGTTAAAATTTATTAATCTCATTTGTTTATCATAAAAATTTTACACGTTATATCCTTTAGGTCAAACTTAGTTAGATTTTTTGGTTAAATCTGATCATGTGTCTTGCATATAAGGGCATTATTGTCATTTACCTCCCTAGGAACTATTAAGTAAATAACTTGTTCTTCAAGGGACTAATTATGTACCAAATAGAAAATAAAATATAAATATTAAAAAACCTTAAATCTCTGAGGGTATACGGAGTGGGAGGCAAACCCACTCGGCAAACCGCCTTTGCCACGTGGTAATACCGCCGCCGGTGGATTTGCCGATCGGTGAAGGTTGCGGATGCGGGGAAGGGTTGACGTTCGGGGAGATGATCAGAGGAGAGAGAGGGAGGGTATGAGAGAGAGAGGGTAGTGTGGGGTGGGGTCCATGTCATCTCTCAACCAATCACACATTTTTCCTTTTTAAAAAAAAAAAGTTTACCACTTCACCAAGTGTCTAACCATTGCCAACACTTTTCAGCAAAGTTTAAACAATTTTCATTGATTGACGTGACGCACTCTGATTGGTTGATTTTTTAGTTTGCCACTCTCAAGTGTTTAACCATTCCTTACACCCTGACTCTCCCCCCCTCTCTTCTCTCTCTCTCTAACACAAAATCCTCTTCTTTCTCTCTCTCTTCACCCATTACCACCTCCTTCCACCTCCACCTCCCACCACCAACACCCACCACCAACACCCACCACCGCCATGTCCCAGATCGAAGATTCAACGGAACAACGTGTGTTTCCGGCGAAAGAGAAAGGGGTTGTCGGCCTACTTCCGGCGAACTCCGATCGACGATAGCAATCCCAGATCGAAGATTCAACGGAACGTGGTTTTCTTTCGTTCGTTTGTTTGGTGACGTTCACATTAGTTTGTCCAAATCTTGTTGCTGATCAAAATTCAGTTGGGCGCTGAATTTAGAGATGTTTATAACTGAATTCACCTCTCGGATCTTGTTCCAGTTCCGTTATCAACCATGAAGTGTTTATTCATATCTCCCACTGTGTAAACATGCTTCCCGGTTTGTCGTGGTTGTCTGTAGTGGTGCGGTGGTTAACGGTGGCTTGGAATAAAAAATATGGTGAAGGATAGTTGCAGGTGTTCTTTTGATTTTGTGTTTGAGTTGATAACATAGAGAGAGAGAGAGAGTGAAGAGAGGAGGGGCGACGACTGCAAATCAAACAATTAGGGTTTCATATGTTTTAATAGGAGGGGGTTTGTCACATAAGGCAAGATGTTCGATGAGATGTCTCAAAGGGTTTAAATTTATGGAAATTGTTTGTAAATTGTGATGATAAATTTAAATATGTTTTTATGGATTATTGAACTTGTTTAAAATTTTGATTAGTTACTGTCTGGAGTATCTTGTGATATTTTGGTGATTAGTGAATTTATTTACATTTTGCTAACTCGTGGATGTGGCGTTAGGGGCAGCGGTGGGGGTGGTTTTATGGGAGGTTGCAGGTCGGTGGCAGGTGGCGTGTTTGTGGTGTTAGAGGCGGCGTGGGGCGTTTGCAGGTGGCGCGGTTTTAGGGGCGGTTGCAAGTGAGTGGCAAGTGGTGGTGGTCGGCGGCAGGTGTGAGAGAGAGATAAGAGAGAAGGTGCTGAGTTTTGTTTTTTTAAATATCTTTTTATTTTTTACACAATAGTCTCTTGATATAAGTTGTGTTACACAATAATTCTTGGGGAGGTGAAAAGACAAGATTAACTAGGTTAGGCTCAAAGGGCATAACGTGCATGGTTTTGATACATTAAAGACAAAACTCGTCAACTTTTACGCTAAAGGACAGCGCCTACATTGTTGTATAACTTCTTATATGCATTAATTTGACATGACATATAAAAAAAATGTATAAATTTCAAATTCCAACTCTGTAAGTGATAAAAAGCAACTTTGTCATAGCTATAATTTTTTATGTATAGATTAGAAAATAAATATATCACCTATTAAAATAAAAAAAACATCTTGAGAAATGTAGTTTTAACCGTTCAAATTTATTAATCTCATTCATTTATCACCTGTTAAAATTTATGAAATGTAGTTTTAATATTTTTTTCAAAATCCAAGATGGTTTCGTAAAACCATCAAACATTAGACCACCCGTAGTGGGGCGGTTTTTGGGCATTATTTAAAAAAAAAACGCCCCCCCCCCCTCCATTACATAGGGCGTTTTGGGGGGTTATTTTTGAAAAAAAAAAAATTGTATTGGCGTGATTAAGAAAACGCCTAAAATGGATTGTAGAAGGGTTGACTGAGTTTGACTGGCCAATGAGAAACTAGTTTGCATTTTTTTTTTGTTTAATGATTGGAAGGGCATTATTTGGGCATTATTCCCACTACGCCACTTTTGCAATAACGCCCAATGCTGACTGGACTGCCACGTGTCGAATAATGCCCCATGGTGGGGGGCATTATTTGGCTAAACCACTACACATGGTCTTATCCAGGTATGGTTTTGTGAAACCATCAAACACAATCATAAAACCATTTTCTTTTATATCACTCTACACACATCATTGCATATGGCCCTAACTATCTGCACACCCAGTTTGCCTATCTGCACACATAGGGTTTACCTACGCTGCGTATAGACCTATACTCAGCGTATATAAACCATGGATTTCAGAGCCTTATCAGTAATCATTGCACAGAACACAAGGGATTATATACGCTGCGTAGGGACCTATACGAAGCGTATATAAAGCTCAATTTTTGTATTTTTTTTATGTATTCCTTTGTTTATTTATAAAAAAAAGGAAATTATTTATAAAAAAGCAATATTATTCGTAAATAATACAAATATAAATTATAAAAATTAAAAATAATACAACTATTATGAATTATAAAAATTAAAAAAGAAAATTATTTATAAAAAAACAATATTATTGGTAAATACATCCCCTATACGATACTTATACAATACACTATACGATACGATGCAACACGATACGATACTATATGTGTGATTTAGGTCCCGTATTGACCTCGTATAAGCCTATAAGTGTGATATCGTATCGAATAGATGTAGTATAGGTCACGTATTGACCTCGTATAAGCCTATAAGTGTGATATTGTATCGTATAACGTAGTATAGGTCCCGTATTGACCTATATGACGCTATACGATACGATATCACACTTATAGGCTTATACGAGGTCAATACGTGACCTATACGACGCTATACGATACGATATCACACTTATAGGCTTATACGAGGTCAATACGGGACCTAAACCACACCTATACGATACGATATCACACTTATAGGCTTATACGAGTTCAATACGGGACGTATACTACATTATACGATACGATATCACACTTATAGGCTTATACGAGGTCAATACGTGACCTATACTACATCTATACGATACGATATCACACTTATAGGCTTATACGAGGTCAATACAGGACCTAAACCACACCTATACGATACGATATCATACTTATAGGCTTATACGAGGTCAATACGTGACCTATACGACGCTATACGATACGATATCACACTTATAGGCTTATACGAAGTCAATACGTGACATATACTTCACCTATATGATATGATATCACCCTTATAGGCTTATACGAGGTCAATACGTGACTTATACGACGCTATACGATACGCTATCACACTTAGGGGCTGTTTGGTAGCCTCTTAATGACCATTCAGATGCTACCTCTTAATGGTTTAAAACCACTGAATGAATAAGAGGTAACCTCAAGTCTGAATGGTTAAGAGGTAACCTCTGAATGGTAAATCATCACATGTCACATTCTTCTACCTTTTCATTGGTAAAATTCTTAATGGTTCCATTAAGAGGTAGCCTCTTAATGACCATTCAGAGGCTACCAAACAACCCCTTATAGGCTTATACGAGGTCAATACGGGACCTAAACCACACCAATACGATACGATATCACACTTATAGGGTTATACGAGGTCATTACGGGATCTAAATCGCACCTATACGATACGATATCACACTTATAGGCTTATACGAGGTCAATAAGTGACCTATACTACGTTATACGATACGATATCACACTTAAAGGCTTATACGAGGTCAATACGTGACCTATACTACACCTACACGATACGATATGACACTTATAGGCTTATACGAGGTCAATACGGGATCTAAATCACATCTAAATCGGAGAACGGCCGGAGTAAGAACAACACCAGAACCGGAACCGGCGCCGGCGTCTTTCTCTCTCTCTTTCTGCAGCTTTCTCTCTCCTCGATCTCTCTCGTTCTCTCCCTATTTCTCTGTCGTTGCAGCCGTATGCCGCCACCACCATGGTGGCCAGCCGTTTAATCGCGTGAAAACATGGGGGTTTTGTGGTGGATTTAAGGTGAAGAAGGAGGGTGGTGGTGTGGTGTGAGTGTCTCGTCGGAGCAAGAACGGGCAGGCATAGTCGTCGGAGTCCAGCTCCGGTCGCCGGACAGGAGACGAGAGGGGAGAAGAAAGGGATGTCACCGCTCATGCGGGTTTTAGGTTTTGAAAGATGAGATCGGGAGATCTGGTTTTGAAGAAAGGAGAGAGAGAGAGAGAACAGACTTCTGGGTTTTGAAAAGTGATGGATAGACCTAGCAAACGGGTCGGGTCGGGTTAGGTCGGGTCATGGGTCAAAACGGGTCAATTATAAAAAAAGGTTGTTTTGATTCGGGTCGAAACGGTTCCGGGTCAGAACGGGTCGGGTCGGGTCATGGGTCAGAACAGGTTTTGGGTCGGGTCGGGTCAGGTTTTACTTTACTTTACTTTACTTTAATGTTGTTATCCAACAAGTTACGAGTCAAGTTGTGACCCTTTGAAATCTCTACTGAATGGAGTGACATCTAACATCAAGTATGTAATAAAAAATCAAATGAAAAAGGCTGGAAAATCTTAAATTCTTATGCAACTTAACAAAGAACCTTGTATTATTTAATAACAGAAGCAATACAATGGCGGTTATATAGTAAATTTATACTCTAAATCTGCAGACTCAAAGATACTGCTTGTATAGAAACAGATTCAGCACTACATTGGCAGTGAATATTTTTTTTTTAAAATGTGAACCTGGATGAAGTAAGTCACACACTTGTATACATCCAGTTTACTATCATTACTCTCACTTTGATGCAAGTCAGCAACCGTCAACGATGTAGCAGGCAGGCAATTCACGTTTGCTTTCGCATTAGCATCTTGCGCAACACTTTAAGTCCCTTGTGAGGATGAAGCGTTGTTAAGCGACGACGACGAATCCATGTATACGATCCTCCTTTTCTTGATCAGTAAATGTTTGGCCGAGGCTTCCATCTGCAGTTCACTGAAACCGAAACCGAATCACAATTAAACTTTTCAAGCCAAAACAATCAACATAAACAATTCTTATCAAAACAAGGTGAAGTTCTTCACCTTATCAGATTCCGAAACAGGCGGTTTCAACCCTTTTGAAACCATAGCAAGTAACCGTTTCAAATCCGATATCCAAATCCGGATTAGGATCAAATACAAAGGATCCTAATTGTAAGAAGTGTAAGAAGGATTTATAGAGTGACAAGTGTCCAATAACCTAAAAAAACCCACTACACAAAAAAACCCACTAAAAAAAAAAAAAAAAAACCTTAAACATCCACCACCACCAAAAACCCCCACCCCCACCCCACCCCCCCCCCCCCCCACATCACCCACCCAAAAAAAAAATAAAAAAAATTGGGGGTTTAGGTTTTTGGGTGGTGGTGGGGGTGGGTGTTTATTTATTTTTTTTATTTTTTTTTAGGTTTTTGGGGGTGGGGGGAGGGGGGGGGGGGGGGTTTAGGTTTTTTTAGGTTTTTGGGGGGTGGGGGGTTAGGTTTTTGGGGGGTGGAGGTGGGGGGGTTAGGTTTTTTGGGGGTTTTTTTTGGTGAGGTATAGTTTTTTTTTTTTTTTTGCGGGGGGGGGGGGGGGGGGGGTTAGGTTTTTGGGTGGGGGTGGGTGTTTAGGTTTTTGGTGGTGATGTAGTGGGTTTAGTTTTAGGTTATTGGACACTTGTCACTCTATAAATCCTTCTTACACTTCTTACCATTAGAAGCCTTTGTAGAATAACTTGACCCATCCAAATCCTCCTTTATGAACTTCTATAACCCTTTGAAACTTGTCTACAAGTCAAAACAGGTTCCAAAACAAAAGGACATATACACATAACATCCACCAGCCATAGAAATAGACAATCCCTTAAAATCACATAAATCTTGATCCATCAAGAAGTGGGTTGTTTAGGTCAGACCCTAATTCAAGAACCTTATAACCCAATTGAAAAGAAAAGAAATCCCCAACTCAACTAACCTGATGATTGACGGTGGTAGAACCGCTGAAAGTCGAGGGTGTTGATGATGACGCCGGCGTCGCTGACGTTCTTCACTAACCCTAGAGAGAACCCGTACCTTCAGAATCCTCAACCCGTATTGACCCGTCGAATACTTATTTGTTTTTGTAATTAACCCATTTTGACCCTTTGACTTAAATTACTTTACCCAAACCCACCTATAATATCTTATAAATAACCCAAAATGACCCATATCAAAGACTTTGGGTTAGAATTACCCCCCCCCCCCCTAGTGATGGAGAGAGTGAGAGCATTCACATCCTGGGAATCAAAATTTATGTGTGTGGTTTTTAAAATATAAAGGAGTTAATTACACATATGGGTCCTATGGTGGGTACTAACTTTTTTTTTTAACATGTTTAGGTTTTACGGTTTCAATTTTGTAACACCTTTGGGTACTAACACCAAAATTAGTTAATTAATGACTAAAATACCCTTGCATTTTTTTAAGTTTATCAGTGTAACACATTTGGGTACTAACAACTAATTTTATTGAAGTTTAAATCAATTTTACAAAATCTATTTATTTTTTTTATTTTCATCTTTTTATTATATCTCTTAATTAACATAAAATCTATTTATTTTTTTCATTTCCATATTTTTATTAAATTTCTTATTTAACATAAAATCTACTTGTTACACCAGTATTTTTTTTAAATAGATTTTTTAAATAAAATCTACTGGCTATATAATTTTATGTAAATTAAATTTCTTACTTGTTTTAAATAATGTAAACCTTACTCGTTTTCAATTTTGGATAGATATGATTGATAATAATAAATATCTTTCATGTAAAAAAAAAATTAAGCCATTTTTTAACTCGTTTTTAATTTTGGATAGATATGATTGATAATAATAAACATTGTCATTCGCGTATGTTTTTGCTCATGGATCAATTAGGCCGGAGCTTTACGCCGTTTAGTTTAAATTATACACAAATTTGTACTAGTTGTATAAAAATTTATGTAATATAAATGGTAAATTGAATGGTGTTTATATCGGTTAAAGACAAAACCCCCTTTGTCACAAGGAGATAGGTGTTAATTAAGCTCAAAACAAAAATTGTTTATTGTTGGTCATGGCTCATGGTTGGTCAACGAATAGTAAATGCACATGTTCTTAAGATCCGGTCAAAAAAAATTTATTGTAAACAATTTTATCTTGACAATCTGATCGTATACGGTGTACGTATAGTGTTTGCTTGGAAACCTTGTACGTATATTATTCATTTCACAATTCTAATTTCATTAGTCTAGGGTCTACTTATCCGAGTTACCCTAATAATTAATTGATTAAACTACGTGGATGTTCGACATAACTTGACAAAACTAATACTTCATTTTCCTATGTTAGACTATGGGGTATGGGGGGCTTGGGTTGGGGCTGTGAGTGGGGCATTTGTTGACATGTGGAATGGGAGATCCCCCACCACCAAAACCCACGCCCATGTGGTATGGTGGGGCTTGGGTTGGGGGCATGAATTTGGTTTGGCCATTGAGAGTCTGCCATGTCACTGACTAGCCCGCCCCACGCCCGGCTTCAAACCCACGACAAAGGGGCCACGCCCAAACCCATGCCCACCCGGGGTGGTGGCTTGGGCGTTTTCCCCCTACCCACGCCCAAACTCCCGCCCCATACCCCGCAGTCTTAGTTAATCAAGGGAACCAAATTGTGTCAGTATCCATAACCAAACGTCATCAGATTAACATATAATATAATTTTAACAAAGCTAGCTTTTACCATTAACGTTCCAGCCTCCATAGCACAACACTCTACAATATCATTTTTTTTTTCCAAATTCTACTATGTTTTTCTGGATGATTAGGGTGTGCCCCTCTTATAATGTAGTGGGCCATTTCTTTTGTCAAGTCATGCATATCAACTATTCCACTTGAAACTTTTATGAGAGACTTTTGTATCAACACCTGGGATACCCGGTACCGGTATCGAACCAGTACTGAATTTACCGAACCTGTTAGTGCATTTATGTCTATAGCCTTTGTCAATCCGAGCCGTAGCAAGAAACAGAAGAAAACGAGTGGGTATGATGCAATATTTAGGCAAAAAGGCAAGGTGGCAATATTGTAATTAATTAGAAATCTCATTAAAAGCCAAGGCCTATAAATATGGTGATTATGTTTAGTTTAGAGATTCTTGCCATTTTAGAGATTTGAAGAGCTCTAGTTCTAGAGAGAGAAACTAGAGAGAGAAAGTCTCTAAGTGATTCAAGTGATTGTACAATTTCAGATCTTATATAGAATCACAGTTTATATTACATCTTGTGTGTTTCGGTCTCGATCGTTCACGGATTCCGCACGTAGAACGTTCGTTTAGCAATCGTTTCGGAGTCAAACCGGTCCTAACAAGTGGTATCAGAGCTAGGAGCTCGATTGCGCTGACCAAATACATAAATTCGTACCAGAATTAAGCGATTTCAGATCCGATTTTCATCTAATTCTTCATATTCTACACATTTTTCAAGTTTTTAACGGTTTTTCGTCAAATTGAACGGTTTTTACTGGTCCGAATCGGATGATTTTCTAATATGTTGTGCGAAAATACTTGTTTTAAAACCCTACCAAGTTTCAAATCAAAACTCCAAGCTGTTTAGGAGTAATTCGATTATTTGTGTCCGATTTTGATTGAAACAGCAAGGTTTCGCTTCAAATATCTGTTGGTTTCGCTTGAAAAGTGTGGTTATTTGAAGCGAAATCCGTCATTTCGCTTGAGACATGTGATTTTGCTTGTGTTTACTTTGAAGGTCTCGCTTGAAATGTCCGCTTGAATTTGACTTTGAATTGTGTGAAACTTATCGTTTGTTCAGACATTATATGTGACAAGTCTTAATTGTTACCCAATCAAGTAAATCTATTTCTAAACAATCATGTGGATTAGTGTGAGAATTAATTGTTTTTGATTTGAACGATCAAGAAATTCATGTAATACGAGTAGTGTGTCAGTGTGCATGTGGGTTTGAAACCCAATAAATAGTAAAAGACAAATATTGAATTAGTTGTCAGCCATATCAACTGAATTCATTCATTGCATTTGTTTGTTCCAAGATAGTGGCTCAATTAAAATCGATTGTTTGACTTGCCCAATCATGTAGTTGTCAGTCAAGTGGAATTAGCGGTCAATTCAGATTTTAGTGTTATTAATGTTGACAGCTCATATTGTTTGAACATCAAGTTCAGATCACGTGTTATCTGAATTGAAATTGATTGTTGTTAAAAGAAAATATAGTTTTGTCGGTTCGCACGGTTCAATCATTTGTCGATTAAATAGATATTTGTCCATATCAGTTTGTTGGAAATTTGTCGAGATTATTTGAAAAATGGAAGTGGTATTTGATGAAAAAGAAAACCATGATCTTGAAAGTTTAAATCATTGGTATATGAGAACTGTGGATAGCAATTATAGAAATGTGAGTACGGACATTTGGATTAAAAGTTTTGAACATTTCATGTGTCAAAAGGATGAAACGTTGGATGAGTTGGAAATACGGTTTAAAATTTTAATGGACAATTTGAGAAACAAGAATATTAGAATATCAAATGATGAACAGATATCGAAATTGGCAAATGCATTACCTGCTAAATGGGATGAATTCTTGGTTGAGCTAAAAAGGAAAGATTTTTTTCAAGAACTTTATCCAAGACAGTTCTTTAATGAGGTTAATGCAGAGTTTCGTAAGGAATATAAGAAAAAGAAGGAATTTTTGACCGAAATGGAAAAGAATTTACAAAAATTGGAATTGGATGTAATTACTGAAATTGATAATAGAATTCGTGTGTGTCTTGCAACAAAGAGTATTCTGAAATATGATATTAAAAGGAAATGTTATATTGATGAAAGTATGAATCCTTTTGATTTCGTTAAACTCTTTTGTGCAGGAACATATAAGATGGAAACAAAGGATATTCCAAAGAACGAAGAATCTTTGAAGCTTGGATCTTCAAGTTCAGAATCAGTGTGTTCTAAATGTGATAACTTTAAGGCTGACAATGACAAACTTTTGAAGGATGCAGAAAGTTTGACATCGGAAATCGAGAAGTTGAGAGATGAGAAGCAAGCTGATGATAAGCAGATTCTTATTTTGAAAGAAAATTGTGAGAAGTTGAAAACTGAAAATGACAAACTGTTGGGTAATTTGAACAGTTTGACATCAGAAAACAAGGTTTTGAGAGAGAAAGAAAAAGATTTTGAAAGCAAAAAGAAATCTTCAGAAAATGAAGATTCAGAAAATGAAGATTTCTGGGTAAAGCTGGAAAACAAGAATTTGAAAGCAAATGAAACAAAATTTCAAAAACAGTTAAAATTTTTGGAAAATGAAAAATCTGTTCTTGAAAACATGAAGAATGAAAATGAAAAATCAATCAAGTCTCATCTTGAAAGAATATCTCAGCTTGAAAAAGAAGCTGAGAATTCAAGAAACAAGATTGATGAACTTGAAAACAAATTGAAAGGTTTTGTGACTTCATTAGACAGTTTGAATTTTCCCTGTCCAAAACCTATCAATTCTGTTCCAATAAGTGACAATGTCACAAATTTTGACAAAGTCAAAATTGAAGATTGTGATGAAATATCTGATGATGAAAAAGAAAAGAAAAGAAAAATATTTTTAGATTTACAAGAAAAATTTAAAAATACGGTTTTGCAATCTACTGAAACAGGTGAATGTTCTAAACAAAAACCTGTTAAGAAGAATGCAGAACAGAAACAAAAAGATAAAAATTTGAAAAATTCTAAAATTGAAAATAAAAGCTCATCAGATAAATCATCCAATCATTATCAAAAATCACAAAAATTTAAAAATGAAAATTTACAAAATGTTGGTAATAAGTGGTGCAGGTTTGACCACAGTGCTCAAAGGACAAATCATGCTTATGAAAGGAGAAATGATTACCACAAATCTAAACAATGTTATGATCTGAATATGTGGTTTGAAGATGGTAGATGGTACGATAACAGAGTGTGCTACACTTGTGGTGTGAGAGGACACATTGCTGTTAATTGCCAAAGTTGGAAATTTGAAACAAAAAGATGTTTTGAATGCAATATTAAAGGTCACATTGCTAGAGATTGCCCAAGGAGATCGATGGGAAGATCGAGGGTTGAATCTCAGAGAACGGTAAAGAAACCAGTCACTGTCAAGCCTAAAGAACAGAAAGTGGAAGATAAGAAAGTAAAGCTTTCACAGGGGCAAAGAGACAGACTGAGGAAGAAGAGGAAGAAGGCGAGAGAATACTTGGAGAAGATTTTGTCTTCAGGTTCACCGGTTGGGTCGAATAAAAGTTCTGATGAATCGATTCACTCGACTGCAAAGCCAAGCAAATCGAATTCTTCAGATACAAATCTGAGGACAAACAAAAGGAAAAAGAAAGTGATTGGCGATGAATCTGGCTCGTCAAAGTCAGACAAGCCAAGATCGGGCAATGAATCTGATTCCACAAAATCAGAGGAGCCACAAATTGAGGTAAAAAAGGAAGAGACAGTTCCATTAATGAATGATGAGAACTTTCCACCATTACAAGCCGCAAACCTAAAATCAAAAGGTGTTGATGTTGGAAAAATGTTTAATAGCAATGTTAAACATATTTTTAGCAAGATGGTTGATGGAAAGGTAAAAGGGGCAAAAGAATTTTATGAAGAAAAGAGAAATGTTCAAAACACACCTAAGGCTGGTCAGGCTTGGGTGTCAAAATCTGTTGGTTGAATTCCTGACTTGCCGGAGCTTCCAGGTTGGTAAGTGAAAAGCAGGTATCGGCATCATTCTTGAGAAATTCACAGGATGGTAACTGTGATATTTCGTCTTACATGTGGTAAATCAGTGACATTAAGTTGTACTTGATTTCCTACAAGTGTTTGTGTTGATAGAATCCTAATAATGTTAAATTTTTCAAAATGGTTAAAAGAGAACAAGGTGATATGATGACCCCGAACTCATAAGAGATGGGTAAACAAACTAATTTTTCCGGAAAAACCATTCTGATTAAAACAAACTTAAGTGTTTTGAAATCATTATGGGAAAATAGTTTGTTGTAAGGGGGAGTGTTGATTGAATACGCCGAAACCCTCACGGCTGAACAAACATGATTACTTTCATCAGATTGAAAAACGGTTTTCAAAATGTTAAGATCAATGGGTTGTAAATCATGGGGGTATGTTATATTTTCTGCAAATCAGTACACTTTTAGCAGAAAATGGATGGCGAGACAAAGCTATCAGTGTTGGTTGTCAAATTTTCTTTATATGATTTTGTATTTTAGGGGGAGTAATATTGTTAGAAAATACAAAAACATTAGAAAATTTGAAAAAGTCAAAAACATGATAAAATTCAAAAATTTGAGTTTTGCGTAAAAAGAGGAAATGATAGTACATCAGTAGACAGTTACAGTACGCTAAAGAAATGGAAAGTTTAAATGTGTTAAACGATCTCACCGTGGATGTGTCGGTAGGTTTTTATACACTTAGTAAACTTTTTCAGGATATAAACCTAAATTTCACACTTGCTTATTTTGTGGGGAACACTACTTGGATATATAGGTAACCCCTGAAATCTCGTTTGAAAGGTCTCATAATCTGATATACTAGGTCTTTATACTCAATGATGTCTGGGGTATTATTCCGGGACTTCTGCTGAACGGTAGTTCTGACCTAGTCCTTGGATAATACTTTCTGCAAATGCTTGAAACATAGCATTAAACCCTCAGCATGCTGATGAAACAATAAAATTGATAGTCGCTGCTGTTGTAGCTAAAGATCCTCTAAAGGGGACATAACATAAAGTCGAAGCTGATATCTCTCTGCGTATACGGAAGTATCGACCTGAGATTCCTCGGCCCTCGCATACCTAATTTATATACAGATATCATTGTAGTATACTCACCTGTAAGACTGATTATTGGGATTCTGGATACGGGGGTATATTCAAGAGGTCGGACACATGAATAGGTTTAAGTTCTTAATACACCTAATTCATATCCTGAATCAGTTGAACTTTGTGTGAAAATTTAAGTGGATCAGTATATCGACAATCTAAGTGAATTGTTTAATACTTAATGTGTAACTAAGCTCAACGGTACTTGTGACTTGTCAAAAACTGATATGATCCTCTGTCGCATACTCAAACAAAAATATTGTCTGTAAATATGTTTGTACATATTTCTTTACTGCTTTATATTTTCAGAAAATACAAAAAGATTTTGATTTCTGCTTTATTTTCGACAACCGATGTCTGAGTGCTGAGTTTCAAAATCTAAGTAAGCTGATTGTGTTTCTGAAAATAAAACAAGTTCATTAATTTGAAACTTGAATTAAAAATAAAAAATAAAAAAAACAGTTTGTGATATCTCCAAGGTCATTAGTTTGGACTTGGATGATTAATTGTGAGGGATTTGGATGCTTATACTGTTATAGAGTTAGTTTCCGATTCGATTCGATGAAACTGCCAAATTTCTTGAAAATGGTTTGTTTTAGAAAGTTGAGTGAGCCAGGTTACAATTCCTGGATAGCTAAAATTTGAAATGCTGTTACTTATAAATGTTTGAGTGATTGCAGATGAGATTCCAGACTACGATCCCGGAAGCTGAGTCTAAGGGGGAGTCTGAAGACGAGCTCAAAGCAAGGGGGAGCTTGTAACCGAAAAACAGGTGTCGATCCCAAAGCACGGAAGCTTGACGAAAGGGGGAGCCTGATGAAGAAAAGAGTCTACCGAAAGGAGAAGAAACTGAAGCTGAAGACAGATCCACCGGGATTCTGTTCAAGAAGTCTAAAAGAGAAAAAGAAGATGCTACGAGTTTGACTCAATGATCGAGATTGACTGCGGCAATATCCAAGGGGGAGTCTGTTAGTGCATTTATGTCTATAGCCTTTGTCAATCCGAGCCGTAGCAAGAAACAGAAGAAAACGAGTGGGTATGATGCAATATTTAGGCAAAAAGGCAAGGTGGCAATATTGTAATTAATGAGAAATCTCATTAAAAGCCAAGGCCTATAAATAGGGTGATTATGTTTAGTTTAGAGATTCTTGCCATTTTAGAGATTTGAAGAGCTCTAGTTCTAGAGAGAGAAACTAGAGAGAGAAAGTCTCTAAGTGATTCAAGTGATTGTACAATTTCAGATCTTATATAGAATCACAGTTTATATTACATCTTGTGTGTTTCGGTCTCGATCGTTCACGGATTCCGCACGTAGAACGTTCGTTTAGCAATCGTTTCGGAGTCAAACCGGTCCTAACAGAACCGGTACCGGTATTTATCGGTTTTTACCCTCAAATACCGGTACCGTACCGTACCAGGTATATTCGGTACCGGTACATGCTTTTGGGGATTTTTGGTACCGGTACTTTTGGTTCCGGTACCGGGTTCGGTACCGATCGATACCGAGCTCATCCCTACCCCTATATGAGGGTGAAAACTGCAAGCATCAAGCACCATCATTGCCTCATCTATCAGAGATCTCCTAAAGTAATATGCAATATCTAAGAATAACTCTTTCTCGTCAATATATTAGCCCACTACTTTATCATAAAGATATATGTGGTTTTAAATAGCTGATCAATATATTAGAGCTTTCACATCCATTTCACCGTATTTTCACCCTAAATTACACTAAAAAACACTACATTTTCTCTCTTCTTTTCAATTAAATAATATTTTTTATATCTTTATCATTACCTTTTCCCTCTCCTTCACTCACAACCACTTTCAAAATATATTAAAAAATTATAGGAGGTGAACAGTGTCCCCTTAAAAATACAGATGAACAATAACATTTTCTCTTTCCTCCACTTACAACCACTTTTTATACTTTTTATGTTATAAAAGCTCCACTCACACAATTTGGTGGAATGGATATGAATGTTGTTAGCCCACTACTTTATCATAAAGATAAGTGGGTCAACAGAATATTTTAATATTTCACATTGGATCCCTTTATCTATTTGTATTTTCTTAACCAGCAATATCAAGAGAAAATTGTGTAACTACTAAGCTAATAAATGGCTGTAAATGAACTTAGAAAAAAGACGTGTGGGTTTAGGTGGAATTTCGACCCATTTACAAATAAATGTGCTGATCTGGGTTGTGTTTAATTTATTTCAACCGGGTCAAAAGGGACACATGAGTAAGCAATTTCCAATGCATACAACATCCAAAATAGTTTTGTTCAACTGTTTCAGATTGTTAATATATTATTAACTATTTTCGTAACAAGAAATGAATGATTTTACTGTTTATAATATTCTAAAGGAATGGACAAAAAAAACTGTTTGCAAGTTAACCCGTCTTGACCTGTATTAAACATTTCAAAGTTTCAATCATATCCTGTTTTGACCAGTTACCTATATATTGTCCATCTTGCCACCTCTAATTCGTTATCTGAAGCATATTAATAGGCATGAAAATGGACTCACAAGACACAAATTTTCGTAGACATATTCAGCAATTAGCCTATTTTATGCCTACATTGAAGGATATCTATAATGTCAAAGAAGCAAAATCAAACTTAAAAATCTATTATACTAAAGCATAAATGTAACAACCCTCGGTAAAACCAACACTCTCATAATATTTCCGACACCCTAGTATATTTCAAAATATTCCCTTATGTCTTATAATACACCCCATATGTGAAAACCGAGCCCGAAATATGTTATAACATTTAAAAATAAATAAAAATCTGAAAATGTTAAGTTGAGGCGGGCCGCGTAGACCCACCCCAACAATTCACGCGGGCGGTATGAAGGTGTAGACCGGATTTCACTGATTTCTTTAGTTCAAACGGGCCGCGTAAGCTAAAGCTTACACTTACGCGGGCTGCTAGAGATCATCAAACGCGGATACACCCTGAGCTGACACGTGTCGTCATCGTGTCAAGCCTAGTGGTGATCTGGACGAGCTATATGTTGACCATGTGTTGACGCGGGCCGTGTAAGGCTTCGCCTTATCTTACGCGGGCCGCCTGAGAGTCGATTTCAGAAACTATAAATAGAACGCATCAGTTTTCGTTTTCCGTCGCTCACAATTCATTCTCAATCTCGAAATTCTGTAGAAGAAACATTATAGTTGGGTATTATACCCCTAATTAGCGAGGTTCTGCTCCGTTGTAAGTATTATAACCCCAGTTTCGTAATAGTTACGCTGCCCGATTGATTTAGGGTTCCGTAACAACTGTCGTGGTTCTGCCCGACGTAGTTGTTGGAATGCCGTCTCGGGGGGGGGGGGGTATCATTAATATTTTCAAAGGGTTATGATACTAACCAATGTACATTTGTATAAATTATAGATTATATTCAGGAAACCCTTACGAGAAGCCTAAGATAGCAATGTGAGTAATCTCCTTTTTGTTAACAGTTTTTACAAAACCTTAACTATTTTACAATGAAATTTAGCAGTGATTGAGTCTTTGTAGTTCTTCAAATTACTGCCGGTATGTTGGGGTTTTGTATACAAAATTTACTACACTGTGAGTAGTAAGTCAAGGTTGACAGTACGTTACCATTGGACAATAAGTTAGCCAATGTGTAATATGACCCACAAGTCAGTGGATTGATAGTACCAAATGGAGTAATTGTGTAGACATAAACAATGTGATCGCTCTCAATAATGTTTTAATTGATAAAATGTTTCTTGATTAAACTGGGATTCACTCACCAGTATTTCCGACTGACAAATGTTTTTAAAACGCGTTTCAGGTAACCCAATGTGACAGCCAATTAGTAAAAAGCCAGCTGGAGAGCACTGAAGGCTTGGGAAAAATGTGGCTATAAAAGTTACCTAATAAACGATGTTTTAAATTCTATAAAATAGGGTTTATCCCTATAAGTGTATTGTAATAAGAAACTTGGGTTTTGCCCATGTTTTTATTAATATCAAATATGGTGGTTTTACTCTGATAAATATTTCCTAACTACGGTCCTGATGAAAAAAATTCCGCTGCCAAATTAGACAAACATTGCGATACCACCGAAACTGGCTCGCGGCCGCCCGTTCCCGTGACTCAGGGATCGGGGGTGGCGACAAAAGGTGGTATCAGAGCCTAGCCACTGGTCTGAGCCAAAGAAGTGTTCTGCTGACACTTAAATTCTAAAATTTAGTGTTAGGAAATAAATTACAGAAATACGTGCATAACTGTAATTATTTGTTATGTGTTATTTGACTATCTGTTAGTTTACAGTATGAGTGATCAAGGACCCTCAGACATGAATCGTCAGTTGTCTGATTCAGCTAGGAATGAAGGTACCTCTTCACAGCCTGCCCTTTCTGGGTATTCTGCTGATCAGGAAGAAGGAGTGTTTGCTTTTAGAGCTCAGTCAGAAGAGCCATTCCCTCATAAGAAACGAGGATGGTTCAGTAAGGAAGCCTTTGCTCGTAGGAAGAGAATGCGAAAGTTGCAACAGCAAAGAGTTTTAGCAGCTGCTAAGCGAAAGACTGATGCCCATACACAGGATATGCTTAATAGAAGCCTAGCTAATTTCCATAGCCTAGCTACAACTGCTGCTGACCCAAGTCTGGAACAACTAGTAGCCCCACAACCACAAAACCCAGAACAACCCATGGAGATAGAAATTCCTGAAAACCAAGTGTAGATGCATGACTTTAACCCAGAAGAAATCCCTAGGATACCTGCACCAAATCCCCTAGACCCAAATTACGACCCCTGGTGGGACGATAATAGGGACTTTGTGCAACGTTACCCTATCCAGGAATACACACCCATACAGAAGATAGAAGTTTACCCAGGAACCAGCACCCCAGATTCCAAACCCAGTCCGAGAACCTGCACCCCCAATGAGTGCAGAAAACGTGCAAGAACTTAGGACTTTCGGGGAGGAAATTTTAGAAAGCAGTGAGAGAATGCGTCAAGTGGAAGAGCGTCTCGTATGGAAATACGATGAACGCAATATGGATTTTTGGATAAATCCATATCCGTGAATGTGAGAATGGAGGAAATGGTAGTAATAATAATAATAATAATAAAATAAAAAAATAAAATAAAATAAAATAAAATAAATTATGTGTGTACGGATGCATCGTACTATTAGTGTAATTTTCTTTCGGTTGGTATTGTAATCTTTATTTCAGTACTAGTGTGTAATAGACGCATAGTATATGAAAATAGAGCACGAGTCGCAATGATCGACGTTTTTTGTTAGATTGCGTGTCATGTGATTTACTATATTAACTATTATTTGTGATATTAATATGGGATAAATGTGTAAAATTCAGATGGCAGACGATGAAAATCAAGGAAATCTGAATAACGATAATCAGAGTAACATTAACGTGGTTAATGAAAATCCAAGCATCAATAACAATGGAAATCAAGTGGATAATAGTGCTATCCAACACATAGTGGCACAAGGAATTATAGATGCAATGCCATTTATTCTTCAAATGGTTCAAGAAGCGAATAATAAAAGTAAACACAACAGTAAGCGACCAATTGAACCAGAACACAGCGTGAACAATGGACCAGTACTTCAAATACCCATTCCCAAAAGAAGAAGAACCGTGCCTTACGATTGTTCTTACAAAGAATTTTGGTCTTGTAAACCAATAGAATTCTCGGGCAATGAAGAACCTATTGCAGCTCTACGCTGGATAGAAAAGACTGAGGCTGTTCTGAAAATAAGTAAATGTGTGGAAGAGGACAAGATAATGTTTGCTTCCAGTCTATTTAAGAATGCAGCCTTAGAATGGTGGAACACTATCCTTCAGTCTAGAGGAAGTGATAAGGTTTATAGTATGGATTGGGAAGAATTTAGGAATATGGTAGAAAGAAAATTCTGCCCTCCAAATGAAAATGAGCAGATAGCAAACAAATTCCTAAACCTTAGGATGACTGGTGTGGATAGTAAGGGGTACACGAAATTATTCTTTGAATATGCTAGAATAGTACCAACCCACCCTTGCTTCACCAGAACCGGTGTTAATCTCTCGTTATATCTGGGGATTAATTGGAGAAATTAGACATGTAGTCAAGGCAGCTAGACCTCAAACGATAGAAGAAGCTGTAGAACTAGCAAATACCTTGACAGATGAATTAATCCGTACTAGAGAAGAAGACCAGAGGAGAAACCTAACCCAAAGGCTTACTCAAGAATTTCGTTCTGGAAATTATACTCGTAAGAATATGGGTTCTACTTCTACACCATACTGCAAGGTCTGCAAGAAAAAGCATTCGGGAAAATGTTCCATTCTCTGCAATAATTGCAAGATGCCAGGACACAAGGAAGAAAATTGCAAGAAGAAATCCAGTAATGGATTATGCTACAACTGTGGAGAAAAAGGTCATATCAGGCCAAACTGTCCGAAATTAGCTCCAGCTACAAACAACAAGAATACTAAAAATGCTAGAGCCTTTGTTCTAACTGCAGATGAAGCTAAAATGATTCCAGATGTTATAGCTGGTACGTTTTTAGTTAATGATGTTTTTGCTAAAGTATTATTTGACTCTGGTGCAAACCAAAGTTTTATTAATACATCGTTTTGCGAATTTATAAATCAAACATTAACTAAACTACCACAAGAATGCTTAGTAGAGACAGCTAATGGGGAAACCGTTAGGATTGCTGAAATCTTGCAAGGAGCAAGCATAGAAATTTTAAATCAGAAATTTATTGCAAATCTTTATCCCATAAATCTGGCAGGATTCGATGTTGTTTTAAGTATGGATTGGTTAATAGCCAATAAAGCCAGTATTTTATGTGATCAAAAGTCAATACAAGTGAATTCACCGAAAGGTAAAACGATCACAATTAAAGGAGATAAGCCGTTTAGATCCACCAAATTCATCTCTGTGATGAAAACTGCAAGTTCTATAAGAAAAGGTTCTATAGTGTATTTGATTTCTATAATCACTAACACTAAAGGAAAAGAACTAAAAGACATTCCAGTAGTATCTCAATTTTTAGATGTCTTTCCAGAAGAATTACCAGGACTACCTCCAGACAGAGAAGTTGAATTCAGCATTCATCTACTACCCGAAACATCACCAATTGCCAAAGCACCCTACCGTTTGGCACCCACTGAAATGCAGGAACTGAAGAAGCAATTAGACGAATTGCTAGAAAAATGATTCATACAGCCAAGTTCGTCGCCATGGGGAGCGCCGATATTATTCGTTAAAAAGAAGGACGGATCAATGCGTATGTGCATTGACTACCGTGAGTTAAACAAAGTCACGATTAAAAATCGGTACCCATTACCAAGAATCGATGATCTGTTTGATCAACTACAAGGAGCTCGATTTTTCTCTAAAATCGATTTAAGGTCAGGATATCATCAATTAAAAGTACAGGAAGAGGACATTCCTAAAACCGCATTTAGAACGAGGTATGGTCATTATGAATTTACTGTCATGCCATTTGGTTTAACCAATGCCCCAGCTGCATTTATGGACATGATGAACCGAATATGTAAGCCATATTTGGATAAATTCATAATTGTCTTCATAGATGATATTCTAATCTACTCTAAGAGTAAAGAAGATCATGCAAAGCATTTGCATGCACTTTTAAGTCTATTAAGAAAGGAAAAGCTTTACGCTAAATTCTCTAAGTGCGAGTTTTGGTTAGAACAGGTACAATTCCTTGGACATTTAGTTAACCATGAAGGAATCCATGTAGATCCAACAAAAATCGAGGCAATTACTAAATGGAAAACCCCTGAGTCACCAACCGAGGTTAGAAGTTTCTTAGGATTGGCCGGTTATTATAGAAGGTTTATTCAAGATTTTTCTAGAATAGCCATTCCTTTAACTAAATTAACATGTAAATCTGTTAAGTTTGAATGGGGATTAAAACAAGAAGAAGCCTTTAGAATCCTTAAGCAAAGATTAACCCATACACCCATATTAGCATTACCAGAAGGAACTGAAGACTTTGTAGTCTACTGTGATGCTTCTAAATTAGGTTATGGATGTGTATTAATGCAACGACAAAAGGTTATAGCTTACGTATCTAGACAACTTAAAAATCATGAAGAGAATTATTCAACCCATGATTTAGAGTTAGGAGCTATAATTTTTGCTCTTAAGATTTGGAGACATTACCTTTATGGTAGTAAGTTTACCATATTCACTTATCATAAGAGTTTAAGGTATATCTTCAAGCAAAAGGAGTTGAATATGAGACAAAGACGCTGGATGGAGATGCTTAGTGACTATGATTGTGATATCCAGTATCATGAAGGAAAAGCAAATGTAGTGGCAGATGCTTTAAGCCGAAAGTATCATGAAAAGCCAAGAAGGGTACGTTCTCTTAAATTAAATCTACAAGTAGATTTAAATGATCAAATAAGAGAAGCACAAGAATCAGTAATCAAAGATGATTCTGAAAAAAATTAAAAGGTATGGTGAAATAATTAAAACAAGGAACAGATGGAATTTGGAGATTCCATGAAAAGAGAATGTGGATACCTAAATTAGGAAACCTACGTCATCATATACTAGAAGAGGCCCATAAGTCTAAATATACGATGCATCCAGGAAGTGATAAAATGTACCAAGATTTAAGGAAAAATTTCTGGTGGATAGGAATGAAGAAAGACATAGCAGCCTATGTTTCTAAATGTTTAACTTGCTCACAAGTTAAGGATGAACACCAGAAACCCTCAGGATTTCTACAACAATTAGCAATGCCAGTGTGGAAATGGGAATTAATAACAATGGATTTTGTTACTAAATTACCCAAAACAAAGAAAGGAAATGATACAATCTGGGTGACTGTAGATAGACTAACCAAGTCATCCCATTTCTTACCAATGAAAGAAACTTTTAGTATGGAACAATTAGGTAAATTATATGTAAATGAAATTGTTTCTTTACATGGCATTCCTTTATCAATTGTTTCTGATAGGGATAACCGATTCACCTCTTATTTTTGGTCAAGTTTCCAAAAGGCAATGGGAACCAAGTTAAAATTAAGCACAGCTTGTCATCCTCAAACGGACGGACAAAGCGAAAGGACAATTCAGACAATGGAGGACATGCTCAGAGCTTGTGTAATTCATTTCAGAGGTAATTGGGACGATCACTTACCTTTAATAGAATTTTCTTACAATAATAGTTATCACACAAGTATCAATGCTGCACCATTCGAAGCACTTTATGGACGAAAGTGTCGAACCCCAGTCTGTTGGGCAGAAATTGGGGAAAAGCAACTATCTGGACCTGAGATTGTGCAAGAAACAACCAACAAGATTATTCAAGTCAAGGAACGACTAAAAACAGCACGTGATCGACAGAAAAGCTATGCTGATAACCGACGCAAGCCATTAGAATTTCGAGTAGGAGATAAAGTCTTGTTAAAAGTCTCTCCTTGGAAAGGAATAGTAAGATTCATCAAACGGGGAAAGCTAAGTCCCAGGTATGTTGGACCTTTTGAGAATATTAGAAGAATAGGACCTGTAGCCTATCATCTACAACAGCCAGAGGAAATGGCAGGAATACATGATGTATTTCATGTATCTAATCTCAAAAAGTGTTTAGCTGACGAATCACTGATAGTACCTCTTAAGGATATAGAGGTAAATGAACAACTTAAGTTTGTAGAAAGGCATCTACAAATTGAAGACAGGAAAGTTAAGAACCTCAAACATAAAAGACTAGTTCTAGTCAAAGTGAAGTGGGACTCCAAAAGAGGACCTGAGTACACATGGGAGCTTGAATCAGAAATGCAAAAGAAATACCCGCATTTGTTTCAATAGATCTCGAGGACGAGTTCTAAAACAAGGTGGGGAGAATGTAACAACCCTCGGTAAAACCAACACTCTCATAATATTTCCGACACCCTAGTATATTTCAAAATATTCCCTTATGTCTTATAATACACCCCATATGTGAAAACCGAGCCCGAAATATGTTATAACATTTAAAAATAAATAAAAATCTGAAAATGTTAAGTTGAGGCGGGCCGCGTAGACCCACCCCAACAATTCACGCGGACGGTATGAAGGTGTAGACCGGACTTCACTGATTTCTTTAGTTCAAACGGGCCGCGTAAGCTTAAGCTTACACTTACGCGGGCCGCTAGAGATCATCAAACGCGGATACACCCTGAGCTGACACGTGTCGTCATCGTGTCAAGCCTAGTGGTGATCCGGACGAGCTATATGTTGACCATGTGTTGACGCGGGCTGCGTAAGGCTTCGCCTTATCTTACGCGGGCCGCCTGAGAGTCGATTTCAGAAACTATAAAAAGAACGCATCAGTTTTCGTTTTCCGTCGCTCACAATTCATTCTCAATCTCGAAATTCTGTAGAAGAAACATTATAGTTGGGTATTATACCCCTAATTAGCGAGGTTCTGCTCCGTTGTAAGTATTATAACCACAGTTTCGTAATAGTTACGCTGCCCGATTGATTTAGGGTTCCGTAACAACTGTCGTGGTTCTGCCCGACGTAGTTGTTGGAATGCCGTCTCGGGGAGGGTATCATTAATATTTTCAAAGGGTTATGATACTAACCAATGAACATTTGTATAAATTATAGATTATATCCAGGAAACCCTTACGAGAAGCCTAAGATAGCAATGTGAGTAATCTCCTTTTTGTTAACAGTTTTTACAAAACCTTAACTATTTTACAATGAAATTTAGCAGTGATTGAGTCTTTGTAGTTCTTCAAATTACTGCCGGTATGTTGGGGTTTTGTATACAAAATTTACTACACTGTGAGTAGTAAGTCAAGGTTGACAGTACGTTACCATTGGACAATGAGTTAGCCAATGTGTAATATGACCCACAAGTCAGTGGATTGATAGTACCAAATGGAGTAATTGTGTAGACATAAACAATGTGATCGCTCTCAATACTGTTTTAATTGATAAAATGTTTCTTGATTAAACTGGGATTCACTCACCAGTATTTCCGACTGACAAATGTTTTTAAAACGCGTTTCAGGTAACCCAATGTGACAGCCAATTAGTAAAAAGCCAGTTGGAGAGCACTGAAGGCTTGGGAAAAATGTGGCTATAAAAGTTACCTAATAAACGATGTTTTAAATTCAATAAAATAGGGTTTATCCCTATAAGTGTATTGTAATAAGAAACTTGGGTTTTGCCCATGTTTTTATTAATATCAAATATGGTGGTTTTACTCTGATAAATATTTCCTAACTACGGTCCTGATGAAAAAAATTCCGCTGCCAAATTAGACAAACATTGCGATACCACCGAAACTGGCTCGCGGCCGCCCGTTCCCGGGACTCAGGGATCGGGGGTGGCGACAATATAAACGTGGGGCATATTACTGAAATTGAATAATATTTGTTGATGCTAGAAACAAAATCTTTAAAAGCCGTTGATAAAAGAAATAAACGAAAGTGCATAATCCCCTAACAAGCACGAGAAGGGGAACCCTTGCTACTACTGTGCTGTACACACACATGTGTCTGTGTTTGGGTAAAATGAGAGAAAGGAAGGGACAAGCAAGGTATTTATATCCGGTTTAAATAAGGGTGTGTTTGGGTGTATATCGCGTATAAGGGGTGTTGGGGACAGGCACAAACAGTTTTGGGTGTTGTTTGTTAGTCAGATAATTACCATGCACAGCATTCATCTAGTTCGGGCTTACCATTCTTCTGATTAAATTTAGTGTTTGATTGACATGCATGATTTTACGATTTAGCACAAAATAATCATCAAACATGTCAAGATTAGAAGAAGATACCTCATTCAATTTGTTATGTTTCTTCAAGTGAATGACGATCAAAACAGTGAAGCTTGTGATTTCAGCTTCTTCTCATACCCTGCAACCTAGCAATCATGTTGTAGAAGAATAAAAGAGGTAAATGGTATAACATTTAACAATCATATGAAATGATATGTAAAGGATTCATTTATTAATAAAATATCATTCTTGTGCAATACTGAATCTATATTTAAGGAACAAAAAAGTAAACTGCAGATGTGTGTGTGCGTGTGTTGGTGATCCAGAAACCTCAACAACCGTGCCACCATATCAACAAATGACACATTGATTGTTGTTCTCAAAATAAGTTATTAATCCCAACACCTCTTCTGAGTAAAACCTCATCATGATTTGCATGATTAGACCTACTTTGTTCATTGAGGCATTTCATCAAACAGTTGATGTGCATGAAACGACAAAACTCAACGAATCACAATATACAAATAGATTAAGAAGATGTGTTTGGAAAGTAGATACAAATTAAGCAAGTTGAGGGAGAAAAGAAACACATACCAACGTATACAAATAGATTAAGAAGATGTGCTCGAATTTCGCAGCTTTAAAAATGTACTTTGGGTGTAGACCGGTAAATGAATCGAAAGTTCATGAACTTGTTTGGCCGTAAGTTCGTTTATGTTCATTTATTTAATAAACGAACAAACATGAACACATTTTGTCATTCATTTAGGTTCCTTTATTTAAATTTGTTTATGTTGGTTCGTTTATGTTTGTTATTTAATAAACAGACGAACATGGACACACATTTTGTTAATTCATTTATGTTCGTTTATTTATATTTATTTATTTCGTTCGTTTATGTTGGTGTTCGTGTTCATGTTCGGTTAAAGTTACATGAACCGTTCATTTATAGGCCTATTTGGATGATTTCGACTCACTTGACATGTTAGTAACTCATTGAGATGTAATATAAACCCAAACGGGTCCATCTGTAACTTTGTAAGCAAACGGGCCAAAATTACCAACTTTCTAAATCACTTGCTAATTTGAAGTAATATTTAATACAATCTGTGGCTTGCTAGCAACTTTTATAACTTCATGGCAGTGTGCATGTATAATTTGCTCAATTGTTGAAAATACTACTTGTATTTTTTGTTGCAGAATACATCAACGACTTGATGCATTCATATTATCATTTTGTACCGGTGTTATGTTGTAGAATGGCAGTGTAAGTACCTATATCTACATATTGCATTCTTGTTTGCATAAAGTAGTTTACTAAGCTCTTAACAAAACTTATTAAGGGTGGCAGTTTCAAACCATTTACTAGTGGGCTGATTCGGGTTGTGTTTTATCTCTAAAATGGGCCAAATAAATGAATTTAGATGAAAAAGGAATCAAACGAGTTGAAAATCATCTAAAGAAATTTATTCTTAAAGCACACAACCTTGTATATCAATTTTACTATTGTTTTTTTTATTTATAATTAACATATTAATTAGGGTAAACTATTTTTGAGTCCCTGTGTTTTAGTGATTTTAACCACTTGGGTCTAAAATCAAATTGTTTAACGCCCTGAGTCCCCATAAGCACTTTTCTTAACCATTTGAGTTCAAATTTCTAACACCATTCACCAAGTCTATTAACTGTAAAGGTAATTTGGTCATTTACACACAAAGTACAACTCTTATATGTATAAGAGTATAATGAACAAGTGTATAATGCATCACGATTTTAATAAAATTAATAAAGAGAAATTATATATATTTTTATACACAGACACATCATTCATTTCACATTTCTGTATATCTCCTTTCTCTCTCATCTAGACCCTACCACCAGTCCACCACCATTAACACCACCGCACCACCACCATCCCCACCGCACCTCCACCACTATCACCACCTTCTCCACCGCCAAACACCACTGTCACCGCCTGCAAACCGCACCTCCACCACTATCACCACCTTCTCCACCGTCAACCGCCACTGCACCACCAGCAACTACGAATCCAACCATTATAAACAATCGAGACCACCACCAAAGTCACCTAACATGTCAGAAACAACCTTAGATGTAACGGAACTAGGCAAAACAGAAGCGTGCAATTTTTTCTCTACTCACCGGAGAGTCATGCGTCGCCGGAAAGTTGGTTCGACATTTAGATCTGGTCGACAAACTCCGATCCTTCCATTAAACCTCCAGATCTGGTCGGAGAGGCGGAGAGGCAGTTAGGGTTTCAGCCGTGGCGTTAGGGTTTCAGTGGCGGCGTAGGGTTTCAGCCGGTGGTTTGTCCGGCTTTGGCTCTGATGCTGACGACTCTTCAAGATTCACTGTCCCTAGAAGCCAGCTCGTGATCCCTGCTGTCGTCGCTGTTGACGCAATTTGGGACTCGCCACTTCTTCGTGTTTGATGCAAAGTTTATTTTGATGACAGATATGTGTTGTACATTGATTGATCTTTTTTATTGGGTGTTGAATTTGTATTCTGTTCTTCATCATAGTTTGACCAAAAAAATGGAAATTTATTTATGGGTATGATTGTGTTGGGTAGACGATGTAATTGATATTCGATTATTAATTTATTCTATTGCGTGAATGGTAGATTAAGGTATTTTGTTTATTTTTATTTTTCTATTTTTTAATATAGGGACATTTATTTTTTATTTTTTTAACTATAAGGGTATTTTGGTCATTTAACAATACTTAACCAAAAAATTCTAACAGTGTTAGAAATTTGGACTCAAATGGTTAAAGAAAATGCTTATAGGGACTCAGGTCGTTAAACTTTTTGCTTTTGGACTCAACTAGTTAAAACACATAAAACACAGGGACTCAAAAAGTAATTTACCCTATTAATTAATTGAAAATCACCTAAATCGTTTTGTATTAAAGTGACTTGTTTTGACCCGTTACCTAATCAAACCATATTACCAGTTACCACCTCTTGGTAGAGATGCACAACTCGGTTTTTTTTTGTAGAACCTAAAACCGGGTAGGAACCGGGTCCGGGTTTCGTCAACAAAGTCAAGAACCGGGTAGGGTAGGAGCCCGTTCCGGGTACGTTCGGGTTTTGGCCGGTTCCAGCCCGGGTTTTGACCGAGTAGAGGTGGAACCGGGTCTGGTTCGGTTCCTTTTGTTACAACTGGGTCCCGGGTCTGGAACTGGTATGTACCTGCATCAGGAAATTGTTTACACAGGCTAGTGGAATCTTCCCGCGTGGACGCATCAGGTGGAAGGCCATCCCACTGAACCAAATATTGGGGAATAGAATGACCCGCTTTGGAGAGAACACGAGTATCCAAATATCTTGAACGGGTGAAGGATCATGGTGGCGGTCGAGTCAACCAAACGGAGTGGAGTGACCTGGTTGAAAGTGCACATCTCGACGATGTTTATTGGCCTGGGACTTCATAGTGTTTTGAGCATTCAAGAGGTTGGTCTTAAGAAGTTGGAGCACGGTGTCTCGTTCCAGCAAGGGGGCTTCTAAAAGTGCATTTCCAGTGGAGTCTTTTAGGTATCGGCTGATGATAGGAGGGGTCCGACCATAGAGGGCTTCGTAGGGGGTCATCCGAGCGGAGGATTGAAAGGAAGCTTATTATACCAAAATTCGGCCCAGGGAAGAAATTTGAACCAATCTCAAGGATGGTCATCGGCATAACATCGGAGGTACAACTCAAGACATTTGTTAAGTGCTTCGGTTTGACCATCCGACTGTGGATGGTACGCCGTGCTAAAGGATAAGTTCGTTCCTTGTAAGCGGTGTAACTCTTTCCAGAAATCCGTCATAAAACGGGGATCACGGTCCGTCACGATGTCGACTGGAATGCCGTGGAGGTACACAATTTCATTAATAAACACGCTGGCAACTGTGGAGCTAGAGAAAGATGGAGGTAACCCAATGAAGTGCCTGTATTTTGATAACTGGTCCACGGCGACCATAATGACAGATTTACCATTTGATAAGGGGAGCCCTGTGATGAAATCCATGGAGATACCTTCAAAAACCTGTTGTGGTAAGGGTAATGGTTGTAAAAGATTAGCAAGAGGTAAAACCGTAAAAGTGAAGACTTCACTTGCTGGAAAACTTGACAAGTGGGCACAAAAACGTTTAACATCTGATCGCATTTTGGGCCAAAAGAAATTATATGAAAGGCGATGGAAGGTACGTGTGACCCCGGAGTGACCGCCAATTACAGAATGATGAAATTCCTCCAGTAGCTTAGTGCACAGGGGCGAACCTGCTGGAATGACCAGCCTATCTTTGAAAAACAAAAGTCCATCTTTAAAACAGAAGGAAGCTGGGTACCGACTGTGGTGCAGAGGTGCACTTCATTTGCATGGACTTGAGATACAGATCATCAGAATTAGCCACCCGGAGTGTAGCAATTAAGGACGGTTCAACACGAGAGTGAGCAAAGAAGGCTGCATGAGACATGCGAGATAAGGCATCAACTGCAGCGTTGTGATGACCGGGGCAATTAGTGATTTCAAAGTCAAAGCCAGCCACCTTAAATGCTAAAAATAGGTTTGGTAATCATATAAGTGACTAATTTCAAAACCAGCCACCTTAAATGCTAATATATAACTCAGTTGTAACATCACCTGTTTTCAATGTCATTGATGACCCATCCAGATAGGTTGCCTGCCTTTTCTAGAGCTTTTCGCCATGATTCAACTTTTTGCTTATTTTGCCTCTTATGTTTTGCAATTGCTTCTTCATATTTCCCCTTTTGCTTTCTAACATCCGATGGATCAACGTGATAAAATATGGGCTCAACGATTTGCCCTCTCGTGTCGATGCACTCCATAATATGTGCAAGCTCATCCAAGCACCAAGATGAGTCCGCATAGTTTTCCGAGAATACAATAACAGCTATCCGTGATTCCTGGATCGCCTTCAAGAGGGCTGGACCGATTTCCTCACCCCGGGTTAGTGTTTCATCATCCTTGTACGTCTGGATTCCTTGTTGTATAAGAGCAGCATAGAGATGATCCACAAAGTTATTGCGAGTGTCTTCTCCCCGAAAGCTCAGAAATACATCGTGATTGCATGATTGAGAAAGAGAGGCGGTAATTGAGTGAGGAGAGGACGGTGAAGATGTCGTTGATCTGTAGATCGAATTTGTTTGGAATTAGTCAAAGAAATAGAAATGTGGTGTAAAAAATATCATTCATTGGTTACAGGTAGATTGCGTGGTGGTGCATCTTTTAATTTCACAGAGAATAAAACTATAACAGATCAACCGAAAATCCTACATATATTATCAATTTTGACTTTACCTAGTCAACGTATATGCATTCACAATGTATAAGAACAATATAAGACATACCCAGAATCATGTTTAAAACCCTAATTTTGATTACCAGTTGGTATCCAAATCAACACAGGAAATATTATAATTCACAGTAAATTTTAAATTTTCCCCAAAGATGCTATATTTTTCAAAAAGGACTAAAAACGAACTAAAGTAATACTAAATCAAACACTAAAAATTCGAGGATAGAACACCTGTCTTGTTCGGAAGACATTGGGCTGTGTTGTTGACGGTGATCGGAGGACCCTCCCATGAAGAAAACGGAAACGATGTAGTAGACGGTGACACCGGTGGCGAATACAGTGAAGAAACTAGTGGGAGAGAGTCCGGTGATGGCTTCTTTGAGAGTCTCCATAAATTCAACGGCCATTGTTGAGGGAGGAGTGTTGTGACGGTCTAGTTATTCTGGTTCATCTAGATCTACTGGTATCTAAAATATATACAAGGAGGGGTCCCATTCAACACCAATGTCCATCTGTCTAATTGGTATTTTTTTAATACAAAATATTCTTTAAAAAAAGTCAACCACATGGTTATGGTTAGTGCCTGTGGTTGGTGAATATTGTTTTATTGGGAAACTAGCCTTATAGCAATCCCTAAGGTTTAAGGAGTGGTTAAACACTTTGGAGTGGCAAACCAAAAAATCGACCAATCAGAGCGCGTCATGTCAATCAGTTAAAAGTGTTTAAACTTTGCTAAAAAGTGTTGACAATGGTTTAAACATTTGGTGAAGTGGTAAACTTTTTAAATAAAAAAAAGAAAAAAGATGTGATTGGTTGAGATTGGAATGGACCCCACCCCACACCCCCCTCTCTCTCCCCTTCCTCCCTTCCCCGCATCGGTGTTGCCTCACCGATTTCACTCCCATTTCGTCAAACATGCATGCGGCAAATGGGTTGGCATTGGTTTGCCGCCCATTGCCGATTCGGTGAAATACGTTTGCCACCCCCCACTCCTTACGCCCTAATAGCAATCGATAAGAGAAGAAGAAGAAAACTAATAGAAAGAATGAATCAGATATTTCATTAATCAAGTGTATTGTTTACATTAGAACTAGGTTAGAACCCTGTGTATTATACGGGTTGAATAAATGTAATTTTATATATTAAATAATAAAAAGTTATATCTTTATGAAACTCGCATATTGTACGGGTTAAATAAATGTAATTTTATATATCAAAAAATAAAAAAAGTTATATCTTTAAAAACCATGACACATATTAAATAATGTAATTTTGTATACTAAATACTAAAAACGTCGTATCTTTAAAAAACCCGTGTATAATCGGGTTGAATAAATCTACCAAATGATAAAAAAAAATTACATCCTTAAAAACCTCACATATTACACGTGTTGAATAGATCTAAAAAAGAGTTATACCTTTAAAAACCATGTGTATTACACAGATTAAATAAATGTAATTTTTTATATTAAATACTAAAAACGTTGTATCTTTAAAAAACCCGTGTATAGTCGGGTTGAAAAATCTACCAAATAATAAAAAAAATTATATCCTTAAAAACCCTGTGTATTACACGTGTTGAATAAATCTAATTTTACATAGCAAATGATAAAAAAGTTATATTTTTAAAAACTCCGTGTATTACACGGGTTATATAAATGTAACTTTGTATAGTAAATAATAAAAGTTAAATTTTTAAAAACCCTGTGTTGTACACGAGTTGAATAAATATAATTTTGCATACCAAATAATAAAAAAAAAGTTATATTTTTAATAAATTAGGATAACATTTAATATTAATTTATTATTTATATATTTAATATAAGATAAATAGGAAAGAGATGTATTTGTTTTAAAATATATTAAAATAACAATTTAGATTTGAGGATAATATTTTAATAAAGTACGATAAGATTTAATATTAATTTATTATTTATTTATCTATACCTTATAATAAAACAAAACAATCTTAGGCCACCTGGCATCTTCTTAAACCACTTACCGCCACCTGGCATCCTATCCTTCCTTCTTGAATCAATACGAGCGGCAAAACCACACAATGCCTCCGCTCTTTTTCCTTCTCACATTCTAAACCCTAATAATCTTCACAGCCATTCTTCTTCTCCTCTTCACGCCGTTGCTGCTTCTTTTTCTACATTTTCCCCAGTTTCTTTCATCTGTCTCGCATCCAAAACCCAAAATCTCATCCAGGCTCATTCTTGATCGTCGTTTCATCTTCTTAGGTGTTAGGGTTTCTGATGGACCACCGATGAGGATCAGCGCTGTTGTTGATGTTGGATTTAGCGAAGGATTGTCGCCGATCCTTACGGCACTAGAGGTTTTGGATAACTCGATGAGCGCTTGGAGTTGAGTTCAAAGTCGATTAAGAACTTTAAGGTGTTGGTGTTATCTTCTTGTGAGGGTTTCTGATGGACTTGCTACTATTGCCGCCAATTGCAGATGAAATTTCGGTCATTGTATTGATCTTTTTTTTTGTGACGGTTTGAATTTGTTATTGGAAGTTGATTTTGAATGATGACGATTGTGATTAGAACATTCGTTATTGGGGATTTAGGATTACATTTGAGATTTCTTATAGTTGCTGCTTCCTTTTCATGTTGGTAGTGCTTCTTTTAGAAGTACTTAGACCATGTTAATTTATAAGTATCATTGATTCGTGTAAAAATAACATTAGGTCACTCTGCCGATATTGTGAAAATTTGCAGGTTGTAGAAGACATGGTTACTAACGGCAAACCAATTTACATGGATGACGCCATTAACAGACTGAAGATGCTTTGGAGGAACCAAAAATGAGTAAAAGTATAAACTGAATACCGTGTCGATTAGTGTAAACTGGTTTGTTTTTGCTACATAATAACTAACTTATGTTGACACTTTGACACTAGCAGTTTTTCAAGTTTTTTCAATAAATTACGTTTTTGTTTTCAATTTTCTATTATCAATTTACTAAATTGATGAAATTGGTTGGTATGTTGTTCCATTTGATTAGCTTAAAAACTACTATTTTAAGCATCCCATCTTTTTCAGGCAGCTGAAGATTACGTTATTAAGTTGTTTGAAGATTCAATGCTATGTGTGATTCATGCCAAGCATGTTACCCTCAGTAATTTAAATCTGTGTATTTTGATCTTTTTTGTAAGAAATTAATTTCTTTAATGATTTGTTTTTTTAGGGTTGCTTTCATAGATTTTACTGAACTTTGTGGAACTCGAATCAGGTTCTACAATTTCCAGTTACTGAATTTGCAATTCTAATGTTCCTTTACCTGATGAATTTTAGTTTAAATATGAACAGGGGATGCAATTGTGCAAAATGGAGCAACCAACATGGTTGGCCAGTGTGTAATCCAGCTCGCTAAACGGTGTGGCATTCATACCACCAACATTATAAGATGCCGGCTTAGTTGAACCTGAGCATCAGAGACGGAATCGGAAGAAGTTTCTGCGGTGTCGAAGGATCTCAATGATGAAGAACTTAAGAAGGTAAGTGTTTCTTACCTTTATAGTTTAATTTTTTGTGATTTTTAGGGTTGCAGTTTTTTGTTTGTGTTAAATTTTTAATTGGCGATTTCATCCACGTTCGACATGGATGTTGTTGCTCGTGGATCTAAAACCGATCCGAAAAGATTATTTTGGACCTTATAAAGGTGCATCTAAGGACCCTAGGGGTTTTAAGCGAACTGAGAAGGTTTCGATGGGACTTAAAAATGTGCCTAGGTGAGCCTTGACAACAGAGGTATGAAGTACATGTGATGGTTCAATGTGCGTTCTTAACTTCAGATTTTTATTTTTATTTTTTATCTAACCTTGATGACGATGTTGTACACTGATAAGTACTAGGGCGAAGTCCTCTAGATTTTTACCATCAATTGGAAACGTGAAATCTTCAAGTTGGATTCCGAACATCCGACAAGTCAGCATACTTTCAATCCCTTCTGTTGACATTGACCGATAAGCAGAAGTAATAATGGGTTTTGTATTCATATTACATTTATGTCTATGTTATTAGATGTAACATATGTTGTTTCTTCATGTTTAGAGGGTGGATGGGTTGATACTGGGTTAAGTTTTTATAGGGGTTTTGTGTAGTGGTTTTGGGGAATGGGGAGTTCTTGTGAAGCAGATGGCCAAAGTATTAACTCAACAGTGGGCTGGCTAATATTTTATGCATTTATGACCTTTACTTTCATTTAAGTTGTCTTTTTTTTTTTCTTTTTGATTCCTTTCTATTTCATAGTTACTACATAGAACAACATGACATATTATGGAATTAATCTTCTGTTAGAAGAAAGTGTTCAGAAAAAGGGAATAACAGAGACTGTAAATCATAACCGCCTTATTGAGGTCATCTTGGTTTAGAAAAATCGGGATAAGGCGCAGTCTAGGCGCAAGTTGCCAAGTCTTGCGCTTTAGACTACAAAAGGTAAGGGGTGTACAGAAAGTGCGAAAGCGCTACTGAGGTGCAAAAAAGCACACCAAAAATCGTGATAAGGCGCAGTCTTGATGTGCGCCTTTCGTATAGGGGAATACTTTTGTGTTTCAGGTTGTTGTACATATACTTTTTTAGGTTGTACATATAGGTTCTTTAGAGTTGAAAACGGGTTTGGAGATCACTGAAGCATTACAACTTCAAATGGAAGTTCAGAAGAGGTTGCATGAACAACATGAGGTATTGTTTACTCTTATGTAACCTGCTTATTTAGAGAACTCCATTTTATGTTACTGCCCTTTTTTTAATTTCATGAATAATGAATATCTTACTTATGATTACAAAAACTTTTATTAAAATGATGATCGAGAGTTATTAGATTGAGCAATTTAGTAGGTTATAAACACTTATAAGTCTTAACTTGAGTGACTTTTAAATATATTTTTATAACTTGAGTGACTAAAAATATTCTTTTTTGCTCAGTTTTTTGTTTTACTTATTTTAACAGTTATTAATATGGGGCAATTCCATATTCATCCAACAGAAAAGATTAATATCGACTATACCCATTCAAAACACTTAAAATTTCATATTTACTTATTTCGTTAACTATGAACTATTTTATATAAATGAGTCTATGATTTGTATAATATAATAAATTTTATTCTATATAATCAATATGAATGTGGCTTACGGTGATGGTAAGTGTTTGGCTTGGAACATCAATGGGAAGCATACTGTTAACTATTAGGTAATGTGTTAAGTTTTTCGTATTTCTATTTTGAACATTGGAATGCCAGTTGCACAATGTAACCAGTAAAAAGGTTTTGAAATAAAATACTCCATATTTTTATGAATTCACTAGATTTCAATTTGTTTCACAAAATTAAGTCATCATTTGATTGATTTACTGAAATTCAAAACCTTCTTTGATACGGGTCAACGACCCTAAACCCACTTGAGGGCATGTTGTTGCTACGTGTGCACTCAACGACGTTGCTGCGCGTGTTTGACTGCTGCGTGTGCACCTAACGACGCTGTGAAGTCTAAAAACCACAATGTGGAAACAGTTCTACTCGGGTCCAATTTTGACAAGCTATAGGTGGAAGCAAAGCTGAATCCAGGTGGCCATCGCTTTAGATGTAAGGAATGTGGCTTACGGTGATGGTAAGTGTTTGGCACTTAGCACATTAAGTACGAAAGGACGGATCACTTCTTGGTCGAGTGCAGTTTCGCTAGATCAGTCACTTGGATGGTCTGTGTGGCTGCAAATTCCAGTGCCATCGTCATTCGCCTCGGTCACTAAG
This sequence comes from Helianthus tuberosus, assembly GCA_030545235.1. Classification (NCBI taxonomy): domain Eukaryota; kingdom Viridiplantae; phylum Streptophyta; class Magnoliopsida; order Asterales; family Asteraceae; genus Helianthus; species Helianthus tuberosus. The sequence continues at coordinate 8,245,119 of CM060396.1, read as the reverse complement.
ATTCCACATCTACCTATTTCCAGGAGTTAGATGTGGGTTCTAAGAAGAAAGGTGTGGTCTATGCTATCTTTTTTGTCACACTTTGGTCAGTTTGAATCAGCCAAAACATAAGAGTATTCAACAGGAAAAATACCTCTGCGCATACAGTTTTGGGGACTGTTAAAGAAACTTCGTTCTGTTGGATGTCGAAAAGAAGCAACTTATCGGGCCTCAGCATGCATGGAGAGCTGGATCAGGTTTAGTGGGCTGGGATTTGTTTAAATTTATTTTAGTATAAGCTTTTGTTGTTTCTGTTTGGTTCTAAGTTAGTTGTTCTGTACTCCCCACATTAGCTGCTAGCGAAGAGGTTTTATTTTAGGAATGTAGTTTCTTTTGGCTGGTAAAAAAAAAAGAAAAAGAAGGATATGTTATTGTAATTCATGCCTTATAAGAACTTTGTTATTATTATCATTATCATTATCATTTGGTAGAAAATGGAACATGTTTTTCTTTTAACAGGTTATATCATTATCATTATCATTTGGTAGAAAATGGAACATGTTTTTCTTTTAACAAGTTATCTCTCATTAAAAGGTTGTATTTTATTTGCAGGAATTTGGTCATCAAGCTTGGTTGGCAACACATGCAAATTTAATGGGCTGGGATGAATTGGGTCGAGTTGACCCGGTAGCGATTTTGTGTCCATGTTTTTAATAAGTTAATGTGTTAACTAAGTATGAATGCTTAACAATATTATTACAATTATATTATTTTAAACTTATGAAATAGTTTGATGTCTTAAGAGGTTCAGAGAGTTTGACAAACAGTCAACATAGGTTCGGGTTCTAATAGACACTTTTTTAGTATGGTCAATACCTTTTCTAAAAGAAATTAATGTGCTAATTGGTATTTCGAAAACATAATAACAATAATAATAATAATAATAATAATAATAATAATTATTATTATTATTATAATTTAGATTCTTAAACAAAACAATCTAAGAGATATCATGCATTAAAATTAGGGGGCATGATGGTACCAACAATCGTGATATGATGTCCGTGAGGGTGACTAATTTTTTTTACGAGTCATTTGGGCGTATGGTGATACCAAAACCGTCTGCGTGTGTTAACTCCGGTCGTGAAAACATTGATAAAGCCCCTAGGGGCTTTAGCATGCTACGTCAACGCCAATTGCACAAGGGGCCCATTGTTAACTGACTTGCTGTGAGATAAAGCCCATGTCATAATTAATCAATCAATTATGTTAATTTAATTTTGTTTTTTAGATTATAAACATAATAAATTTATAACAAAATAACATAATTAAAAAAATCAATTAAGACAAAAATTACCATAAAACTAGAATAAAAAAGAAATTACAAACAAGAAATAAAAAAATAACCTTTTAAAAATTTATGTAACACTATTAAATAATAAAATGTTTGTGTTAAGCCACCCGCGAAACTCGCGGGATCTTAAACTAGTTTAGTTAATATAAAATAGGTATATATATGAGGATGCCTTCAATGAATGACACGTGTCTAAAAGTTGGTTTCTTTTATTATAGTAGATAGATACAATGAATATATATAGAACAACAAGTCTTGGAGAACAAGTCACTCTATTTATAGGGTTGATAACCATAATATAATATATTCATAACACTACCCCTTGGTTATCAACTTTATATGCATTGTGATGCTGCCTCATTAAAAACATTGGCAGAAAAACCCAGTAGGATAAAACCTCAGCTAAGGGAAAAAGAGTGCAATACATATTTTCTTATCATGATACTTCGGGATCAGATATGTTGTCTCATTAAAACCTTACTAAGAAAACCCAATGGGACAAAACTTAGTTAAGGGAAAAAGGATGCAACTAGAACAAATCTCCCCCACATTTTAATATGTATCCTTTTAAGTGATGTGACGTGTGTCCATCTTCCTTGAAAGTTGCTCAAAGATTTTGTAGCAAATGATTATCGCTTAATCCCTTATGTGCAATTCTTTATGTTGAACAATGTTATATGATCTTTTAGCAAGACTTTAGGTGCCTCCTCTCAAAAACAAATATCATATGTCAACGACTGTGTTACGTTACATTACTACATCTACAAGACTAACCAAACTTGTTTTGATGGGTTAGTAAAATATATTTATATCTAAAATATATATATACCGTACAATTAAAAACCTTTGATGGGTTACATTTGGTTTCTGACCAAAAACCAATTGCATGGGGAGAACCTCCAGATGTTATCGATGTTACCAACGGTGTGGGCATGAAAATCTGGTGTGGAGGTCATTCAACGCCCACAAAACCACCACGGGCTTGGAGTTTTCCATGGCGTTGTGTGGGGGTAGAGGATTCTTCACCGGCATGGAGGGCAATTTGGTTGGTGATCTGGCGCGAGTTGATTGGTGGTTTGTGGTAAAAGGTTTGTGATTGGTTAGCTTTTTTTGAACACTAGACGGGACCCTTTCCACACCCAACACCATCCCGTGCATTTTTTACTACACCCTCTTACTTACGTGGCTGGCACATGACGTTTAACGCCCTCTGTTCATGCCCCTCCACCACATCAAATGGTATTAACATAAGGGATATAACCACCATTTTACAAATAAAATAGATAATTTGTTTTGATTTTTAATCGCCATCCTCAGTGGTTGCAGTTGGGCCTATTTGACCATTATCTATATATTAAATTATCTAAACGAAATGAACATGATTTTTTATATATTATATTAATGAACAGTATTTTTATATATTATATTATAATAAAATATTATAATAATTGTTATTCTCTTTACTTTTTAAGTTTGATAAGTTTGGTGTCAACCGGTAGTTGTATCGAAAATGCCGGTTCAACGCTAAAAGTCAGTACCGGATTGAGTTTGATAGTCTTTTAGTTTGAGAAATTTGGTACTGCTACCCAGTACAATTTGCTCATCCCTGATCACGAGTACCGTACGAACAACAACGGTATCGTACACTTTTTTTTAGTTTCAGGGGTAGGGATGAGCTCGGTGCCAACTGACACCCCGGTTATGGTTCAGTATATGAATGTAAAAACCGGTAGCGAACCGGTACAAGGAACACCAAACGTTAGTACCGAACCGGTACTTAGGATCTTTCGGTTCAGGAAATTCGGTACCGGTACCCATTACTATTTGCTCATCTCTGACTACGGGTTTCTACCGAACAACATCATTACCATACAACTTTTTAGTTGATTTTCTTTCGGTTATTTTTTAGTGTTTTTTCTTACATTTTCTTTTTATTCTTGTCAGCGTTTCCGTGTGCAACGCGCTTGTATTGATTTCAAACACATATAGACACAGACTAAATAACAAAATAAGTTCGCCGCAACGCGGTGAAAGTTTTTATAACTAGTTTGGATTAAAACGCAATGCATAAACTTTGGACATTAATTGGGCCTTGGATATATTTATAATAAGTGGGCTAAATTGTTAGCAACGTAGGTGGTGTCCAGAATTACCACTAGTACTTTCAAACAGATGGATAGTCCATTGCATAATATTATTTGATGTGTTAAACTGTTAGTAGATTGTAAAAATTCTGCATTTATTAAGTTCTACATTTGAATTTAAAAGTGGGTCAAGTTATTCTATAAAGGTTTCTAATTGTAAGAAGTGTAAGAAGGATTTATAGAGTGACAAGTGTCCAATAACCTAAAATTAAACCCACTACATCACCACCCAAAACCTAAACACCCACCCCCACCCCACCACCACCCAAAAACCTAAACACCCCCCCCCCCCCCCCCAATCCTAAAAAAAAACTAAACCCCCACCACCACCACCACCCAAAAACCTAAACCCCCTCGGCAAATTTTTTTTTTTTTTTTTGGGGGGTGGGTGAGGGGGGGGGGGGGGTTAGGTTTTTGGTGGTGGTGGATGTTTAAGTTTTTTATTTTTTTTAGGTTATTGGACACTTGTCACTTTATAAATCTTTCTTACACTTCTTACAATTAGGATCCTTTGTATTTGATCCTAATCCTTTAAAAGTAGTGATAATGAATTTTAAGTGTAAAAAAGGAGTATAAACAGAATAAGAATGTATGACATATGGTTTTGAAGTTCCAATTGAAGGTGCAAAATGTTTTTGATAGTTACAAATCAGTTTATGGTGGTTACAAGTTCTACTTTTCTTAGGAACCGTACATCTTGGAGATAAGTCAAATAAATTCAGACAAGTCAGTATATTTATTAATATCATAGAAGGTTTTCCTGTCCCATTTGCATACTTTGTTGCCTTAGGCAGGAGCTTATGGTACACATTTTTTTACTATTTATATAACTCTGTAACATGGATACTACATAGTAAACATCAATCGTGTAAGAATCATATCATTTTTATATTCTTGAAATCAATGGCAGCCTAATTGATGAGCAGCATCCTTTCTCACAAAGAAAAATTTAACAAAAGGAATTCAAATTGAAAATGGAGTAAAATGCACGGATAGTCCCTGCGGTTTGGTGAAATTTCACCTTTAGTCCCCAACTTTTTAAAATTACACTCTTAGTCCCTGTGGTTTGACAAGTTGTTACTCGGATAGTCTCCAAAGCGGATGGAGTAAAATGCACGGAAACGATGTAGTAGACGGTAACACCGGTGGCGAATACAGTGAAGAAAGTAGCGGGAGAGAGTCCGGTGATGGCTTCTTTGAGAGTCTCCATATATTCAACGGCCTTTGTTGAGGGAGGAGTGTTGTGATGGTCTTGTTATTCTGGTTGGTTCATCTACTGGTGTCTAAAATATATACAAGGAGGGGTCCCATTCAACAACAAAGTCCATCTATCTACTTGGTATTTTTTTAATACAAAATTTATATACTATTAATTATAAGCATTACTGCTTGTACCATATGCTACTAAGTTTGTACGGTATCATAGACATTAACATCTTGTACTTTATGCTATTATGCTTTTCTTGGCAATTATGTAATGTAACTTTTGGGTTGATTGTTGTAATCTTTTCTAAGGGTAGGGGCGCTCTACTAGTTATTATTAATAATAATAATTCTCTCAAGTTTAATATTACAAGACACCCTCAATTTTATATTTGATTTAAGTAAATTTTAAAGTTTTAACTCGTATTCTCTAAAAAAAAGTTAATCACATGGTTAGAGTGCATGTGTTAGGTGTATATTACCTTTTTCTTTTTTAAGTTATTCTTTTGGAGTTTTAGTTTTGTATATGTGATTATTATATAACTAGATGTAAAACTCACTAATCATAGGTTTCATTAGTTTCATATTAAAAAAGTGAGAGCCAATGGACCGTCGGAAACCTATCTCGGAGTCCATTCAACGGCGAATCACAAAATTCTACGTCACCAATCTTTCGGTTCGATGTAGCGGCAATGACTTAGCTGGGTTCGTTCAGGAGTTCGGGGTGATTTTCGACATATATATAGCAAGGAAAAGGGATAGATTTGGTTTTGTGTCAATGCTGGATGTCAAGAATAAGGAAGCGACAGAGAAAAGCCTAAATACGATTCGTATGGGAGGATTTGCTTTAAAGGTTAACGTTACTAAGTTCGTGTTGGAAGATGGTGAGATCCGTGAAGATGTCAGGAAGGCGAATACACAAGAGGAAGATTATATGCGGAAGGGGAATGTGGGCGCCGGCAAGGTGCATGAGAAGGAACAACCGACACATACTGGAGGCCGAACGTTTAGTGATATCTTGATGGGGAGAAACGGCAACAAAACTGATCAGTGGGTAGTCTCTATTGATCATAATGTCAATGCCTTTTCTAGTTTGTATGGGAAAGCCATTGTGGCGAGTATGATTGACTTGGATGGTTTAGAAAACATCAATGATATTTTGAAGACAATTAGTCCATCAAGAGGTAAGATTCAATTTTTCGGTGGGTTGAATGTTTTATTATCTTTCAAAGACAGTAAGAATGCGGTGGAAGCGTTGGAGGCCGCTAGAAACATTTTGGGTAGATTTGCAAATCTGGAGATGTGGGAAGGGCAGGTGGTGCCTTGTGATCGCCTTGCCTGGTTAAAAATACAAGGTATTCCCATGAATATTCTCATGAACGAAGTAGTTGATGCTGTCGGTGGCCTGTTCGGTACGATAATTCACAAGGCGAACATGTCGGAGGATGAAAGAGAGTTGTCATTCGAGTACGTTGGTGTATTAATAAGGAATGGTAAACGAGTTGTGGAGGAGGTGATAATTCAGTGGCAAGGGAATCACTTTCCGGTGTGGGTTACGGAGGAAGCTGATGATTGGTTACCGGAGTTCCTTAAAGGCGGAAACGACAATCTTGAAAAAGATAATGGGAATGATGACGAGGAGAAGTAAAGGGTCTTGGAAGAGAAGAGCGTTACTGGCTCTGAATCTTTTCAGTCGGAGTCTAAAAGGCAGCCGGAGAACATGGGTACTACCGACGCCGGAGTAGGGAAGTCGGTTGAAAGGGGTCAAAGGGCCATTAATAACGAAACCGAAATTAATGGGATTGAGTATAATTCCCCTTCATTACAGAAACCGTTATATGAGGAAAGGAGTAATGATTGCCAATTTGCGTTGGGTCCCACTTTTTCCTTTGACAATTTTAATGAATTGGAGGGTTGTTTCTCAGCAGGTAACCATAAAGTCACAAAAAGAAAAAAATTTCAAAAAGTGGGTTGCTGTGGGCCGGCCCAGTGACTATATTTCAAGTGGATCAAATGGAGTGAAAAAGGGGAAACGGGCCAGGAAAAAGATCTGTTTGGGCTTAATGACTTGTTGGGTAGTGATGATGAGTCTGACTCCATTACGTCTGACCAAGTCAGTGAAAGAGATGGGAAAAAAAACTTTTCAGAAAATGAGTGTTTCACAGCTCAGCGGTTAATGGAGATGGTCCTTTGGATTAGAATAATCAACCGATAGAAGAACATTGAGTATCGCAAGTGGCAAATAATACAACTGATGGTCCGACTATTGGGAAGGAGGCCGAGATCTTGCTGAACGGGGTGACCGTGGGTTCCAACGGTGATCCAGGTAATAACTACGATCGTGATGGGAGAAAAATTGGGTCCCAAATTGTCTTCATTTGATAATTTGGTGAACGATTCTATTGTCCAAGAAGGCGTAGAGCTAGGTTAGCTATGAATCTGTTATCTGTGAACATTCGTGGTGGGGTTACTGGTAAACCGGGTTGGATTAAAAGGTTTAAGATGGAATTTGGGGTGTCTTTTTGGCTATGCAGGAGACTATGTGTGCTGATCGGGTGGTATTGTTAATTTTTGGGGTGGTTTAGGCTTCGAATCGGGACTGGGTAAATTCGAACGGCAGATCGGGTGGTATTGTTAATCTTTGGGATCCTAAAGTGTTCCGCAAAGATAGGTCGATTGTGAATGATAATTTTCTCATTGCTTCCGGTTGTATGGTTGATGGGAATACTCAAATTAATGTGGTTAATGTATACGCGTCTCAAAACAATGTTGAAAAAAGAATTTTATGGCAGGAGATTATTGAAGTTATTCGGGTAGGCCAGGGAAGGTGGATTGTTTTGGGGGATTTCAATGCAGTGCGATATGCACAAGAGAGGAAGAACTCTTTTTTTGACCCGGTTTGTGCTAGAGATTTTAACGAATTTATTGATGAGGCTGAGCTTAACGAATACAATATGAGGGGTATGAAATATACGTTTTTGGCAAGCAGAGGAGACGTGTGTAAATTCAGTAAAATCGATAGGGTTTTTGTTTATTCTAATGTTTTGAACAGGTGGCCTAACGCTTGCTTAAGAGCTCTTAATAGAGAGCTTTCTGATCATTCTCCTTTGGTATTGTCTCTGAAAGATAATAATTTTGGCCCGGAACCGTTTAGATGGTTTAATTCTTGGCTGGATAGGGATGGTTGTGAGGAGATGGTTGAGAAGATGTTGGAGGAACAGTGGTGGACATAGAGTGTTAATTGGGGTAGCACGAGCTACCCCTCAACCCCGTCTCCGTAGTGTAAAAATACCCCTTAACTCCATTTCCGTAGTGTAAAAATACCCCTCAACTCCGTTTCTGTCATATAAAGGATACCCCTGATCGTAAAAAAAAAATTAGGATACCCCTAACTTTTTAGGCTAATTCCGCCATTATGGAGGAATGTGGTTTATTTGGGTCTCCTGATGTTATTTTGTTGAAAAAAACTCAAGAGACTTAAAGAAAAATTGAAGATGTGTATTAAAGAGTGTACGACCAGGGAAGGAGAAGATTTGGATAAACTTAAGGCAGAAAAAGAGGAGTTTGAATTACTTATGGAGGAGAGGGATCTAGAGGAAGAGGAAATGTGGGTGTGGGCGGAATGTAGGAAGAGTATAGAGGAGATAGAGCTCATGAAATCTAAAGACATCAAATAAAAGTCTCTGGTTAAATGGGCTTCTTTTCTCGATGATAATACAACGTTTTTCCATAGTGTCGTTAATGGGAGAAAGGATAGAAATGCTATTCCAGGTATAGAGGGGGATGGGGTATGGGTTTCTAAACCGACCCAGGTTAAGAAACATGTGTTTAGATTTCTTAGGGAGCATTTCAGAGAGAGGGTCAAAGTTAACCGACTCAGGTTAAGAAACGTTTCGACCGGTACCGTTTCGATCTGTACCGTTTCGACGCGTACCATTTCGACCCGTACCGTTTCGAATCGAACCGTTTCAACGCGAACCGTTTCGACGCCTACCGTTTCGACGCGAACCGTTTCAACCCGTACCAAAACCCGTATAATGTTCCAAGAAAAGAAGTTCCTCTCATCCATTTCAATTCATCAAACAACATTCGATGTCAATCATAATCCCACACTTGACATGCATCGACAACTAACATTCTATTCGTCAAATACACTTTCAGTTGACATTATAACCACATGTTTAAAAGTTGGCATTTTGTCAATCTAAGAAGGTATAAATTCTCTTAATCTATTAATTAGTTTTAACCCGACAAAATTGCCCCTTGATGAAGAGTCACTTTTTAAAAAATAAAATTAAAAAAAAACACATTTTTTTAACAAACCCGACCCGGCCCAAAGCCCGTTCGGACCCGACCCCGTTTTGACCCATGATCCGACCCATTTACCAGGTCTACTTTTAAACAATGCAAAAGTCAGCTTTGAGATATTTCCTCCTCCAAGAAAAGTCATACAGAGGAAACTTCATAACACTTTTAAACAATGCAAAAGTCAGCTTTGAGATATTTCCTCCTCCAATAATAGAAAAGTCACGGAAACTTCACAACACTTATAAACAATGCAAAAGTCAGCAATTTTGTTGATCCTGAGGGGTGGCATCCACATCACAATTACTGTCTACCAGTACGAACTACTTTATCATGTGGCTGAAAACAGAGATAACTCAGGCTCCAAGGATTAATTACCTCTCTGTACTTCCACTAATTAAATACTTATAACACATTTTAAAATAACTGTGAGTAAAAACTCTATATTAAGAATATGGAAAATAAGTATAACTCTTAAAATAAACATATATAAAAGTTTAATCATTTATTAAGAATTACATTCAATTATTTATAATTATACACAAATTTTTTAATTAAACAATTAATAAATCTAGGACATGATAATTATCACTGATAATTAAACCTTAATCACATTCAATTATTTGTATTATCCACTGTTTAATTGCCTCTTGGAGCCTTGCACGACAAGTTGGCTTCAATCCGAAATTCCCAACAGGGGATTACACTATTACAGCTTTGATGAAACAAATTAATTAGAAAGCAGTATAAAAGTAAGCACTGGAAATCAGATCCAAAAAGGCATATTGAAGAAATTTTATAAAATAAATGCTGAATACATCAGGTTTTGAGCATAATTTATCAATCGTAATCAAAAGACAACGTTGGATTAATTCAAGCGCGTAGGTGAGCATAACTGTGCCGAGTATACACAGAGGGCCGGGTTGATAACTGTTACCTCACCATACGCCATTTTAGCTCCAGTCCCCGGCCTTAGCTTGCGGGGTGTTATTAGACATAGTTTAATATTATATTATATTAGAGGGTTTAGAGTGTAATATATATATATATACTCTTGTACATGTATCAATCTTTAATTACAGATGAAAGCTTTGTTTATGTAGGATTCCACCATAAGGTGTGCCTCAATGAACCAAAGGGGACATAACCCACCTGTCTGTATTCATAAGATTCCAGGTGATGGTCTGGACAATTGATTTTCAAGCTCTGAGTCATCTATCACAAAGTCACATAATAGGAGAAAATGGACTCACAAGACACAAATTTTAGTAGACATATTCAGCAATTAGCCTATTTTGTGCCTACATTGAAGGATACCTTTAATTTTGTGCCTACATTGAAGGATATCTATAATGTCAAAGAAGCAAAATCAAACTTAAAAATCTATTAAACTAAAGCATATAAACGTGGGGCATGTTACTGAAATTGAATAATATTTGTTGATGCTAGAAACAAAATCTTTAAAAGCCGTTGATAAAATAAATAAACGAAAGTGCATAATCCCATAACAAGCACGAGAAGGGGAACCCTTGCTGCCACTGTGCTGCACACACACGTGTCTGTGTTTGGGTAAAATGAGAGAAAGGAAGGGACAAGCATGGTATTTATATCCGGTTTAAATAAGGGTGTGTTTGGGTGTATATCGCGTATAAGGGGTGTTGGGGACAGGCACAAACAGTGTTGGGGTGCTAAAGGATAAAGTCGTTCCTTGTAAGCGGTGTAACTCTTTCCAGAAATCCGTAATAAAACGGGGGTCACGGTCCGTCATGATGTCAACTGGAATGTCGTGGAGGTACACAATTTCATTAATAAACACGCTGGCAACTGTGGAGCTAGAGAAAGATGGAGGTAACCCAATGAAGTGCCCGAATTTTGATAACTGGTCCACGGGGACCATAATGACAGATTTACCATTTGACAAGGGCAGCCCTATGATGAAATCCATGGAGATACCTTCAAAAACCTGTTGTGGTAAGGGTAATGGTTGTAAAAGATTAGCAGGAGGTAAAAGTGAAGACTTCATTTGCTGGCAAACTTGACAAGTGGCCACAAAAACGTTTAACATCTGATCGCATTTTGGGTCAAAAGAAATTGGATGAAAGGCGATGGAAGGTACGTGTGACCCCGGAGTGACTGCCAATCACAGAATTATGAAATTCCTCCGGTAGCTTAGTGCACAGGGGCGAACTTGCTGGAATGACCAGCCTATCTTTGAAAAACAAAAGTCCATCTTTAAAACAGAAGGAAGCCGGGTACCGACTGTGGTGCAGAGGTGCACTTCATTTGCATGGACTTGAGATACGGATCATCAGAATTAACCACCCGGAGTGTAGCAATTAAGGACGGTTCAACACGAGAGTGAGCCAAGAAGGCTGCATGAGACATGCGAGATAAGGCATCAGCTGCAGCGTTGTGATGACCGGGGCGATAAGTGATTTCAAAGTCAAAGCCAGCCACCTTAAATGCTAAAAATAGGTTTGGTAATCATATGACTGATTTCAAAACCAGCCACCTTAAATGCTATATATAACTCAGTTGTAACATCGGCCTCACCCAAGGATATACTTAATTGTAAGGATATTGGGTTTTCACTAAATAAAAAAATATCAACATTTGGGAATTGACTTGTCCAAGAAACAATTAAGCTTAAAGAAAATATGGATGGCCGGTAGGTGCAGGATGTTTGTTCGGTATCACAAGCCCCTTTTATCACCGACTACTCGATTTCATTTGTGTTTTTTTTATCAATATTATTGTAACAATACTGTTTTTGTATAATAGTCAATACACTAAAGTTGAAAAAAAAATATATATATCAAAATAGAAAAAAAAAAGTGTTTGTGGAGAACCAACCCAATTTTGGCCCGTATAAAAATGTCGTCCCAACTCTTAACTTATTTTGACCCGTCTTATATCCTCCTCTACAAATAACATACCTTTGTTGCTTACACATACGATAGTAGCACAAAAGGGGAGCAACAACTAACAAAAACGATATATGAAACCTGCAATAATGTTGCTAAAGCAAACACAAACTGGAAATGGTAACAAAATGTGGGCCCAATAATGTTGAAACTGAGATCTACTAATAGTTGTTGATGACCCTTGAAACAAAATCTAGGAAGATATACCAGCAACACTAATGCCCAGGTCAACTATTAATGACGCCATGAAATCCGAATATTAGAGGACTGTGAATCATACATGATCTCAAATGTCTTTCTATCTTCATCTTCTTCATCCAAACATTCTGAGTAATCGATTGGGTTTTCGTTTAAATCAACTATTTTATTTTTACTATGAACAAGTTCCACATTAAGACCACCGTGATTAGTCTGAAATGAAATATTTTTAGTGTATGTAGGATTGAACCATGGGATGTGCCGCAATGAATTAAAGGGTACATAACCCACCATTTCATACTCCCATTGTTCCCAATCTTTATCCGACTCTTCAGAGTAATCATATGTGGACGTCTCCTGCTTAATATCTATGTCATGATAAAACCCATACTCAACATCACGTAAGAATAATAAAAGTCCACTAAAGTCACTGTACCAGTTGCTTGGAAGTTGCAATGTAACCAATCTCGTAAAAATACGTGACGATGGTTCAACAACGGGACTTACGACACTCATAAAGTGATCTTCAGCTGCATTTCCCTGCCACAGTTTACATTCCAGTTATGATGGATACTATTATTATATTGTAAGTTAAAAAAATTGAAATTCAAAAACAAGATAAAGAGTTATACCTCAAGCATAGAAAGTAGTACCCTCTTATTCACTCTACTCCAAAATGAGACTTTCCACAACCATTTATAGTATGATAAATCTCTTACAATTTCAAGTGAGTCACAATGATCAGCATAGAGAATAGCTATGCTTGATGGGAGGTCCGGCAATTCTACAAGGCTCGTGCACCCCGTCAAAATGAGGCACTTGAGACACGGGAGTCGTGAGATGCCGGAAGGTAATCTTGAAAAGTTGTTTCCACGTAGGTCTAGTAGTTGTAGGTTTAATAACTCACAAATATCAGATGGGATGTCTCCATCTCCCAAATTGCAATCCCCGAGATATAACTTCCTTAAAGAACGTGGAAGCTGATGAAAAGATTGCAACTCCCTACAACCAGCGAGATTTAAGTCTTTCAAACTTCTTAAGAGATGAAAGTTTCCCTCTATCCTTTTCAGTTTGTGACAATGACTTAAATCTAAGGAAACAAGGTTGGAACAAAATCGTCCAACTGATGCTGGGATTATTTCTATACCAGTATGACTCAAATCAAGGGTTACCAAGCTATCCATGTTTGACTGGATATCCGGAAACTGTTGAAGTTGTTTGCAACGACTGAGATTAAGAGTCTCCAGTTTTTTCATGTGTATGATGGGTGGAAACCTTTTAAGTGCTGTACACCGTCCCATTTCCACGTAAACAAGCCTTTTGTGATATCCAATTGATTGATGAATCTCTTCTAAACTCTCACAACTGAATAAAATCAATCTTTCAAGACATGGAAGGCCTTCAAAATCTGGTGTCTTGATTAGGTTACGAGAGTTTTGAAGATCAAGAAATTTTAAATTTGGTAGACTCTGTTTCAAGAAAAGTAGGAAAAGTCAAATAAATAATTAAGTATACAACAATTTCCTTTCACATTGGCATACTTCTTGCCGGACCATTGATCGATCATTAGGCAGGAGTTCTTAATTTATACACAAATTTTACCATCTTAATATCTTATAATAACAGCATGCATAGTAAATTCCAATTGCTTAATTAAAACATCATATCATTTTTACATCATATCGTCGATAATTTTCATCAATCTTTGCCCAAAAATATACCTTCAGAATATTACATTTCAGACACTTTATTAGTTTATTTATTTTTGGCAATGCCATCAAAAGTTTCTTTAAAGCATTCAATCTAAATTAAGCTAATCGACCTCTAATTTATAGAGAAAGTATGAAATGTATTTTTCTTAATGAAATATTTAATTACACCTATACTTATAAATGTGTCAAATACCTATGTTCATTTTATAATTCATTTCACAGTTTTATTGCAACGATTTGTGAAACAACAATATTTATCTACCTTATATCCATGCCAGAGTTCTTTTTGTTGGGAATCCCACAACTCTAGACGACCAAGCTCTGTTGGCTGAAAATTTGATGGGAACGAAGATGCCGGATACTTATCAAAACGAATCCACCGAAGTTTCTTCATGTTTGCAACAACATCAGATAGACCCACAGCATCAGATAGACCCACTACATCAGATAGACCTAGATGGCTGAAAACTAACACTTCAGTTTCCTGTGTTAATTAATCAAGGAACCAAATTGTGTCAGTAACGTTATACACAAGTGTCATTTGATGCAGATATATATGAAATATTTTATTGCAAAGTTAATTTAACCATTGGCACTGCATCTGCCCCTATATTACAGAGGTATGCTATATCTTCCCTTTTCCAAATTCTGCTATGCTTTTCAGGATGATTAGGGTGTGCCCCTCTAACAATGTAGAGAGCCATTTCTTCTACCAAGTCATGCATATCAAATCTTCCATATGAATCAACTTTTATGAGAGACTTTTGAACCAACACCTTCACCCCTATACGAGGGTGTAAATTACAAGCATCAAGCACCTTCATTGCCTCATCCATCTTTCGTCTCCTCCAAAAACAAGCAATATCTAAGAATAATTTTTGATGGTCGGGTTCAAGTCCATCATAACTTAATTTGAGTCTTTGGGTGACTTTAACATTTGGGATGCATTTTAACTTGGCCAATGCACTCTTCCACTCATCCTTGTTTTTATCATATAGAAAAGAACCTAGAATTTCAAGTGCTAATGGGAGCCCACTAGCATAAGAAACTACATCTTTTGAAAGCATATCGTAATCTTCTATAGGTTCATCTTTCCGATATGCATGTTTGTTGAAGAACTCCATAGCCTCGTCATGTGATAACAAACTCACTTCATATGTCGTGTCCGCATAGCGGGTTAGCAAATGCTCATCCCTGGTTGTGATTATTATCCTGCTTCCCTCACCAAACCAAGCATGCGATCTGGTTAACGCCTCTAGTTGCTTGAGGTCATCAACATCGTCAAGAACAACTAATACGCTTTTATTACGTAACCTTCTTTCTATAATGCTTCTTCCTTCTATCTCACTCCCTACCTTCACATCTGCTTTCAAAACAAGTGAGAGAAATTTTTCTTGTAGTTTTTCCAAACCATGCTTGTTTGACTCCTCACGGATATTTTGAAGAAGGCAGTGAGCTTCAAATCGGTGAGAGATTTCCGCATAAGCAGCAGATGCGAGAGTAGTCTTACCACCACCCCCAACTCCCCATATTCCAATAATGCGTACCCCACCTGACCCAATTTCCAACTTTGATTTCAGATCTTGTAAGCGTGTCTCTATTCCAATGAGGTCTTTATTAACGTTTGTAAATAGTGAAGACAGCCTACTAGAAATTGTACCAACAATTTCTTTGATACATTTTGCTTCATGACTGCGCGATGGATAAATACAAATAATTAGAATTCAGAACATGCTCCCACTCCCTTAATGGGGGTGAGGGTCTCATTAATTCAGAAAGTACTGGTAACCACTACCAGCTTCAGCCTTTCAATATTTATATTTATAAAACAGCTCCCATCAAATGCAATTATTTTTATTTTTATAAACTTGGCTCCATAAATTAAACACTTTTTTAACACTTCCTTCTATGTCTTATAAACAAAATAACGCCTTAAATCTACTTACAAATGTGAAAAGCTAACTCATTACGATAGTAACTACTTTTTCATAAACCTGGCTACTTCCAACTTGTTTGACCCTTTGATTGTTTTTTAATTTTATGCAAATATCTTAAGCAAAAAAAAAATTGTTTAAAAAAAGGAGAGAACATTACCTGTTTTCAATGTCATTGATGACCCATCCAGAAAGTTTGCCTGCCTTTTCCAGAGCTTTTCTCCATGATTCAACTTTTTCCTTATTTTCCTTCTCATGTTTTGTAAATGCTTCTCCATATTCCCCCTTTTGTTTTCTCACATCCGAGGGATCTACGTGATAGAATATGGGCATCACGATTTGCCCTGTCGTGTCCACGCACTCCATAATATGTGCAAGCTCATCCAAGCACCAAGATGAATCCGCATAGTTTTGAGAGAATACAATAACGGCTATCCGTGATTCCTGGATCGCCTTCAAGAGGGCTGGACCGATCGACTCACCCCGAGGAAGTGTTTCGTCATCCTTGTACGTTTGGATTCCTTGTTGTACAAGAGCCGCATAGAGATGATCCACAAAGATCTTACGGGTGTCTTCTCCCCGAAAGCTCAAAAATACGTCATAATTCCATGATTGAGAAATAGAGGCAGGAACTGAGTGAGAAGCGGACGAAGAAGATGCCGCGGATCTGTAAATCGAATTTGTTTGGAATTAGTGAAAGAAAAAGAGATGTGGTATTTGAGTATTTAAAAAAAAAATCATTGATCGGTTATGCAACAACGTTGATCACAAAAGATATAACCAACAGATCAACTGAAAACCTTAACATATGTTATGAATTTTGACTTTACCAAGTCAACGTATATGCATTCACAGCGTCTAAGAACAAAATAAGACATACCCAACATCATGTTTAGCTGATAAATTACAGAAGGAAATATTATAATCTCACAGGAAATTAAAAATTTTCCCCAAAAGTGAAGCATGAATATTATTATATTTTTTCAAAAAGGAAATAGATAGGCACTAAAGTAATAGTAAATCAAGGATAGAACACCTGTCTTCTTCGGAAGACGTTGGGCTGTGTTGTTGATGGTGATCGGAGGAGCCTCTGAAGAAAACGGAAACCATGTAGTAGACGGTGACACCGGCGGCGAAGAGAGTAAATAAAGTATTTGGAGAGAGTCCGGTGTTGGCGCTTGTGTTTTCTTTGACAGTCTCCATAAACTCAACAGCCATTGTTCACGATTGTTGTGATCGTCTTCTGGTTCTGGTTCGTCTACTAGTGTGTGTATGTGAGTTTAGGTAGGTACAAACCTTATCCCTATCAAGTACTTTTACACAATATATGTGGATGATATCAGTCAAAGGTTCTTGGATCCCTTTATCTTTCTTTGACCTTTGTTGACCAACTATTATTATATCTCAAGGGTAAGAATTCTTGTAGTGGTGCGTGATAAATGGTTTTTTTTCTCTCATAGCGCCCAGAACATCACGACGGGCGGCGTTATGGAGTTTTTTTTTTGTGGGTGACGCCATGCATATAGCGGCGCTATATGTGTTTGGTTTTCAACCTTTGGCCAATCAAGAAAGAGCGTAGGGTTTTTATAATTAATTAATAAAATTGAAAATTAATATTAGCTAATGATGGGTAGGGGCTTTATGACTACATACTCTATTGATATAACGCCTCATAAAGCCCATGTGTGACTGACGTGGCACGACACGTGTCGCATAACGCCCACAAATGGGCTTTATGACTACGGATGGCCTAAGGATCAAACAGAAAATTTGATCTTGCTATGAAGGGTAGGAAACTATCTTAGCCTTACACGTGGCAAGGTAGAAAACAAGGAGGAAGGGTATTTTGGTCCATCATAGATTAGTTTCAAATCTAAAAAACCATGTACGTCTTTTATCTTTATTGTTTATCTCACCCTCACCACCACCATCACCACCACCCACCAACTCCACCTCCTAAACCACCGCCTCCATTACCGTCGTCGGCCTACCGCCCACAGGCCACAAGCATCAAAGTTGTCTGATTTGTTGCTTCAAATTGAAGCGATTCGATGTTCGTGTTCATAGATCTAGTGTTTCTGCAGCAACCGTTTGGCAGCAATTCAATGTTCGTGTTCGTAAATCTTCTTCATTAAACCAGAAGGCTCTATTAGAAAGAGGGTAGTTGCAGCACCTTCATCTTGTCCAGGATCTTTAAAGAAAAAGAAAGTGGCAGACACCTCTAGGAACCTTTTAAGGAGGAATTTGTCACCAAAAGTCAAACCAATAATAGGGAGTAGATTATTTGATTTGTTTGATGAAGATAATTTATATTGATCAGGATAAAGTTGCTAGCACCGAAATCACTCTACAATTGAAAACCCACGTGCTTTCAAAGCTTGGAAAAATTTGAGAGATATTTACACTTTACTTCCTCTTCTTCATCCATTGTTCCTTATTATTCATTGTAAATTGTAAGACTTTCTTTGGAAATTAAACATGGTATCATCAAGCTCATTATATATTCTTATGTTCCCATTAAAATCAATAGGAACAATAAGCAATTAGAGCCCTTGATCAAGCTGAGATTAAATCTTAACCATTTAAAATACCCAAAACCTTCTAGAAGGAGCAGTTACCTAAGTTGTGTTGACCTGCTCATCCAACATTCTAGGAAGACTATTGGCCACGATCTCTCTATTCAAAAAACATTAATTACCAAAAAAACTACACAACCCACGTTCTATCTTTTGAAACCATATTAAAATAAATACAAAACTTAATTAAAAGCTATAAATTGTGTGAAAAGCCTCCTGCAAAAAAAAAAAAAAAAAAAAAAAAAAAAAAAAAAAAAAACTGTTAATATAACGAAGTGTAAAACAAGTATCTTAAAGCATAAATATTTTAATAAAATTACTTACAAACATGTTTATTGCCAAAAAATCAGATTTTTTTATACTTACCATAGACAATGAGCTTTGTTTAATGACAACGATTATGACACCACCGACTGTACCTGTTTAAAAACAATGACAGGTTAAAAGATACATTCTTAGGAAAAAAAAAATAATACTCATGTAAAGGTCCAACCCTGTAACATTGCTAAATGTAATTATACAACAGAAAAATGATTAATAATACAAGTATTATTAATACTTTTTAATATTATAAAAAAAACATAATGTTGTCCTAATTGAGATGTGAAAAGAAAAAAACTACCCAAAAGTACCATAAAACCAAAATATTCAAACCTAGTTGTAGATAATTATTAAAAGACAAATTATTTGTGAGTAAAATACAAAAGTTTGGTTTTGAACACCTTAACTCATATTTTACCCTACATAAAACATTTTAAAAGTAAATATTGGAAATACTTTTATTTTTAAAAGAAAATTGCTATTAATCATGCTTATATGTAAATTTGTTTTTTTATGAGGTGATATTTTTTCAGTACTATTTTAAAATCTTTAAAGCACAAATCTCGCATGAATACGGCCAAAATGAAACACTAACACTTAATTGTGGTACATGAGTAGTGTGTGCATGCTATGCAATATGTATTTTTTTGTTTTTTTTGTTTTTACATTAGTTTTAGAGAAAAATGCTCGGATAGTCCCTGTGGTTTGCTTTTTTTCACCTTTAGTCCCTAACTTTTTAAAATTACAGCTATAGTCCCCAATTTTTACAATTTCGTTCCCGGATAGTCCCTAGCCCTAACATTAGTTATTTTTCTCAGTTAAGAAAGTGTGAAATGACAAAAATATCCTTACTGAAAAAACAAAATAACTTAACCTATTAAATACCCACCTTTCACCACCACCATCTACCCACTCCACTTCACCGCCACAAATACTTCACCCCCACTTCAGCACCAAAATCTAACCTGTAATTAACAAGCTCCCACTTCTATACTTATCCAAATCAAAACTCAAAACCCTTAATTCAACGGCCCCACTCAAAGATCCAAATCAAAATTCAAATCAATGTTTACAGATCATATCCTTAGAATATGAATTCAATGATCAATCAACAGAACACACAGAATCCCCAATTTTATAATACCAACTTGCTCACTAATCGAAACGAAACAATTTGTCTTTAATAAGATCATCATCATTAGGTTCAATTATGCTTCAAACTCTTTTACTTTTTCATTATTGGATTTTCTTTTTTATTTTGTGTTCAGGAGGTGTTTGTGGACCCTGCACGCGATGAGAGCCTGATAATTGACCTTTTAGAAATGAAGCATGACTTAGCAGACAATGCAAGTGCCACTTGGTTTCTACAAGACCTTGCAACAGAACAAGCGGCTGAGGGCAACATCGTAAATTTCCTCTCTTTCGCCTTCTTTCGAATTTATTTCTTCTCTTCGTCTACTTTACTATTTTTTCAAAGATTTGTAAAAAAAATCTTTGTTTAATATGTTTCATTCAGGTGACTGAACAATCGGCAGTTTTCGAGGCGCAAGGATTGGGATACAGAAACATACCTTCTGTCATAACAACTGCTACTGCTCAAATGGTAAACAAAATACCAACTTTAACTTTGCATATAGTTTCAGTAAAATGTTTTACTATTTGTCAAGTAATGAAGTCAAACTAAACACATTTTGTTAACCGAAATAAATCAAATCAAATTTTATTTTTGTTATTATTTTGTCATTTCTCGTAGGCTATATCCAAGGGACGCCAGGGAAGAGAAGCACAAAATCTTGTTAAGGTATCTCTTAACATTTATTGATCCTCAGTTAGATTTTTTTTTTTTTTTATAAATCTTGAAATATATGTTGCCAAAACATATTATTACTATACAAGTTAAGGGTAAAGATCAAATAGGAAGTTAATTTTCTCTAGGAAGGATAGGAAGCCATAGAATTATGACATGTGGCAAATTTTAAAATAAAGAGAAAGGGTATTTTAGTCAATCCAACTCCTTCTTCTTCCTTTTTCAAAACCCAGTAAATTCAAAAACCCATCATTTTCAAAATCCACCATCTTCAACTATTTCTTCACTTTCTATCTCAATAATCACTACATTATAGTGCGATTTTCATCACAAATCAATGATTCAGAACCCGATCAACGTGTTCTTCAGCTTTTTTTGAAGAAAACCCAGTTTAATTTCATAAAAAAATCTCGTTTTTTCCGGTGATTTTGGAGATAATCACTCGATTCGTTCGATTCGAGCGTTGATAAGTGTTTCTATCATTCAAATTCCGTCAATTGATGAAGAAATCGGCTTCGATCCATGTAAGAAATTCTTTAATTTCATTTTCATGATCTGGGTTTTTGATTTAGTCATTGCGTTTTACGATCTTTGCGGGGGTCCGGGGGCGGCAGCCCCCGGTAGCGGGGTCCCAGGGGCGGCAGCCCCT
Organism: Helianthus tuberosus; assembly: GCA_030545235.1. Classification (NCBI taxonomy): domain Eukaryota; kingdom Viridiplantae; phylum Streptophyta; class Magnoliopsida; order Asterales; family Asteraceae; genus Helianthus; species Helianthus tuberosus. Next base: position 8,224,013 of record CM060396.1, on the reverse strand, counting down.
GGCTAAAAACGCATCAGAAAAATTAAATTTCCATAAATTGGCTCATTTCGAAGACAGTAATTCGTAGACAATTCAGACAGTTCATAGTGACAGACAGTTTTATGTGTCCATTGCGTTTTAGAAATAAGAGAGTTTTATGTGGTTTCTGGCTATTGCGTTTTAGAAAAAAACACATTTTTAAGTGTTTTTAGTCATTGTGTTTTAGGTAAAACACATTTTTTAGGTGTTTTCAGTCCATTGCGTTTTAGAATGAGTCATTTTTAAGTGTTTTCTGGCCATTGCGTTTTACATATAAGACATTTCTTTGTGTTTTTGGTGCATTGCGTTTTAGGTAAAACACTTTTTTATGTGTTTTCAGTCCATTGCGTTTTAGAAAACAGACATTTTAAGTGTATTCTGGCCATTGCGTTTTACAAATAAGTCATTTTTTTGTGTTTTTGGTGCATTGTGTTTTAGGTAAAACACATTTTTATGTGTTTTCTGGCCATTGCGTTTTACAAAAAAGTCATTTCTTTGTGTTTTTGGTGCATTGCGTTTTAGAAAAATGTCATTTTTTAGGGTTTTTTTTTCATTGCGTTTTACGATACTGGGGTTTTTTCTATTGCGTTTTACGCAACTGGGTTTTAAATTTTTTTTTTCAAAATATAGCAATAGTATACTCGTTTTAAAGATAAAAAAACGCTCGTTTTTTTGGTGCAATTTTTATAAAAAAATAATGTCGTATGAAAGAGTTATTAACGTTTAAAAAATGGGGGGGAATTGGAGGAGAGAGAAACTATTGGCTTGGATTGACTAGATTGCCCCTGAAAAAAGTCACGCGCCTCTTTTTTTACTTTCAATTTCCCTGATTTAATCTTAGCCCTTGATTAAGTAAATGGATGGTCAAGATCACTTCCTAGCATTCCTAGCCAAATAAACTTCCTATTGTATCTCCACCCTACAAGTTAATACTACCATGTTTTGGTGCATACAATTTTTCAATATATGTGTTGGTTAAAACTAACTACTTGTGTGCTTCCATTCAGGTATATTTGGCGAATTTGCGACTCAAAGGAGTTGGAACAGATCTACTCATCACTGCATACGAGCCTGTTTTCATAAAGTATGTATAAACTATTTTTAAAAAAAAATATATATATATATGGGGGCTATTGATTAATGAATCAAGTTATGGACTGTGGTCTGTTTGTGTTGTGGTTGCAGCCCGTCTAGCGAAAGTGCAAAGATTGATTGGAGCCGGTTTAACTGTGCCTGCTGCAGAGTTGGGACGCACGCCAAGCTCGAGCTCGGTCTTGATAAATAAACGAGCTTTGTTTTAGGCTCAAACTTGGCTCGAGCTAAGGCTGTACTTGATGAGGCTGATAAAATGCATTTAATGGGGTTCAAGGGTCAGGTATATATGGTCAAATTAAATTTTACTAGGAGTAATCAGCGTCTAACAAGTGGCTGTTCTTGTTCCAGATCTATGATATCTTCCGGTTGTTGCCATCGATGGTTCATGTTGGCGTGTTCTCCGCAACTAACCGGTTAGGATTCTTGTGAAGCGTGATGAACTCACTTTGGAAGGTATCAAATAGTTCTATTTGAATGTGGAGAAAGAAGACTGGAAGCTTGAAACACTCTGTAACCTTTACGAGACATTGGCAATCACAAGTTTCAATTATTTATCATTTGTATTTTTAGACATATACGCAAGTTAGTTTTGTTGTTTAAAAACACTAGAACTTGCGTTATGTATTATTTCAGTGAATTTAAGCAGGTTTCTTAATCTTTTCTATATATTTTTTGTTGATTTTTCATGCAATTTTCAGCATAAAAAAACAATTTTATACAGAAAATTAAATATTCCAGTTTTTTTTTTTTTAATTTCATTACAAATGCGTTGCAAATTCTTTAAGAAATGGCGTAGGAATTGCGTTGCAAATAAATTTCCAACACCATATTTCCGTTGCAAATACGTCACAAATCTTAGACAAGAGTAATTAAAGAATCGTAGAAAATGCGTTACAAATTTACAACACAATATTTTGGTTGCAAATGAGTTGAACTTTGTGTAGTAAATGCGTTGCAAAAAGTTTTCCACCAGGCTTTTTCCAACATTAGGTTTTTGTAACGGAAAAGCACGTTGAAAAGTTCTATTTTTCTAGTAGTGAATGGGAGTCCACCAGTATAAGAAACTACATCTTGTGAAAGTTTCTCATAATCTTCTACAGGTTTTTCTTTCCGATATGCATGTCTGCTAAAGAGCTTGATAGCCTCATCGTGTGATAACAAACTTACTTCATAGATCACGTCTATCTTGCGTGTTAGCAAATGCTCATCCCTGGTAGTGATTATTATCCGACTCCCCTCACCAAACCAATCATGTGATCCGGCTAACGCCTCTAGTTGCTCAAGGTCATCAACATCATCAAGAACAACTAAAACTCTTTTACGACATAACCTTCTTTCTATCATGCTTCTTCCTGTTGGTGCATTCATCTGTCGTCTTCGTCTTATGTCGAGTTTCGGGTTCGTTACGGATCTGAACGAGGATGATGTCAACATCTTCAATGATGACATCATAATGATGAAGTCATCATGGCATCATCTTACAAGAGACAAAAGTATTAATGATGTTAAAGTTGGAGTTTGGTCAACATGTTTGTTTCTGATTCCACTCGTATGTCAAAGTCTGATTCCGCTCATGTGTCAAGATAAGGTTCCGCTCATATGTCAAAGATAGGTCCGCTTTTGTGTCATGTAGTTTCGCTTTTGTGTCAAAGATAGATTCCGCTTATGTGAACATGTACGTAAGAGCGGAACCTACACACCTATATATAGTCACATAAGCGAAATCATTCATATAGAGAGTGGTGTGTTCTTCCGGTGAGCCACGAAGTGCTGCCGAAGTGTCGACTCGATTGTACATGTCATTCAGATCAATAATATCGACATATTAAATTGAATTCTCGCTGAATTGTACTCGGTTTGTCTGTTTCCGCCGTTCAAACTGAGATAAACTCTTCTACGCGACTCGTTCGGGTCGAAACACGATCCTACACTTCCTTCTATCTCACTCTCTACCACCACATTAGTTTTCAGAACACTTGATAAAAAAAAGTTCTTGCAGCTTTTTCAGGCCATGCTTGCTTGATTCATTACGAATCTTTTCAAGAAGACAGTGAACTTCAAATTGGTGAGAGATTTCTGTATACGCAACAGATGCGAGGGTAGTTTTACCACCACCTCCAACCCCCCATATTCCAACCATGCGCACACCACCAGACCCAATTTCCAACTTTGATTTCAAATCTTGCAAACGAGTCATGATGTGGGAATCAAGTGAGAAGAGGACGACGAAGACGCCATTGATCTGTGGAATTTGTTTGAGATTAGTATAAAAAAAAGGAGTGGAAATCAGATCCACCAAGATATATGTGGTTTTAAATAGCTGATCAATATATTAGCCCACTACTCTATCATAAAGTTATGTGGGTCGACAGAAGATTTCAATATTTCACATTGGATCCCTTTATCTATTTGTATTTTCTTAACCGACAATATCAAGAGAAAATTGTGTAACTACTAAGCTAATAAATGGCTGGAAATGAACTTAGAAAAAAAAATGTGTGGGTTTAGGTGGAATTTCGACCCATTTACGAATAAATGTGTTGATCTGGGTTGTGTTTAATTTATTTCAACCGGGTCAAAAGGGACACATGAGTAAGCCATTTCCAATGCATACAACATCCTAAATAGATCTGTTCAACTGTTTCAGATTGTTAATATATTATTAACTGTTTTCGTAACAAGAAATGAATGATTTTACTGTTTATAATATCCAGTTTAAATAAGGGTGTGTTTGGGTGTATATCGCGTGTAAGGGGTGTTGGGGACAGGCACAAACAGTTTTGGGTGTTGTTTGTTAATCAGATAATTACCATGCACAACATTCATCTAGTTCGGGCTTACCATTCTTCTGATTAAATTTAGTGTTTGGTTGACATGCATTATTTTACGATTTAGCACAAACTAATCATCAAACATGTCAAGATTAGAAGAAGATACCTCATTCAATTTGTTATGTTTCTTCAAGTGAATGACGATCAAAACTGTGAAGCCTGTGATTTCAGCTTCTTCTCATACCCTGCAACCTAGCAATCATGTTGTAGAAGAATAAAAGAGGTAAATGGTATAACATTTAACAATCATATAAAATGAAATGTAAAGGATCCATTTATTAATAAAATATCATTCTTGTGCAATACTGAATCTATATTTAAGGAACAAAAAAGTAAACTGTAGATGTGTGTATGTGTTGGTGATCCAGAAAGCTCAACAACCGTGCCACCATATCAACAAATGACACATTGATTGTTGTTCTCAAAATAAGTTATTAATCCCAACACCTCTTAGTAAAAACTCATCATGGTCTGCATGATTAGACCTACTTTGTTCATTGAGGTATTTCATCAAACAGTTGGTGTGCATGAAACGACAAAACTCTAACTGATCACAATATACAAATAGATTAAGAAGATGTGTTTGGACAGTTGATACAAATTAAGCAAGTTGAGAGAGAAAAGAAACACATACCAATGTATACAAATAGATTAAGGTGTGCTCGAATTTATAGCCAAAAGATACTCAAAAGAAAGGTAAAAATTATAGTCCCAACAGAAATATATGAAGTCCCAAACCCACCGGGAAATGCATGCTTTTAGATGTAGTGTGAACTCACCTTAGGTTGCTCGGTAGCTAGTATGTTTATCCTAAACTTGGTCAGCCACGTCCTATTATGGTTACCAATTGTTAGGACTGTTTGTAAATGAATCACGTATTATACACATATATCAAGTAATCACGTATAGCACGTACTTCACAGTAGCGTATAAACGATGAGTAGTTTACACATAACACATATTTCCAAATAATATAAGTTATAGGAACATGGGTTCTTATATATAACCACTTAATACAACTTAATTTAGGTGTGCGATTGAAACCATTTTGTGCGACCAAATCAGAAGTGTACGGTTCGTGTTTCCAGGTGTGCGATTGGAACAAATTAAGAATGTGACTCAAAGTGAGTGTGTGACTGATTCTCAACTTGTGCGATTACCCTTGCAATCGGCCCACTTAAGGTGTATGGCCCAAATGGATTCATCTGGCCCAATCAGGGAAATCCATTAGTAACCTTTTCCTCCAATTTCAGTTGTGCGATTGAGGCAGTGTTGTGCGACCAAGTTGTAGTGGTGGGGGCCAGCTCATTTGATTGTGCGATTGGCTTGTATGTATGTGTGTATTTATTATATTCTTTAGAAACGTGTTAATATTTTTTTTAATCTTTGTCTCTTTTATCAATATTAAAAAAAATTTAAGAAAAAGTTGACGAGCCGGCTTGATTAGGCTCGAAGTTTTTATGAGCCGAGCTTGAGCTCAACTTTTTAGCTCGAAAAATAAACGAGCCGAGTTGAGCTGGCTTGTTTAAGTTTAAGTTCGAACTCGAGCTTAAGCCGTAAGAGAATCTGAAACATGTCATTAATTGTTTGTTTAGGAATTGTCGATCATGTTTGGTAACCGGTCTATCAAACATATTCCTGTTCTTTTATACTAACCTAATTTTGTAATTTATATTATATAGCAAAGTGTGGGGGGCAGTTGAATCTTCGGGATCAACCCTTTATACAAAAAAACAGTTGCTCCTAGGTAACGAAATCAACCGTTGATAGCTTCTGTTCTTTGTTCGAACATTATATACTTTAAAATTGGTTAAAGGAGTGTTGGCTATTACGGTATGTGTAACACCCCGAAAAATGTAAAACCTTAAACTGGAATTAGTAAGGTTTAAATAAATGAGAATTTACTAACTAGGAATTTTAACCTAATTAGTTAAAAGTCTAGAAATAACCATAAAGTAGAGTTAAAATTATAGAAATCAATGTTGATCAAAGTGGAGGGGTTTAAGTTGTTAAAATTGAAACTTTAGTTTTAATAAACAAATAAAACACAAAAATTAACCTCCACTTCAAATCCCTGGTCGACCAGAGACATCAGGGGCGACACCCACCTTAAATCAACCCTAGAATTCTACTAAAATCCACAATTGAAGGAGCAAATCTGGTCCAAACGAAAATCCGAGCATAGAATCGTGATCCTCATCACAAGAGGATTACAAGGTATGTAAAATTTAAGGATTTCTCGCAACTAGAAATTCTCATGAATTGGGAAAAATCTGAAATTGAGCTTGCATGTATGTGTTATGTTGATCATGGAACAACTATAGTGTTTAGGGACAAACCCTAGATCAAAATAAGTTGAAATCATAAGAAATTTTGTGAAACCTAAGAACACCATTGTAGGTGATTTGTGAATTATGTGTACTTGAATGAACACTAGGAAATAGATTGTTGATTTTGTGTAAATTAGCAATCTGGAAGTGATTTCAGCAAATAGAAGCTAACATTCATGTAAATTGGTTGATTTATATGAAAATAGGGTTAAATGAATAAACTAAAGATGTGATGTTAATCATGTAAAAATCTGCTTATGAAGTGTTTGTTGAAATGCCTCTATGAAGGCTTTAAAACTGAAATTCTGAGCTTAAACGCATAATCATAATGTTTTGGTGTATTATGCGAATTATGATTTAAAGAGAGTTCTAAAACGCATCATAAATGGACTCTATAGGAACGGACGCAGGAACGTCAAGCGGACAAACGGGTGGCGAACCACGTTTAAAGGGCAAACTTTGAAGGTATGTAACTTGACCCGTTACATTAAGTAAAAATTAGATCATTGTATTTGGTTAGGTCGAATTATAAAATACAAGTTGTTATGAATTAAAGCTATGATATTGCTATATTGAATATTTGGTCGAAAGATGGATTGAACTCGTTTGGTAGTTGTCAAAAAGGAAGAAATTCCATAGACAAGCCGAACGGGTCGAATAATCAAGTGAAGCATGGTTAATACCTTGAAATATGTCGGATTATTCTTTGATATTGATTAACGTATATATGTTAGAAATAAGAAAATTTGATGTATTGTTTTTTTTTTAGAAAAGCGAAATCCGTGAATTTGGTTTGAGTAAAATGAACAAACCAAACAAGAACATGAATTTCCATTATCCACCGTAAATTACGGTAACGGTAGGAGTCATGAGCTTTACGGTAGTTCTCTACTGGTTTACGGTGACCAGACAATCCCAGGTCTCACCGTAAATTACGGTGATACCGTAATTTACGGTGAACCCAGAAAAGCTATTATATGTTTGTTAATTCAAATGTGTTGTTAAACCTTGAAGTCATATTATATAACAACGTCAAAACTAATGTTTTAATGGTTTTGATCATAGCTAAATTTGGTAGATCTTACAGGTGACGATCAAGCAATTAGATGAAGAACCGAACACTCCGTTTTGAAGCTTCCGCAATGTTTTAGATCTATGTAGTCTTTGTGTATGGGTTGTAAACACATGTTAAACAATTTTTGAAATGTTTTAACTTAGTCGTTAGTTGACTAAGGTCTTAGTTACTTATGATCTTCGTTAATGAAAGTCATGTACTTAAACTATATTTTGTATAAATTAAGGGTAAAATTTTAGGGTGTTACAAGTTGGTAATCAGAGCTCAAGGTTGTCAATAAGTGTTCGGTTCAAGCTTGATCGATCGTCCGGTAAGAATTAACTTGTTTTGTTAATAAATTATGTACTATGTATAAAATGAGAAATGAACAAATATGCATGAAAAGAGTGTGTAAGCTCACTCAAAAAAAAAAAAAAAAAAAAAACAAGAAATGCATGAAACAAGAATGATTAAATCAAGTCACGGACTTGATTGAATAGAAACAAGAATTATTAAATCGAGTTACGAACTTGATTGAATTGAAACAAGAATGATTAAATCAAGTTATGAACTTGATTAAATCAAAACAAGTAAAGCATGTGTTATAAATGGAATGTTTAACAATCTGTGTAAACATTTCAGAAATCGAGATGGCTGATGGAGGCAATGATAATGCGGTGCCAAGAGTCACCGAACAAGTGAGGGAAGTGATTGCCGAAGAGGTTGGAAAGGCGATCGAAAACAGTTTGTCGGGCTTTATTGATAAAATCCAAAACACGGTTTTATCAATAGTAGAAGATAGAATCAAGAAACTGGAAGATGATTCAAATGTAGCAAAGGAAAAGCGTGGAGGACGAAAGCCTTGTTCATACAAGGAATTCATGGCTTGTAAACCACCAACATATAATGGGGAGGTTGACCCAATAGTGTGCCAACGATGGCTAAGTGACATCGAAGGGATATTCGAGAGAACCCATTGTGACGAAGAAGACTACGTAGCCTATGGTACGGGTCAACTAAGGAGTCAAGCGAAAGATTGGTGGGATAACAAAAAGAAGGAGATTGGAAGTGAAGCGGCTAAGGCCATGACTTGGGAGGAGTTTAAGACGCCGTTTCTTAAACACCATAGTCCCAAGGCGGTCATAAATAAAATCAAGGAAGAGTTCATGCAACTTAGACACAAAGGTGAATCCATAGACAAGATCACGGGGATGTTTATGGACAAGATGAAGTTCTGTGATGATTTGATAACGAATGAAGAGCAAAAGGTCTATTATTATCATAACATGCTAAGCGCGGAATATAGAGAGTTCATAACCCCTTCAAAGTACGAGACCCTTACCGAGATTGTCAATGCTGCTCGGGAAAGGGAGATCGAATTGAAAAAGAGTATAGAACGGGGTGAACGAAGGGCACAAGATGTGAATCCAAGCCCTACCAAGAAAGCAAGAACGAATGAAACAGCAAAGAGATCAGATGCTAAAGGTAGTACACCAGGTTGCAAAATTTGTGGGAAAAATCATAAGGGTGAATGCCGTTACAAGGATAAGCCTTGTCCTATATGCAAGAAAACGGGACATATGGCTATGTCATGCCCGGAGAAAGTGACGGTTTGTTACAATTGTTATCGAACGGGTCACAAGAAGTCAGAATGCCCGGAGCTGGTTGGAAAGAATGATGGGCAGGAACCGAAAGGTGAAGCCCCGAAAGCGAAGGCAAGATCTTTTCAACTAACTGCCGCAGAAGCAAAGGCTGAACCTGACGTGGTCTCAGGTATATTTGCTGTAAATTCAATTCCTGCACACGTGTTATTTGATACGGGTGCGAATAAATCCTTTGTTTCATATGGACTTATTTGACATCCTTCATTTATTCTAACAAAATTACCTGTGCCTTTAGAAGTAGAGATAGGTAATAACAAAAGCTTTATTGTTTGTGATGTATGTGAAAATTGTAAACTGAGCATCGATGATGAAGAATATTTGATAAATCTAATCCCGATGTCGATGGGAGAATTCCAAGTAGTCGTGGGGATGGATTGGCTATCTCAATACCATGCAAAGGTCGTGTGTTTTCGCAAAGAGATAAAACTAACATCTCCGAGCGGAAAACACGTCACCATTTATGGCGAAAAACGAGGCAACCCCATAGTATGTTCGATGTTGAAAGCTCACAAGCTCATGAAGCGAGGATGCAAGGCATTCATAATTTATGCAAATGAGACCGGGAAAGAATCACGAAAGATTGGAGATGTACCGGTAGTACGAGATTATGAAGATGTTTTTCCGGAAGATTTACCGGGGATACCGCCTGAACGGGAAGTAGAGTTCGGGATCGAATTGATTCCGGGCGCGAAACCTGTAGCAAAAGCCCCGTACCGACTTGCACCGTCGGAATTACAAGAGCTGATGTCCCAAATTCAAGATTTGCTTGACAAGGGATTCATAAGGCCGAGTGTGTCTCCTTGGGGCGCACCGGTGTTGTTTGTGAGAAAGAAGGACGGGAGCATGCGCATGTGTATCGATTATCGGGAGTTAAACAAACTCACGGTAAAGAACCGATACCCGCTCCCGAGGATAGATGACTTATTTGACCAACTACAAGGCGCGAGTTGGTTTTCAAAAATTGACCTTAGGTCGGGGTATCACCAACTAAAGGTCAAAGAAGAAGATGTGCCGAAGACGGCTTTTCGCACAAGATACGGACATTACGAATTTCTCGTGATGTCATTTGGGCTAACAAATGCGCCCGCGGCTTTCATGGACCTCACGAACCGGGTTTGCAAGCCAATGTTGGATAAGTCGGTCATCGTGTTTATCGATGATATCTTGGTGTACTCGAAAAATGAAGCTGAACACGCACACCATTTACAAGAAGTGTTAGAGACACTTAGGCGAGAGAAGTTATATGCAAAATTCTCTAAATGTGCCTTTTGGTTACGAGAGGTTCAATTTTTAGGTCATGTCATAAATGCCGACGGAGTATTGGTGGATCCGTCAAAGATAGAAGCAGTGTCAAAATGGAATTCCCCGAAGAACCCTTCAGAAATTAGAAGCTTTTTGGGGCTTGCAGGGTACTATAGGAGATTCATTCAAGATTTCTCTAAAATTGCGTCACCCCTAACCAAGCTAACTCAAAAGAAAGCAAAGTTTATTTGGGGAATTGATCAAGAAAAAGCGTTTCAAACGCTAAAAGAAAAGTTAACCCAAGCACCAGTACTGACATTGCCAGACGGAGTCGAAGACATGGTGGTTTATTCGGATGCTTCATTATTGGGGCTTGGTTGCGTGTTGATGCAACGGGGCAAGGTAATAGCCTATGCCTCGAGACAATTGAAGATACACGAGAAGAAATACCCCACGCACGATCTCGAATTGGCAGCGGTAGTGTTTGCATTAAAAATATGGAGGCATTACTTGTATGGAGTAAAGTGCACCATATTCACCGATCACAAGAGCTTGAAATACTTCTTTGATCAGAAGGAGTTAAATATGCGACAAAGGCGATGGCTGGAAACGGTGAAGGACTACGATTGTGAGATACATTATCACCCCGGAAAAGCAAACGTGGTAGCGGACGCTTTAAGCAGAAAAGCGGACTATGTCCCAATACGAGTGTGGTCGATGCAACTCGTGGTGACCTCGGGTATACTTGAACGTATTCGAGAGGCGCAGTTAGAAGCAGTAAAAGAGGAGAATTGGAAGAAAGAAAGAATAATTGGTCAATTGAAAGATTTGTCGTAAGGGAATCATGGGTTGAAGACTCGATCCGGAAGGATTTGGGTCCCACATACTTGTGGAGTAAAGGCGCTTCTACTTAACGAAGCTCATAAATCCCGTTATTCGATTCATCCGGGTGCAACCAAGATGTACAATGATTTGAAACAAAATTATTGGTGGCCCGGAATGAAGAGGGACGTGGCGAAATATGTGGAAAAATGCTTGACGTGTTTACAAGTCAAGGCTGAGCACCAGAAACCATACGGCAAACTCCAACCGTTAGAAATTCCGGTTTGGAAATGGGAACATATCACAATGGACTTGTTAACCAAGCTGCCTAAGACGAATCGTGGTTTTGATGCCATATGGGTAGTGGTGGATAGATTGACGAAAAGTGCTCACTTCATTCCGATTCGTGAGACTTATACGTCAGAAAAGATGTCAGAAGTCTATACCAATGAAATCATAGCACGTCATGGAGTGCCGGTGTCCATCGTGTCCGATAGGGATACCCGGTTTACTTCGAATTTCTGGCGTGATTTCCAAGAACAAATGGGGACCAAATTATTCATTAGCACTGCGTACCATCCTCAAACGGATGGACAAAGTGAAAGAACGATACAAATATTGGGAGACATGCTACGGGCGTGTATAATCGACTTTGGAGGCAGTTGGGATGTTCATCTACCGTTAGTCGAGTTTTCGTATAACAACAGTTACCAATCTAGTATTAAAATGGCACCATACGAAATGCTTTACGGTAGGAAGTGTCGAACCCCGGTTTGTTGGGGTGAAGTGGGTCCACGTGAACTCGCCCACCAAGATATAGTACGAGCCACAAACGAAAAGATCGATAAAGTTCAGGCCCACTTGAAAGCGGCTCAAGACAGGCAAAAGGCGTATGTTGATAAAAGGAAAAGGCCAATTGAATTTCAAGTCGGTGACATGGTCATGCTAAAAGTGTCCCCATGGAAAGGCGTTATTAGATTCAGAAAAAGGGGAAAGTTAAGCCCAAGGTTTATCGGGCCATTTAAAATTATCGGGAGAGTTGGCAAGGTAGCTTACCGTCTTGAATTACCGGAAGAGCTAAGCGGGATCCATGGCACGTTTCACGTATCGCAATTAAGAAAGTGCCTAGCAGACGAAACGACCTATATCCATTACGATGATATCGAAGTGGATAATAGTCTAAATTATGCGGTAAGACCGGTTGAAATTTTAGACAGAAAGGTCAAACGTTTACGAAATAAACAAATTGGCCAAGTCAAAGTCAAATGGGAGCATAGAAAGGGTTCGGACACTACATGGGAGTCCGAAGAGGAGATGCGACGTCTTCACCCTACTTTATTTGGTACGTATTACAGTTTCGAGGACGAAACCCTTTTAAGGGGGGTGGACTTGTAACACCCCGAAAAATGTAAAACCTTAAACTGGAATTAGTAAGGTTTAAATAAATGAGAATTTACTAACTAGGAATTTTAACCTAATTAGTTAAAAGTCTAGAAATAACCATAAAGTAGAGTTAAAATTATAGAAATCAATGTTGATCAAAGTGGAGGGGTTTAAGTTGTTAAAATTGAAACTTTAGTTTTAATAAACAAATAAAACACAAAAATTAACCTCCACTTCAAATCCCTGGTCGACCAGAGACATCAGGGGCGACACCCACCTTAAATCAACCCTAGAATTCTACTAAAATCCACAATTGAAGGAGCAAATCTGGTCCAAACGAAAATCCGAGCATAGAATCGTGATCCTCATCACAAGAGGATTACAAGGTATGTAAAATTTAAGGATTTCTCGCAACTAGAAATTCTCATGAATTGGGAAAAATCTGAAATTGAGCTTGCATGTATGTGTTATGTTGATCATGGAACAACTATAGTGTTTAGGGACAAACCCTAGATCAAAATAAGTTGAAATCATAAGAAATTTTGTGAAACCTAAGAACACCATTGTAGGTGATTTGTGAATTATGTGTACTTGAATGAACACTAGGAAATAGATTGTTGATTTTGTGTAAATTAGCAATCTGGAAGTGATTTAAGCAAATAGAAGCTAACATTCATGTAAATTGGTTGATTTATATGAAAATAGGGTTAAATGAATAAACTAAAGATGTGATGTTAATCATGTAAAAATCTGCTTATGAAGTGTTTGTTGAAATGCCTCTATGAAGGCTTTAAAACTGAAATTCTGAGCTTAAACGCATAATCATAATGTTTTGGTGTATTATGCGAATTATGATTTAAAGAGAGTTCTAAAACGCATCATAAATGGACTCTATAGGAACGGACGCAGGAACGTCAAGCGGACAAACGGGTGGCGAACCACGTTTAAAGGGCAAACTTTGAAGGTATGTAACTTGACCCGTTACATTAAGTAAAAATTAGATCATTGTATTTGGTTAGGTCGAATTATAAAATACAAGTTGTTATGAATTAAAGCTATGATATTGCTATATTGAATATTTGGTCGAAAGATGGATTGAACTCGTTTGGTAGTTGTCAAAAAGGAAGAAATTCCATAGACAAGCCGAACGGGTCGAATAATCAAGTGAAGCATGGTTAATACCTTGAAATATGTCGGATTATTCTTTGATATTGATTAACGTATATATGTTAGAAATAAGAAAATTTGATGTATTGTTTTTTTTTTAGAAAAGCGAAATCCGTGAATTTGGTTTGAGTAAAATGAACAAACCAAACAAGAACATGAATTTCCATTATCCACCGTAAATTACGGTAACGGTAGGAGTCATGAGCTTTACGGTAGTTCTCTACTGGTTTACGGTGACCAGACAATCCCAGGTCTCACCGTAAATTACGGTGATACCGTAATTTACGGTGAACCCAGAAAAGCTATTATATGTTTGTTAATTCAAATGTGTTGTTAAACCTTGAAGTCATATTATATAACAACGTCAAAACTAATGTTTTAATGGTTTTGATCATAGGTAAATTTGGTAGATCTTACAGGTGACGATCAAGCAATTAGATGAAGAACCGAACACTCCGTTTTGAAGCTTCCGCAATGTTTTAGATCTATGTAGTCTTTGTGTATGGGTTGTAAACACATGTTAAACAATTTTTGAAATGTTTTAACTTAGTCGTTAGTTGACTAAGGTCTTAGTTACTTATGATCTTCGTTAATGAAAGTCATGTACTTAAACTATATTTTGTATAAATTAAGGGTAAAATTTTAGGGTGTTACAGTATGTGTTGAATCGATGATAATTTGAAACTTGAAAGCATCTAGCGGTTTCTACCGACAACTTTTTATAAATTCTATTGCAAAGTGTTGAATCCGCCGCAACGCGCGGGTTTCCCACTAGTATTATATAGTGATCGATCTATCATTGATTTACTTAATATTAATTCGCAATGTCGGTTCGTGTGTGCAAGGGCGTAGGATAGTGGGGGCGGGAGGGGGCGGCCGACCCCCTGAACTTTCCGCTCAGTAGTGGAGAGTATGTAGTTTTCGTATATAAATTTTTGGGTATATACGTTTTCGACCCCCCGTTTTATAGAATTTTTTGGGTGTGTACGTTTTCGACCATCCGGTCGGAAATCTCAAACTTCGCCACTGCGTGTGTGGGGCACTATTCAATAAATATTATTTGTTTTTTTTTAAATTTCAGTTTCACCTATTATATTATAAAAAATATACGTTTTTAACATTTATTTTTCATTAAGTTTTATTTTCGTTCAATAACTTACGTTTAAAAAAAGTCAGAATATGCCGACATGTTAAATAAACTATTTATGAACATTTAAACAAAAATTCTGTTTGGAGTTGTATTCAAATATAACATTTTTTAGTATTGTAAGCTACTACATCAACACGAACCAAACACATGCCAACATTGGTACCTCTCTCATTATTCGGTTTTATGTTTTCGGTTGAAGTAAAACACATCAGTACCGTAACACCATAACGGACTCTATTGGACGAGTCATCACTCATCAAGTCATCATACCAAAACATTCCTAAGATCTCTATGACACCCCAAAAGTATAGTAACATGATCAAAAGTTAGTGATTAGTTAACGACTTGGTGACAGAACCACCTAGTGTTAAGTTGGGGTGACGTGCGTCAAAGTGATATTTGAGGGTGGCAGCGGCCAATAGCCAATAGTTGAGTGTGATAAAATCTTATAACCCTTTTATCAATATTATTGTAACAATACTGTTTTTGTATGATAGTCAATATACTAAAATTGAAAAAAATATATATCAAAATAGAAAAAAAGTGTTTGGGGAGAACCAACCCAATTTTGGCCCGTATAAAAATGTCGTTCCAACTCTTAACTTATTTTGACCTGTCTTGTATCCTCCTCTACAAATAACATACCTTTCTTGCTTACACATATGATAGTAGCACAAAAGGGGAGCAACAACTAACAAAATCGATATACGAAACCTGATAGTATAGGATTGTGAAGTTTTATGGGATAATAAAGTAAAATTTATTACAACTTTTTTAGTAGACTGCAATAATGTTGCCAAAGCAAACACAATCTGAAAATGGTAACAAAATGTGGGCCCAATAATGTTGAAACTGAGATCTACTAATAGTTGTTGATGACCCTTGAAACAAAATCTAGGAAGATACACCAGCAACACCAATGCCCATGTCAACTATTAATGATTCCATACAATCCGAATATTAGAGGACTGTGAATCATATAGGATCTCAAATGTCTTTTGATCTTTATATTCTTCATCCCAACACTCAGAGTAATCGATTGGGTTTTCGTTTAAATCAACTATTTTATTTTTACTACGAACAAGTTCCACATTAAGACCACCCTTATCAGTTTGAAATAAAATATTTTTAGCGTATGTAGGATTCAACCATAGGATGTGCCGCAATGAATTAAAGGGTACATAACCCACCATTTCATAGTTCCATTTTTCCCAGTCTTCATCCGACTCTTCAGAGTAATCATATGTGGGCGTCTCCTGCTTAATATCTATGTAATGACTTGACCTATACTTATTATCATCACGTAAGAATAATAAAAGTCCACTAAAGTCACTGTGCCAGTTGCTTGGAAGTTGCATTGTTACTAATCTCGTAAAAATACGTGACGATGGTTCAACCACGGGAAGTAAGACACTCATAAAGCGATCTTCAGCTGCATTTCCCTGCCACGTTTTCATTCCAATTATGATGAACACTATTATTATATTGTAAATTAAAAAATGATTGAACTTCAAAAGCAAGATAAAAGTTATACCTCAAGCATAGAATGTAGTACCCTCTCACCACCAATCAACTTACCGCAACCCCAAAGTGAGACTTTCCACAACCATTTATAGTCTGATAAATCTCTTACAATTTCAAGTGAGCGACAACCATCTGCTTTGAGAATAGCTATGCTTGATGGGAGGTCTGGCAATTCTACAAGGTTCCAGCAGTTTGACAGATCGAGAAACTTGAGACCTGGGAGTCGTCCAACTGACGGAGGGATTATTTCTATACCAGTATCACTCAAATTAAGGGTTACCAGGCTATCCATGTTTGACTGGATATCCGGAAACTGTTGAAGTTGTTTGCAATGACTGAGATCAAGAGTCTCCAATTTTTTCATGTGTATGATGGGTGGAAACCTTTTAAGTGCTGAACACCATGTCATGTTCACGAAAACAAGCCTTTTGTGATATCCAATTGATGGATGAATCTCTTCTAAACTATAACAAAATGATAACATCAATCTTTCAAGACATGGAAGGCCTTCAAAATCTGGTGTCTTGATTAGGTTCTCTGAATAAGTAAGATCAAGAATTTTCAAATTTGGCAGATGCTGTTTCAAGACAAGTAGCAAAAGTCAAATAAATCGGCAAGTATACAACAATTTCCTTTCATATTGGCATACTTCTTGCCCATTGATCATTGGGCATAGTAAATTCCAATTGCTTAATTAAAACATCATATCATTTTTACATCATACCGTCGATAATTTTCATCAATCTTTGCCCAAAAATCTACCTTCAGAATATTACATTTCAGACAATTTGTTAATTTATTTATTTATTTCTGGCCATATCATCAAAAGTTTCTTTAAAGCATTCAATCTAAATTTAGCTAATCGACCTCTAATTTATAGAGAAAGTATGATATGTGTTATTCTTAATGAAATATTTAATTACACCTATACTTATAAATGTGTCAAATACCTATGTTCATTTTATAATTCATTTCACAGTTTTATTGCAATGATTTGTGAAACAACAATATTTATCTACCTTATACCCATGCCAGAGTTCTTTTTGTTGGGAATCCCACAACTCTAGACAACCAAGCCCTGTTGGCTGAAAATTTGATGGGAATGAATATGACGGATACTTATTAAAATGAATCCACCGAAGTTTCTTCATGTTTGCAACAACATCAGATAGACCTACAGCATCAGATAGATCCGGATATCCATAAAACCAATGGAAAGCTAATACTTCAGTTTCCTGTGTTAATTAATCAAAGTAACCAAATTGTGTCAGTAACGTTATACACAAGTGTCATTTGATGCACAGATATATATGAAATATTTTATTGCAAAGTTAATTTAACCATTGGCGATGCATCTGCCCCCATATCACAGAGGTATGCTATATCTTCCCTCTTCCAAATTCTGCTATACTTTTCAGGATGATTAGGGTGTGCCCCTCTAACAATGTAGTGAGCCATTTCTTCTACCAAGTCATGCATATCAAATATTCCATTTGAAACTTTTATGAGAGACTTTTGAATCAACACCTTCACCCCTATACGAGGGTGTAAACGACAAGCATCAAGCACCATCATTGCATAGTCTAACTGCCATCTCCTAAAAAAACATGCAATATCTAAGAATAATTTTTGATGGTCGGGTTCAAGTCCATCATAACTTATTTTGAGTCTTTCGGTGACTTTAACATTTGGGATGCATTTTAACTTGGCCAATGCACTCTTCCACTCATCCTTGTTTTTGTCATATAGAAAAGAACCTAGAATTTCAAGTGCTAATGGGAGCCCACTAGCATAAAAAACTACATCTTTTGAAAGCATCTCGTAATCTTCTATAGGTTTATCTTTCCGATATGCATGTTTGTTGAAGAGCTCCATAGCCTCGTCATGTGATAATAAACTCACTTCATATATCGTGTCTGCATGGCGTGTTAGCAAATGCTCATCCCTGGTCGTGATTATTATCCTGCTCCCCTCACCAAACCAAGCATGCGATTTGGCTAACGCCTCTAGTTGCTTAAGGTCATCAACATCGTCAAGAACAACTAAAACACTTTTATTACGTAACGCTCTTTCTATCATGCTTCTTCCTTCTATCTCACTCCCTACCTTCACATCTGCTTTCAAAACAAGTGAGAGAAATTTTTCTTGTAGCTTTTCCAAACCATGCTTGTTTGACTCCTCACGGATATTTTGAAGAAGGCAGCGAGCTTCAAATTGGTGAGAGATTTCCGCATAAGCAGCAGATGCGAGAGTAGTCTTACCACCACCCCCAACTCCCCATATTCCAATAATGCGTACACCACCTGACTCGATTTTCAACTTTGATTTCAGATCTTGTAAGCGTGTCTCTATTCCAATGAGGTCTTTATTGACGTTTGTACTTAGTGTAGGCAGCCTACTAGAAATTGTACCAACAATTTCTTTGATGCATTTTGCTTCGTGACTGCGCGATGGATAAATACAAATAATTAGAATTCAGAACATGCTCCCACTCCCGTAATGAGGTGAGGGTCTCATTAATTCAGAAAGTACTAGTAACCAATCATATGCAAGTTTTTTTTATTTTTATAAACCTGGCTCCGTAAATTTGAGTCTTGTAAATTATTTAACGCCTTAAATCTACTTACAAATTTTAAAAACTAACTTATTACAATATTAACTATTTTTTTGGTAAATCTGGCTACTCCCAACTTATTTGACCCGTTTTATTGTTATTTATCAAATTTTGCCCATTTGACTTGTCAACTGTGAAAACAAAACTTAAAATCGACTCATTGTAGTATGCAAATATCTTAAGCATAAAAATGTTTAAAAAAAGGAGAGAACATTACCTGTTTTCAAATTCATTGATGACCCATCCGGATAGGTTGCCTGCCTTTTCCAGAGCTTTTCGCCATGATACAACTTTGTGCTTATTTTCCCTCTTATGTTTGGAAAATGCTTCTTCATATTTCCCCTTTTGTTTTCTAACATCCGATGGATCTACAAAATAAAATATGGGCTCAACGATTTGCCCTCGGGTGTCCACGCACTCCATAATATGTGCAAGCTCGTCCAAGCACCAAGATGAGTCCGCATAGTTTTCCGAGAATACAATAACGGCTATCCGTGATTCCTGGATCGCCTTCACCCCTATACGAGGGTGTAAATTACAAGCATCAAGCACCATCATTGCCTCATCCATCATCCTTCTCCTAAAAAAACATGCGATATCTAAGAATAATTTTTGATGGTCGGGTTCAAGTCCATCATAACTTATTTTGAGTGTCTTTGTGACTTCAGCATTTGGGATGCATTTTAACTTGGCCAATGCACTCTCCCACTCATCCTTGTTTTTGTCATATAGAAAAGAACCTAGAATTTCTAGTGCTAATGGGAGCCCACTAGCATAAGAAACTACATCTTTTGAAAGCATCTCGTAATATTCTATAGGTTTATCTTTCCGATATGCATGTTTGTTGAAGAGCTCCATAGCCTCGTCATGTGATAATAAACTCACTTCATATATCGTGTCTGCATGGCGGGTTAGCAAATGCTCATCCCTCGTTGTAATTATTATCCTGCTCCCCTCACCAAACCAAGCATGAGATCCGGCTAGAGCCTCTAGTTGCTTAAGGTTATCAACATCGTCAAGAACAACTAATACGCTTTTATTATGTAACCTTCTTTTGATCATCTTTCTTCCGTCTATCTCACTCCCAACCACAACGTCTTTTGTTTTCAAAACAAGTGAGAGAAATTTTTCTTGCAACTTTGTCAAACCATTGCTTGATTCTTCACGAATATTTTGAAGAAGGTAGTGAGCTTCAAATCGGTGAGAGAATTCCGCATAAGCAGCAGATGCGAGAGTAGTCTTACCACCACCCCCTACTCCCCATATTCCAATAATGCGTACACCACCTGACTCCATTTTCAACTTTGATTTCAGATCCTGTAAGCGTGTCTGTATTCCAATGAGGTCTTTATTAACGTTTGTAAAAAGTGAAGGCAGCCTACTAGAAATTGTACCAACAATTTCTTTGATACATTTTGCTTCATGACTGCGTGATGGATAAATACAAATAATTAGAATTCAGAACATGCTCCCACTCCCTTAATGAGTTGAGGGTCTCATTAATTCAGAATGTACTGGTAACCACTACCAGCTTCAGCCTTTCAATATTTATATTTATAAAACAGCTCCCATCAAATGCAATTATTTTTATTTTTATAAACTTGGCTCCATAAATTAAACACTTTTTTAACACTTCCTTCTGTGTCTTATAAACAAAATAACGCCTTAAATCTACTTACAAATGTGAAAAACTAACTTATTACGATAGTAACTACTTTTTAATAAACCTGGCTACTCCCAACTTGTTTGACCCTTTGATTGTTTTTTAATTTTATGCAAATATCTTAAGCATAAAAAATGTTCTTAAAAAGAGAGAAAATTACCTGTTTTCAATGTCGTTTATGACCCATCCAGATAGGTTGCCTGCCTTTTCCAGAGCTTTTCTCCATGATTCAACTTTTTCCTTATTTTTCCTCTCGTGTTTTCTAAATGCTTTTCCATATTTCCCATTTTGATTTCTCACATCCGAGGGTTGTACGTAATAAAATATGGGTATCAAGATCTGCCGTCTCTTGTCCAGGCACTCCTTAATATGTGCAAGCTCGTCCAAGCACCAAGATGAATCCGCATAGTCTTTAGAGAATACAACAACGGCGATGCGTGATTCTTGGATAGCTTTCAAGAGGGCAGGACGGATTCGCTCACCCCGAGGAAGTGTTTCATCATCCTTGTATGTCTGGATTCCTTGTTGTTCAAGGGCCGTGTAGAGATGATCGACAAAGCCCTTACGTGTGTCTTCTCCTCTAAAACTCAGAAATACATCATAATTCCATGAGTGAGAAGAGGACGGTGAGGATGTCGTTGATCTGTAAAATCGAATTTGGTTGGTATAACACTAACTTTAACATTTTCCCCAAAAGTGAAGCATGAATGCTATATTTTACAAAAAAAGGAATAGATAAGCAATACTAAATCAAACACTAAAAAGATCGAGGAAAGAACACCTGTCTTGTTCGGAAGACATTGGGCTGTGTTGTTGACGGTGATCGGGGGAGCCTCTCATGAAGGAAACGGAAACGATGTAGTAGACGGTGACAACGGCGGCGAGAACAGTGAAGAAAGTAGTGGGAGAGAGTCCGGTAATGGCTTCTTTCAGAGTCTCCATAAGTTCAGCAGCCATTGTTGATGATGAGTGTTTTGATGGTCTTGTTTCTCTGGTTCAGAGTCTCCGTGTGTGTGTATGTGAGTAAATAATACATATATACATTATTATTGTTTAGGTAGGTCCAAACCTTATCCCTATCAAATACTTTTACCCAATATATGTGGATGAAATTAGTCGAAGGTTATTGGATCCCTTTATTTTTCTTTCAGCTTTGTTGACCAACTATTATTATATCTCAAAATACTCCTTATTTTAGGTGTTGTTTTTTTGGAAAAATAGGTGAAAATAACATTTTTCACAAATATAGGAAAATGATTTTTTCCTATTTTGGACTAGAAATAAATATAATAAAATGAGCGGTTTTTATATATTTATTTGTGGGTTTGAGTTCTATGTTGGGAGAGCTTCGCAACGAACTAAACCACGTCCAAAACGGAGCTAAGATGAATGAGATATCGATGCTCAAAGTTGGGTGTTTGGAACATTCAATGCTGAAACAAAAGGGAAATAAGCACCTTGTCCCACATCGGATGAGAGATGGAACTTAAAGGGGTATTTAAGTGGGAACTCTCCATCCTTATTGTTTCATGGGAGCACTCACTAGTGTACTCGCGAATGGTGCGGGGCACCCTAACCCGCACCCGCACCCGCTCGCGCGCGTGGCGTGGGCGATGAGGCGCAATGTGGCGCTTTGATGGCGCACTTTGCACTTCGCGAGCCGCTTCAGAGCCGCCTTTGTATTTTTGACCACGTGCGCATGGTGGATCGCATAGGCTGCAGGGACCAAGTGGAGTGCAGGTTCGAAGCGCGTGACGTGGTAGTCCGCGCGCGGGTATACGTGGCACGAAGGCGCGCGGTTGCGCATGGTGCATGGGTCCTGAGGTGTCGTGCGCGGCGCACCAAAGTGAGCCAAAACGGCGTGACTGTGTGGCGTGCTCGTAGAGGCTCACAGGTGACGTGGCGCACGCGCGCATGGACCTGAGTCAGTGAGGCGCACGCGCGCATGGCTGTGAGCCAAGAGGACGCACCGCGCATGGCGTGCACACCTGGGCGCGCGCGCACCAGTGTGGCTTGCGCGCGCGCACGCGTAGAAGCTTCTAGCATTGAATGACAGTGCAGTTTCAGTCCAGCTTCGTAACTGACGAGTTAACAGGCTTTGACTGAGAATTAACTGACGTATTAAATTGCATTGAAGACGTTTAATGCAATTTAAACCTCTCATTTAATTCGTGTTTTGCTGTTTCAAACCGGGAGCTGTATTTATACAACTCCATACCCAGCTGCAGAAGACACCAGCTACACAACAGCTATTCACTTTCTCTCTAAACATTTTCTGATCTTCTCCTGCTCTCTTCAAGGTAGACATCGGGTTGTAGGCGAATTCCGGCAGTACGCTGCTTAGGTTGTTGTACCCTGGGAAACAAAACGAGTACTCTTGGGAGACTCGGAATTTGTTTTAAGGGAAGCGTGTGGACACGTGCCTCAGCCATTCTTCTTCTACCCCATTCTTGTATTTTGGTTTTTATTTTCAGTTGTAATTGCACTAGTTGTTTAGGCTTTCTTTTCTTGTATTGTAATCATTTAATAAAATTTGTTTTTATTTTATTTAATTCTCGAACGGTTCCTACAATCTTAAAACAAATTTTTAAAACCGTTCGTGTAGTTAAAACCATCCTGTTTGTGACTCAAACCAGTTTTGATTCACTCAGTTTGTATTTTAAAAACATATTTTTTTTAAGTTTTCATCTTCAAAGGAGCGACTTTGGTTGAAAACTTTTGTGGTTACATTCAATTTGTCCTAAAATTTGCTAAAACTTTCTGACTTGGTCTTCAAAGTTGGACTTAGAAGCCAATCAGTAAGTTCTAAAAATTATAAAATTTTCTGTTTTTGGTCTTCAAAGTTGGACTTAGAAGCCGAAACAGTAAATTGTGGTAAAATTAAAATTTAGTAGTTTCCTTCTGGTTTGTGCGTAAATCAGAATTTTTTGACTAAAAATTTTATTTTTAATTTTTCAGCGTGTCGAACGAAAATGTCAACGTTAACAACACTACAAATGTTGTGACGGGAACCCCCTTTAACGCCACCACTGTGGGAGCGACCACAGTGGCTAATCACGCTGAACGACCCGAGAAGTTCTCGGGTCTACACTTCAAAAGGTGGCAGCAGAAGATGTTCTTCTACCTGACCACCATGAACCTTGCGAGGTTCTTAACTGAAACCGCTCCCCAACCTGCGGAAGGGGAGACCAGCGCTCAGGCTCTGAGCGCGGTAGAGGCGTGGAAGCACTTGGATTTCATATGTCGATGCTATGTACTTAACGGTCTCTCGGATGCACTGTATAATGTGTACTATAATATCAAGACTTCCAAAGAATTATGGGAGTCTTTGGAGAAAAGGTTCAAAACGGAGGATGCGGGAACAAAGAAATTTGTTGTCGCCCGTTTCTTGGACTTCAAAATGGTTGATAACAAGACTGTTATGAACCAAGTCCAAGAGTTGCAAATTATACTACATGACATCCATGCTGAGGGAATGGTACTTAGCGAGACATTCCAAGTGGCAGCGATGATTGAAAAGTTACCTCCTGGTTGGGTGGATTTTAAGAATTATCTTAAACACAAACGAAAGGAGATGACTTTAGAGGAACTTATTGTTCGTCTTCGGATTGAAGAGGGCAATAGAATTGCCCTAAAAGGCAGCCAGGCGCAAACTTCTGCTAGCGCAAACGTGGTTGAGCATGGGCAATCCTCTAAGGGCGCGAAGGGTAAGGGGAAAAAGGACAAAGAGAAAGCAAAGGCTAGCAAACTTGGACCGAAGAAAGGGGTTGTGAAAAAGAAACCTCCAACGTTCCAAGGGACTTGTTACAACTGTGACGAGCCGGGGCATCGGGCTAACCAATGCAAGAAACCAAAGCGTGAGTGCGCGCACATGGTGGATGAAGATGGAATGCCTTTGGTGGCAATGATTTCCGACAAAACCGCAATGTTGGATGAGGTCAATGCTGTGACCAACACTCCAAAAGGGTGGTGGATTGATACGGGAGCGACCCGTCATGTGTGCCCAGATAGGAGCCTCTTTACCACCTTCAAGGAGCTTGCGGGAGATGAGAAGCTGTACATGGGAAATGCAGCCACCGCGGACATCAAGGGTGAAGGAACGGTGATTTTGAAGTGGACTTCAGGGAAGGAGCTCACTTTAAGCAACGTGTTATATGTTCCAGACTTGCGCAAGAGCCTAGTCTCGGGATGGTTGCTTAATAAGTTTGGATTTCGTTTAGTTTTTGAGAGCGATCAATTTGTACTTACTAAACGAGGAATGTATGTAGGCAAGGGCTATGCCCAAAATGGTATGTTCAAATTGAATGTAATGGCTGTGAAAAAGAACATGAATAAAATTGCTACTACTTCTACTTATATGCTTGAGTTTTCTGATTCGAATAAATGGCATGGTAGATTAGGTCACGTTAATTTTAATTCAATACGCCGTTTAATCAATTTAAATTGTATACCAACATTCCATATTGATTCACATTATAAATGTGAAACATGCGTTGAATCCAAACTTACAAGAACATCATCGAAATCGGTTGAACGAATAACCGAACCCCTTGATTTAATTCACACCGATATATGTGATTTAAAAGCGGTACCCACAAGAGGTGGAAATAAGTACTTCATCACGTTTATTGACGATAGTACTAAATATTGCTATGTATAATTACTAAAAAGTAAAGATGAAGCAATAAGTAAATTTATCTTGTATAAAAATGAAGTTGAGAATCAACTTCAAAAGAAGATAAAAGCTTTGCGAAGCGACCGAGGAGGCGAATATGTTGCACCTTTTGCCGATTTATGCGCAAAAAGTGGCATTGTACATGAGTGTACACCTCCTTATTCTCCACAATCAAATGGCGTGGCGGAACGAAAGAACCGCACATTGAAAGGAATGATGAACGCCATGTTGATAAGTTCTGGGGTGAGCCAGGAAATGTGGGGGGAGGCCATTCTCTCGGCCAATTATCTTTTGAACAAGATACCATTGAAAAAGAGAGACGAGACTCCATATGAGTTATGGAAAAAGAAAAAGCCTTCATATAAATACTTGAAAGTGTGGGGGTGCCTAGCAAAGGTGATTGTACCACCTCTTAAGGCTCTTAGGATAGGACCCAAAACTGTTGATTGCATATTTATTGGGTATGCGCATCAAAGTAGTGCACATCGCTTTCTTGTACATGAGTCCAAGAATCCTGATGTACACGTAAACACTATCATGGAGGTGAATCCTAACGTTGTGTCTTACTTTGAAAATGTGTTTCCTTTGAGAAGACAAACACATGCAACGTCATCAACACCTAATTTTGAAGTAGGTGAAAGCTCATCTAGACGAGTTAATGAGGTAGTTCATGATAAGACACATGAACAACCTGAGGTTGAAGAAAGTGACCGTAGGCGAAGCAAAAGGCCAAGGGTTGAAAAATCCTTCGGTCCAGACTTCGTTAGCTATATGGTTGAGGGCAAGCCCAATACATATCGCGAAGCGGTTTCTTCTTCAGAAGGACCTCAATGGAAAGAAGAAATAAGAAATGAAATAGATTCTATATTGCAAAATCATACTTGGGAGTTAGTAGATCTTCCACCTGGTTGCAAACCACTTGGATATCGCTGGATATTCAAAAGAAAGATGAAAACTGATGGAAGTATTGATAAATACAAGGCTAGGCTGGTGATTAAAGGATTTAGACAAAAGGAAGGTCTAGATTACTTTGATACCTACTCGCCTGTGACGCGCATAACCTCGATTAGATTGGTTCTTGCTATAGCGGCTTTAAGAAATTTGGAAGTTCACCAAATGGATGTTAAAACCGCATTTCTAAATGGCGATTTAGAAGAAGAGATTTACATGGAGCAACCTGAAGGTTTCTCTGCCCCAGGTCAAGAGGGTAAATTATGTAAACTCGTCAAGTCTTTGTATGGCTTGAAGCAAGCACCAAAACAATGGCACCAAAAGTTTGATCATGTCATGATTGACAATGGTTTCAAAATAAATGAGTGCGACAAATGTGTTTATTTCAAAGACACAAATGAAGGTTATGTGATTTTATGCCTTTATGTAGACGATATGCTTATCATTGGGAGTAATGATAAAATTATCAAAGCTACTAAAAGCATGTTAAAAGCGATATTTGACATGAAAGACATGGGTTTAGCGGATGTGATTCTTGGAGTAAAGATCATAAGAACCCAAGAAGGTCTTGTGTTAAGTCAATCTCACTATGTGGATAAAATTATTGAAAAATTCAACTCGGGAGATACGAGTGTAGCTCGAACTCCAGTTGATACCTCCCAACATCTCAAGAAGAATAAAGGAGATGGAGTTGCTCAGTTAGAGTATTCAAGAATTATTGGCAGTCTAATGTATCTAATGACATGTACTAGACCCGACTTGGCTTACGCGGTGAGTAGGCTAAGTAGATACACCAGCAATCCATGCACGGATCATTGGAAAGCTATCACGAGGGTGCTTAAATACATAAGATACACAAGAGATTATGGACTACATTATACCCGACAACCAGCAGTGATCGAAGGATACACTGATGCAAACTGGATATCGGATAATAAAGATTCCAAATCAACAAGTGGTTACGTGTTTACACTTGGAGGAGCTGCTATTGCTTGGAAGTCTTCTAAGCAAACGGTGATAGCAAGATCCACAATGGAATCCGAATTTATCGCCTTGGATAAGTCAGGCGAGGAGGCGGAATGGCTACGTCAATTCATGGAAGATATTCCAAGATGGCCAAAGCCTTTGCCAGCCATATGTGTACATTGTGATAGCCAATCAGCGATTGGTAGAGCTCAAAGCTTGATGTACAATGGCAGATCAAGGCATATGCGACGTAGACATAACACGATACGACAACTACTCTCAACGGGTGTTATCACAATTGATTATGTGAGATCAACGGATAACATTGCGGACCCGTTAACAAAAGGCTTAAACAGAGAGTTAGTAGAAACGTCGTCAAGAGGAATGGGACTAAAGCCCGTGGTGAATGGGAATATGAGGGAAACCTAACTTAGTTGACTGGAGATCCCAAGATCTAAGTTCAATAGGCCAACTTAATCATATTACCAAAAACGGAGTCACTGTGGGGGAGTACGCCAAAACTAAATAAAAGGGAGTTACATATACTTCCTAGTCCATTCCAATCAGTGACATTGAAGTGAGGCTAAGCATATTAAGGTTAACGATTACGGGAAATCAAATAACCATGATGCTTTTAATGATTCAGAGGAATCACCTATGTTAGAGAGAAGTAGGGTCGCTTCAAATGGATTTGTGGGGTGCGCAAATCCTAGAGCTCTCGCAGAACCAGGCTAGTGTTCCAGGACCATAATAGGACACGACAATGAGGAGTTGGCCAAACCAGGGAGAGTATTGTGTGAAGTGTATTGTCGTTTACACAAATGGGGGTATGTTCAAGGACATCGCGTCTACACACCGCTAGTAAGCTAAGTGCGCTTCACAAAAGAAGGTTCAAAGGTGACAACCTACCTATCTTGCAATACTCAACTGTCGAATTTTATCGTTGGAAAGTGTAAGGAAAAGATCCATTTCCACACATGTGGGGGATTGTTGGAAATTTGATGAAAATAGCATTTTTCATGTGGGGGATTGTTGGAAAAATAGGTGAAAATAGCATTTTTCACAAATATAATAAAATGAGCGGGTTTTATATATTTATTTGTGGGTTTGAGTTCTATGTTGGGAGAGCTTCGCAACGAACTAAACCATGTCCAAAACGGAGCTAAGATGAATGAGATATCGATGCTCAAAGTTGGGTGTTTGGAACATTCAATGCTGAAACAAAAGGGAAAGTAGCACCTTGTCCCACATCGGATGAGAGATGGAACTTAAAGGGGTATTTAAGTGGGAACTCTCCATCCTTATTGTTTCATGGGAGCACTCACTAGTGTACTCGCGAAGGGTGCAGAACACCCTAACTAGCACTCGCACTCGCACACGCTCGCGCGCGCGCGTGGCATTGGCGATGAGGCGCAATGTGGCGCTTTGATGGCGCACTTTGCACTTCGCACGCTCGCATCGCCGAGAGCCGCCTTTGTATTTTTGACCACGTGCACGTGGTGGATCTCATAGGCAGCAGGGACCAAGTGGAGTGCAGGTTCGAAGCGCGTGATGTGGCAGTCCGCGCGCGGGTATACGTGGCGTGCTCGTAGAGGCTCACAGGTGACGTGGCGCACGCGCGCATGGCTGTGAGCCAAGAGGACGCACCGCGCATGGCGTGCACACCTGGGCGCGCGCGCACGCGTAGAAGCTTCCAGCATTGAATGACAGTGCAGTTTCAGTCCAGCTTCGTAACTGACGAGTTAACAGGCTTTGACTGAGAATTAACTGACGTATTAAATTGCATTGAAGACGTTTAATGCAATTTAAACCTCTCATTTAATTCGTGTTTTGCTGTTTCAAACCGGGAGCTGTATTTATACAGCTCCATACCCAGCTGCATAAGACACCAGCTACACAACAGCTATTCACTTTCTCTCTAAACATTTTCTGATCTTCTCCTGCTCTCTTCAAGGTAGACATCGGGTTGTAGGCGAATTCCGGCAGTACGCTGCTTAGGCTGTTGTACCCTGGGAAACAAAACGAGTACTCTTGGGAGACTCGGAATTTGTTTTAAGGGAAGCGTGTGGACACGTGCCTCAGCCATTCTTCTTCTACCCCATTCTTGTATTTTGGTTTTTATTTTCAGTTGTAATTGTACTAGTTGTTTAGGCTTTCTTTTCTTGTATTGTAATCATTTAATAAAATTTGTTTTTATTTTATTTAATTCTCGAACGGTTCCTACAGTTTGTTTGCTTGTTTGTTTTTTTTTTTTGAAAGCTCAGCACAATGTGCAAGCTCTTTTGTCTGCGTCGCGCAGACCACGCGTTAACATTGTCAAGGGCTCGATTGTGTTTGGGTGTAGAGGTGTTCTTCGGGTTTTTTTCGAGTTTCGGGTTTTTCAGGTCGGGTTATTTGAGTTTTTGGCTAGGAAAAAGTAACCCAACAACTGACCCATTTAAAGTTCGAGTCATTCAAATATGGGTTATTCGGGTTCGGGTTGTTCGGTTTTCGGGTTTAAATGTTAAATGCAAAACAAAATGTTTTTTTCACATAATATCATCAAATATACATGTTAAAAATTATCATCACAAAATATTGGGTACCTTTAAGAATCAAACTCAGGTCTTCTTGCTTTAAAATATCAATGTAATTGTTAATAACTCAATCACTCAATTGATTTTATTGATACAATCAAAATATATATACACGTACAAGAGCTATGTAAACTAAGAAAGTGAATCACAAATAATTACAGAATAATACAAATTATATGCATGATTGAGTAAATCAAATAATTGATTTACGTATAGCTGTTACCCCCTTCAATTGAACAGGTGGAGGACCAACGCGAAGCATGTCTCGAAAATTTTCAAATAGAGACTTGGAAAGGCTCTTGGTGAAGATGTCTGCAACCTGGAGATCAGTGGTAGTTAAGGGAGTGGCAACCGGCTTAGCATCCAGTAAGCCTGCACGAGCCAAGATGTCGTGAGCATATTTCGCCTGACTGAGGAATGTGCCGTTTTCTGGATAAATCACATGGAGACCCAAAAAATATCCAAGAGCACCCAAATCTTTGACAGAAAACTCCTCATACAAACGAGTAATAAAGGACTGAGTAAGATTAGGATCACTACCAGTAATAATGATGTCATCAACGTAAACCAGAAGATAGACAATTGCATTCCCTTTTTTGAAAATAAACAAGGAAGTATCTGCTTTGCTGCAAAGAAAGCCAATTTTGTAGTAAGAAGGTGCTAAGTCGTTGAAACTAGGCACGAGGGGCCAGTGGCGGATCTAGGATTCCGACCAAGCGGGAACGTTTTATAAATAAGCGGTAAAGAAATCGAAAAAACGTCAAATTTTTCCAAAATTTACATTAAAAACGTCAAAAATTTTCCGACCAAGCGGTAGCGGAGGCTACCCCTTGGTCCTCTATAGATCCGCCCCTGCGAGGGGCGCCTGTTTGAGACCATAGAGTGTCTTCTGCAAGCGACATACATGATCAGGAAACTGAGAATTAACGAAACCAGATGGTTGTTCCATGTAAACTGTCTCAGTGAGATTGCCGTTTAAGAAAGCATTTTGAACATCCAACTGACGAAGTGACCAACCGTAGATAGTGGCAAGAGCAAGAACAACTCGAACTGTAGATGCCTTGACAACTGGACTGAAAGTATGAGAAAAATCAAGACCGGGAACCTGAGTGAAACCTTGAGCCACTAGACGAGCCTTGTACCTGTCAATAGACCCATCAGCCTTATATTTTGTTCTGTAAATCTACTTTGGGCCAACAATATTTGCATTCTTTGGACGCGGAACCAAAACCCAAGTGTTGTTTGCCTGTAGTACGTGAAGCTCCTCCTCCATAGCTTTTACACATTTAGAATGTTTAGCTGCAAATTTGTCGCCGTGAGGATCCTGTGCTGCAAGTAAAGCATAATGTAAAGAACCTGAAAACAAAGCAAGATTAGCATAATACTTTGGTTTGTAAATTCCATTTTTCGATCGAGTCCGCATGGGATGTGATGGTATCGGCACAGCAGAGGACCCTAGTTAAGAGTTGGGTTGGATGGAAGGATGGGGGCCGAGTAAACTAGGTGTAGAATCTGAGGAATGGGTAGTATGGGGCGGATGTTGAGATGTAGGAGCGTGAGTACTGGGTTGAGGTGAATAGGCCGAAGATGGAGAATCGGACAGAGTAGTGTGAACCGTAGAGGGGGTGTGCGGTGGGCCGGAAGGAATGGGTTGGGCTGGAATAGTGTGGGCCGAAGGTTGTTGGTGGTGGGGTGGTGTTTGGGCCAAAGGTTGTTGGTGGTGGGGGGTGTGTGAGCCGATGGTGGAGGAACAAGGAAGGGAGGAGGAGAACAAAGCGAGCACGAGGATGGATTTGATGAGTGTTGCTGGGCCGATGGTTCTTGGGGAGCATTGGGTAGAACGGGCGCGGAGGGAACAGGTAAGGTTTCATCAAAGTTTGAAAATACAATGGTGGCTTCATTAACAGGTTTGACATAAGTGCTAAAGGGAAAGTTGTCCTCATCAAACTGAGCATGTCGTGTTACGTAGATCTGATGAGTAAGAGGATCTAAGCACCGATAACCTTTATATTTTGCATCATACCCGATAAAGATACATTCGGCACTACGAGGGGATAATTTGTGCTTTGCATAATCCCTCAAGTATGAAAAAACACGACAACCAAAAATTCGAAGATTTGAGTAAGTAGGACAACGAATATATATGATTTCATATGGTGATTTAAAGTAGAGAACTAATTATGGGAGGCGATTAATAATGAAAGTGGCAGAGGCAAAGGCGTCCGTCCACAAGGTGGCAGGAGCATGGGAATTAAAAAGCATAGCGAGGCCGGTTTCAGTAATGTGTCTGTGCTTTCGTTCAGCTCGCCCGTTTTGTGCAGGAGTGTGAGGGCATGAGAGGCGATGATGAATGCCTTGAGCTTAAAAAAGTTGTTGCACTCTATTGTTTGTAAACTCAGTGCCGCCATCACTTTGAAACACTTTAATTTTGCAAGACAGTTGGTTTTGAACAAAAGGTGCAAAAATTAATAAGGCATCATAAAATTCGGATTTGTGTTTAAGTGGATAAAACCACGTGAAACGAGAATGATCATCAATAAATATAGCATAAAAACGATAACCATTCGTAGAAGTAACAGGCGCAGGTCCCCACAAATCACAATGTATTAAATCTAAAACATGCAATGAATGTTTTGAGTTTAATACAAATGGCAAGCGATGAGATTTAGATAATTGGCACGGAGAACAAACATTTGGTTTAGGTAATAACGAGGTAACAAACAAAGAACCATGTTTATGAAGTCTAGAAATAACATCAAAGGACACATGTCCAAGGCGATTGTGCCATTTTTCAAATGAAGCTTTGAGGTGATGAGCCGAGTAGGAAGCAATAAAGGCATAATTTCCTTCTCAAAGAACATAAAGGCCATTTTCACGGGTGCCCTTTGCCAGGATTTCCTTGGTTTTTCGATCCTGAATATGAAAGAAATCATTAGAGAAAAGGACGTCAATAGGAGAATCATGAGTAAGTTTACTAATAGATAAAAGACGTTTAGTGAGATGTGGTACGACAAGAACATTTTTTAAATGAATGTTATTAGAAAGGAATTTTGTACCGACGTTCGTTACTGGTAAAGTGTGACCATTACCAAACCGAACAAACTCATTACTAGGAGGACTAGAAGTGTCATCAAGATCCTCAATAAAGGGAGTCATATGTGCCGACGCACCTGTGTCACCAGTCCAATCAGGGTGGTCCTCATCAGTGACATGGCACTGTGCATGAAAAGCTTGTGCGAGATTCGCATCAATAGGAGCAGCCTGTTTTGCAAAACTGGCCAGATTGGGAAAAGATTTGCATAGTGTCCATCAGTCCTGCAAAGTTGGCAATGAGGTGGTCATCTGCCACGACCATGACCTGCACTACGACCACGGCCACGACCACGGTTAGAATAAGAGGAATTAGGGTTAGAACGAGATTGGTTACCAGAACGATGTGACTGAGCCGTGAAGACAACCGAAGGTTGCTGAGAGCCGTGTAGGGACTGCATAAATATTTCTTGATTTTCGGTCTTGGCTAATAATTCACGGAAGGAGGCAGTACCAAGAGCACAATAAGTTGTAGAAAAATGCTCATATGAGGGGCCGAGACCACAAAGAAACCAATGGCACTTGTCAATCTCAGCGACAGGATGACCGATTGTGGCTAGTTGGTCACATATAGCTTTAAACTTACGGCCGAAGTCAGCAACCGTGGACGAGCCTTTCTGGAGAAGACGAAGATTGTCACGTAACGTGTGCATCCATTCGGTAGATTTGTGACTATAGGCACTTTCCAAAGCAAGCCAGATTTGGCGTGCATTGGAGAGACCTATAACCTCAGACATGGCTTCTTCGGATAGGGACGATTACAAAAGAAGACAAACCGTCTGATCATCGGCTGTCCAGGAGGTATATTCAGGGTTTGGTGAAGGTTGGTCATTGACGAGAACAGTTTCAGCAGGGGTTGAAAGCGTGCCATCTATATGGCCGATTAGTTTTTGCAGATTGAGAACAAGGGTAACCTGTTGGGACCAAGCAAAATAGTTGGAGGCTGTTAATTTATGTGGAATAAAGTGAAGAAGAGAGTGGAGTTGTGTGGTGAGGGAGGTCGAACTGGGAGAAGCCATGAGTGGCGGCGACAGAAAAGGTAGGGCAGAAAAAAAACAACGGGAATTAAGAGAAGGAGGGAGAGTGTCACGGCCCCCGGCCCGGTTTTACCCGGTCCAGAAGCCACGGGACAGAAACCAGTAGTATTTTATTTAATTTGGCAGCGGAAGTTTTGACAGGATCTTTTTAAACTAAAAATACCCAATTATTTTATTTCACCATTTGGGACAAACCCCATAATTTACAATAAAGGAAATTTCACGAGGAAATTCCCTGTTTTACAAAACATGTTTATTTATTTTACTGAGCTACCTCTTCAAGCTTTTAGTGCAACGCGGCACTTTTCCCTGGTTCAGAGTAAATCACCTGAAACATGTTTAAAAAGATTTTATCAGCGGGGAAATACTAGCGAGTCATTCAATTTGCACAAAATGACACATTTTTATAATTTACAGGACTAAGAGCGATTACAATTGCCCCTATCTTATAATTTTCTGGTCCAGTGACACCCCCTGGTGACGATGGTCATACCACCATTGGGTCCTTTCACCCAATAGTGATGATTATCTCTGTTTAGGTTCGTTCACCTAAACGAGAGAGAACAATAGTAATGTGCACAATACCCCACTTACTGCCAGTAATTTAAGATAACAAAGACTTACCCCCTGTAAAATATAACCGGAAAATAATTTGAGGTATTGTAAAAATACTTTTGATAAAAGAGAATGACTCACATTGCAAGTTTAGTTGGACAGAACTTTGCCTACTGATTTAGCCTCGTAACCTAGTTAAATAACAATGCACACGAAACTAGGTCAGTAACTTAATACAACATTTACGATAAACTCACGAAATCAAAACCCTCACGACGAATGACAAAGTATAGCCCGGATTCGGGCAGCACTTAAACATCCATCGGATCGGTTTCAATCGATCGGACATTGTATCGTAGCAGTGATCGAGTTAATACCCTGTAATCGTAGCAGCGTCTCGATACCTTAACACTCGTTTTTAAGCAGAATATGGACGTTTTAAACTAAATTTTCGAACACAGAAGCAATGCCATGCATCGTCCTATTTATAGCAAAAATTTGGGTTTTACGCGGCCCGCGTAAACCCAAGAAAGATCTTACGCAGCCTGCGAGGGCCACCCTAGCTACGGCTAGGGCTAGCGTGTCACGCGTAGGCTCGCCATGTGTCTGACACGTGGCCTGAACGCTTATCCGGAGATCTTCAAGCTGTCGCGGCCCGCGTAAGCTTCCCTTAAGTCTTACGCGGCCCGCGAGCGACCCTTAAATTTTGAATTTCTTGGTTTTTAACAAGGATTAGGGTTTTAGGGGTCCGGGTTTCTACTTACGGGTCGTTTTGGGACATTTTTGCAGGTCCTTACATTCTCCCTACCTTATTTAAAATATCGTCCTCGAGATTTACTTGAATAGGTGAGGATACTTTCGCTTCATTTCCGAATCCAGTTCCCACGTGTATTCAGGTCCTCTTTTAGAATCCCACTTGACTTTGACCAGTACCAGTCTTTTGTGCTTGAGAAACTTAATCTTTTTGTCTTCTATTTGGAGCGGTTTTTCAACAAATTTCAAGTTTTCATTTACCTCTATATCTTGAAGAGGTACTACCAGGGACTCGTCAAACAAACATTTCTTGAGGTTGGATACATGAAACACGTCATGTACTCCAGTTAGCTCTTCTGGTAGTTGTAAGCGATAGGCAACTGGTCCTATTCGTTGGATCACTGGGAATGGTCCTATGTATCTTGGACTTAGCTTTCCCTTCTTTCCAAACCGAACTACTCCTTTCCAAGGAGAAACTTTCAAGAGTACCTTGTCTCCAACTTGAAATTCCAGCGGCTTGCGTCGATTGTCTGCATAACTTTTCTGGCAATCTCGAGCTATTTTCAGTCTTTCCTTGATTTGAGTTATCTTGTTGGTGGTTTCTTGTACAATTTCGGGACCTGATAATTGACTTTCTCCTATTTCTGCCCAGCAAACTGGAGTTCTGCACTTTCGTCCATACAGTGCTTCAAATGGGGCAGCTTCGATGCTTGCATGGTAACTATTGTTATAGGAGAATTCAATTAAGGGTAGATGGTTATCCCAGTTTTCTCCAAAATCTATTACACATGCCCTGGGCATGTCTTCCATGGTTTGGATTGTCCTTTCACTTTGTCCGTCTGTATGGGGATGGTATGCAGTACTTAAATTCAGTCGGGTCCCCATTGCTTCTTGGAAACTTGTCCAGAAATGTGAAGTGAAACGACTATCCCTATCTGACACTATGGAGAGTGGAACTCCGTGTAAAGATACTACCTCGTCTACGTATAACTTTGCTAATCTTTCCTTGCTAAAGGTTTCTTTCATGGGTAGGAAGTGAACTGATTTGGTTAATCGATCCACAATTACCCAAATCGCGTTGTTACCTTTTCTGGTTTTGGGCAACTTAGTAACGAAGTCCATTGTTATTAGTTCCCATTTCCAAACAGGCATTTCTAATTATTGGAGTAATCCTGAAGGTTTCTGGTGTTCTGCCTTAACTTGCGTACAAGTTAGACACTTAGATACATATCTAACTATGTCCTTTTTCATTCCTATCCACCAGAAATTATTTCTTAAATCTTGGTACATCTTGTTGTTACCAGGATGCATGGTATACCTAGATTTATGGGCTTCTTCTAAAATTTTATCTCTTAAATTTCCTTGCTTAGGTACCCAAATTCTTTTCTTGTGAAATCTCCAAATTCCGTCAGTTCCTTGCTCTAGTTCTTTTATTCTGCCTTTCATTCCCTTAGTATCATCCTTGATTGCTGTTTCTTGAACGTTCTTCAGTTGTTCCATTAAATCTAAATATAGATTTAATCTAAGAGCACGAACTTGTCTTTGTTTCTCATGATACTTACGACTTAAGGCATCTGCGACTGCATTTGCCTTTCCCTCGTGATATTGAATATCACAGTGGTAGTCACTTAGAATTTCCATCCATCTCCTTTGCCTCATGTTTAATTCCTTTTGCCCAAATATGTACCTCAAACTCTTATGATTTGTATAGACAGTAAACTTACTTCCGTACAGATAATGCCTCCAAATCTTAAGGGCAAAAATTACTGCTCCTAATTCTAAGTCATGAGTTTTATAATTCTCTTCTTGCTTCTTTAATTGCCTTGAAGCATACGCAATTACCTTTTTGCGTTGCATTAGCACACATCCTAATCCTAGCTTAGAAGCGTCGCAGTAAACTTCAAAATCTTCAATTCCTTCTGGCAAGGCTAGAATTGGGGCATTTGTTAACCTTTGCTTTAAAATCCTAAAGGCCTCTTCTTGACTAGGTCCCCATTCAAACTTAACTGTTTTACAGGTTAGCTTAGTTAATGGCACAACTATCTTAGAAAAGTCTCTTATGAAGCGTCTGTAATAGCCAGCTAATCCTAGAAAACTTCTAACTTCGGTAGCTGATTGCGGGACTTTCCACTTGGTGATCGCTTTTATTTTGGAGGGATCTACATGAATACCTTCGTGATTCACCATGTGACCTAAGAATTGCACTTCCTGTAGCCAAAATTCACACTTCGAGAATTTGGCGTAAAGATTTTCCTTTATTAACAGAGTTAAAAGTGCATGTATGTGCTTACAATGCTCATCCTGGCTTTTGGAGTAAATAAGTATATCATCAATAAAGACAATTACAAATTTATCCAAGTACGGCTTACAGATTCTATTCATCATGTCCATAAATGCTGCAGGAGCATTTGTTAGTCCAAATGGCATGACTGTAAACTCGTAGTGACCATACCTAGTTCTGAAAGCGGTTTTAGGTATGTCTTCTTCTTGTACTTTCAACTGATGGTATCCGGAGCGTAAGTCTATCTTAGAAAAATATCTAGCTCCCTGAAGTTGATCGAAAAGATCATCAATCCTAGGTAATGGGTATCGATTCTTAATTGTAACCTTATTTATGTAACACCTCGAAAATTCACGTCCTATAATGTGTTGACACGTGTCATAATGTTTGAACGTGTGAAAGAATGTTCTGAAAGGACTAAAGTTGACAAACATGGAAAGTATGTTAATATACGAGTTCTAAATGTCAGCAGTGAATAAATATATGGTATATTAACCCTACATGATGCTCATACCTTCAAACGAATAAATCATGGATCATACGAAGCTAAAAGTGAGAGATTTCAAACTACAGGGGCTAAATGTGTCAACATGTTTAAGTTATACCTCTAAGTGACCTTTTAGCGAACCCAAAGCTTTGTAAAGATTAATTATGCTCACTAGAATGCACGATATAAATTTCATAAAGTTTCGTTATCGTATGAGAAAGTTATGATCATATTCGTGTGCGAGGGGTTAAAAGCGTCAACGTTGAAATTTATGACTTTTCAGGTAACCATAAAGTTACCCAAGGACTTAACAAAGTTTGGTTATGTCTTAAGGCCCTTAAAAGTCAAGTTAGAGGGCTCAAAGTGCAAGAAATCATGTTAAGATCAAGTGTAGAAGGATCAGGGACTAAAAGCGTCAAAAAGTGCATAAGTTTGCATTTTCGCGCATAACTTACGTTCGGAATACATCTGGACATCCAAAAATTTATGTAAGCACTAAAATATTTTATTTTAGTGTTCGCCATAAGAAAAATCCATTCGTCGCGTCATTTGGATCGTTTTTCGCGCTTATGCGCATTCCGTCGTAATTAAGCGAACATCGCGTTCGTACGGCCAAACGAACCGACATCCGAGATATTTTTGAGCATGTTTTGAGTTCCCTATACTTTAACTTCATTTTAGAGCCTTGAAATGAGGTTAACGGGGTTCAAACGCATCGAAAATCGCTTAAACGGGCTGCAGGGACTAAACCTGTCATTTTTGAAACTTTTCTGATCAGGGGGGGTGCTAGCGTAGCGCGAGCCCTATAGGCTTTACCGTCGCGCTACGCGACTGCCTATTCTGGGCAGAAAACATACAGAAAACTCAGTTTCGCATTTTCGGGACCAGATTCGATGTATCAACAGCTGTTTACAGCTGTTATCCACTCCCTAATCCCTTGCCACATGTTGATACCCTATGGTTAGTGGCAATTTAGACACCATAACCTTCCAACAAGTGTACGGTTCCGATTAAGGCACGTTATTCAAGAAACGATCTTAACGGTTACCCGAAATCTATAAATACCCACCCCCCTTTGGCTTAAAAACCCACAAATCTGATTCAAAAGACTCTAAGTTGGAACCATTGTTTCATACCTGAGTTATTCGGATCGAGATTAGCTTTCGGGGACCCTGGGTAAGTGTTCCTTCGTTCTTTTATCGCTTTTCTAGTCCGAAAGTCAAACTTTGTTTGACTTTCTGCATTGACCAGTTTATGGTCGATGCGAAGTTCGTTTGAACTTCATAACGTGAGCGTGATCACGATGGTTATAGTCCCTAGTGACTATACCTACTGATTACCACGTTATCTAGGCTCAGTGACGAGCCGTAGTTTCGGCCAGAATACGTATTCTTGCGTATTTTGTAACCAAACTACTTATGGGTATCAAAACCGTATGTTTTGATACCAAACTTGTTTTCTAACTTAGTTAAGCATGTTTTAACATGCTTAGCTCGTCACTTTTAGTTTAGTGCTTATATAGGGTCGTAAAGGTAAGCGATCTAAACAATCGCTTATACTTTCGAACCCGACCCGTTTTGTCGATCATTAGGATCCGACCAAACACATTAAGTGACCTTATGGTCACATCGTTCGAGTAGTTGTATGACAGGTAGTATATATGCCTTAGGTAAATGACCAAAATACCCCTACGGGGCTTAAATTGAGATTAAACTCGTTTTGGGCATAATGGAAGGTATCCTACTGATATCACAACATATTTAAGGCATATTAACTAAGGAAACCTGTAAATGACTCTTTTGGGATACCCGTTACGCTTATTTCGCGTTCGGTTCGGTTTATGTAACAAGTTTACATAAATTAGCCGAAACGGGTCAAACCTTATCGGTTTTATCTCAAAATCCAGAATGTGTATGAAATACCCATATTATACAAGTCTTCAAAACTTGTCGGGTCTAAAACACATTCTATTCCGGTCTTCGCTTAATCGTGCGTATGAACCGTATCTTCCTGTAAGACTAACCGGTCTAAGCTTAGGCTTAATTAAAGACGCGTTAGCATTCTAATTAGTTATTTATACCATCATTCCAGACTAGAGCTTTCCGGTAAATTGTACCTACGCTTGCTTAAGTGAATACGGCTGAGTTATAAACTTCTGCTATTTAAGACAGGAGCTAGCTCAGGTAAATACTCTTAACTTATTTTCCCTATACGGGCTTGGGATACGGTACTATAAAAGTACCGCTTGGTCGGGCGTATGTAGTCATTTAAATCGGATTGTGATTGATGTACTTACATAACCTGTTTAATATGTATTATTTTATTATTATTTGGTGTATGGCCTTTGGGGGTTAATGACCATGTCCCGGATATCCTTGGCATCATTTTACGAAATGGCCATGACCTAAGCACGGGGTGTAGGCATACACCTGACAGCTGCATTATGTAAAAACTGGTAATCCACTCCGAGGTATCATCCTTGTGGGCATTATACCGGAACTGGTAATCCACTTAGAGGATGATAGCCCGTGGGCATTATACCTGTGGCGTGTCTGTTAATCTAGTCCGGCCCTACAAACCGGCCCTAACGGACGACAAATAAGTAAAACTGTATACAAGATTATATACAAATAATTTTCCCAAGTTATAAAAGATTAATTTTGCCTCTGTGCATTTTAATCAAAGTGTCAAAAGGTTTTGTGCCAGGTGCATCTAAATCAATTTTCTTAAACTCTTTTCAAATGAGTCGGTTGAGTGTATTTACCAGTGAAAACTGACGTATTTTCCAAAAGGGTTAAGTGACAGGTACTGATCGTAATTGGCTGGAAGCTCAGGGCGCTAATAAGGAATCTTGCAAGTTCTAGGCGTCTAAAGTCTGTTGAACAAATGATATGTTTTAAGATCCGCCTGTGGATCCTTTACTTTCCGTTGTAATACTGGATATTACTTTATATTCGGAAATGTAATAACATTTATCTTTTGCTTCCACTGTGCATTTAAATATTGTGTTGTTTGACTTTTATGTTGCCAACCACGTCACGATATTCCCCACCGGGCCCACCGGTGACACGTGGAAAGTCGGGGTGTGACAGGTTGGTATCAGAGCCAACACTGAGTGAATTAAACACTAGCCTTTTGTGTTTAATCTCAGTTACACAATTGCACATTCTTGAGTCTAGACAAGAACATAGGACAAATTCTAGATTCGTTGTATTTTGTCCTTATTTGATTCTTTTGTTATTTTTCTGACTTGCCCATGCATAGAACATTTAGTGTATTCTGCAAGTCAATTGCTATAGAAGTCCCGTTTAGGGCAACCATATACTTGTTAAATTTTAAAGGAACGATTATATTTAAAGTGTCATTCCTATATTATAAGATCTACCATTATAATAAAATGGCAAAACCAAAAAAGGACAAGACCTAGCCACGTGTCATTTTAAGACCGGGCCAAGATGGTAGTTCCATAATTAGATTAAGATCCATATTAAAACCTCAATTTAAAAATTGTTCTGCGTTAATTATTAATTAAGAGTCTTAAGAGTGAAACCTAGCCTGAGTGTCCTTTTAAAGACCTGGCCAAGATGGTAAGACCTGTCTAAAAAGATTCAAATCCCTGTTAACATCTGTAAACATGTTAACACTCCTGGCAGATGTGACTCATTAAAATCACACACGTCATTTATAAAAGGATTCTTTAGAAGATTCCTAACCCAGTCTAATGATCTCTGAATCCTGGGTTTACATCATCAATTAAGATGATCATATGTTAACCATACGTGGTAATATAGTGCCTACGGGCTATAGTTAATGTCCTCTGCGACTAAAGACAGTAATAATCTATGACCCTGTCTAATAACGGTAATAAAATATATTAAAACCTTAAAAGCCTTGATTCTCCGAAATCATAGCTTATAATTTATAAATGTCCTGATAACTATGCCAGTTTTACCAGTATGCCTTCATGCTTGATTCTCTGAAACCATGGCTACTTATTCATCAAAATTCGACAATTCATCATATACTTAAACCAATTATTACTACTTGGTTTGTAGCCTTCAAAGCTTCACCATGGCTGACGCCTCTGAAGCTCACAATCATCCAGTTAATCAGGAGGATGATGCAAGACTGAAATTAATAAGCACCGGGTTACAGGCTATGATCGAAATAGCCGTAAGCAACGCTGCGGACCGTGTGTTGAAGGATCTTAAGCGAAAGTGCGATAATACCCAAAATAAAGGTTACAAGAAGGGTAAGACCGGTTCAAGCTATAACCAGTCCAAGCCAAAGGAGGCAAAACCCGAATGTAAAACCTGCAAAAGAAGACACTGGGGACAGTGTCGATCAAATCAAAAGATAAAGCAATGTGGCATCTGTAAAAGAGCTGGCCACCAGTCCCACGAATGTAGGGACATAAAGAATGCAAACTGTTTCAGCTGCGGCGAAAAGGGCCACATCAGTACTAATTGCCCTAAGGCTGCCAAGGAAAGAACAACTAAGTCTGGGAAGGATTTGAAGGTCAAACTGCAGACCAGTGAAAAGACCAGATGCCAAACCTGTAGGAAACACCACCTCGGGAAATGCAGATATGAATCTCAGCCTCTACCCTGTGGAATCTGCAAGTCCAGGGAGCATAAGACCTTAGATTGCAAGAGATTGGGAGACGCAACCTGCTATGGTTGCAATGGAAAAGGGCACATAAAGACCAACTGCCCTAAGTACGCAAAGAAGACTGAAGAGGCCAAGAAGGCAAACGCATGAGTTTTTAGGATGAACGCCAAGAGATGGTGCAGAATAATAATCGTATAGCATGTACTTTTCCTTATCAAGCAGTTTATGTAGAAACTTATTTGATACTGGCACAAATAATTTTTTTTTATGAATGATAAATATTGAGAACTGTTGTCTCCGCTGTCCTTGTTCGTTAATAGGAGGACCCAATTTAGTAATAGGAAAGGATTGGTCGTCTTGTGACCAAACCCATATTGTGGGTGATAAGAAGCAATTAACTATCAAGACTCCTTATAAGACAACCCTCATAATTATATGTATCCGTATGATTAATTAATATTAATCAATAGATAAATTATACCTTAAAAAGAAAAAAATGGTGGAACCGGCCGTCCCCGGAATCGAACCTGGGTCTAGGCCGCACCCTTCGCACGCCTAACCAACCGAGCTAGGTGCCTAGTTTGTGAAAATTTCCATTCTGATTAAATATAAACCCATGTAGTTGATATCTCTTTAATCTCTATCGATTTCGAATACCAATGGTATGACAAAAGCACTATATGAGGATTGGTGTATCTTAATAAGTTCCATAGATTGCTTCCATGCCTGATCAGTATGGAGGTTTAATGCATGGAACCACAAAGATATCTCAATAATCATATGGTACTAAAGTCAACTGCTTGTATTCAAAGAAGATATCCAGAATGAAAATTGTCCAGGAAATATTCCAGATTAGGAATTCGTGGACTAGTAACATAAACGTGTCACTTATTCGACACAAGCAACGATGAGTGAACTGGAGCCTGAGATATGAAAATCTCTGCAACCTCCTTGTACTTTGATTATCTTCTTCTAAGTTTACCCTGTTTACCTCCCGAGAGGCAAGTAGAGTTAAGATTAACATCCCGCTTTGGGATAGAGTGTTGAGAAAATTCCATATCAATTTTGGAATAATCGAAAACCCTAATTAAGTAAGTTTTAAGACATAGGCTCACATAGCCTGACTCAATATTCTGAGGATGTTATGTTATTAAATAAGAAAGACGATTCGTATCGTTGATATACTAATTACCGCAACCTTATTAAGGCAACAATTAAGAATCGCTATTACCTGCCCAGGATCGTCGATTGGTTCGACTAGCTGTAAGGATTAGCTATCCTTTGAGATTAGTTAAGCAGTGGTTGGAATAACCATCTCACCATAAAATAAGTTTTTCCATAGCAATTATTATATAAGTATCAAGGATACTCCTTTTGAGACCTTGTATAAATGGCATGTTAAACGGCTATTGTTAGGACAATAGATTGGTAAGTTCAATTATAAGGATCTGAAAGTTGCCTGGGAAACAACAAATAAGATCATACAAATCCATAGTAGATTGTAAGTTGCCAGTATTCGGCAGAAAATCAAGGATTAATGAAATAGCAAACCTCCTAAATTCTTGTTAAGAAATGAGGTTTAACAATAGATATCACCCTGGAAGGGGTGTGCTAAATTTGTTAAATTATCGGGCTAGTTAAGCTCCGAGTATATAGAATCATTCGAAGGAAATCGAATGTATCAAGATCAGGTAGCCTTTAAGCTAAAACCTATTTAAAGAGATTGGCGGAGCTCGCAATTCATTGCACATCAGTGGTTGAAGGATGTGTTTCGCCAATAAGTCAAGAAGCATTATCACAATATGATATGCAGATTTATAATATGATGAGCAACCTGT
Organism: Helianthus tuberosus; assembly: GCA_030545235.1. Lineage (NCBI taxonomy): Eukaryota > Viridiplantae > Streptophyta > Magnoliopsida > Asterales > Asteraceae > Helianthus > Helianthus tuberosus. The sequence goes on along the minus strand of CM060396.1, from coordinate 8,179,636 downwards.
GTCGGTTAAGGGTCGACAGGATTAGAAGCTCCAAAAAGATACATGTGCCTATTATAAAGGTCAAGTGGGATGCCCGAAGAGGTCCCGAATTCACGTGGGAAGTTGAATCCACGATGAAAGAAAAGTACCCTTACTTATTTCAGTAAATCTCGGGTCAAGATTTCTTTTAAGGGGGTGAGGATGTAACACCTCGAAAATTCACGTCCTATAATGTGTTGACACGTGTCATAATGTTTGAACGTGTGAAAGAATGTTCTGAAAGGACTAAAGTTGACAAACATGGAAAGTATGTTAATATACGAGTTCTAAATGTCAACAGTGAATAAATATATGGTATATTAACCCTACATGATGCTCATACCTTCAAACGAATAAATCATGGATCATACGAAGCTAAAAGTGAGAGATTTCAAACTACAGGGGCTAAATGTGTCAACATGTTTAAGTTATACCTCTAAGTGACCTTTTAGCGAACCCAAAGCTTTGTAAAGATTAATTATGCTCACTAGAATGCACGATATAAATTTCATAAAGTTTCGTTATCGTATGAGAAAGTTATGATCATATTCGTGTGCGAGGGGTTAAAAGCGTCAACGTTGAAATTTATGACTTTTCAGGTAACCATAAAGTTACCCAAGGACTTAACAAAGTTTGGTTATGTCTTAAGGCCCTTAAAAGTCAAGTTAGAGGGCTCAAAGTGCAAGAAATCGTGTTAAGATCAAGTGTAGAAGGATCAGGGACTAAAAGCGTCAAAAAGTGCATAAGTTTGCATTTTCGCGCATAACTTACGTTCGGAATACATCTGGACATCCAAAAATTTATGTAAGCACTAAAATATTTTATTTTAGTGTTCGCCATAAGAAAAATCCATTCGTCGCGTCATTTGGATCGTTTTTCGCGCTTATGCGCATTCCGTCGTAATTAAGCGAACATCGCGTTCGTACGGCCAAACGAACCGACATCCGAGATATTTTTGAGCATGTTTTGAGTTCCCTATACTTTAACTTCATTTTAGAGCCTTGAAATGAGGTTAACGGGGTTCAAACGCATCGAAAATCGCTTAAACGGGCTGCAGGGACTAAACCTGTCATTTTTGAAACTTTTCTGATCAGGGGGGGTGCTAGCGTAGCGCGAGCCCTATAGGCTTTACCGTCGCGCTACGCGACTGCCTATTCTGGGCAGAAAACTCAGTTTCGCATTTTCGGGACCAGATTCGATGTATCAACAGCTGTTTACAGCTGTTATCCACTCCCTAATCCCTTGCCACATGTTGATACCCTATGGTTAGTGGCAATTTAGACACCATAACCTTCCGACAAGTGTACGGTTCCGATTAAGGCACGTTATTCAAGAAACGATCTTAACGGTTACCCGAAATCTATAAATACCCACCCCCCTTTGGCTTAAAAACCCACAAATCTGATTCAAAAGACTCTAAGTTGGAACCATTGTTTCATACCTGAGTTATTCGGATCGAGATTAGCTTTCGGGGACCCTGGGTAAGTGTTCCTTCGTTCTTTTATCGCTTTTCTAGTCCGAAAGTCAAACTTTGTTTGACTTTCTGCATTGACCAGTTTATGGTCGATGCGAAGTTCGTTTGAACTTCATAACGTGAGCGTGATCACGATGGTTATAGTCCCTAGTGACTATACCTACTGATTACCACGTTATCTAGGCTCAGTGACGAGCCGTAGTTTCGGCCAGAATACGTATTCTTGCGTATTTTGTAACCAAACTACTTATGGGTATCAAAACCGTATGTTTTGATACCAAACTTGTTTTCTAACTTAGTTAAGCATGTTTTAACATGCTTAGCTCGTCACTTTTAGTTTAGTGCTTATATAGGGTCGTAAAGGTAAGCGATCTAAACAATCGCTTATACTTTCGAACCCGACCCGTTTTGTCGATCATTAGGATCCGACCAAACACATTAAGTGACCTTATGGTCACATCGTTCGAGTAGTTGTATGACAGGTAGTATATATGCCTTAGGTAAATGACCAAAATACCCCTACGGGGCTTAAATTGAGATTAAACTCGTTTTGGGCATAATGGAAGGTATCCTACTGATATCACAACATATTTAAGGCATATTAACTAAGGAAACCTGTAAATGACTCTTTTGGGATACCCGTTACGCTTATTTCGCGTTCGGTTCGGTTTATGTAACAAGTTTACATAAATTAGCCGAAACGGGTCAAACCTTATCGGTTTTATCTCAAAATCCAGAATGTGTATGAAATACCCATATTATACAAGTCTTCAAAACTTGTCGGGTCTAAAACACATTCTATTCCGGTCTTCGCTTAATCGTGCGTATGAACCGTATCTTCCTGTAAGACTAACCGGTCTAAGCTTAGGCTTAATTAAAGACGCGTTAGCATTCTAATTAGTTATTTATACCATCATTCCAGACTAGAGCTTTCCGGTAAATTGTACCTACGCTTGCTTAAGTGAATACGGCTGAGTTATAAACTTCTGCTATTTAAGACAGGAGCTAGCTCAGGTAAATACTCTTAACTTATTTTCCCTATACGGGCTTGGGATACGGTACTATAAAAGTACCGCTTGGTCGGGCGTATGTAGTCATTTAAATCGGATTGTGATTGATGTACTTACATAACCTGTTTAATATGTATTATTTTATTATTATTTGGTGTATGGCCTTTGGGGGTTAATGACCATGTCCCGGATATCCTTGGCATCATTTTACGAAATGGCCATGACCTAAGCACGGGGTGTAGGCATACACCTGACAGCTGCATTATGTAAAAACTGGTAATCCACTCCGAGGTATCATCCTTGTGGGCATTATACCGGAACTGGTAATCCACTTAGAGGATGATAGCCCGTGGGCATTATACCTGTGGCGTGTCTGTTAATCTAGTCCGGCCCTACAAACCGGCCCTAACGGACGACAAATAAGTAAAACTGTATACAAGATTATATACAAATAATTTTCCCAAGTTATAAAAGATTAATTTTGCCTCTGTGCATTTTAATCAAAGTGTCAAAAGGTTTTGTGCCAGGTGCATCTAAATCAATTTTCTTAAACTCTTTTCAAATGAGTCGGTTGAGTGTATTTACCAGTGAAAACTGACGTATTTTCCAAAAGGGTTAAGTGACAGGTACTGATCGTAATTGGCTGGAAGCTCAGGGCGCTAATAAGGAATCTTGCAAGTTCTAGGCGTCTAAAGTCTGTTGAACAAATGATATGTTTTAAGATCCGCCTGTGGATCCTTTACTTTCCGTTGTAATACTGGATATTACTTTATATTCGGAAATGTAATAACATTTATCTTTTGCTTCCGCTGTGCATTTAAATATTGTGTTGTTTGACTTTTATGTTGCCAACCACGTCACGATATTCCCCACCGGGCCCACCGGTGACACGTGGAAAGTCGGGGTGTGACAATTTAATTTCCTATAATCGATACACATTCGCATTGAACCATCTTTCTTCTTCACAAACAGCACTGGTGCTCCCCAAGGGGATGAACTAGGTTGTATGAATCCTTTACTTAGCAATTCATCTAACTGCTTTTTCAGTTCTAGCATTTCCGTGGGTGCTAATCGTTAAGGTGCCTTAGCTATTGGGGTAGTTCCAGGAATTAAATGAATTCTAAACTCTACTTCCCTATCTGGTGGTAATCCTGGTAGCTCTTCTGGAAATACATCCGAGTATTCTGATACTACAGGAATTTCCTTAAGTTCCTTACCTTTAGTGTTAATGATTACCGAAATCATATACACTATTCCTTGCTTTCGTTCATAACTAGCAACTTTCAGTACTGAAATGAACTTCATTGGTTTACGCAACTTATCTCCTGTAATCATAATTATTTCCCCTGTGGGTGTATGGATTTCTATGGAATTCTTATCACAGAGGATTCGAGCATGGTTGGCTACTAACCAATCCATTCCTAGTACGACATCGAATCCAGCTAAATTCATAGGTAGCAGGTTTGCAGAAAATTTGTGACCTGAGAGTTTTATCTTTCCTTTTTGCAAAACCTTATCTATGTTAACAGAATTACCATCTGCTGTTTCTACCGTGTAAATCTGCCTAAGTTGGGTTAAGGGTAGCTTAAGAGCTTGGCAGAATGAAGTGTTTATAAAACTTTGGTTTGCACCAGAGTCAAATAATACTTTTGCGTAAACGTCTTGTACAAGAAACGTACCAGCTATTACATCCGGAATCAGATCGGCTTCCTGCGTGGTCAGCTGGAAGGCTCTTGCGTTCCTCTTATTAGTTCCTTCAGCAGGTTTGGCCTTGTTATCGGATGGCTTGACTAATTTTGGGCAGTCGGGCCTGAAGTGCCATGTTTCGCCGCAGTTGTAGCAAATCGTTGATTTCTTCCTCCTGCATTCTTCTTCTGGGTGCCACGATCTATTGCAGAAATTGCAATACCCTCTGCATTTCCCAAAATGGCGGGGTGGAGGATTGTCCAGTTCCCTTTTTCTTGAAGTTGCTACTAGCATTACCCCCATGGAATCCTTGGGTAATTTTCTGAGCCAATTCCTTTTTCATGTTTTCTTCTCGCGTACGTATCAGCCCGTCGGTTAAGGTGTTGGCTAATTCCACCGCATCGTCAATTGTGCGGGGTCTTGCAGCTTTGACAATATCACGAAGCTCGCTAATTAAACCCCAAATATAGCTAGAAATAAGCACCGGTTCTGGCGAAGCCAGAGTTGGTACAATTCTGGCATATTCGAAGAATTTCGAAGTATACCCTCGGCAGTCAACATCCACCATCCGGTGGCTCAGGAACTTATTCGACATTTGTTCCTTTTCATACTCGGGACAAAATTTCATTTCCACCAATCGCTTAAATTCTTCCCAATTCATGGCATAAGCCATATCACTTCCCTTGGCTTGTAACACCGTATTCCACCATTCCAATGCCTCTTCCTTGAAGATGTGAGATGCATACATGACCTTATCCTCCTCGGTGCATTTACTTATTTTAATTACTGCCTCAGTTTTCTCCAAGTAATTCTTTATAAGTGAAACCAGGTGTTGCAACTTCCACGGGTTTACATGCAAGTAATTCTTTATAAGTGAAACCAGGTGTTGCAACTTTCATTTTCTTGAGTATTGGGGCTTGAACCACATTATTATCATTGTTGCCACCTCCGTTAACACTGTTACTGAAATTATCATCATGGATGCATTTTCTGTGGTTAGCTTGCGAAGGTTCAGCAGGATTTTTAACGGCAGCAACAATTGCCGGGATAGCATTGGCTATTCCCTGTGCAACAATATTTTGTATGTCTTGCCTATTAAGAAAATGATCCTCATTGTTTTGTTCAGATTGATTAACTTCATTGACTGGTTGGTTTACCGCGTTTTCCATCTGAATAATTAACAATATATGCAAATTATTATCACAAAACAGATAACAACCAGACACAATATGTCACACCCTGACTTTTGCGGAAGCGTGATTATGTGTGACTGGCTTAATATCATTGCATTCAACCATAACAAACATCTATATGATAAAACCATGATGTTCATCCATAAAGTATGTTCAAAACATTACAATCGTCATTGTTTAACACCAGCTAAGACTTCACAAAAGATACTTAACAAAACGAGGTTTTGAAGCATGTATCCTATCAAGGATATAATACATAATCCAAACCCTTCAACGCTGGATGACATCATTTATTGAGGACATATCTTGAAAACCTTAGACGCCCACCAGATCCATAATTAATTCCCTGAAATACATGTAGTTTGAAAACATCAACAAAAGTTGAGCGAGTTCATGTGTTTAGTATGTGCGCACGAATAAACCTTTATAATCATTGTAAGTATGTATGTTTTGTAAACCCTGGTATGAAAGCAAATAAGGAAACAGACCAGTTAATGTGTAGCGAATGTATGTGACGTGATGCAGGAAGGCTAAAACCTAGAGAGTTTTGTACCGGCCTTTGGCCGTAAGACATGGTCACCACATGGTCCAACCTGCGGGCGCATGGGTGGGGCTAAGACCTAGTCACCACATGGTCCAACCCGCAGGCGCATGAGTGGGGCTAAGACACATTCACCACATGGTCCAACCAGCGGGCGCATGAGTGGGGCTAAGACACTTTCACCACATGGTCCAATCTGCGGGCGCATGAGTGGGGCTAAGACACTTTCACCACATGGTCCAATCTGCGGGCGCATGAGTGGGGCTCGCTATACTCAAATAGACCTATCACACATATCCCTCGGTCCTACTACGAGGATTAAAGGTCTTAAGTTAACGCCTACCCATTCACATGATCTAACAGTTCCTTCCTTAGCTAACCATACCATTTGTAATCATCAAAACATTTGCAACATGTATTTCACCCCCGAAGTTATAAAACTGAAAACAGTTAAAAGAAAGGGGGGACATGAACTCACAGTCTTGCGGTCTTCGTACCACAGTAACTCAAAGCTCCCTCGGATGTACACGACTACCTACAACGTACTACAGTTTATTAGACGAGCGGGTCGTGCCTTGACTTTGTATTAGTTAGTGACTTTGAGTTACGTCTCTTTGTGTCTTCGGTATTATTCCATGTTATATAATTATCTGTTAAAATAATAAATATTTTAACTTGAATTATATTTATTAAATTTTAGAATAATTGTTAAAACAATATATTTTAACTTGATGCTTTTCAAGTATTCATACATGTATTTCCTTCCCAAGGATGGGTGTATTTGTATTCGTATTCTTATACTTGTATATTTTTGCCATGTATTGGTGTCGTATTCCGGAGTGTATTTATACGTACGAGAATACATATTTTATTGTAATTGTTAAGTATTCTTATACTAAATTTTGTCTTAACTTTTCCGGAATAATATCCTTAATAAAAATACATCAATATATATTTCCAAAATATATATTTTAAGAGATATTACATAGAAAAATTATTTATAATTTTTCCTTGGCAAAAATAATTGTATTACCATGTAAACTTCAAAAATAATATATTTGAAGTCTAACTTGGAAAATATGTATAAATCCATTTTTCATCCAAAAATAATATATCTCGTGTTTATTCAAGAAAATACACATTTCCTCCCAAAAATGATATTTCTTCTAATAATCTCAAGAAAATATATATATCTTTACTTACCAAAAATAATATATTTTCTCCTTGTCAAAATATGATATATTTTGTAGTAATTATAAAAATCATATTTTTGTTTCCTTGGTGTCCAAAATATTATTTACCAAAATTATACTTGTGAATAAATTTTCCGGAATATTTTGTGAGTTATATTCCTTTGTTTGGTTTCACCAATATTTTGTGTATTCTTTGTATATTTATTCCTTGGAATTTTGGTAATATTTTGGATTGTAATTTTTGGTATTTTGATGAGTTATATTATTTCAAGTCCTAAAATAATATAACTAATACACATAATATAAAAATAATCACACACATGGTGTCATCTAAATATATATTTCCTAAATACATATTTAGTCACTTTTATTTATAAAAATCAACCTCCAATAATTATATTTTTGTAATAAAAATTATGGCAAACTTTGTGTGGAAAATCCATGGTTTAAAATATACTTGTAAATATTTATTCGGAAATATTTTTCTAAGTGTTTAATTTTTAGAAAATTTTTGCCATAGTTTCCCCTAAAAATGGAGGTTTCCATACCTTGAAGGTATATCATTTTCTTTTATAAAATCAACACAATCAATCATCAATCATCAATCAACAATAAAGATTCTACACTTACCAATCTTGCCAAAAACAAGCATAAACTACCACTTCATGAACTTGAAAATTTATAAAAGTTTGTAGTAATTTACTAGTGTTTTTAGTAAGTCTTGTTACCCCTTTAAAGTGTGGTTGATTCTTTAAAAACATCATTTTTAAAGAATTTAGATCTTTACAACGTACAATGTTATTTTCTAAAAATGTTTCTTCATGGATTTTTCTTGTTACACATATACTTCTACACTTTGTTAATCACCAAAAATGAGGCTTATTTATTTAAGAACCAAGATTAAGCAAAACTGGTATTTTAACTTGGTTTCTTGGAAGATCATTCTTGAAATATTAGATTTACAAGATTTACATCTTACTTTGATCATCACTTTATAATAACACATTATATTCTTTCAAGTTCATGCTTTATGTGAGGATGATCTATGAATTTCTAACATGTTCATCCTCTCATCTTGCTAGATTATGTTTTTAATCATGATCTAGCAAGATCATGTGATGATCCACATCATTTTCATAAGCAATTAATAATCAACAAGCAAATCAACACATGAACAACATGATTTCTTTAAGATTTAAGCTTATGTTCATGTTTCTTTCTCTTGATTTTTAGTGTTCTTTAAACTTTACATCATGTATCATCTTTTAACCACTTGAAATAGATGTAAAATGGAAAGATTAGCATTCTTACCACTAGCTCAAGGCTAGGGATGATCAAGAGAAGAAATAGAGTGGATAAAAGCAAATGAAGAAGGTCCTTCAACTTCCAATGCTCCCACACTTCCTAACTTTGCTTCTTACACCATATTATCACCTTAGAATATATGGAAAGTGATTGAAAAAGGATGATGGTGGGTGGAAGTGTATGGCCGGAGCTATGGGGGAAGAAAGAGGAGAGTTGTGATGTTGGTTTGAAGTGAAAATGAGTAGTGACGAAACCTTGTGGTTTATAGGAAAATTATTCCAACAAGTTTTTATCTCTTGGTTATAATGTTCCAATTTATCCCAACATATCTAATAAAATATTGTAATAAAATCTAGTTGTGGGGTCCATGTTGGAACCGTCCACACATGGGGGGGGGGGTCATAGTTGTGTTTTAATTACTAGTTACACTTTCTAGTTAGATGTTAAGTGTATTAGCTAGTGTTTAATGTGTTTAGGGGTTTTATGATGTAATATGATGTTATGTGATCATAACTAGCTTGATAATGTTAAAACAGTGCTTCTAGTGAAAATTTTGTGTTTCGGGTAGTGTCTGGTTGTTCGGTTGGTTTCCGGTTCGTTAAGGTGCTAAACTATGCAGTTTAGTGTGCTTTATGTTATCTTTTGTGACAATTTTGATTCCCTATACTTAAGGAAGCATTCTGGACCATTTAACCATTTTTCTGCATGATATTAGTTTGTTTAAATGCTGAATTTTGCTGAATTTGCTGAATTCTGCAGTGTATGAGAGTTTTTAGGCACTTTCCGGCACTTAAACTATCTCTAGGAAGGCAGTTTTATTATCCTTACTTTCCTACACACTACACTAGTGTAACACTTGGTTTCTGTCTCATTCTGAGTCTCAATACCATGTCTGTCTATGTACTGAACTTCGTCAACATTTTTCTGATTTGTCTGATAACTTGTGCCATTTCTGTTTTGTGCATCATTTGAGTCAATAGAGTGTTGCATGCATTAATGATATGACATTATGCAATATATATGATGCACATGTATGTATGATAACAGAAATCAGAAAGTATTCATGTCATTAATTTAAATCAGCACAATCATTAAGGCACTAATTACTGTCTAATCATCGTACGGACACATGAAATTTTAACAGTTGTCACATTCTCCCCCTGTTAAGAAAATTTCGTCCTCGAAATTTAAACTACATTAACTTCTTAGGGTTACGTTATACGTGTAGATAAATAATACCAAAGTGGTTGATTACAAAACCGAATAAAAACTTATTCGAATCAGGTGTATCCAAGGACATATTACAACAGTAGGAACTCAGCGGTTAAAAGGTATGTGTTTCAGAATTCGATGTCAAGGGATACGAGATGTATAGATGTATAATCTGGTGTGACCTATTGATAGAATTCCAAACAATCGTTCACAATATGCAAATGAGTTTTCAGAACAATAGCATCCGCTAGATGAACTCAAAATCAACAACTCAAATATGGTAGTAACATGAAAATGATCTGTCAACTTTCGAACAAATAAATGGTTAAGATTAGTGTGTTGACATTCTTGTATTGCGAAAATACACCGAAATGAAATACAAGCAAATCTGGTGTAACATTGTCTTAATTTGTGGTTGCCTTAACAACGTTTTAATGATGAGTCAAACGAAAGGCATACGTAGTTTCGTATGAAACGGTTAACCATGATTAGCACAAGCTACAAGTTTATACCGACACCACAAGGTGTCGTAATGATGTAATTTAATAATAGCGGTGACCGAACAAGTTCACTGTGTTTGAAATCAACTGAAGGTGTAATGAAGCAAGCCTTCAAATTTGATTCAAACGGCATCGTAGGATTTTTCAATTGAACGTAGAACATCAAAGAACTACTGTTCCCGATTGAAGATGACAAAGTAATAAATATCACAAGGCATTCGATTGATAATGTAAGAACCGTTAGGAGGTACACTTTGAAATATAGAATGAATTTATGTACCATTGTCTTAACACACGATTGTGTTAAGGCCGCCTTAATTATGATAAAACGTAAAGGATTTAGAGCAAGTCAATAGATAATCAATTAAATCCGTGTATGGGAGGCGTAAAAGAGATTAGCGCAAGCTTCAATTTAGTGAAAGCATCACCGCAAGGTGTCGAAATCAATGAAAGTTTTACTGGAGTCGTAGACCAAACAAGTCTACTACGACTCGGAAGCAAAAGAACATTTGTAAGAATGAATTTGAATATGATGCTCTTAATACATCATATGGTGTTTGAATTTAATATACAAAGTGGACAAGTTCAAGCAATTGATCTTGGTTTCAGCGTGATCCGACAATAAATACATATATCGCCAAAGGAATTCCGGCATGGTTACCAAGATAAATGATGCATGTGAAGTGTCGTATAGTTTTTAATGTATATTTTAAGCCCTTTAACACTTTTTAGCCAAGTTTTAAATTTATAAAACACGATATTTACTAACACTAAACACACATATGGGCAAGTGCACCCATCGTGAGCGTAGTATAGTGTTGGTAAGATACCGAGGTCATCCAAGGACACAAGCGCTTTTAATACCGGTTTATCCTCAACGTCTAATCAAATCAAAAGGTTAGAAAAATGTTTTAAAGTAGAAAAATAAAACTAACTAAAATGTTGAAAAATAAAATAAAGTAAAAATAGATAAACAAGATGAATCACTTGGATCCGACTCGTGTTTAGTGTAACCTTTGATTATTTCCGCACTTTTGCACTTTTTAAGAGATTATCTTAGTTATTGTAGTAGGCCCCTCTTTTGAAGGTGACATTACCCTCAACCCCGTAGTTTGAGTCAGCAAGGATACAATCCTAAAGGGTCGGATTATTGAAAGATAATTAATTAAGTTATTAATGCATAATATGGTAGGCCCTCTTTTGAAGGTGACGTTACCCTCGGCTAAGTAGTCTGAGTCAGCAGGGATACAGTCCTAAGTAGCCGGGTTAAAGTTTTAATAGTAGCTTACATATGAGGGGATCAAAGAGTTGGGACCCCCGCCATCCAATACCAGTGGGTATTGAAGGAGGTCCTACTAAATATGACCCAGGTCCTTGCAGGATCTATACATTGAACAAGGCAAGACTCTTACCAAACCGTTCCCTTAACCCCCGACCAGGTAGCCAAATACCTCCATATAGACCGTGGAGATATGAATGGTGAAAATCTTTTATTTTATATAGACAGTAAAATAATGCCAAGACACCACAGACAAACGATAAGGAAGACTCACCTTCAACATAAGAAACTAGTTATTAAAGTCATTAATACATAACCAAATAAAAAGTGCGAAAAGATTAAAAATAAAAAAAGTATTACACTAGACACTTGTCTTCACCAAGTGATGTAAGAGACTTAGGCAAACATCGCCTTTGATTGTCAAGAACTATTGCGTTCAATCTTGGATCCCGAGACTACTCACACACTCTATGATGGATGATGGATGATGGTGGTGGATGTGGGTTGTGATGGTGGTGGTGGGTGGGTGAAGTTTGAGAGAGGTGGTTTGCAAATGAGCCAAGCACCCCTATTTATAGCCTGCACAGAAGCCCAAACACGGCCCCGTGTCCACCCGTCTTCTCTTTCTTCATTAACTACAGTTTGTCTGCATTAGTTGACCACGCCCCCGTGTCCGCTGGGCACGACCCCGTGTGCAGAAGCGTATCTGTACTATCAAGATTTCCTCAGATTCTGTGAATCTTAGAGTTGACCACGGCCCCGTGTCCGCTGGGCACGCTCCCGTGGTGGGTGATAGAAGCTTCTACAACTTTGTCTTTTCTGCAGACGCTTGGGCACGCCCCCGTGCTCGTTGAGCACGGGGCGTGTTCAGCCTTCTGTTCTCTTGTTTTTGCTTGGGAAGATGCTGTCGGGGGGTCGGGCATGCCACGTTTGTTCCTTTTCTTGTATTTATATTAGATTTAGCTGCCTTTTTGCTTCTTTTGTTCATTTGAGCTCATTTAATCCTGAAAATACAAAAGGAAGACAAAAACACACTTTTTCCAACATTAGTACTAAAAAAGGGTTAGTTTTATGCCACATTTGATGTAATTTATATGTTGCATTTTGCGCACATCAATAAACCATGTATGCAACTTGAAAGAAAAGGAGTTCCAAGAAAGTGTGCTGACTTGATAGCAAAGGAGCCAACAATTACAATAATGTAGGTCATTCAAATCACAAATCAATAACTAGATTCAGCAAAATAATATTTGAACTTTGATGAAGCGCTTATTTGAAACGAAACCACATGCATAACAAACGGTGCACGCGTAACATATGAATTTCCAAGAAATGAAACAATGAGTATTCGCTATCATGAAGAAATGATCAAGTATTAAGACAAATGAGTGTTTGCTTTAATGAAGAAAATTGTCGTGATGCAACTACCATTAAGAGAAGTAGAGACGTAAAAATCTACTTGCTCGAAGCAAAAGTGGGAATTTCAATAAAAGAACTCTGAGTACTTTATCTGTTTGGTTAACTATAATAGTATATATATGACAGCATAATGGTGTCTGTTTGAGTTAACGGACGTGGTTCCTAAGTGATAATCCTTAATGAGTTTCGACATAAGTTCCCGAAGGTCCTAAGTACATGTTTACTGGGTTCTCAAAGTTTCGTATTCTGTGTCCAACCGTTTGTATCCCAGGCATGAAACACAACGCTAGCGTATGTCTAAAACAACTTGTTGACTCACTGTTCTTTGGTATGCTTTCTTCTTGAATCCACAGCTGATGATAAACCGATCAAAGATCAATCTTAGACTGGTAGAACGGGAGTTTCCCCAAGGCGAGAAACTTGGCCTTATAAATCCCTTATCTAGCAACTCCTGAAACTGGGTTGACAACTCTTGCACCTCTAAAGGCGCAAGTTGGTATGGTGCCTTGGCTACAGGCGCAGCGCCTAGAACTAAGTCAATGTGGAATTTGACTAGTCGTTGAGGAGGTAATCCAGGAAAGTCTTCGGGGAAGACTTCAGGATATTCCCTTACCACAAGGATATCTTCGAGCTTTGGTTCTTCGGCTTCTTTGTCCACGACATGAGCTAAGAAGACAACACATCCTTTACGCAAAACTTCCATGCCTTCAACAACTAATGGTCCGTAGAGGCGTACCCTAATTCTTCCCATGAACCATGATCGTTTCTTCATTTGCGTACGGGGTGCGAAAAATCTTCTCATGGCAACAATTCCAGCTCGATTACTTGACAGCCAAATCTATCCCAACTACGACGTTGAAGCTTCCCAATTCAACTGGCAGGAGATCTATCGAAAACTCCCGCTCTCTAAGCTTTATAACACAACCTCTAATTCTTTCGTTGGCTTCCATTAGCTTCCCATTAGTTAGTTCTATCGTATACGTGACGTCTAACTTACTTGTATCTAAACCAAGTATATTCTTAAACTCTAGAGATACGAAGCTAAAATCGGCAACAGTATCAAAACAGCACAGGTGCATGACGTTTAACTAATAGGGGACGTACCGATAACCATGTTTGGATCCTGGCGTGCTTCCCTAGTTCCGACATTCATCCACGTGCCAGATTGTTTTTAGGGCAATACTTCCTGAAATGCCCCACATCACAGTAGTTAAAACATCCTTGACCACGTCCTTGATCGTCACCACTCCTGCCTTCATAATTGTTGTTGTCGTTGTTTCCTCCGCGATTTCCGCTACCATCTTGACCTCCATTTCCACGTTCAGTACCCTGCCGACACGTTTCCTTGACATGTCCCACTTTGCCACAGTTACCACATTTTCCATATCTACATCGCCCGTTATGGTGACGTCGACAATTGTCGCACTTAGGTAAGATACCCGTGTACCCTTCTTCCTTTTTGGCATTGTTGATGTTATTCGCCCGAGTACCCTTCTTGAAATTGGTAAACTTCCTCTTGTTTTCACCAGATGACTCCACATGAGTCTCCTTTTTTTCCTCAGAGTTTGAAAATTTTCCTAGCCTGATCGCTTCTTCAGTGAGCGTCACACTTAAGTCAATAGCATCGGTGATTGTTGAAGGTTTAGATGTTGTCACCAGGCTTATAATCTGAGGTGCCAATCCCCTGATGAAATGTTCGATCCTCTTAAACTCTGGTTCTACCATGTAGGGGACAACACGAGACAAATCATGGAATCTCTGCACGTACTCAGCTATCTTTGGACCTTCCATCTTCAAGTTCCAGAACTTAGTTTCCAACTTCTGGATTTCTGCTCTCGAACAGTACTTCTTATGCATTAGTTCTTTCAGTTCGTCCCATATCAAAGCATATGTAGCAGCCTCGCCCAACGTTTGAACCTGAAGGTTCCACCATGACAGAGCTCCATCTAGAAACAATCCATATATGTACATGACTTGATGCTCTGGGGCGCATTTACTCAATCGCAAAACAGAATCTGTCTTCTCAACCCAACGCACAAAAGCTATGGCACCCCCAGTGCCGTCGAAATCCAGGGGCTTGCAGCCCAAGAACTGCTTGTAGGTGCAGCCTGCTACATAAGCAACATCATTCACATAAGGCATTAGCAAAGCACAATTGGAAATGTCCAAACATTTTGTAATGAGTCTTAAGTGACTAGACATTACCGTTGGGTGGGTTCTTTCCTAAGGTACCCCCACTGTGTTTGGAGCGAAGGGCCTCGTGCCGTGCGATGGCCTGTGAGATGCGCTCTTGTAATTCCGCCTCTGTCGTCGGCAGAGGGTTGTTGGTATCGGTGTTCCTTCGCGGCGGCATCCTCTAAGAAGAAGATCGGATAGGTCAGGTCTTATTAAGGACACAAGCACATAAGCATCTACTTAACGAATAAGACCTAGGTGGTATATATACATATGTATAGAAGCAATCATTATAGCAAGAAATCAAGCATCAACATGGTACTCCCCACCTATGGTAAAAAAATGAAAATCTAAAGTTTTAATCGCCGCATGTCACAATTTGAGGCTAAGTTTTTCCTCGTGTTGCCAAATTTTCATTAAAACGCCACTTTTTTTTCTTATGAATAGTAATTTTATTCATGTGTCAACATCTTATTAGATTTGACAGTCGATTGGCTAAGCTTATTTAATTCAAAAAACGTTTTTTTATCAAAAGAACTTATTGACTTATGACTTTTTTTTAAAAAAAATTAAAAAAGTGTTTGGATTACCTTATGCGGTGGGAAAAACCAATAAGTTAATAAGTTGTTTTTTTTAAGTGTTTGGGTTAGCTTATGGATGGATTAGTTTAGGGCAGGGGGAAATTCTGTAATTGTGTTTTGAAAAGTTATAAGAAGTTCCAAAAAGTCACAAAATATTAGCTTTTTAAAATTGACTTTTCCTTCTATACAAAAAGTTGTTTCAAAAAGTCTCTTTCAGTTTCCCAAACATTATTTTGACTTATTGACTTTTTAAAAAGCCAATAAGTCAATAAATTGTTTCAAAAAACTTAGCCAGACATGCCCTTATTTTAGTTGAATAAGGGTGCAAAGGATAAGGATTAAAACCTTATTGGCCTCCATTGTCCCAATCACATTGTTGCTATTGGCATCCCCATCGTATATTTGTTGCCTAGTTTCCACTAGTTTACCTTAGAAAAAATATGTGGATGGAATGGAGGTAGGGTCAACAGAAAAATTCAACGTTCCACATTGATTCCTATTTTCTCAAACTATTCGCGTATTCTTTTTTTTCTTATCAAGAAAAGGAAATTTCATATTAACTTCAACATTAGTTCCTTCAAGAAAAGTCCATAGTGGAAATTTCATATTATCTTCAAGCTATCAAAATACAAAAAAAATCAATAAATGTCATTTACTAATTAGGATGGTACCAAGGTGTTTATATCATTTTCAGAACAGCTATGTGAAGATGGATGCAATAATGTTGGAAAGCCAAGTCAGACTTAAAAAGATATAAAAATCATCCACATTGTGGGGCATCAACTAAACTGACTAATACTTGTTGATGCTGTAAACAAAATATTAGAAAAATCATGCAAAACTAGTTGATTTTCCGCCCGCGCATTGCGGCGGGGACCCAATGACTACATAACGCGTGTTAGCAACGGCAAGCAGATACCGAATATCAAAACATAAATAAAAATGACGTGGTAAGGATAGTCACTTCGTCCTAAAAAAACGATTTTAAATAACCTAATGTATAATAATAGGACCCACAGGTCCTATACGTTGGAAATTTGGTTGTTTTCAGTTCAGTTATTACGGTGTTATCACGTTAAAATATGGATGAGCTCGGTACCGGTAACGGCACCGAAAGTACCGATCCGGAAAATCATCGAAATTAGGTACCGGCACCGAAAATGCTCAGTGCAATACGGTATGATATTTGAAGGTAAAAATCAACAAATACAGGTATGGTGCTAGACCGGTGTCGAACCGAAAGTAACGATCCTGAAAACGCCAAAAGGTGGGTACCAAATTGGTTCCGAAAATGATTTGGTATAGTAAATTTGGTACCGATACGATACTAGTTTGATTACAAGATTTGATACGATTTGCTCGTCAATAATCGAAATATCCAAGTTAATTTTAAATGCTACAATTCATTCATTACAGAAAAAGGCAAAAAAAAAAAAAAAAAAAAAGCAAAATAAGTTGTTGTGTAAATAAAACCTCATTCAAACGAAATACCGTTTACTTACTCTGTGTATGAAAAGTAATCTAATCGGTGCAATTACTTGCATTGCTATGTTCCTACATGATTTGATGAGCTCGGTACCAACCGGTATCGAAAATACCATTACCGAAATCCCCAAAAGTGGGTACCAATACCGAATATACCTGGTACGGTACCGGTCGGTATAGGTACGGAACTGGTATTTGAGGGTAAAAACCGATGAATACCGATGCCAAACCGGTACCGAAAATACATCCGGTTTGATAAATTTGATACCAGTACGGATACCCGATATTATTTACTCATCCCTTAGGTATTACTATTCATTCATTTGTTTGATTACAGGATTTGATACGATTTGCTCGTCAATAATCTAAATATCCAAGTTAATTTTACATGCTACAATTTATTCATTACAGAAGTTGTTGTGTATATAAAACCTCATTCAAACGAAATACAGTCTACTTACTCTGTGTATGAAAAGTAATCTAAACGGTGCAATTACTTGCATTGCCACGTTCCTACATGATTTGATGAGCTCGGTACCAACCGGTACCGAAAATACCGTTACCGAAATCCCCAAAAGTGGGTACCGGTACCGAATATACCTGGTACGGTACTGGTCGGTACAGGTACGGCACTGGTTTTTGAGGGTAAAAACCGATGAATACCGATGCCAAACCGGTACCGAAAATACATCCGATTTGATAAATTTGATACCAGTACCGATACCCACCCGATATTATTTACTCATCCCTTAGGTGTTACTATTCATTCATTTCAATCTTTAATATATAGTAATAGATAATATCGTGGGGCATCAACTGATATTGACTAATATTTGTTGATGCTACAAACAAAATATTTGAAAAATTATTACAAAAAGATTTTGACGCAACTTATTGCCCGTTTACCTGTTATTTATTATCTTTTTTTTTTTTTTGTAATCGGATGTTTTGGCAAAAAAAAATTATATATATATATATATATGACTGATGTTTGACTTTGTTGATGATAGAAATCCGGTGATAACATGAATTAGTTAACTTGCTTAGTTGAACACATATCGACGAATCAAAAACTCTTTAAGTTAAAAGAAAAACGATACGAAACAAGAAGTACTTGCTTAATCGAACACATATCGACGAATCAAAAACTCTTAAGTTAAAAGAAAAATGATACGAAACAAGCAGTATGCATTTCTCACATGAAAAGCGAACCTCCAGATGTTATCGGTGTTACCAACGGTGTGGGCATGAAAATCTGGCGTGGAGGCAGTCCACGCCCACAAAACCACCCCGGGCTTGGCGTTTTCCACAGCGTTGTGTGGGGGCAGAGGATTCTTCACTGGCATGGAGGGCAATTTGGTTGGTGATGTGGCGCGTTTTGATTGGTGATTTGTGGTAAAATGTTTGTGATTGTTTAGTTTTTTTTAACACTAGGTGGGACCCTTTCCACGCCCAGCACCACCCCGTGCTTTTTTTACCCCGTCCTCTTACTTACGTGGCTGCCACATGACGTTTAACACCCTTTGTCCATACCCCTCCACCACACCAAATGGTCTTAACATAAGGGATATAACCACCATTTTACAAATAAAATAGATAATTTGTTTTGATTTTTAATCGAACACCCATCCTCAGTGGCTGCAGTTGGGCCTATCTGACCATTTGGATTAAAACGCAATGCATAACCTTTGGACACTAATTGGGCCTTGGATATATTTATTATAAGTGGGCTAAATTGTTAGTAACGTAGGTGGTGTTCAGAATTACCACTGGTACTTTCAAACAAATGGATAGTCCATTGCATAATATTATTTGTTGTGTTAAACTGTTGGTAGATTGTAAAAATTCTGCATTTATTAAGTTCTACATTTGAATTTAAAAGTAGTGATAATGAATTTCAAGTGTAAAAAAGGAGTATAAACAGAATCAAGTTTAACATCTTGAATGTATGACATATGGTTTTGAACAGGGGCGCAGGATTGGGGGGGGGGGGGGGCTCCGAATTTTTCGCTCAGTAGTGTTATGTATGTAGTTTTCATATATAATTTTTTGGGTATATATGTTTTCGACGCCCCGGTTCTATAGAAATTTTTGGGTATATACGTTTTCGACCCCCGTCTCTTCCGTCAAGCTTCGCCACTTGTTTTAAAGTTCCAATTGAAGGTGCAAAATGTTTTTGATAGTTACAAATCAGTTTATGGTGGTTACAAGTTCTACTTTTCTTAGGAACCGTACATCTTGGAGATAAGTCAAATAAATTCAGATATGTCAGCATATTTATATTCATTAATATCTTAGAAGGTTTTCCTGTCCCATTTGCATACTTTGTTGCCTTAGGCAGGAGCTTATTGTACACAATTTTTTACTATTTATATAACTCTGTAACATGCATACTACATAGTAAACTTCAATCGTGTAAGAATCATATCATTTTTACATTCTTGAAATCAATGGCAGCCTAATTGATGAGCACCATCCTTTCTCACAAAGAAAAATTTAACAAAAAGAATTCAAACTGAAAATGAGATATGTCAATTAGAGATTCACAAGTACTACCAGAGAAAGAAACAAATAAAAAAAACAGACAGATTGCAAAGTATTTTAGAAATATTTAGTGCATTAAAATAAACACAGAAACGGGTTAGAGATTCACAAGTGTTAGAGAAAGAAAAAAAAAATACTAAATAATTAAAAGTATTTGATGTATTTTAATTTTAAATATAAATAAAAATAGGATGACAAAATTTATTTAGTCTGAGGAGGCCTAAAAGGGAAACAAATATAAAAGTTGTCGATCAACTTTACATTATATGGTCTAAAAGCCTACTCGAAACTAGGGATGAGCAAATGGTATTAGTTACTGGTTCGGAACTGGTACCGAATTTTCCGAACCGAGTTGATTTTCGGTACCGACATTTAATATTTTTGGTATCGGTACCGAACCGTACCGTAACAGGTATATTTTCGGTACCGGTACCCGTTTTTGGAATTTTCGGTACCGGTTTATACCGAGATCATTCCTACTCGAAACTCGATCCCGGCCCAAATAACCCAGTCAAAATAAAAAAAAAATTATTTTATTGGATTTACTTATATCTTGACAGTTTATTATATTTAATTTAATTTCTTCAGGAATTATAACCAAAGGTTTATTAAGCGCATTCATTGAATCACTGGCATGCATATAGCATTGACTACTTACGTCCATTTTATAATTCATTTCACAATTTTATGATTCATTTCACAGTTTTATAAATATTATTATGTTGGTTGAAAATTTGATGAGAACTAGCAATAGACCCGCGCGCGTTGCGGCGCGATACATCGTAAAATCGAATAGATTAGTCCAAACGTTATGTGATGCGTTAACCATATGAAAACATGTGTTTCGACGTATCTGATTGAACTAAATGTTACCTATATAAGCATTGCAATTGGATCAAACACAAAATAAATCAAATTTATACCCAACAATCATAACGTATTTTGATAACTGGTCCACGGCGACCATAATGACAGATTTACCATTTGATAAGGGGAGCCCTGTGATGAAATCCATGGAGATACCTTCAAAAACCTGTTGTGGTAAGGGTAATGGTTGTAAAAGATTAGCAAGAGGTAAAACCGTAAAAGTGAAGACTTCACTTGCTGGAAAACTTGACAAGTGGGCACAAAAACGTTTAACATCTGATCGCATTTTGGGCCAAAAGAAATTATATGAAAGGCGATGGAAGGTACGTGTGACCCCGGAGTGACCGCCAATTACAGAATGATGAAATTCCTCCGGTAGCTTAGTGCACAGGGGCGAACCTGCTGGAATGACCAGCCTATCTTTGAAAAACAAAAGTCCATCTTTAAAACAGAAGGAAGCCGGGGTACCGACTGTGGTGCAGAGGTGCACTTCATTTGCATGGACTTGAGATACAGATCATCAGAAATAGCCACCCGGAGTGTAGCAATTAAGGACGGTTCAACACGAGAGTGAGCAAAGAAGGCTGCATGAGACATGCGAGATAAGGCATCAGCTGCAGCGTTATGATGACCGGGGCGATTAGTGATTTCAAAGTCAAAGCCAGCCACCTTAAATGCTAAAAATAGGTTTGGTAATCATATAAGTGACTAATTTCAAAACAAGCCACCTTAAATGCTATATATAACTCAGTTGTAACATCACCTGTTTTCAATGTCATTGATGACCCATCCAGATAGGTTGCCTGCCTTTTCTAGAGCTTTTCGCCATGATTCAACTTTTTGCTTATTTTGCCTCTTATGTTTTGCAATTGCTTCTTCATATTTCCCCTTTTGCTTTCTAACATCCGATGGATCAACGTGATAAAATATGGGCTCAACGATTTGCCCTCTCGTGTCGATGCACTCCATAATATGTGCATGCTCATCCAAGCACCAAGATGAGTCCGCATAGTTTTCCGAGAATACAATAACAGCTATCCGTGATTCCGGGATCGCCTTCAAGAGGGCTGGACCGATTTCCTCACCTCGAGCAAGTGTTTCGTCATCCTTGTACGTCTGGATTCCTTGTTGTATAAGAGCAGCATAGAGATGATCCACAAAGTAGTTGCGAGTGTCTTCTCCCCTAAAGCTCAGAAATACATCGTGATTCCATGATTGAGAAAGAGAGGCGGTAATTGAGTGAGGAGAGGACGGTGAAGATGTCGTTGATCTGTAGATCGAATTTGTTTGAAATTAGTCAAAGAAAGAGAAAGGAGGTAAAAAAATATCATTCATTGATTACAGATAGATTGCGTGGTGGTGCATCTTTTAATTTTGACTTTACCTAGTCAACGTATATGCATTCACAATGTATAAGACATACCCAAAATCATGTTTAAAACCCTAATTTTGATTACCAGTTGGTATCCAAATCAACACAGGAAATATTATAATTCACAGTAAATTTTAAATTTTCCCCAAAGATGCTATATTTTTCAAAAAGGACTAAAAACGAACTAAAGTAATATTAAATCGATTAACACTTAAAAAACTGATGATACTGCACCTGCTTTGCACGTCGTCGTCTTCTTCGGAATACATTGGGATGTGTTGTTGACGGTGATCGGAGGACCCTCTCATGAACAAAACGGAAACGATGTAGTAGACTGCGACACCGGTGGCGAATACAGAGAAGAAAGTAGTGGGAGAGAGTCCGGTGATGGCTTCTTTGAGAGTCTCCATAAATTCAACGACCTTTGGTCTTGTTATATACAAGTAGGGGTCCCATTCAACACCAATGTCCATCTATCTACTTGGTATTTTTTTAATACAAAACTAGATTATTACCCCCTGTATTACACGGGTTGAAAAAAAAAATGTAATTTTACATACTAAATAATAAAACAATATATCTTTAAAAACCTCATTTATTACACGGGTTGAATAAATGTAATTTTATATATTAAGTAATAAAAAAATATTATGTTTTTAATAAACCTCGTGTATTGTAATTTATATACCAAATAATAAAAAAAATTAAATCTTTTAAAAACTCTATGTATTACACGAGTTGAATAAAATATAATTTTAGATTAATAGTATATTAAATAAATATAATTTTGGATTAATGGTGTATTAAATAAATATAATTTTAGATAAAGTCTTATATATAAATTTTAAGTAATCAATATATTTGATAAATAATAAAAATACTAATAATAGTAAAAAATCTAATTTATATACTAAATACAATAATAAATATAAAAGAAAGACGGAAAACCCAAAAAATAGGTTCCTCCAATTAATGACACGTGTCACATATTGATTTATTTAATTATATAGTATAGATATAGATATAGATGTTCACATCATCGGTTGTTTCAATCGATAACATAATTTGTCTTCATATCATGGATCGATAACCAAAGCTACAAATGTGACAAACAACACTACAAAAAGGGAGGTGGATATGAAATACCGAGTATAAAGTTAACCGAATAGACTATAAAGAAATTAAACTAAAGTAGAGTATATTGTCTAAATATGGAGTAAAGTGAAATAACAAAGTAAAGTGTGCATGGTCTAAATATGGAAGAGTGAAATAAGTCGTTTTATACTTAAGATTTATGAATATATAAAACTCACCGAAATTAAACTAATAATATTTATCCATAAGATATTAAACTAATAATATTTAGTAGGAGGGTTTTCTATAATATAAGATATTAAACTAAATAATATTTAGTAGGATGATTATCTATAATTAATTAGAAGAGATTAAACTAAAATAATAATTATCTATAAGAGATGACCTAATATAATGACAAGTGTCCCTAAAGTGTTTTATTTTATTATATAGTATAGATTTATATACTATTAATTTAAAACAATTATAAGCATTACTGCTTGTACCATATGCTATTAAGTTTGTACGGTATCATAGGCATTAACATCTTGTACTTTATGCTATTATGCTTTTCTTGGCAATTATGTATTGTAACTTTTGGGTTGAATGGTTG
Source organism: Helianthus tuberosus (assembly GCA_030545235.1). Taxonomy (NCBI): domain Eukaryota; kingdom Viridiplantae; phylum Streptophyta; class Magnoliopsida; order Asterales; family Asteraceae; genus Helianthus; species Helianthus tuberosus. Next base: position 8,156,095 of record CM060396.1, on the reverse strand, counting down.
ATTGTTGTAATCTTTTCTAAGGGGTAGGGGCGCTCTACTAGTTATTATTAATAATAATAATTCTCTCAAGTTTAATATTACAAGACACCATCACTTTTATATTGGATTTAAGTAAATTTTAAAGTTTTAATTCGTATTCTTAAAAAAAAAAGTTAATCGCATGGTTAGTGCATGTGTTAGGTGAATATTACCTTTTTCATTTTTAAGTTATTCTTTTGGAGTTTTAGTTTTGTATATGTGATTATTATATAACTAGATGTAAAACTCACTAATCATAAGTTCCAATAGTTTCATATTGAAAAAGTGAGAGCCAATGGACCGTCGGAAACCTATCCCGAAGTCCATTCAACGACGAATCACAAAATTCTACGTCACCAATCTTCGGATTGGTGTAGCGGCAATGACTTAGCTGGGTTCATTCAGGAGTTCAGGGTGACTTTCGACATATATATATCTAGGAAAAGGGATAGATTCGGGAATAGATTTGGTTTTGTGTCAATACGATTCGTATGGGAGGATTTTCTTTAAAGGTTAACGTTGCTAAGTTCGTGTTGGAAGATGGTGAGATCCGTGAAGATGTCAGGAAGGCGAATACACAAGAGGAAGATTATATACGGAAGGGGAATGTGGGCGCCGGCAAGGTGCATGAGAAGGAACAACCGACACATACTGGAGGTCGAACGTTTAGTGATATCTTGATGGGGGAGAAACGGCAACAAAACTAATCAGTGGGTGGTCTCTATTGATCATAATGTCAATGCCTTTTCTAGTTTGTATGGGAAAGCCATTGTGACGAGTATGATTGACTTGGATGCTTTAGAAAACATCAATGATATTTTGAAAACAATTAGTCCATCAGGAGGTAAGATTCAATTTTTGGGTGGGTTGAAGGTTTTATTATCTTTCAAAGACAGTAAGAATGCGGTGGAAGCGTTGGAGGCCGCTAGAAACATTTTGGGTAGATTTGCAAATCTGGAGATGTGGAAAGGGCAGGCGGTGCCTTGTGATCGCCTTGCCTGGTTAAAAATACAAGGTATTCCCTTGAATATTCTCAAGAACGAAGTAGTTGATGCTGTCGGTGGCCTGTTCGGTACGATAATTCACAAGGCGAACATGTCGGAGGATGAAAGAGAGTTGTCGTTCGAGTACGTTGGTGTATTAATCAGGAATGGTAAACGAGTTGTGGAGGAGGTGATAATTCAGTGGCAAGGGAATCACTTTCCGGTGTGGGTTACGGAGGAAGCTGATGATTGGTTACCGAAGTTCCTTAAAGGCGGAAACGACAATCTTGAAAAAGATAATGGGAATGATGACGAGGAGAAGGAAAGGATCTTGGAAGAGAAGAGCGATACAAGCTCTGAATCTTTACAGTCGGAGCCTAAAGGGCCGCCGGAGAACATGGGTACTACCGACGTCGGAGTAGGGAAGTCGGTTAAAAGGGGTCAAAGGGCCATTAATAATGAAACCGAAATTAATGGGATTGAGTATAATTCCCCTTCATTACAGAAACCGTTATATGAGGAAAGGAGTAATGATTGCCAATTTGCGTCGGGTCCCACTTTTTCCTTTGACAATTTTAATGAATTGGAGGGTGGTTTCTCAGCAGGTAACCATAAAGTCACAAAAAGAAAAAAAAATCAAAAAGTGGGTTGCTGTGGTCCAGCCCAGTGACTATATTTCAAATGGATCAAATGTAGTGAAAAAGCAGAAACGGGCCAGGAAAAAAGATCTGTTTGGGCTTAATGACTTGTTGGGTATTGATGATGAGTCTGACTCCATTATGTCTGACCAAGTCAGTGAAAGAGATGGGGGAAAAATTTTTCAGAAAATGAGGGTTTCACAGGTCAGCGGTTGAAGAGCATTGAGTATCGCAGGTGGCAAATAATAGAACTGATGGTCCGACTATTGGGGAGGAGGCCGAGATCTTGCTGAATGGGGTAACCGTGGGTTCTGACGGTGATCCGGAGGTAGTAACTACGATCGTGATGGGAGAAAAATTGGGTGCCAGGATGTCTTCATTTGATAATTTGGTGAACGATTCTATTGTCCAAGAAGGCGTGGAGCTAGGTAAGCTATGAATCTATTATCTGTGAACATTCGTGGGATTGGGGTTACTGGTAAACCGGGTGGGATTAAAAGGTTAAAGATGGAATTTGGGGTGTCTTTTTTGGCAATGCAGGAGACTATGTGTGTTGATACGCTGGTTACTTCTTTATATAATTTTTGGGGTGGTTTAGGCTTCGAATCGGGACTGGGTAAATTCGAATGGCAAATCAGGTGGTATTGTTAATCTTTGGGATCCTAAAGTGTTCCGCAAAGATAGTTCCATTGTGAATGATAATTTTCTGGTTACTTCCAGTTGTATGGTTGATGGGAATACTCGGATTAATGTGGTTAATGTATACGCGTCTCAAAACAATGTTGAAAAAAGAATTTTATGGCAGGAGATTATTGAAGTTATTCGGGTAGGTCAGGGATGGTGGATTGTTTTGGGGGATTTCAATGCAGTGCGATATGCACAAGAGAGTAAGAATTATTTTTTTGACCCGGTTTGTGCTAGAGATTTTAACGAATTTATTGTTAAGGCTGAGCTTAACGAATACAATATGAGGGCTATGAAATATACGTTTTTAGCAAGCAGAGGAGACGTGTGTAAATTCAGTAAAATCGATAGGGTTTTTGTTTGTTCTAATGTTTTGAACAGGTGGCCTAACGCTTGCTTAAGAGCTCTTAATAGAGATGTAACACCTCGTAAAATCACGTCCAATGATGTATTGACATGTGTAATAAACCCTAATTAGTCAAACGTTGAATTTAAGGACTATTTTTTTTTTTTGAAAAATTGAAAACTTTGATTATGAAAGGACTGGAAGCGGTAACATACTCAAAATAAGTTTCTGAATAACCTCTTACCGTATTCATATTCACAATTGAGCCGCTCGTTGATTGAGAGTAGCCGTTTGCGTAATTAATTGAAAGTTTGCGCAATGAAGGGTTAAAAGCATCAACATGTTAATTCTTACCTCTGAGTGACCTTTTAACAAACCGGGAGCTTCATGATATTTGATTATACTCTCGGGAATGCCAATTATTGACCGTCTAAGGCTTTCATGCCTTTAAGTGACGTTACGTGCAACTTTGCAAGTTTAAGGGGTTAAAAGTGTCAATATCTTTAATTATACCTCTGAATGACCTTTTTGGCGAACCCAAAGCATCGTAATGTTTAATAATACTCTCATGAAGGCCTAATATGGATTAGATAAGGCTTCGATGTTATTAAACGATGATATGCACAAGTTTGTGCATTAGAGGGACTATTTGCGTCAAACTGCAAAAGTCTATCAATTCGTATGGTATCGAACCTTTCGGAATATGATCATAAGTTAAACATGCCCTAAATATCATTTATATAGCTTAGAAATAGGCTTGGAGGTGTTTGGTGCACAAAAATAAACTTATTTGATCAATAGGGACTAAAAGCGTCAAAAAGTGCATAAGTTTGCATTTTCGCGCATATCTTACGTTCTGAATATATCCGGACATCCAAAAATTTATGTAAGCATTAAAATATTTTATCTTAGTGTTTGGCATGATAAAATTCCATTCGTCGCGTAATTTGGATCGTTTTTTGCGTCCGTTCGTATTTCGTCGTAATTAGCCGAACAACGCAACCGTACGGCCAAACGAACCGACATCCGAGATATTTTTGAGCATGTTTCATGTCCCCTATACTTAGGCATCATTGTAGAGCCTTTAAAATAGCTTAACAGTTTCCAAACGTGTCAGAAAGGGCCTTATATGCATGCAGGGACCAATGCTGTAATTTCTGCAAACTTGTTGCTGATCTTCTTCCTCTGGTGGGCCGCGTAACATGTAGGCTCTGCCTACGCGGGGCGCGAGAAACCCCTAGTTCAGTAAAACAGCTTTTGTCAAACAGCAGCTGGGTTTCTTTGGTTTGCAAACGGTTTTTAAGCAATCTATGGGCCATTTTGAGGTGCCCATGGTATTCCAAAACCATGGGTGCACTTGTACGGTCCAGATCGAAGCTCGTTTATCGAGGAACGATCTTAACGGTCTTGAAAAAACTATATATACCCATCCCCACTTTCATTTGCAACTCACTTTTTCTTCAAATCTGTTATGCTTCTGATTCTAAGAGGGTCTTGAACTTCTTGAGAACCTCCTACAGTCCATTGGACCCTTTGTAAGTGTCCTTTCGTGACTAGTTTGTTTTATTTAGCGTTTATAGCCGAAAAGTCAAGCGTTTTCGATAAACGCTTTGACTTTTAAACGGTTAAGCCATTGTTCGCAACGAACATGGCTACGTGACCGTAATTAGGTAGGTGTTAAACCCTCAAAATGGCACCTCCTAATTACCACGTTTACTCAGTCAATTGTCGGGTCAAACTTCTTAATAAAAAGTCAAACGAGTCAGTTTTTACTAATAAATTCATAACTAATAATACAGAAGTTATGGAACATGTTTTAACACTTAAATAACTTGGTAATTAATATAAGAACATGTTTAAGCATGTTCAACCCGACAGTTCTGAGTTTAGGCTCGGTTCGCAACCGAAAGTCGCAAAAGTTGACTTTTGTTTTGACTTTCTGTTCTGACCCGATTTAGCTTAGTTTAGATATGCCTTAGAATTCCTTTAGGACCATATTATAGGTTAGTATAACCCTCTGAAGTTATACAACTTGGTTCCATAGAAATCCTAGTTCATTGCATGTTTTCGTTAAATGCTTAAAAGTGACCATTATGCCCTTTTGACCATAAAACAAGATTTTTGAAATTGTGAGAGGACAAAAACCTTTATCACTGATTTATAGACATGTCCTAAAAATTTGACATCAGTTTGAGGTCTAGATTAAGAGTTATGCTCAATAGCGTAAATTGAAAGCTTTTTATTAATTTAACGTCATAATTAGCATAAAGCTTATCTAAACCCAAATTTTGACACCAAACTTTTTACCCACTGAGGTAATATAATATTTTGGGATTTTTGAGAGTTTTTATTAAATTTTAAGATGATCATAACATAGAGTTCTCGCATAGGCTCGGTAGTTGACGATAAAGCCATTTTTGCTAATAAAATGAGTTTTACACATCCTTTACATACCAAACCTTTTTCTACTGAATTTATATATTAAACAAGTTATTTTAAACAGTAAAGGCTGATCAAATTCTCAGATTTCATTAATCAACCTGAATATCGTCAAATACCGACTTTTATGCGATTTAGGCGCATAGTATGGTTTAAAACCATATTGGGCACCTAAAGCTTGATACCTACTGATGTTATGAATAAATGTTTATACTCTAACAGTAAATAAAAGTTTTGAACTCAGATTTCCAAAATTAACCCTTAAAGCATATGTGAAATGACCAAAATGCCCCTTCGGTGCATAGTTTGGTCATAAATGATAAATTTTGCATATGTACAATATCTCACTCATATAACTTATTAAAATAAATATTTTTAGTGATCATTTTAGACCAGAACCTCAGATTGTCATTTAACCTCTTTTATAATCTTTAAAATGACCAAAATGCCCTTTCGAGGCTTAATTTGAATTTAAATTCGTTTTGGGCATAATGGAAGATATCCTACTGATATCACAACATATTTAAGGCATATTAACTTGTGGAACATGTTCATGACTCATTTGGTTACCCGTTATGCATTTTTCGCATTCGGCACGGTTTATGTAACTAGTTTGCATAAATTAACCAAAACGGGTCAAACCATATCATTTTCATTTCAAAATCTAGAATGTGTTTAGTTTACCCATATCATACACGTATCCATACTTGTTGGGTCTAAGTCACATTCTAATCCGGTCTTCGCTTAATCTTGCATTTTGAACCGTAAACCTTTCCTTAAAACTAACCGGTCTAAGTTACAACTTAAATAAGACCCGTTAGGAATCTAATAGGTTAATAAAACCTTCGTTCCAGATTGAGAGCCCCAGTAGAGGTACTTGTCCCTGAAACTCCCGCTTCAAAGATAATACCTATGGACCCAAAGGACTCGTATTTCTTACCTCCAAGTCTTGGAATCCCAGACTTGGAATATACCTATCCTGACCTTATTCATGATTCATATTATTCATTAACCATAGAATCCTTGGATTCCACTTTTGCAAAGATTTCTATTATAGAAGATTTTGACTACCCACAAGAACCTTCTGTACCCATACCGTACTCAGGGAACCAAGGAGGAAACTTTCAGAAATAAAATGAAGAAGGAACTTCCTTGTTATGTTTCATTTCTATAGTAGACCCTATAAGGATATAGATATCTTTTAAGTCCCCGCGTGGGCGAATTTCTTTGTGTAAGACCCGTTTAGGGCAATTATTGTATTTTTGAGGCTTTCTTTGAAAAGTTTACTATTTTACTTTGGTATTAAATAGTAAACGTATGTATTATGTCCTAAATCTGAACGTTATTTCAATTTATGATTTCTCTGCCATTGTATATCAAAGAAAATCTTAGAGGTATAACCTAGCTTATATGTCATTTTCGACATAGCTAAGATGGTAAAGCCTTTTTAGATAATAGATCCTTGTTAACACCTAAGAACGTGTTAACACTCTTGACAAATGTGATTCGAGAAAATCACAATAGTCATCCCTATATTGGAATTCTTCCAATTTCCTGATTTCGCCTAATGATCCAGAAATCATGGCTTACATCATCCTATAAGATGAACATATTATAAACATCCATTAGTGATGAAGTGCCTACGGGCTAAACTTGTTGTCCGATAAGACAACGAAAGTGGTGGTCTTTGACCCCCTGTCTAAAGATGTTGGACTACGTCCAAGCATAATAGCCTGCATGATCAATACGATCTTGACTAATATCATCTAATAAGATGATCATATCATAAACATCCCTTAGTGATGAAATGCCTACGGGCTATATCAATTGTCCTAAAAGACAAAAGACAGTTGTAGTCTTTGACTCTCTGTCAAGAAAGGTAACGAACTATGTTCAAACCTTAATGCCTCGATCCTATAAGATCATGGCTTATAAATTCAAAACTGTCCTTGTGGCAAGGCCTTTTGTGCCATTTCAATATCCTTAATAGCTTATAACTGGGATAAAATATAATAAAAGTTTAAATAAATCAAATTAACCAATATGGCTTAAGTTACCATGGTTAATGAATTGCCATAAAAGACAATTCCATAATAGACTCCTGAATAAATCTTTGTCAATAATTTATGTAGCAATCAAGCTACATGGCTGGATCTGATGAGGTTAACAGCCACCCGAGGGAGAATAATGATACTACCAGGGTTAATATAGCTGGTGCGGAACTGCAGGCATTAATAGACAATGTCGTTACTCGAGCTCTGGACAGACGAGATAATGAATCAAGCGGTAACCGTAGCAGAACCCTATCTGTACAACATACAAAACCACCCACCAAGACTCATACGGCTCGCAAGAGCGATTCTCATCATTCTTCGAATCAGAAGAGTGTTCCGTCTAGACAGGTTGTGCTTAATCAAGAGCCACATGTTAAAACCTGTTCGTATAAATATTTTGTCTCCTGCAAGCCCAGAGACTTCATAGGAGAAAAGGGAGCCATCGATTGCATGACGTGGCTCGATGAGATGGACACCGTTGTTGATATTAGTGGATATGCAGAGCAAGATATTGTGAAGTTTGTTTCACAATCCTTTAAAGTAGAAGCTCTAGCTTGGTGGAGGTCATTGATCCAAGCTACTGGGAAGATCCCGTTGTATAATCTGACTTGGGCACAGTTTGTTGCATTAATCAAGGAAAATTACTGTCCTCAACATGAAGTTGAGAAGATCGAAACTGACTTTTTGACATTGGTTATGAAAAACTTAGACTGTCAGGCATACCTTACGAGCTTCAACACTATGTCTCGATTGGTTCCTTACTTGGTTACACCGGAACCGAAACGTATAGCTCGTTTTATCGGAGGTTTAGCTCCGGAGATTAAAGCAAGTGTGAAGGCATCAAGACCTACTACGTTAAGGTCAGCGGCAGATCTGTCACTATCTCTCACACTTGATGTGGTCAGAAGCAATGCTGCCAAAGCTTCTGCTGATGGGAAGCGTAAAAGGGAGGATGAGAACTCTCATCGCTCTGACAAGAAGAAAAAGGGAAGTTCTGAGCACAGGAAAGATTCCGAGTATAGGAAAAACTCGAGTCAATCTAATAACAGACCCAAATGCAGTAACTGCAGAAAGCAACATTCTGGAAAATGTACAATTGACCCACGTGCTAAACTGTGTGGAATTTGCAAGACCAAGGGTCACAAGACTTTAGATTGCAAGGAGTTGAAGAACACGACTTGTTACAACTGTAACGAGGAAGGGCACATCAAAACCAACTGCCCAAAACTTATAAGGAAGCCTGGAAATGTCACACCCCGGCCACGTAATACAACAAAACGTGGCGGAAACGTCGGGGAGTGTTGTAACAGAATTAATTGTTTCAAATCCATGGCAATTAAAGTTTCGTTTTATTATTCAAACAAGAGAGTTACATTGTTTTAAACAAGAAACAAAGAGTACATAACAAAAATTAACTAGTTCTTGTCTCGTTTTAAGTCACTAAGGCACAGGTCCGCCTAAGTATGTATCGATAAGTCCTATGCATCAACTCCTGAAAACACATGTGAAAATAGTTACGTCAGCATAAAAATGTCTGTGAGATACATAGGTTTGTGAAAATAGGATTCATGACTTGTAAGTTTAAGAAAATGTTTAATAAAGTTTAGTCATGAACCTTGTAAATGGATTTGTTTTGTAAATCGTTTGAAAAACAATAAGATCAGATGATATGTATAAATAAATGTAAGGTTAAATGAATAAACATGTAAGATGAGTTTGTTTGTAAAACAATGTCTTGTGAAAAGTATGTTATTTGTATAAAATGTTATATGTCTTAAATTGAAATGATTCAAATAACGCTACGATATGTAATACCATACAAGCACTTATATATAGGAAGTACCAGCGGCGTATCCACCATGCTTGTATCATATTACATACGCCTCGTTTCCTAAGTCACTTACTCAAACCAAACCACCAAGATGTAATTGTAACAACTCTCATCAAAATTCATACTATTTAAAATAATTAGTCCAAAAGGAAACCCTAATTGAGAGACCCAAGTGATTCTGAACAAACCCTGAAATTTTCATAATTTTCAGAATCAGGATTAGGGCCCCTAAAACTCAAGGGGGGTAAACCCTAGTTGATAATTATCAACTTAGAAACGTTGGCAGCAAGTAAATTTCGAAATTTATCAACTCAGCTAAGCTAGTTTCAGTCGTGGCTACCCTATAGTCTATTTTGATTCCATACAGACCGCAACACTATCAACCTTACGGTCCGTAAGCAGTCATACGGACCGCAACATTGATAAGCTTACGGTCCGTAAGCTAGCAAAATTTCACCTATAAATAGCAGGCTGTGGAATTCGAATTCTGAACATTTTACGTCGAAAGAATTACATTCACACACTGAGATACGAACTGTTATTCCGAAATTATACCCCCGGGTATCGAAATTCTGCTACAAAACAGGGTATTAGCACAATCGCTGCTACGATTCATTTATCCGACGATCAAGATATCCAATGCATGTTTAAATGCCGCCCACATTAGGGTTATACTTTATCATTCGTCATTAATTTGACGGATTGTCGTTAATTCGATAGATAAAGTATTATACTTTATCGTTCGTTGTTAATTCAACGGATCATCGTTAATTCGATGGGTAAAGTATTATACCTTGTCATTCGTTGTTAATTCAACGGATCATCGTTAATTCGATGGACAAAGTATTGCATTTTGACATTCATTGTGAGAATTTGATCTCGTAAATTATCGTAATTGCTGGATTGATTACTAACCCAGTTTTGTGTGCATTGTTATTTATATTAGGTTAACAAGGCTAAATCATAGATTAGACTCTGACCATATTAAATCAGCAATGTGAGTCATTCTCCTTTTCTCACAGTTTGTGAGTCATTCTCTCTTTTTATCAAATCTATTTATAAAAACATATTTATTTCAAAGTTATAATTACGGGGATTAAGTCTTTGTAATCACCAAGTTACAGCCGGTATGTGGGGTTTTGTATACATTACTTGATAATCGTCACCATTGGGGCAGCCAATGGGGGATATGACCATAGCCACAGACACCATTGGACGAATGGGCCAATGGGTCGAGTGACAATTACCGTGGGTAGTTGGCTTGATATCAGAAACATTGTAATCGCTCTTAATACTGTAAATTATAACAAATGTGTCATTTTAGTAAATAGAATGATTCACTCAGTATTTCCCGCTGACAAAACCTTTTTCAAACATGTTTCAGGTGATCTGTTGTAATTCAGGAAAAGTGCTGGGGAGCATTTCAAGCTTAAGATAGTGGCTCAATATAAAATAAAGAAATAAATTTTGTAATATCACGCTTTTATAGTAAAAACATAATATTGTAAATTATCGGGGTTTTATCCCGAATTGTGAAATAAAATAATCGGGGAAAAATTTTAGCTTTAAGCGATCCTGTTTCCGCTGTTAAACTCAATTAAATCAATACCGCAGTATTTCTGTCCCGCGGCTCTTGAAACGGGTCAAACCGGGTCAGGGGCCGTGACAGAAAAAGGTGGTATCAGAGCCACTGGGTTAAGCTGATTAAGTATTTAGAAATACTCAATTTTTCCTGATTACAGCCACTGGGTTAAGCTAATTAAGTATTTAGAAATACTTAATTTTTCCTGATTACTATTATGTGATTATTTGTATTATTAACTGATTATTTGATTATTTGTTAGTTACAGTATGGGTAAGAAAAAGCTGTCAAGTATTTATCTTAAATTAGAGAAATCATCTAATGAAAAAGGAAGTTCATCCCGAACCAAATCCTCAAGTCAGTCTGAAATTCCTGAAGAATGAATATTCGTGCGAAAGGCACAATACGAGGAATCACTTTCTCCTCGAAGGAGGGAAATGATTATTAAGAAAAGTAAAGAGAAAATCCGAGAAAAGAGGATTAAACGGGAAACTCAAGAATTAATTGATAAATCACCTTGGGAAGATAAACTAGATGAGAAATGGGCTAATTTATATATGCTAGCCACAGTAGCAGAAAATATAAATCTTTAAAGATTAGCACCCTACTCTCATAAATCTAGAAACCTTGTGTGATAAATAAAATTTGAAACCTGAGTATGTTTATTAGTTATCTTTGTAATCAACTAGTACACAGTATGTAATAAATTACAAAGTTATTTGTAAATTTTAACTTAGTATTTTATGCATTTTGCATATATGCTACATCAGCATGAGTGAGATAACCGAAGATTTCCAGAATCTTAATCTTTATCCCGTAACTGTCGAAGCTTCCAAAGAATATACTAGCTACTATCCCGATATTGAACAACCAGTAGAATTCAAGGTTCCACCCCTGAGCAAGCCAAAACAGAAGAAAAGAACTTATGTAGGATGGAGGAAAATCCGTAAGAAGAAGCCAGCTAAGAAACTGCCCAAAATAAATAATCCTTTGAAAAAGGGAAAAGAAGTCATAACCGGAGAGAATTCCAAACCACAAGAAATGGAAACTGGAGATAAAAAGAAGGATAAGGAAGTAGAAATACAATTGGAGGAGATTACTAAAGAAGTAATAATGGAAGTTGGGCAAGGGTCTATACCAGCTCAGAGAGAAATCGGAGAGAGTTCCAATCCAACCCAGGAAAGAACTTTTCAAGATGAAATAGATTTTCTGTTGGAAAACTGTGAGACGATTCAGCCTGTCCAAACAAATCTTTTTACCTATCCTATTGAAAACCAATTCCCTATGAATTGGGAACCAGCAGCAATTCCAGATCCAATAGTTCACTCCCAACCCATAGGAATGGACGAATGGTGGACAAACGATTGGCAATTTCAAAATATTGTCAACGATCCATACACTTTTCTTCCACAATTCGATCCAGAACCATTACCTAATCCACCCATGAGTACTGAAAACATGTCCGAACTCCGCCACTTTGGCGAAGAGTTGTTTGATATGGGGAATAGAATGAGGGAGATAGGTGGACAGATTGCTTGGAAGTACGACGAGAGGGAAATGCATTTTTAACAGCAAGTAACGAAAGTTAGAACAATGATAAAATGATAGTTGTAAAAATAGTACTAATAAAGTAAGTCTGTAAATAACCAATAAAACTCTGTATGATATCTGTGAGTAATGATGCATATTATAATAGATATATAAATGAAATCGAGAAATCGATTGTTTTGATTATATCTGTATTATAAAATTTTCTGATTATTTGTATATAATTATTATTTGTCAGTTACTAATAAAATTTATATATATACATTATCAGATGGCAAACAGTGGTAATGAACCTATTAATGAAGTTAATCATTCTGAACAACATTCCAGAGATCAATATATGACTCGGCAAGATATCGAAAACATTGTTGCTCAAGGAATAGCCAATGCTATTCCAGCATTCGTTGCTGCTATAAAGAATCCGATTGAACCGCAACAAATTGTTCCTAGTAAACAGATTACTGGAGATAACTTCAGTAATAGTGTAAATGGAGGCAATAAGCATGATAATCATAATAAGGAACCACATCAAGCTCCATTAACCAAGAAAATGAAAACTGCAACGCCCGGTTGCACTTTCAAAGAATTCCTTGCTTGTAAACCCACTGAATTTGCAGGCAATGAAGGAGCAACTGCATCACTGCGTTGGTTAGAGAAAACCGAAGCAGTCATTGCAATAAGTAAATGTGGTAAAGATGATCAGGTCATGTATTCATCCAATCTGTTCAAAGAAGGAGCACTCGAGTGGTGGAATACTGTGTTACAATCAAAAGGAAGAGCAATAGCTTATGCTATGACTTGGGAAGAATTTAAAGGTTTGGTGGAAAGAAAATTATGTCCTGAGTATGAGAAGGAACAGATGGCGAATAAGTTTTTAAATCATCGAATGATGAGTGTGGATTGTCGCGGATATACCTCGACATTCTTTGAATATGCAAGAGTAGTACCAACATTGGCTTCGCCAGAACCGGTACTTATTTCTCGCTATATTTGGGGGCTAATTAGCGAAATCCGCAATATTGTTAAAGCTGCGAGACCTCGCACTATTGACGATGCGGTAGAATTAGCCAACACTCTAACCGATGAATTGGTGCGCACAAGAGATGAAGATAGGAAGAAGGCACTAGCTCAGAAAATTACCCAAGGATTTCGTGTGGGTAATAATAACAGCTTCAAGAGAAAAGGAACAGGGCAATCTCCAACTCCGTCATTTTGCAGGAAATGCAAAAAGAAGCATTATGGAAGATGCGATATTACTTGCAATTTTTGCAAAGCTGTAGGACATCGTGAAGAAAACTGCAAAAAGAAAACAGTAATTTGTTTTAATTGTGGTGAAGCGGGGCATTATAAAACAGAATGTCCTAAATTGGTCAAACCAGTAGATAACAAACCCAAGACGACCGAAGGAACTACTAAGAAGAATGCTAGGGCATTTCAGCTGACCACTCAAGAAGCAGAACTTATTCCGGATGTGATAGCGGGTACGTTCTTAGTTCACAACGTATATGCAAAAGTATTATTTGACTCTGGTGCAAACCAAAGTTTTATAAATACTTCATTCTGTCAAGCTCTTAGTTTACCTTTAACCAATATTAGGCAGATTTTTACCGTTGAAACCGCAGACGGAAATTCAGTTAAAATAGATAAAGTGTTGCAAGAAGGAAACATAGAACTTTTAGGACATAAATTCTCTGCAAAACTATTGCCGATGAATTTAGCTGAATTTGATGTTGTATTAGGAATGGATTGGTTAGTAGCCAACCATGCTAGAATCCTTTGTGATCAGAATTCCATAGAAATTCAATCACCTACCGGAGAAGTGATTAGGATTACAGGAGATAAACCACGGAAACCCATGAAGTTCATATCAGTAATGAAAGTTGCTAATTATGAACGAAAACAAGGAATAGTGTATATGATTTCAGTAATCATTAGCACTAAGGGAAAAGATCTAAAGGAAATACCAGTAGTATCGGAATACTCTGATATATTTCCAGAAGATTTACCAGGATTACCTCCAGATAGGGAAGTAGAATTTAGGATTCATTTAATTCCAGGAACTACACCGATAGCCAAGGCTCCTTATCGGTTAGCACCCACAGAAATGTTAGAATTGAAAAAGCAATTAGATGAATTACTAAGTAAAGGATTCATACAACCTAGCTCATCCCCTTGGGGAGCGCCAGTGTTGTTTGTGAAGAAAAAGGATGGTTCAATGAGAATGTGTATCGATTATAGGGAATTGAATAAGGTTACAATTAAGAATCGATATCCATTACCTAGGATTGATGATCTTTTTGATCAACTTCAGGGGGCTAGATATTTTTCTAAGATAGATTTACGCTCTGGATATCATCAATTGAAGGTACAAGAAGAAGACATACCTAAGACTGCTTTCAGAACTAGGTATGGTCATTACGAGTTTACAGTCATGCCCTTCGGGTTAACGAATGCACCTGCAGCATTCATGGACATGATGAATAGGATCTGTAAACCGTATTTGGATAAATTTGTAATTGTTTTTATAGACGATATACTTATTTATTCCAAAAGTCAGACAGAGCATTGTGAACATCTTCATACACTCTTAACTTTGTTAAGAAAAGAAAAGTTGTACGCCAAATTCTCGAAATGCGAATTTTGGCTAAAGGAAGTGCAATTTTTAGGACACATGGTGAATCATGAAGGTATTCATGTAGATCCTGCTAAGATAGAGGCAATTACCAAATGGAAGGTTCCACAAACAGCAATGGAAATTAGAAGTTTTATAGGTTTAGCTGGGTATTATAGACGGTTTATTAAGGATTTTTCTAAGATAGCCGTACCATTAACTAAGTTAACCTGTAAAGCCACTAAGTTTGAATGGGGATCTAAACAGGAAGAAGCCTTTAGGATTTTGAAACAGAAACTAACCCATGCACCAATCTTAGCTTTACCAGAAGGAACTGAAGATTTTGAAGTATATTGTGATGCTTCAAAATTAGGATATGGATGTGTGCTTATGCAACGCAAAAAGGTAATCGCGTACGCATCAAGGCAGTTGAAAAAGCACGAAGAGAATTATACGACTCATGATTTAGAGTTAGGAGCCGTAATTTTTGCCCTTAAGATTTGGAGACATTATCTTTACGGAAGTAAATTTACTATCTACACCGACCACAAAAGTTTAAAATACATATTTGGGCAAAAAGAGTTAAACATGAGGCAAAGGAGATGGATGGAAATCTTAAGTGATTACGACTGTGATATTCAGTATCACGAAGGAAAGGCAAATGTAGTTGCAGATGCCTTAAGTCGTAAGTATTATGAGAAACAACGAAGGGTTCGTGCTCTCAGATTAAATCTACAAATAGATTTAATGGAACAATTGAAGAATGTTCAAACTACAGCAATCAAGGAGGATGCTGAAGGAATGAAAGGACGAATCAAGGAATTAGAACAAGGAGCAGATGGAATTTGGAGATTCCATAAAAGTAGAATTTGGGTACCTAAACAAGGTGACTTAAGATCTAAGATTTTAGAAGAAGCTCATAAATCTAGGTACACTATGCACCCAGGAAACAATAAGATGTACCAAGATTTAAGGAAGAATTTCTGGTGGATAGGAATGAAAAGGGACATAGCCAGTTATGTTTCTAAATGTCTTACTTGTTCACAAGTTAAGGCAGAACATCAGAAACCTTCAGGATTACTACAACAGTTAGAGATGCCAGTGTGGAAATGAGAACTTATAACAATGGATTTTGTTACTAAGTTACCCAAAACCAGAAAAGGTAATGATGCGATTTGGGTAATTGTGGATCGATTAACCAAATCAGCTCACTTTCTACCTATGAAAGAAACCTTTAGTATGGAAAGACTGGCTAAATTATATGTAGATGAAGTTGTATCCTTACATGGAGTTCCACTCTCCATTGTTTCGGATAGAGATAGTCGTTTTACTTCCCATTTCTGGAAAAGTTTCCAGCAAGCTATGGGAACTCGACTAAACCTAAGCACTGCATATCATCCACAAACAGATGGACAAAGTGAAAGGACGATCCAAACTCTAGAAGACATGCTCCGAGCATGTGTAATAGACTTTGGAGGAAGTTGGGATGATCACTTACCATTAATTGAATTCTCCTATAACAATAGTTATCATTCAAGCATTGAAACTGCTCCATTCGAGGCACTGTATGGAAGAAAGTGCAGAACCCCAGTTTGCTGGGCAGAAATAGGAGAAAGTCAGTTATCAGGACCTGAAATAGTGCAAGAAACAACTGATAAGATTACTCAAATCAAGGAAAGATTGAAGACGGCTCGAGATCGCCAGAAGAGTTATGCAGACAATAGATGCAAGCCACTTGAATTCCAAGTTGGAGACAGAGTACTGTTGAAAGTTTCTCCTTGGAAAGGAGTAGTCAGATTTGGAAAGAAAGGAAAACTAAGTCCAAGGTACGTAGGACCATTTTCAGTGATCCAACGTATAGGACCAGTAGCTTATCGTTTACAATTACCAGAAGAATTATCTGGAGTACATAATGTATTTCATGTATCCAATCTCAAGAAATGCTTATCAGATGAATCTCTGGTAGTACCTCTTCGAGATATAGAGGTAAACGAAAAGTTGAAATTTGTTGAGAAACCTCTTCAAATTGAGGATCGAAAGATCAAATTTCTCAAGCACAAACGCCTAGTGCTAGTTAAAGTAAAGTGGGATTCAAAGAGAGGAGCTGAATACACTTGGGAACTGGAGTCAGAAATGAAGAAAAAGTATCCACACTTATTCCAGTAAATCTCGAGGACGAGATTTTCTTAAGGTGGGTAGAATGTAACAACTCTCATCAAAAGTCATACTATTTAAAATAATTAGTCCAAAAGGAAACCCTAATTGAGAGACCCAAGTGATTCTGAACAAACCCTGAAATTTTCATAATTTTCAGAATCAGGATTAGGGCCCCTAAAACTCAAGGGGGGTAAACCCTAGTTGATAATTATCAACTTAGAAACGTTGGCAGCAAGTAAATTTCGAAATTTATCAACTCAGCTAAGCTAGTTTCAGTCGTGGCTACCCTATAGTCTATTTTGATTCCATACGGACCGCAACACTATCAACCTTACGGTCCGTAAGCAGTCATACGGACCGCAACATTGATAAGCTTACGGTCCGTAAGCTAGCAAAATTTCACCTATAAATAGCAGGCTGTGGAATTCGAATTCTGAACATTTTACGTCGAAAGAATTACATTCACACACTGAGATACGAACTGTTATTCCGAAATTATACCCCCGGGTATCGAAATTCTGCTACAAAACAGGGTATTAGCACAATCGCTGCTACGATTCATTTATCCGACGATCAAGATATCCAATGCATGTTTAAATGCCGCCCACATTAGGGTTATACTTTATCGTTCGTCATTAATTTGACGGATTGTCGTTAATTCGATAGATAAAGTATTATACTTTATCGTTCGTTGTTAATTCAACGGATCATCGTTAATTCGATGGGTAAAGTATTATACCTTATCATTCGTTGTTAATTCAACGGATCATCGTTAATTCGATGGACAAAGTATTGCATTTTGACATTCATTGTGAGAATTTGATCTCGTAAATTATCGTAATTGCTGGATTGATTACTAACCCAGTTTTGTGTGCATTGTTATTTATATTAGGTTAACAAGGCTAAATCATAGATTAGACTCTGACCATATTAAATTAGCAATGTGAGTCATTCTCCTTTTCTCACAGTTTGTGAGTCATTCTCTCTTTTAATCAAATCTATTTATAAAAACATATTTATTTCAAAGTTATAATTACGGGGATTAAGTCTTTGTAATCACCAAGTTACAGCCGGTATGTGGGGTTTTGTATACATTACTTGATAATCGTCACCATTGGGGCAGCCAATGGGGGATATGACCATAGCCACAGACACCATTGGACGAATGGGCCAATGGGTCGAGTGACAATTACCGTGGGTAGTTGGCTTGATATCAGAAACATTGTAATCGCTCTTAATACTGTAAATTATAACAAATGTGTCATTTTAGTAAATAGAATGATTCACTCAGTATTTCTCGCTGACAAAACCTTTTTCAAACATGTTTCAGGTGATCTGTTGTAATTCAGGAAAAGTGCTGGGGAGCATTTCAAGCTTAAGATAGTGGCTCAATATAAAATAAAGAAATAAATTTTGTAATATCACGCTTTTATAGTAAAAACATAATATTGTAAATTATCGGGGTTTTATCCCGAATTGTGAAATAAAATAATCGGGGAAAATTTTTAGCTTTAAGCGATCCTGTTTCCGCTGTTAAACTCAATTAAATCAATACCGCAGTATTTCTGTCCCGCGGCTCTTGAAACGGGTCAAACCGGGTCAGGGGCCGTGACAGTAATGTTTAACAATTGTAGAAATGTTTATGTATAGTCTAATGTCTATTGTCAAATGTAAATCATGTCAACAGATACAAAAGGTTCACACGGTTCAACAGTTACAAACAGTTCATATAATCAAATGGTTACGACGGTTCACATAGTCAAATGGTTACAACGGTTCAAAATGTAATATAATGTGTTCATATGCTGGATGAGCATATGCAACAGAAATGCAATGTAAAACAATATCTAGTGTGCTAAGTAAACACACATAGCAGAAATGTAAATTAATGTACTAAGTATGCACTAAATGGACATACATAGCATAAAATGAATTGTAAAGTAATGTACTAAGTATGCACTAAATGGACATACATAGCATAAAATGTATTGAAATCATGTACTATAAATGTACTAATGAACATACAAGTATAAGATGTGAAAACATGGAAAGCATGAAAGTAACAAGTAGGCACATGTGTTTCACCCCAAAACAGTTTGAAAACGGTAAAAGAGGGGTCTATGTACTCACTTGAGATTTGCTTAGTAGTCCTTGAGTAACAACCAAACAATTCTAGAGATCACGGATATCAAACGGCACCTAATATAGGTAACTATGTTAATAAACGGACCTAAATCGGGAGATTGGATAGTATGAGGTTTCGTAAACCAAATGAGTATTGGAACTCATATGATATGGTTTAACAAAGCCCACATACTAAAATGAAACCTAACCTAAGTGCTTACGACCCATTACGACCCGTTTAGGTAGCT
Organism: Helianthus tuberosus; assembly: GCA_030545235.1. Taxonomy (NCBI): domain Eukaryota; kingdom Viridiplantae; phylum Streptophyta; class Magnoliopsida; order Asterales; family Asteraceae; genus Helianthus; species Helianthus tuberosus. The sequence continues at coordinate 8,136,832 of CM060396.1, read as the reverse complement.
TATGCTACTTTAACGCGTCGTTCGCGTAAAATGCGTTCTGAATGCCTAACTAGTCCTATGATAAGTAAAATATGCCTTAACATGTCTAATATTGTTACCAAATCAGTTTAGATACCAAAAGTTATGTTACATATGCTTTTAATGAATTTTGGCGTAAAAAGGGCATTTTGGTAATTTACCTAAGGCATATAAACTACCTATCATACAACTAACTAAACGTCGTGACCATAAGGTATAACCTCGGAAGGTTATTCCCTATAAAACTATGGTCACCTAATGTGTTTGGTCGGATCCTAATGATCGACCAAACGGGTCGGGTTCGAAAGTATAAGCGATTGTTTAGATCGCTTACCTTACGACCCTAGACAAGCACAAAACTAAAAGTGACGAGCTAAGCATGTTAAAACATGCTTAACTAAGTTTAGAAAACAGGTTTGGTATTAAAACAAGCGGTTTTGATACCTAAGAGTATTTTGGTTATAAAATACGCAATAACACGTATTTTGGCCGAAACTACGACTCGTCACTGAGCCTAGATAACGTGGTAATCAGTAGGTATAGTCACTAGGGACTATAACCATCGTGATTACGCTCACGTTATGAAGTTCAAACGAACTTCGCATTGACCATAAACTGGTCAATGCAGAAAGTCAAACAAAGTTTGACTTTTAACGCTAAAAGAATAAAAGAACGAAGGAACACTTACAAAGGGTCCAAGAATGGAAGGTTTGAATCCGAATACTCTCAGGTATGAAGTGTTAAACACAACAACTTAGAGAGCAAATTCAGATTTCAAAGGTGTGGGTTTTTGGGGTTGAAAGGGTTGGGTATTTATAGGAATGTTGGAACCGTTAGGATCGTTTATCGAATAACGTGCTTTGATCTTGTCCATACACTTGTTGAAATACCCATGGAACACCAAATTGGTCCCTCATTATCCTAAAGGGGCAAGTGCAAAAGGGATTAGGTGGGGGTAACAGCTGTTAACAGCTGTTTAATCTGATCTGCTGTTCTGGGGACCCCTTACGGACCGTAAGGGTGATGGCTTACGGTCCGTAAGCCAGCAACTTTGCAGAATTGTCAGTTTTGGTCCCTGCTGATGTTTAAACTTATTTCTGACACGTTTAAGGCCCGTTAAGCCAACGTTAAGGCCCTAAAATGATGCCTAAACATTGTGGACATGAAACATGCTCAAAAATATCTCGGATGTCGGTTCATTGGCCGTACAGTTGCGTTGTTCGGTTAATTACGACGGAAGTCGTAACGAGCGCAAAATCGGTCCAAAATGCGCGACGAATGGAATTTTCTTATGCCAAACACTAAAATAAAATATTTTAGTGCTTACATAAATTTTTGGATGTCCGGATGTATTCAGAACATAAGTTATGCGCGAAAGTGCAAACTTGTGCACTTTTTGACGCTTTTAGTCCCTGAATGACCCAAAAGTTTATTTTAGCACACCGAACCCCTCAAAGCCTATTTCTAAGCTATATAAAGGATATTCATGGTATGTTTAACTCATGGCCATGTTCCGGAATGTCTGTTACAGTTCAAATTGGCATACTTTCGCAGTTTGTCAACTTTAGTCCCTGTAAGCGATTTAACTTGATTTTTGTCATACCAAAGCCTTCAAAACTTATTTCTAAGTTATGTAAAGGTTATTTAAGGTATGTGAAGCCTATTTCACTATTCTGGAGTGTTCGTTGCATTAAACTGGTTATATTTACGCATCAGTGCGCGTATAACCTTCTAGAAAGCGATTTAAAGCCCGAAATCGTACAAGAATTGATATGTGCAAAAGATACACATATTTGTACAAATCCCAAGTATGAAATACAATATTTCATTGGTTTGGTATTTGTTTTATGGTCGCAGTGACCCAGGTGTCACAGTCTCCCCTACTTTAGGAAATTTCGTGCTCAAATTTATTCGTAGGAGTCTATCTGTGACTTTGTGTCAAATAACCACCAGAGATATGAAAGGCATAATCCTGTCATTTCCTTAACGGACATTCTTCATAAACGAAAATGAACGGACGGAGTCATTTTCCTCAATGAGTATTCTTCAGAGGCGGAAATGAAGGAATAAACAAACGGGGATTCATTTCCTCAACGGACAATCTTCAAAAAAGAAAATGACCAAACAGAGTCATTTTCAACGGTTGCTTCATCAGAAATGGAAATGAAAAAGGATAATCAAACGGATATTCATTTCCTCAACGGACAATCTTCAGAAAACGAAAAAGAACAAACGGATTCATTTTCAACGGGTGCTTCCTCAGAAACGGAAATGAATAGATTTAATCAAACGGGGATTCATTTCCTCAACGGACAATCTTCAGAATAGAAAATGAACAGACGGAGTCATTTTCAACGGTTGCTTCATCAGATATGGAAATGAAAAGGATAATCAAACGGATATTCATTTCCTCAACGGACAATCTTCAGAAACGAAAATGAACAAACGGAGTCATTTTCAACGGGTGCTTCCTCAGAAACGGAAATGAATAGAGTTAACTCTAGGCACATGACAAAACTTGTTGTGGTTTCTGTGCACTAAATTCCATAATTATGTATGCATCCATAATTACGTAATTCCTTGCACAGTCCGCACAGTTTGTCTTGTAATGTTTAGGGGAAGAAAATCAAACCTGTGATGAGGGTGACTAGACTACCATAGGGTCCTTTTAATTAGATCGACAGATGATCTTTTTAATTAGGCCACCAAGGAGTCCTTTCAGCTAGATCATCACATGATGTTCCTAACCAGATTTTTGGATCAATCTGTTTAACTAGACCACTCAAGGGGTCTAATTATGGAGTAGTACTTTATAATCCAAGGGACTTAACTACAACGTAGGAGTCCATTAAGGATTTTAGATAGTACCTTTGGGTATCCTACTATGAATCCCTTATATGAAGATATGGAAGATTCTACGAGGATTTGGATAACAAAACTTGGATTACACAAAACATAAAAGGGAACACATAAGCACATAATCACATAGTTGTTTAACTCGGTTATTAACTTGTTAGTGATTGAATATGGATATTCAAGGTACACCAGGAAACCAGTCGCTGGACTTCAATGTCCTCTGGGATTTATCTGAAAAGATAGGATGATCTCCCAAAAATTCGATTTTGTTTTCAAAGAAACGTAATATTCGAATTAAGGAACACAACAATTTTAGGATTTACGGAAATATCCTTAGGTACCCTTATTAAGGATTTATAGTGGTACTTTGGGTATTCGTCCAGTGTTGTAACTTGCGCCTTGTACTTCGTTTCCTTAGAAGAAACGGCTACTTAGGAATTTCGTGGAAAACGCAAGAGATCATAAGATGGAAAAATTTTGGGGGTAGTTTGCTTTTCAAGGAATACGATTCCTTGCTTGTCGATATTGTAGGGGATATGTTCTTTATACATACAACCACGTAAATACATTGCAATGTAAATAAAAGATTTATTTATAAACAATGATAACAACTGTTTCATGGACCTTAACAACAAAAGAAAATAATACATAAGACGTGATTATTTCTAAACGATGTTGTCTTCTGGTCGGTCAGATGCTCATCCCTGTGCTGGATTTGCATTAGCAAGCTTTGGGCAATTTCTTCGGAAATGACCCATCTCGCCACAGTTGAAACAAGAACCTGGTAGAAAACGACCTTGAGCGGGATTGTTGCCAGCTTGGTTTGGTGCAGCTGCAGCTGGGCAGACTCTTGCTGTATGGCCTATAAGTCCACAAGTTTGGCATTTGTGGCACTTTACATTGGCATGATGATGGAGGCTACATTGGTTGCACAAGGGTGCAGTTCCATTGTATGGCTTCCTAGCAGGGGGTTGAGCTGGTTGGTCGGGGACGGCTTGATCATTGTGAGTAACCATGGTGAAGTTCTGAGAAGCCTTTCGCTTCTTTGACTTCTTAGGGGATCCAGTCTGTTCATCCATGGTCTTTGATTCCTCAATTGGTTTCTTGTCACTTTTTCAAAAAAAGTTTGCCTTTCCTGATTTGAGATTCAGTCAAGGTTGCAGATAGCTCAATGGCCTGTCTAACTGTAGTGGGTTTACTACCAGTAACAATGTCCTGAACTGAGTCAGGGAGACCATCAATGAATTTTTCGATCGCCTTATCCAAAGGCGTAACCATGGTAGGACACAACAGGCTCAGCTCCTCATATCGATCAGTGTATGCTCGATGTTCACCGCTGTCTTGCTTAAGATCGTCGAATTCCCTTTCCAAGGCCCTGATCTCGTGACGAGGACAGAATTCCTTCATCATCAGAGCTCGAAGCTCTTGCGACGTTTGAGCCAGTGCCACATCGGCACCCCTATCTCTCATCACACCATTCCACCATGTCAAAGCTCGTTTCTCAAAGACACTAGATGTGAATTCTACCTTTCGCTCGATTGGACATTGAACATGCCTGAAGGTGCTCTCTAGACTCTCGAACCATTGCAGAAGTGCAGTCGCTCCTTGAGACCCATAAAACTTTGATGGCTTAGCCGAGTTGAACGTCTTGAAGTTGCAGGGGGCATTATTGTTGTTGAGGGCTTGGTTACATTGAGCAACGATGTTCGAGATTGCAGCAGTCATTTGCTGTGTAATGATAGCTGCCAGCTCTTCAATAGATACCTGATTTTCGCGTCGTGGAGGCATTCTAAAAGGGGAAACAAGAGAGAAAACAAATGAAATGGCATTGGGTAAGAATAGGATGTTACAATTACCGACCAAAATCATGGGTGATGGTCATTTGTTTGAACCACGAAGCAAACAAACGACACACAAAGGCTGAATCAAAACAATTAGATCCTCATAATGTATCGCGAAGACATGCTCGCCTATAAGTGGACACTCACCCCAAGAGTTCCCAGGTAAGAGTGACTGGTCCGATTATGTGGATTTGTACGAACACTCTAGCCTTAGACAGAAAACTCAGGGTACATGCATTCACTATTCCAGTTTGCACGTGTTCACACTATTTAGGACCAAAAACTTTGACGAGAGATTGAAAATTCAAAGGGGTTCAAAACCTTATAACAGAGGGTTCAAAACCTAGTAATCAATCATCCAAAAACAGATGATTAATTTTCAAAGCGGATTCGAACTTTGTGTTCTCATTGTGGTTATCACCTAAGGATAGGTGAAGGTGTCGTTTTATGACTAAACGCAAGTAAACTCGCGTTAGGGTCCTAGGAAGGTTATAGACCAGGTCAAAGCATTACTAATAACCTAATTCCCAATAACCATGGGCTCTGATACCAACTTTTCTGTCACACCCCGACCACGTAATACAACAAAATGTGGTGGAAACGTCGGGGAGTGTTGTAACAGAATTAATTGTTTCAAATCCATGGCAATTAAAGTTTCGTTTTATTATTCAAACAAGAGAGTTACATTGTTTTAAACAAGAAACAAAGAGTACATAACAAAAATTAACTAGTTCTTGTCTCGTTTTAAGTCACTAAGGCACAGGTCCGCCTAAGTATGTCTCGATAAGTCCTATGCATCAACTCCTGAAAACACATGTGAAAATAGGTACATCAATATAAAAATGCCTGTGAGATACATAGGTTTTGTGAAAATAGGATTCATGACTTGTAAGTTTAAGAAAATGTTTAATAAAGTTTAGTCATGAACCTTGTAAATTGATTTGTTTTGTAAATCGTTTGAAAAACAATAAGATCAGATGATATGTATAAATAAATGTAAGGTTAAATGAATAACCATGTAAGATGAGTTTGTTTGTAAAACAATGTCTTGTGAAAAGTATGTTATTTGTATAAAATGTTATATGTCTTAAATTGAAATGATTCAAATAACGCTACGATATGTAATACCATACAAGCACTTATATATAGGAAGTACCAGCGGCGTATCCACCATGCTTGTATCATATTACACACGCCTCGTTACCTAAGTCACTTACTCAAACCAAACCACCAAGATGTAATGTTTAACAATTGTAGAAATGTTTATGTATAGTCTAATGTCTATTGTCAAATGTAAATCATGTCAACAGATACAAAAGGTTCACACGGTTCAACAGTTACAAACAGTTCATATAATCAAATGGTTACGACGGTTCACATAGTCAAATAAATACAACGGTTCAAAATGTAATATAATGTGTTCATATGCTGGATTAGCATATGCAATAGAAATGCAATGTAAAACAATGTCTAGTGTGCTAAGTAAACATACATAGCAGAAATGTAAAGTAATGTACTAAGTATGCACTAAATGGACATACATAGCATAAAATGAATTGTAAAGTAATGTACTAAGTATGCACTAAATGGACATACATAGCATAAAATGTATTGAAATCATGTACTATAAATGTACTAATGAACATAGCAAGTATAAGATGTGAAAACATGGAAAGCATGAAAGTAACAAGTAGGCACATGTGTTTCACCCCAAAACAGTTTGAAAACGGTAAAAGAGGGGTCTATGTACTAACTTGAGATTTGCTTAGTAGTCCTTGAGTAACAACCAAACAATGCTAGAGATCACGGATATCAAACGGCACCTAATATCGGTAACTATGTTAATAAACGGACCTAAATCGGGAGATTGGATAGTATGAGGTTTCATAAACCAAATGAGTATTGGAACTCATATGATATGGTTTAACAAAGCCCACATACTAAAATGAAACCTAACCTAAGTGCTTACGACCCATTACGACCCGTTTAGGTAGCTTATGCTACTTTAACGCGTCGTTCGCATAAAACGCGTTCTGAATGCCTAACTAGTCCTATGATAAGTAAAATATGCCTTAACATGTCTAATATTGTTACCAAATCAGTTTAGATACCAAAAGTTATGTTACACATGATTTTAATGAATTTTGGCGTAAAAAGGGCATTTTGGTAATTTACCTAAGGCATATAAACTACCTATCATACAACTAACTAAACGTCGTGACCATAAGGTATAACCTCGGAAGGTTATTCCCTATACAACTATGGTCACCTAATGTGTTTGGTCAGATCCTAATGATCGACCAAACGGGTCGGTTTCGAAAGTATAAGCGATTGTTTAGATCGCTTACCTTACGACCCTAGACAAGCACAAAACTAAAAGTGACGAGCTAAGCATGTTAAAACATGCTTAACTAAGTTTAGAAAACAAGTTTCGTATTAAAACAAACGGTTTTGATACCTAAGAGTAGTTTGGTTACAAAATACGCAATAACACGTATTTTGGCCGAAACTACGACTCGTCACTGAGCCTAGATAACGTGGTAATCAGTAGGTATAGTCACTAGGGACTATAACCATCGTGATTACGCTCACGTTATGAAGTTCAAACGAACTTCGCATTGACCATAAACTGGTCAATGCAGAAAGTCAAACAAAGTTTGACTTTTAACGCTAAAAGAATAAAAGAACGAAGGAACACTTACAAAGGGTCCAAGAATGGAAGGTTTGAATCCGAATACTCTCAGGTATGAAGTGTTAAACACAACAACTTAGAGAGCAAATTCAGATTTCAAAGGTGTGGGTTTTTCGGGTTGAAAGGGTTGGGTATTTATAGGAATGTTGGAACCGTTAGGACCGTTTATCGAATAACGTGCTTTGATCTTGTCCATACACTTGTTGAAATACCCATGGAACACCAAATTGGCCCCTCATTATCCTAAAGGGGCAAGTGCAAAAGGGATTAGGTGGGGGTAACAGCTGTTAACAGCTGTTTAATCTGATCTGCTATTCTGGGGACCCCTTACGGACCGTAAGGGTGATGGCTTACGGTCCGTAAGCCAGCAACTTTGCAGAATTGTCAGTTTTGGTCCCTGCTGATGTTTAAACTTATTTCCAACACGTTTAAGGCCCGTTAAGCCAACGTTAAGGCCCTAAAATGATGCCTAAACATTGTGGACATGAAACATGCTCAAAAATATCTTGGATGTCGGTTCGTTGGCCGTACGGTTGCGTTGTTCGGTTAATTACGACGGAAGTCGTAACGAACGCAAAATCGGTCCAAAATGCGCGACGAATGGAATTTTCTTATGCCAAACACTAAAATAAAATATTTTAGTGCTTACATAAATTTTTGGATGTCCGGATGTATTCAGAACATAAGTTATGCGCGAAAGTGCAAACTTGTGCACTTTTTGACGCTTTTAGTCCCTGAATGACCCAAAAGTTTATTTTAGCACACCGAACCCCTCAAAGCCTATTTCTAAGGTATATAAAGGATATTTATGGTATGTTTAACTCATGGCCATGTTCCAGAATGTCTGTTATAGTTCAAATTGGCATACTTTCGCAGTTTGTCAACTTTAGTCCCTGTAAGCGATTTAACTTGATTTTTGTCATACCAAAGCCTTCAAAACTTATTTCTAAGTTATGTAAAGGTTATTTAAGGTATGTGAAGCCTATTTCACTATTCTGGAGTGTTCGTTGCATTAAACTGGTTATATTTACGCATCAGTGCGCGTATAACCTTCCAGAAAGCGATTTAAAGCCCGAAATCGTACAAGAATTGATATGTGCAAAAGATACACATATTTGTACAAATCCCAAGTATGAAATACAATATTTCATTGGTTTGGTATTTGTTTGATGGTCGCAGTGACCCAGGTGTCACAGGAAAGGCCAAGGAAACAGACGCGTGAGTCTTCCAGATGAACACCCAGGAGGCAGTACAGAATGATAACAGGTACCCTTCCTTATCAATAATGTTTGTGCGGGAATTTGTTTGATTCTGACGCGGATAAGTCTATTATGGACAATAAATGTTGTAAACTATTGTATCTGCCTGTTAAGGACTCTAGACATATAACGCAAGGTAGAATTGGCCGATGATACTTTAGAGACTGCTTCAACAATCTTAGATAGATATTTTATATCTGTTAGGAACCACTCTTTTCTGATATCCTCATGGCGAGCTCTCAAGCTATCCAAAATCATCAATATAATAAAGACAGATGTGACATTTTGATCCCCTGTCAAAAAGGTGATGGACTAGGTCCGAACCTTAAATGCCATTGATGGTCTTTTTATGGCCTAGGCTAAGTATAATTGATATATATTTTAAATAACATTCATTAAGAATGTTCGTACTATATTAGCCTGTATGGTTTAATAATACCATGGTTAGTATATGTTAGGTCATTAGGATGATGAATAGCGGTTGTTGGATTTCAACTAAGTAATTGTTTCATTTGGTATTAGGGACCAATACTCGAGTATGACAAACTCGGATAAGACAACCGTCAATCGCACCATTGAGGATGCGACACATGCTAATGATGCTACAATTGTGAACCTCAAAATTGACAAAGACGTTCTCCAAGCGATGATAGACGCAGCTGTTGGAAAAGCTGTGAGAAAGGTCGTGAAAAAGTTCAAAAAGCCCAATGCTACTTGCTCAAAATCCCATTTAAGACTACACTCCCTCACTCACGAGAAGAATCTTGTTTATACCTCGGATGCAAAGAATGAACTAAAAAGGAAAAGGGAGGAAGATAACTCCCATACTTCTAAGAAAAAGAGCAAGCTTGAGCTTAAGACGAACAAAAAAATGTCCGAAAAGAAACCTGTATGCAAGACCTGCTAGAAGCGCCATTTCGGGAAATGCATATTTGAATCTAAACCTCTACCTTGTGGGATCTGCAAATCAAGTGAGCATAAAACGTTGGATTGCAAGGACATAAAGGATACAGTCTGCTACGGCTGTAACGAGAAGGGCCACATCAAGACTACATGCCCTAAATATGCCAAAGGAGGTGCAGCTAAGGATAGAAAGCCTACGAATGAAAGCACTTAAACTCTCCCGATAGATGCCTGAGGCAGTTCACCTCAATAATGACATCAGGTACATTCCTTATCATTATTCAGCAATAAATGCTAATAGTTTTGTTTGGATTCAGATACCAATAAATCATTCATAAATTGTAAGTATAGCAAACTTTTAAAATCTTTCATAAGAACCTCAGAGATAAAGTGTAAGGTAAAACTTACGGACGAAAATCATAGGAACCATTTCTTCTGTTCCTGTCAGAAAATCTTCAGTCGTAAAATTCTAGAAGTACTCTTTCTCCAGATGGAGCACGTCGGTGTCTATTAGCTTGATACCTCTTGATTTCTATCAACTGCGAATACCAGACTGTATGATAAAAGCGCCATATGAGGATTGGTGTATCTTAATATGTTCCACAGATTGCTTCCATGCCTGATCAGTATGGAGGTTTAATGCATGGAATCACTGAGATATTCCAATGGTCATATGGTACTAAAGTCAGCTAATGGTATTCAAAGAAGATATCCAGAATGGAATTGTCCAAGTAAACGTCTCTGATTAAGGACTCCATGGACTCATAACGTAAACGTGTCACTTATCTCCTTGTGTCTTGATTATTTTCTTCAAAGAAGTACCCTGTTTACCTCTGAAGGCTAGTAGAGTTAAGATTAACATCCCGCTTAGGGCTGCAGTTTTGTGAAATCTCCGTGTTAATTAGTACCACCAATTATGGAATAATCGAAACCCTGATTAAGTGAGTTTTAAGATAAAGGTTCAGAAAGCCTAATTCAATATTCTGAAAGTTCCAGTATTATTAATTAAGAAAGACGGTTCATTTTGCTTATGCATTGATTACCGCAACTCTATTTAGGCAACAATTAAGAATCGCCATCAGCTGCCCAGGATCGTCGAGTTGTTCGACTAGCTGTAAGGATTAGCTATTCCTTAAGATTGGTTTTAAGCTGTAATTAGAAAGATTACCCCACCTTAAATAAGCTCTCATGTAACTAATAGTTAGTATGTAAGTATCAAGGTTGCTCCTTTGGAGACCTTGTATAGATGGAAAGTTAAACATCTATTGTTAGACAGAAGATGGGTAAGTCCAATTATCAGGATCTGAAAGTTGCCTTGGAAACAAAGACTAAGATCATATAAATCCATAATCGTTTGAAAATTTTCAGTAATCGGTGGAAAACTTCGGATTGATGAAAGTCGCAACCCTCTTAAGTCCTTAATAAGGAATAAGGTTCAATTGAAAGTATCGCCCTAGGAAGGGTGTACTGAATTTTTTTTTATACAACAGGCTAGTTAAGCTCTGAATATATAGGATCATTCGAGGAAATCGAATACATCAAAGGTCAATAGCTTATAAGCTAAAACCTATTTAAGGAACTTGGTGGAGCTAACAATGTGACCCACATTAGTGATTTACGGATATGTTTCGCAAAGAAGTCGAGACGCATTATCACATAATGATATGTAGATTAATGAAAAATTATGATTTGATGAGAAACCCGTATCGATTAAGGATAGACAGGTTAAGAAGCTCCAAAAGAATACATGTACCTAATATAAAGGTCACCTTGGGTGCTTGGAAAGGCCCCAAATATACTATGGAGGTTAAGTTCATGATACGTCAGAAAGTACTTCCACTATTCTGGCAAATCTCAAGGTCGAGATTTCTTTTAAGGGGGTGAGGATGTAACACCTTGTAAAATCACGTCCAATGATGTATTGACATGTGTAATAAACCCTAATTAGTCAAACGTTGAATTTAAGGACTAATTTTTTTCGAAAAATCGAAAACTTTGATTATGAAAGGACTGGAAGTGGTAACATACTCAAAATAAGTTTCTGAATAACCTCTTACGGTATTCATATTCACAATTGAGCCGCTCGTTGATTGAGAGTAGCCGTTTGCGTAATTAATTGAAAGTTTGCGCAATGAAGGGTTAAAAGCGTCAACATGTTAATTCTTACCTCTGAGTGACCTTTTAACAAACCAGGAGCTTCATGATATTTCATTATACTCTCGGGAATGCCAATTATTGACCGTCTAAGGCTTTCATGCCTTTAAGTGACGTTACGCGCAACTTTGCAAGTTTAAGGGGTTAAAAGTGTCAATATGTTTAATTATACCTCTGAATGACCCTTTTGGTGAACCCGAAGCATCGTAATGTTTAATAATACTCTCATGAAGGCCTAATATGGATTAGATAAGGCTTCGATGTTATCAAACGATGATATGCACAAGTTTGTGCATTAGAGGGACTATTTGCGTCAAACTGCAAAAGTCTATCAACTCGTATGGTATCGAACCTTCCGGAATATGATCATAAGTTAAGCATGCCCTAAATATCCTTTATATAGCTTAGAAATAGGCTTGGAGGTGTTTGGTGCGCAAAAATAAACTTATTTGATCAATAGGGACTAAAAGCGTCAAAAAGTGCATAAGTTTGCATTTTCGCGCATATCTTACGTTCTGAATATATCCGGACATCCAAAAATTTATGTAAGCATTAAAATATTTTATTTTAGTGTTTGGCATGATAAAATTCCATTCGTCGCGTAATTTGGATCGTTTTTCGCGTCCGTTCGTGTTTCTTCGTAATTAGCCGAACAACGCAACCGTATGGCCAAACGAACCAACATCCGAGATATTTTTGAGCATTTTTCATGTCCCCTATGCTTAGGCATCATTGTAGAGCCTTGAAAATAGCTTAACAGGTTTCAAACGTGTCAGAAAGGGCCTTATATACATGCAGGGACCAATGCTGTAATTTATGCAAACTTGTTGCTGATCTTCTTCCTCTGGCGGGCCGCGTAACATGTAGGCTCTGCCTACGCGCGAGAAACCCCTAGTTTAGCAAAATAGCTTTTGACAAACAGCAGTTGGGTTTCTTTGGTTTGCAAACAGTTTTTAAGCAATCTATGGGCCATTTTGAGGTGCCCATGGTATTCCAAAACCATGGGTGCACTTGTACGGTCCAGATCGAAGCTCGTTTATTGAGGAACGATCCTAACGGTCTTGAAAAACCTATATATACCCTTCCCCACTTTCATTTGCAACTCACATTTTCTTCAAATCTGCTATGCTTCTGATTCTAAGAGGGTCTTGAACTTCTTGAGAACCTCCTTCAGTCCATTGGACCCTTTGTAAGTGTCCTTTCATGACTAGTTTGTTTTATTTAGCGTTTATAGCTTAAAAGTAAAGCGTTTTCGATAAACGCTTTGACTTTTAAACGATTGAGCCATTGTTCGCAACGAACATGGCTATGTGACCGTAATTAGGTAGGTGTTAAACCCTCAAAAGGGCACCTCCTAATTACCACGTTTACTCAGTCAATTGTCGGGTCAAACTTCTTAATAAAAAGTCAAACGAGTCAGTTTTTACTAATAAATTCATAACTAATAATACAGAAGTTATGGAACATGTTTTAACACTTAAATAACTTGGTAATTAATATAAGAACATGTTTAAGCATGTTCAACCCGACAATTCTGAGTTTAGGCTTGGTTCGCAACCGAAAGTCGCAAAAGTTGACTTTTGCTTTGACTTTCAGTTCTGACCTGATTTAGCTTAGTTTACATATGCCTTAGGATTCCTTTAGGACCATATTATAGGTTAGTATAACCCTCTGAGGTTATACAACTTGGTTCCATAGAAATCCTAGTTCATTGCATGTTTCCGTTAAATGCTTAAAAGTGACCATTATGCCCTTTTGACCATAAAACGAGATTTTTGAAATTGTGAGAGGACAAAAACCTTTATCACTGATTTATAGACATGTCCTAAAAATTTGACATCATTTTGAGGTCTAGATTAAGAGTTATGCTCAATAGCGTAAATTGAAAGTTTTTTATTAATTTAACGGCATAATTAGCATAAAGCCTATCTAAACCCAAATTTTGACACCAAACTTTTTACCCACTGAGGTAATATAATATTTAGGGATTTTTGAGAATTTTTATTAAATTTTAAGATGATCATAACATAGAGTTCTCGCATAGGCTCGGTAGTTGACGATAACGCCCTTTTCGCTAATAAAATGAGTTTTACACATCCTTTACATACCAAACCTTTTTCTACTGATTTTATATATTAAATAAGTTATTTTAAACAGTAAAGGCTGATCAAAATCTCTGATTATCATTAATCAACCCGAATATCGTCAAATACCGACTTTTATGCGATTTAGGCGCATAGTATGGTTTAAAACCATATTGGGCACCTAAAGCTTGATACCTACTTGTGTTATGAATAAATTTTTATACTCTAATAGTAAATAAAAGTTTTGAACTCAGATTTCCAAAATTAACCCTTAAAGCATATGTGAAATGACCAAAATGCCCCTTCGGTGCATAGTTTGGTCATAAATGATAAATTTCGCATATGTACAATATCTCACTGATATAACTTATTAAAATAAATATTTTTACTGATCATTTTAGATCAGAACCTCAGATTGTCATTTAACTTCTTTTATAATCTTTAAAATGGCCAAAATTCCCTTTCGAGGCTTAATTTGAATTTAAATTCGTTTTGGGCATAATGGAAGATATCCTACTGATATCACAACATATTTAAGGCATATTAACTTGTGGAACATTTTCATGACTCATTTGGTTATCCGTTATGCTTTTTTCGCATTCGACACGGTTTATGTAACTAGTTTGCATAAATTAACCGAAACGGGTCAAACCATATCATTTTCATTTCAAAATCCAGAATGTGTTTAGTTTACCCATATCATACAAGTCTCCATACTTGTCGGGTCTAAATCACATTCTAATCTTGTCTTCGCTTAATCTTGCGTTTTGAACCGTAAACATTTCCTTAAAACTAACTGGTCTAAGTTACAACTTAAATAAGACCCGTTAGGAATCTAATAGGTTAATAAAACCTTCGTTCCAGATTGAGAGCCCCAGTAGAGGTACTTGTGCTTGCTGATTAGAATATACGGCTGAGTATAAATTGCATTTTAAGCTCAGGTAAATACTTTTGACTTATTTTCCGTTATACGGGCTTGGGATACGGTATTATAAATATACCACTTGGTCGGGTGTAGAAACCTTTTAATCGGAGATGATTAAATTGCATAATCCCGTTTTAATCAGTATTGCTTGATAACAAATAACATTGGGGGTTAACGACCGTGTCCTAGATATCCTTGGCTCATTTAAAAAGTGTAAATGGCCACAACTTAAGCACAAGGTGTAGGCATAACACCTCTTGTTGCGTATGTAAAAGATATACTCACTCGTGAGGTAACTTCTTGTGAGTTATATTTGTGGTGTGTCGGTTAATCTTGATCGGTTTGTATAATCACCGGCCCTAAATGTTGGACAAACATGTAAATCTGATACAAGATTGTTATTAATATAATTGTCCCAAGTTATAAAAGATATTTTGTGCCTTGTGCATTTAAATCAATTTTCATAAAGATTCTCAAAAGAGTCAGTTAATTGTATTTACCAGTGTAAACTGACGTATTTTCCAAAAAAGTTAAGTGACAGGTACTATACGTAAATTGGCTGGGAGCTCAGGGCGTTAATAAGGAATCTTGCAAATTTAGACGTCTAAAGTCTGTTGAACTGTGTTTATGTTTCTGTTTTTAAGATCCGCATGTGGATCCATCGTACAATCCATTTGTAATATTTTACATTTGAATCGGTTTGTAATATATTTACTTTAGACTTCCGCTGTGCATTGAAATGTGATTATTTGACTATGATGATATCAACTACGTCACGATACTCCCCACCGGGCCCACCGGTAATACGTGGAAATATCGGGGTGTGACAAGAGAGCTTTCTGATCATTCTCCTTTGGTATTGTCTCTGACAGATAATAATTTTGGCCCAGAACCGTTTAGATGGTTTAATTCTTGACTGGATAGGGATGGTTGTGAGGAGATGGTTGAGAAGGTGTTGGAGGAATGTGGTTTATTTGGGTCTCCTGATGTTATTTTGTTGAAAAAACTCAAGAGACTTAGAGAAAAATTGAAGATGTGGATTAAAGAGTGTACGACCAGGGAAGGAGAAGATTTTTATAAACTTAAGGCAGAAAAAGAGGAGTTTGAATTACTTATGGAGGAGAGGGATCTAGAGGAAGAGGAAATGTGGGTTTGGGCAGAATGTAGGAAGAGTATAGAGGAGATAGAGCTCATGAAATCTAAAGACATCAAATAAAAGTCTCTGGTTAAATGGGCTTCTTTTGGCAATGATAATACAACATTTTTCCATAGTGTCGTTAATGGGAGAAGGGCTAGAAACGCTATTCCAGGTATAGAGGGGGATGGGGTATGGGTTTCTAAACCGACTCGGGTTAAGAAACATGTGTTTAGATTTTTTAGGGAGGATTTAAGAGAGAGGGTCAAAGTTAACCGACTCAGGTTAAGAAACGTTTCGACCCGTACCGTTTCGATCCGTACCGTTTCGACGCGTACAGTTTCGACTCGTACCGTTTCGACGTGAACCGTTTCAACCCGTACCAAAACCCGTATAATGTTCCAAGAAAATAAGTTCCTCTCATCCATTTCAATTCATCAAACAACATTCGATGTCAATCATAATCCCACACTTGACATGCTTCGACAACTAACATTCTATTCGTCAAATACACTTTCAGTTGACATTATAACCACATGTTTAAAAGTTGGCATTTTGTCAATCAAAGAAGGTATAAATTCTCTTAATCTATTAATTAGTTTTAACCTGACAAAATTGCCCCTTGATGAATAGTCACTTTTAAAAAAAATAAAAATAAAAACACATTTTTTAACAAACCCGACCCGACCCAAAACCCGTTTGGAACCGAACCCGTTCTGACCCGAACCCGTTTTGACCCATGATCCGACCCATTTACCAGGTCTACTTTTAAACAATGCAAAAGTCAGCTTTGAGATATTTCCTCCTCCAAGAAAAGTCATACAGAGGAAACTTCATAACACTTTTAAACAATGCAAAAGTCAGCTTTGAGATATTTCCTCCTCCAATAATAGAAAAGGCATACAAGGAAACTTCATAACACTTTTAAACAATGCAAAAGTCAGCAATTATGTTGATCCTGAGGGGTGGCGTCCACATCACAATTACTGTCTACCAACTACTTTATCATGTGGCTGAAAACAGAGATAACTCAGGCTCAAAGGATTAATTACCTCTCTATAGTTCCCCTAATTAAATACTTATAATACATTTTAAAATAACTGTGGGTAAACACTCTATATTAAGAATATGGAAAATAAGTATAACTCTTAAAAGAAACATATATAAAAGTTTAATCATTTATTAAGAATTACATTCAATTATTTATAATTATACACAAATTTATTAATTAAACAATTAATAAATCTAGGACATGATAATTATCACTTATAATTAAACCTTAATCACATTCAATTATTTGTAATTATCCACTGTTTAATTGCCTCCTTAAGCCTTGCACGACAAGTTGGCTTCAATCCGAAATTCCCAACAGGGGATTACACTATTACAGCTTTGTTGAAACAAATTAATTAGAAATTAGTATAAAAGTAAGCACTGGAAATCAAATCCAAAAAGGCATATAGAAGAAATTTTATAAAATAATGCTGAAGACATCAGGTTTTGAGCATAATTTATCAATCGTAATCAAAAGACAATGTTGGATTAATTCAAGTGCGTAGGTGAGCATAACTGTGCCGAGTATACACAGAGGGCTGGGTTGATAACTGTTACCTCACCATACGCCATTTTAGCTCCAGTCCCCGGCCTTAGCTTGCGGGGTGTTATTAGACACAGTTTAATATTATATTATATTATATTAGAGGGTTTAGAGTGTAATATTATCTTTTATATATATACTCTTGTACATGTATCAATCTTTAATCATAGATGAAATCTTTGTTTATGTAGGATTCCACCATAAGGTGTGCCTGAATGAACCAAAGTGGACATAACCCACCTGTCTGTATTCATATGATTCCAGAGGTGATGGTCTGGACAATTGATTTTCAAGCTCTGAGTCATCTATCACAAAGTCACATAATAGGAGACTAGTTTTGGAATTTTGTGAAGTGAACAATATTTTAGATTGATTGCACCATGGTCCTGCAATATTTACATTCAAGGAGGTTTTTTTACATAACACAACATTTTGTGCTCTACTGTTGTTTCCATTTAGAAATTAGTCATCATTTCAAAGACGCCATCGTATCTGAATATGAGAGGATGTTGGGTCATTTATGATCTTAAACGTATTTCGATATTCATATTCTTCTTCCAAACACTCTGAGCAATCTAGTGTATCATTTGCTCTTTCCCTTGAATCACCTGAATTACTTCTCCTAGGAACAAGTTCAACTTTACAATTACCCTTGCCTTGTAACTCAAATGAAATATTTGTGTGTGCAGAATTCAACCATGTGGTGTGCCTCAATGAACCAAAGGGGACATAACCTATTTTCAGCACTTACTAAAAATCCGGTAAATTCACTATTCCAATTGGGTGGAAGTTGCAGTGTGATGAATGTTGTATTACAGAACATATCAGGCTGTCTACCCGGAAGTGTGACACTCATAAAGCGATCTTCAACTGCATTTCCTTGCAACGATTCATTTCAATTATTATTACTAGAGTTAATTTCCTGGATAGTCCCTGTGGTTTGTTGTTTTTTCACCTTTAGTCCCCAACTTTTTAAAATTACATATGTGCTCCCTATGATTTGATAGTTTGTTACCCCAATAGTCCCCTGAATAGATGACTGTTAGTTTATTTAGTTAAGTCCTTGTAAAAGGACTAAATTACCCTTACTAATGAAAACAATAATTTAGACATTAAGAGAATAATAAAAGGTGTGGGGTCCATTTAAAACCATTAATTAAGTTATATTATATTAACATATAAATTTAAAAAAAAATCATGTGGGCCCATGCCCACCCCACCTCTTCTCTAATCAATCACCACCACCACGGCACCTCCTGCAACAATTCTGCCACCCTCCTCCACCGTAACCATAACCATTCCTAGTCGTCACCACCATTCCCAGCCATAACCACCACGTGAACAAATATGAAGCATAAACTGTATCAATTCGCAATCGTCATCATCACGTTCCCAACCGCCGTCCTCCGGCCGTTGGGTAACCCTTCTCCGGCGATTACAATTTTTTCTGTACCATATGTTGATACACTTTTGTGTGGACACGACACGTTCGGTTCGAGCCTTTAACGGAATGAAGACCAAGTCGGATATCCTCCTATCCCACTTGGGTCCGACAAGTTTGTTCCGTTTAATTTGTAATGTATAAACAAACAATGCATGTTGCATTTAGGGTTGTATTTATTTGTGTGTTTAGTTAGTAGGCTGGGCTAATCCTTCTTTGGGCTTAACCTTCACTTGGGCCCAAAGTGAACCTCCTGATCATGACGAAACACAAAGTGTTTCTTCCATAAAAGACAAAAACATGAAGAAACACAATGTGTTTCTTCCATAAAGGACAAAGCCACGGTGAAACACAAGTGTTTCATCACACTACGTGACGAAACACGACGAAACACCCTTTGTTTCGTCGTGTGATTGGGCTGCTTCAGGCCCAATGCCTGGCCCAATGTTGTTTCGTCGTAACCTTGTGTGTTTCGTCGTAGTTAAGGCCCAGTTACTATATAAACAGCTTTCTGGTTTCACTTTGAAACTAGATGAGAGAATACCCTGAGAGTTATACTGTCAAACTGTGTGTGTATCAGTTATAATTGGTTCTCATCCCGTTTAATCAATAGAGTGTGTTTCATTGGTTATTCCGTCTTGTTACTATCTGTGTTTGGTTTGCACCGTCACGGGGATTCCGCACCCGTTACCGTGTTTGTGATAAACAAGGAGAGGTTTTCTTATCGATCCTCACCGGAAAAACGAGACCTACAAGTGGTATCAGAGCCTTGGCTCTTTTCCTTGTTTAAAACCAAACATTGTCGTGTTTGAAACAAGTGTGTTATTGTGTTCTTCAGATTTTTGTTCTTGAAAGATCCATATTTTTCTGGAAAATTGTTCAAAAATCAGTCAAAATCGTGTTGTTTTGCTATAGTTTTAGTGAAAACCCTGTTTTATTGCATGTGTGCATGTTTAGAGTTCGGTTTTTATTGAAAGTTTAAGCAAAATTGTGTTCGAAAATTTATCAGTTCATCAGATCTTCAAGAGGTTCAAGAGTGTTCTTCAAAATATCAACTTTTTGATCTTTTGAAAATTTACTGTGAAAGTTGTTGTTGAATTAGAAATCATATCAGTTTGAAAATTGTGTTCTCTTTGTCAGAAAAAGGATAAGTGATGATGGGTTGTTGAAAAGGAAGCCTCGAAAATAAGAAAAGTAAGGTGTTAGTTTGAATTTGGTGCCACTTTGTCAGAAGGATAAGATTTTAAAGTCTGTTTCGTCGCTGAGATCACAATCTGTTTCGTCGCTAATATCACCTGTGTTTCGTCGACCAATTTACAGTTCTGTTTCGTCGACCAGGTTCAACTTAGGTTTCATCGGATACAAACAAATCTTCAGTTTCGTCGCAGTCTTTATCAAATCAGTTTCGTCGCACATAACTAAATCAGTTTTGTCGCAATACATTGTTCAGCTTTAGTTTCGTCGGACAAGATCACTATTCTGTTTCGTCGGATACAAACATATATCAGTGTTTCGTCGACCTGAGATCAAAGTCTGTTTCGTCGCAATTCTTGTCATTCTGTTTCGTCGCAGTCGCTGATCTTTCTGTTTCGTCATCACACACAAACAATTTTGTTTCGTCGATCAAGATTTAAACTCCTGTTTCGTCGATACTTGTCAATTGTTAACAGAGGACTTCTAAAAGTGTGATAACAGTCTGTTTTCAAGAGTGTGATCAGTTTTTCACATACATACATCAAATATGAGTTGTACTAGCCCTTGGGATTGGAGTACGGATCCACAACCATCTCTAAAACAGATGTCGATGGCCGAATATTTAGCGAGTACCATACCTAAACAACAACAGTCAATAAGTTCAAGTCAATGGGCAATGGTGTCGAATTAAAATCAGAGCATTCAAAATATTTTGCTTAGTGAGAATGAGACGGGTAGCAACAATCGCCCGCCAAAGTTAAATTACATGAACGACTATCCATCATGGAAGGGTCGTTTCCATAATTACGTTCAAGGGCAAAACACAGAATTATGGACGTGTTTCACCTCTGAATTTAGTCAAGCTCTTGAAGAAGCAGGATCAAATGCAACAACTTTCAATAATATGCAAGAAGCCGACAAAAAGGCATATGATCTGGAGAAGAAGGCGTATGCTATTCTCACTCAAGCACTTCACAGAGACATCTTTCATCAATTCTCATATTGTAAGACCACGAAAGGTTTATGGGATGCATTGGTAGCGAGAGGAGAAGGAAATGCAGCTACTAGAAAGATACGCCATGATTTATTGAAGAAAGAGTTTGAATCATTTCAGTTCTTGGAGAATGAAACTCTAAATGATATGACTTCTCGTTTTTATCATTTGATTAGTGAAATGACTTCTTATAGTGTTGCTGCAACTCATCTGGAAATGGGTGCACGATTTGCTGATGCTCTACCTCCTAAGTGGAGTCCATTCATTGAACTTCTAAAGCATACGGGCGCTCTGGATGTAGCCAATGTCAGTCTTTATGAATTCATTCAGAAGTTGGAGCAAAAGAACGACGAGGAAATTAGGAAAGCTAAAAGGATTGCAACTGCACCTCCTCAAAACACAGAAATGTATTTGCCTGGTTTTGGTCCTTCAGCTAGTTCTAGTTCCATTCAGCTACCAAAGCTTCAAACGGCGTTTGTGTCCAATACAAGCTCATCACCGTCTCCACAGTGGAATCAAAGTGCTTACATGTCACAATCCATACCCCAACCTCAAGCCCAACCACAACAACAACAAGTGCATTATACCAACAATCCTTCACCCCAAAACACCGACACTGTCAGAGTTGATACTTCCAATCTTTCAAAAGTCAGTGTAGAAGTTGCAAAGGAACATTTGGAACTTCTCAACACAATGTTCAGTTCATACTGTGGATTGGTAGCAGGTCAAATTGGAAACATCAATATGACCAATGAAGATTATCAGCAGATAGACCGTGATGAAATGGAGTTAATGGATATCAAGTGGGCGTTTGCAAGTGCTGTTAGAAGGGCAAATGATTTCATGACTCGAACTGGAAGAACTTCGTTGGAAGGCAAAAATGATACGAAGTACGAGTTCAATAAAGATGCGGTTACATGTTACAATTGTGGCGAAAAGGGTCACTTCAAACGTGAGTGCACCCGGCCAAGCAGACAAGGCAACCAGAATCCATTCAGAAATCAGACAAGTACTTCCAATGCCAATCAAGATAACCGTGGAAAAGGGATAGTAGCTGTGAACAACACCACCAACCAGAACCAGTCTGGACCATCAAACACCAATCGAGCATTGACCGTTCAAGCTGATGAAGGGTGTAATTGGTCTGTACAATTCGGAGATAATGATCAAGGAGGTGGAACCGCATGCTATGCAAAAATCATCAATCACATCAAGCATGTTCACAAGGAAGAGTTTTCTGAAAGTGATGATAGCTCGGGTTATAGCGGGAGTTCAGATGAAGAAAGCTCGAATGCGGGAGATTATACTTCTGAAGATGGATCTTTCTCTTCTCAGACTGCCTTCATGGCTAATGTCACAGCCTCTTCGAGTCAGGTAAATTCTGAAACTCCTAGCATATGTAGTGATTGTGCTGATATGAAACATGAATGTGATAGAGTGAAACTTGAATGTGATACGATTCATAGTCACAATCAGAGTTTAGTTGTTGAACTGTCAAAATGCAAGGAGGCAAACATGGCCTTAGCTCGCAATGAAAAGGAGTTTAAAACAGTTATTGAAACCCAAAAGAAAAGTGTTTCCGAATTAACAAAAACTGTTTTCAACAAACAAATTGGTATTAATAACTACATTAATATCATTGAGGAAACCAAGAAAGAGCTAGCCGTGGCCAAGTGTGAATATGAAGCGATCAAGCTCAAATTGGAGAGTTATTCTAACTCCCGATATGTGCTCGATCACATCATTGACGTTCAGAAACTAAAGGGAAACGTTAAAGGCGTTGGTTATAGGAAGTGTCCACCCCCTTTGAGACACGACTATACCAAGTCGCCCGATGAAGAGGATATGCCTCGTTTTGAACCCAGTGTGCCTCTTGATTATGAGGAAGTTACTACTGGCCTAGGGTTCAAATCGGACAGTTCTTCAAGTACATCATCTGAGCAAACAGAAACTTCAACATCTACGAAACAAAGTCCTCCAATCATTGAGGACTATGATTCGTCGGATGATGAATCAGATGTGAATGACCAGGATGAATCACTTGATAAGAAGAAGGGAATAGAAATTCCAATTGAGAATCATATTCTTTGTGATCCTCCTATTCCTGCTGTGCAACAAGTTGCCAAACAAGTGATTAATCCTGTCAAGGAAGTAAAAGAATCTGTGTCTACCGTTAAGAGTAATAACGTGTTATACAGTTTGTTTGGTGATTCTAAAATCTATTCAGATCATGATTTTCCAATTAAAAATGTCAATCCATCTTCGATTGAAAAGGTTTTTGAAGATAATACAAGCAAATTTTTGGGAAAGACGATCCCTGGAGTTGTTGTGACTCAATGTGATCCCATTCCAAAATCCAAAATCAGAAAACATTTTGGAAGTCAAAAATCACCAACAAAGCAACAACCTTTTGCTAATAAGGGTAAACAACCAGAAAGGCGAGCTCAAAAGCCTAATGTTTCTCAATCAAAATCTGAAACAAACGGAGCTCGTAACCAGAAGAAAAACAAGGATGTCAAGTTTGTCGCATCGAAGGGTACTGATAAAATTGAGACTTTTGAAAACAAATCAAACACCGATTTTATCCAACAAGTCAAGATTTTAAAATGTAATAGCCAAAACAATTACACTCAACATACAAACAGGTGTGATGAAAGAGCAAGTACCTCAGGTTCTACGGGTTCGACATCTGTTGGTCGATCAAATTCTCCTAAGTTTGTGGAAAGGAGAACGTGTTTTAAATGTGGGGAATTTGGGCATATCATTAAGAACTGCTCAAACACTCCAAAAGAAAAATTTGTTGAAAGAGCACAACCTGAAAAGGTTCACCCACAACGTCGTCCTGTTTCACCAAAACATGATAAAAGAATTGTTCAAGAACAAGAAACAAAACAACGACGTCAAAACGTCAAAGAAATTGAAAAGGCGTTAAAACCGGAGGTTGTCCAAACAAAGTCTGTTAAGTTAGAAATTAAAAATGAAAAACAAAAACAGATTTGGAAACCAAAATCGGTAACTGTTTCAGGGGAAGCTCACTCCATTCCGAATCATCAGGAAATCGAAGTCACAATCTTCGATGATGAAGGACGACCCAAGTCTGTTAAGGCTTGGGTCCCCCTCTCCAACTAATCTCTGAGTGAGTGTGTAGGATGTTCCAGGAGGAACTATCGATAGTCATCGGATTGTTGATAGTGGAATGTCTATGCACAAGATCGGCGACAAAAGAAATTGTTGCCTTTGATGGAGAGAAAAAGGAAAGAAGACAGAATTGTCTGTCGAAAGAAATTGAAAGCTTCGACAAATTGAAAATCATTCCAAGAATGTGATTGTTCAAGGCTTTAATCGGGTCCCCAGGATAGATTCAATCAAAATGTACGCACCTGCAGCACGTCTGAAGTTCAAAATCAACAAGATGAACGTGCAGTGTACATTTCTTCGCGGTGTGATTGAAGAAAATGTGTTTGTTGAACAAACCAACCGGGTGTACGGATGCCTTGGCGTGGATTGAACAACCGCACACTACTTCTCAAGAGAAAGTCAAAGACCTTCGCTGGTGCAATGTGGAAGACCAGCCGGACCCAAAGGTTTCTGATCTTGTTGTTGTCAAGAGATTTCTCAGTAGCTACAAAATCGACTTTGAAATCCACACCGGGTGGATATCCAGTTTGGGAGATTGCTCAGATTCCTTGCAATGCACGAAGCAGTTGCAGGATACGGTTTTGAATTTCTAATCTCTCCTATACTTGTCGATATTTAAGCTGCTTTATGAATTATTATCCTCTCATACAGCACTCTTTGACCTGACACGTTGAACTCAAATATCACCTCACACGTGATTGTTTCACTATGAAACTCGTCAATGTTGTCATGGTCCGCACCGCTTACCGACATGCCAACTCATTTTCCCAAAATTCGAGAAATCATTTCTGATTAACTTATTTTTGGTAAACGGCATTGAGGTAAAACATGAGTAAACCGACATCGGGAAATCGTTTTTGTAAATATCCTTGTGTTTTTAAAATTATTGTATGTTTGTTGATTTTAGGGGGAGTAAATCCAAATTTGAAAATTCAAAAACATCGAAAAATTTCAAAACTCAAAAACAATAGAAAAACAAAAATGAGTTTCCTGGCGAGCAAAAGAGAAAATGATAGTACATCAGTGGTCTGTCTAAACCTCTTTAAACTGAAATGCAAAATGAAAAATGTTAAGCAGCTCTATATAAGATGTATCGGTAGGCTCACAATCATCTTAAAGTGCGCAGGGTGATATAAACTTAAATCGACTGAAGACTGGGTGGGAACCGCTCATTGGCATATGGTCTTAGTACCGAAATTTCGTTTAAGAGATTGCCGAGGTTCTGAGATATATGGTCTTTATACTGTTTATCATCTGGGTATCATGGTTGTTTCTTTTACCGAAACAAACGGAGACGAAGTCTAGATCTTCCATGATATCATACATACGTGTACATACTGAATACGACCTCAATAAGTGATCAACAATCACATGTCCAAACAAAATAAGTGATAATTTATCACAGATTCTTTGCGGGAGTCAAGTTCGTCTCTTTTTTGTACGAAAGTACTGACCTGTTCACGGACTTGCTCTTGTGCCCTTCATGCATCTGAAAATCAAGTTTCTCATCAATAAGTGATTCTATCACATAGGGCTTGTTTTCAAATCAAAATAAGTGAGTTTCTCACATTCTTTTATACGGTCAAACAGATGATAAACAGTATACTCACCGGTAAGATGAACTCTCGTGCATACCTTGATACGGGAATGTGTCGTGTGTGGATGAACACCGGTCGGTAAGTATAAATCATACCTTAACGTATCCCCTCGCCATGATTACATCTGATAAGTTGAGCTTATGTGGACAACAATACCGATAATTGTTATAGGATGCTTATCTAAATGTTAACTAATTGAACAACAAGAGCGTTTTAGCGTGACCGTACACTGATATGATTCTCTTACCCTCGAAACTCGCTAAAAGAATGTCTGTAAATATTTGTTTACTGTTTTTAGTTTCTGCATCTTTGTATATATTTATTTATTGCTTTCCATCTTTACATTTGAAAAATGAAAAATTCCAAAAAGATTTTAGGTGTGTTTTAATCTAAACTTTATAAAATCCAAAAAGATTTTGCTTCTAGTTTATTTTTGATTGACCGATGTTGGAACTCGAGTCTATCCTTCCCAAAATCCTGATTGTAAGCCGAAAAACAATTGCATCTTCATAAACAGTCGAAGTTAACAAGTTTTGAAAGTTAAAGGATTAAAATTGATCATTTTCTAAACTTTCAAACTGTTGTCAGTCGGTGTTTGATTGAGATTTGATCTCATATGTGTCTTTTGTTTAAATGTTAACTATATTCCAAGCGGTTGTTCTCATTATGCGTTTAGCTTTCTTGTTTGTGCGGATGCTAAAGGCGAGGAGAACATGTTCGATGACAAGCTTTGGAATGAAGACACGAAGTGGAGGCACTCAAAGGATAAAATGATCGAGTTGCCGCTGACCCTTCATCAACACCACAAGGATCTGAAGAATTGACAAATCAAATGATTCACGAGCATAACTCAATGGAGAGTTCATTTTAAGGGGGAGTTTGTTAACACACTTTCTAAATAAAATGGGGAGTTTGTTGATACACTTTCTTCTTACGACGCGTGAAGACTTTGAAGATCCTCCGACATGAAAGACATGGTAGTCGAACCATCACAGCAGCGTCCAATGGGGAGTTTGTTGATACACTTTTGTGTGGACGCGACACGTTCGGTTCGAGCCTTTAACGGAATGAAGACCAAGTCGGATATCCTCCTATCCCACTTGGGTCCGACAAGTTTGTTCCGTTTAATTTGTAATGTATAAACAAACAATGCATGTTGCATTTAGGGTTGTATTTATTTGTGTGTTTAGTTAGTAGGCTGGGCTAATCCTTCTTTGGGCTTAACCTTCACTTGGGCCCAAAGTGAACCTCCTGATCATGACGAAACACAAAGTGTTTCTTCCATAAAAGACAAAAACATGAAGAAACACAATGTGTTTCTTCCATAAAGGACAAAGCCACGGTGAAACACAAGTGTTTCATCACACTACATGACGAAACACGACGAAACACCCTTTGTTTCGTCGTGTGATTGGGCTGCTTCAGGCCCAATGTTGTTTCGTCGTAACCTTGTGTGTTTCGTCGTAGTTAAGGCCCATATACTATATAAACAGCTTTCTGGTTTCACTTTGAAACTAGATGAGAGCATACCCTGAGAGTTATTCTGTAAAACTGTGTGTGTATCAGTTGTTCTCGGTTCTCATCCCGTTTAATCAATAGATTGTGTTTCATTGGTTATTCCGTGTTGTTACTATCTGTGTTTGGTTTGCACCGTCACGGGGATTCCGCACCCATTACCGTGTTTGTGATAAACAAGGATAGGTTTTCGTTATCGATCCACCGGAAAAACGGGACCTACACCATATTCTACTGTTGCGCAATTTCTTTCAACACATTGAGTTAGTATATAGTTATACCGAAAGTTTCTCAATTATCTAAAAAATCAAATTATACCAGCTACATCAAGTGCAAGCACATCTCTAATAGCATTAATAAATGAAAAGTAAAATAAATTAGCTTCAGTCGAGTGTCTCTCTTGTTCTGAAGCAATTTAATCCGTGAAATCGTCAATGTTAGGCATGTTTTACTACATTAACACCAAAGAAATCAGTAGAGAATTCTATAAAACTAACATTAATCTAGTCAACAAGCATTCCTCTGTTCCAAATTACAAGATGAATTTTGACTTTTTCAGTCAAATTTGTCAATTTTTACAATCCAACTGCATCCTCATTACTTTCTTTCTTTAATATGATACTCCATTTTAAAGTTTCTCATACAATATAATATTGTGTATCTCAAGATCTGAACAAATATGTATCAATTTCAGGTTTAGAACTAAAATGATTGACCTTAAAAGTCAAAACTTGTTCTAAGTACAGTGATTGTAAGTTGTAACATATATATTCAGATTAATGCACTGTAATTGTTCATGGGTTCAAGTTTACAAAATAAAAGTGAAGGGTGTTTCATAAAATTGCAGATCTTGAATACCCAAATCACAATATCAGTATGTAACAAGAAATGTAAAGATAAAACCTACCTAACCTAACTTAAATGTAAGAATCTTTAGGAATTGAGAATTGGGAAATTGGTCAACTAACAAACTAACCAATTTGGGCCAATAAGACTTCAATGGAACATTTGATTCAAGATCGACATCGACGACGGAGAAATCAGTCATACACTATTAATTCCGGCTGCACATAGACGGTGACGGCCATTGGGTAACCGTCCCCAACCTCCGTATCAATACTAGGAGTTGTTACAGGTGCTGTTGTTAGTGAGGCGCGGCCAGGATCTGTTGAGGATGCATGTGATGTATCAGAGAAGAAAACGTAAGGGGTGGGGTATGAGTTAACAACGATTAGGTGAAGTGGGACCCATTTCTTTTTGTTTTTTTAATTATAAGACCATCCATAGTCATAAGGCTCTTTTGAGGGCGTTATGTGACATGTGGCATGACACGTCACCACAGAGATTTATGGGGCGTTATGCAAGTTGAGGCCGTAGTCATAAAGCCTCTTTGTCATCATTACTCATTATTTTCATTTTCATTTTTTTAATTCATTTCTAAGTTTTTTAAAAATAAAATTCATTTCATTAAATAAAAAAAAGAGTACAATAAAAAAAACATTAAACTAGAAAAAAAAAACATTAAACTAGAATAAAAAAAATTACACAATCAAAGGTTATATTTTTTTTCAATCCGCTCCTTTTGTGCCAACGCCATTTTCAAAGCTTTTCCCGTTAAGTGGTCATGCGGTTTCGAGTAGAACTCAAAGTCGTGAGCCCATTGTCTATCCCACATAATCTCCGTAACTTCGCGGTTCTCCTCGATACATTTAGTACCGAGTTCGTGTATGTCTTGAAGTCGCTTGTTTATCTCCGAAAATGCGTTACTCATATCCGTTCCCATAGATATCGATGACGACTCGGGCTTTTTCGCCCGCCTACTTCTTCCTGGCGGTCTTGGTAGCTCCTCCACTGGCTCGTCATCCGGAATATCCTCGTTCAAGTCGGTGTTTCGAGCGTCGGAGGTTGGCGTTTCGGGTTCACCCGACTCGTTTGTTTTGGACCTCTTTGACGGCCGTTTATTTCCCGAACGACCACTCGGAGTAGATATGGTGGCCCATTTGGGGCTATGGCGAAGGATTTGCCAACACCTCATGTACGGGAAATGGCCATTAGCATCCGTATACTCGACCAATGCCGCTTGCGTAATGTCTTCGTCCTTACTTCCACTTTTCCATCCGGCAAACGTGCGTTGGTACACGGTTTGAAAGTTCGTGCATTTTTTGTTTATATCGGTCCACTTGCCCGATATAGAGTCCGGTGGGCGGTATTCGTCTCCTTTACCCATGAGATCGAAAAAAAGTTCTCGTATTCAGGACCAAAAAACGGTTTTACTTTGATTGTTTGCTTAAAAAAAATATAATGTTAGTCTAAAATTTAAAAAAATAAAAACAGAAAATAAATTAAAAAACTGAAAATAAATAAAAACTGAAAATAATAAAAAACAAAAATATATAAACTGGAAAATAAATAATAACAGAAAATAAATAAAAAACTGCAAAAAAACATAAAAAAAACGAAAAACAGAAAAAAAAAAAACAAAAAACGGAAAAAACAGAAAAAAGGAAAAAACAGAAAAAAAATAAAGAAATTTAAAAAATATACCTATAACCGGGTCCTCTGACACATCAATGAAAGCGCGGGTTAACGCATACTCCTCATCGGGCTCCCACGATACCACATTTTTTTTCGCTCGGGTGGTGGTTTCCGCTTTCTTTTTATGTGGCCGTTTTCCTTTTCCTTTTTGCGTCTCCGCTACTTCGGGTTGTGTTTCCGGAACAACATCGGGTTCGTGTAGTGGGGAGCCGAAAGCTTGAGCCGACCCAAACGCTTGAGACGACCCCATTACATCGGTGTTTTGATTCGGGTTCCACCCGTAGAGATTCGGGTCCCATGATAGCGGTTGGTTCAAAAGATTCATGAACCCGCGATTTTATTGATTGTAATCGAGAAAACCGGAGCCGAAAGGGTTGGGTCGAGTGGGAACCGGCGACACGGGGCGAGTAGGATTACCACTTTGGTTTGGGTCCGCACTTGATCGGGGAGGAATGAAGCCACGGTTGAATGGATGCATTGTATAAAATATAAGGATTTCTAAAAAAAATGGAAGAGATAAAGAGTGTTTGAGTGTGTGTGGTAAAAATATAGGAAAGGAGGTATTTATTTAAAGGAAAGTTTGAAAAAAAAATTGATTTTTTTTTATGAAAATGACCGTTTACCAACGGTCAAAAAAAATAAATTCCAATGCATACCGCCGTTATCAATATCGCGCCATCCCAAAATTTCGAAACATAGCGCCCGGCGTTTTGGTGTTCCCGGCGTTTTGGCGGCGCTATCAAAGGGCATACCGCCCCACTACGTATCACCTAAGGGTAGTTTAGTCAATTCATATGGATTTAACTTGATAAATTAACATTCATCAAGTAAAGGGACTACCTGAGTAACAACTACTTAAACCATAGGGAGCAAACATGTAATTTTAAAAAGTTGGGGATTAAAGGTGAAAAAATGACAAAACACAGGGACTATCCGGGCAATTAACTCTTATTACTATAATAATTTCTAATCCATATAAAGATTGAAATCGGAGAACAATATAGAGTTAAACCTGAAGCATGGAATGTAGTACTCACTCACGTCTAGTTAACTTATTACTGTTCCAAAGTGTGACGGTGGTGGCTACAATTTATTTTAATTGCTAGATACAATCATATTTTGGTGCTCCAGTTGTGTTTGTTTTGAGGAGAAAGAAGAAGTTTGTTTTGGGAAGAACACCAGCCCTTTGATTATTAATTGCTAGATTTGTTGAACTGATTTCAAGAACAAATTGAAATTTTGGTGTTATTTTAGGTATGGGTGATTTCATGAACTGATCAAAATTGAAAGAGTTGAGTTTTATGGTGGGTTATTAATTTAAAATAAATTATTAATTAAAAAGACAGGTGAAAAGACATTAATACCCTCACATGCAAAGCATGTGAGGTAACTTAACCAAAAAGTCTAACGGTGTTAGTTGTAAAGATTGAACCTGTAGCAAAACATGAACATAAAGGTTGGTTTTTGCCGATTTCATAGTGAAAGGTACGAAGTGTAGTTTGGGTATAACATAAAGGTTGATTTCTGCAATTTTGTCTAAAAGAAATAAACGAAAGTGCATAATCCCATAACAAGCACGAGAAGGGGAACCCTTGCGGCCACTGTGCTGCACACACACGTGTCTGTGTTTGGGTAAAATGAGAGAAAGGAAGGGATAAGCAAGGTATTTATATACGGTTTAAATAAGGGTATGTTTGGGTGTATATCGCGTATAAGGGGTGTTGGGGACAGGCACAAACAGTTTTGGGTATTGTTTGTTAATCAGATAATTACCATGCACAGCAGCATTCATCTAGTTCGGGCTTACCATTCTTCTGATTAAATTGAGTGTTTGATTGACATGCATGATTTTACGATTTAGCACAAAATAATCATCAAACATGTCAAGATTAGAAGAAGATACCTCATTCAATTTGTTATGTTTTTTCAAGTGAATGACGATCAAAACTGTGAAGCCTGTGATATCAGTTTCTTCTCATACCCTGCAACCTAGCAATCATGTTGTAGAAGAATAAAAGAGGTAAATGTAATAACATTTAACAATCATATGAAATGAAATGTAAAAGATCCCTTTATTAATAAAATATCATTCTTATTCAATACTGAATCTATATTTAAAGAACAAAAGAGTAAACTGCAGATGTGTGTGTGTGTTGGTGATCCAAAAACCTCAACAACCGTGCCACCATATCAACATATGACACATTGATTGTTGTTCTCAAAATAAGTTATTAATCCCAACACCTCTGATTAAAAACTCATCATGGTTTGCATGATTAGACATACTTTGTTCATTGAGGCATTTCATCAAACAGTTGGTATGCATGAAACTACAAAACTCTAACTGATCACTATATACAAATAGATTAAGAAGATGTGTTTGGACAGTTGATACAAATTAAGCAAGTTGAGAGAGAAAAGAAACACATACCAATGTATACAAATAGATTAAGAAGATGTGCTCGAATTGACAACCAAAAGATACTCAAAAGAAAAGGTAAAAATTATAGTCCCAACGGAAATATATGAAGTTCCCAAACCCACCGGGAAAATGCATGCTTTTAGATGTAGTGTGAACTCACCTTAGGTTGCTCGATAGCTAGTATGTTTATCCTAAACTTGGTCAACCACGTCCTATTATGGTTACCAATTGTTAGGACTGTTTGTAAATGAATCACGTATTGTACACATATATGAAGTAATAACGTATAGCACGTACTTCACAGTAGCGTATAAACGATGAGTAGTTTACACATAAGACATATTTCCAAATAATATAAGTTATAGGAACATGGGTTCTTATATATAACCACTTAATACAACTTAATTTAGGTGCGCGATTGAAACCATTTTGTGCGACCAAATCAGAAGTGTACGGTTCATGTTTCCAGGTGTGCGATTGGAACAAATTAAGAATGTGACTCCAAGTGAGTGTGTGACTGATTCTCAACTTGTGCGATTACCCTTGCAATCGGCCCACTTAAGGTGAATGGCCCAAATGGATTCATGTGGCCCAATCAGGGAAATCCATTAGTAACCTTTTCCTCCAATTTCAGTTGTGCGATTGAGGCAGTGTTGTGCGACCAAGTTGTAGTGGTGGGGGCCAGCTCATTTGATTGTGCGATTGGTAACCAGGTTTGTGCGACTGGTTTTATGAGAAACCAATTTTGTGCAACTGTGGGGCCCTTGTTTATTCATGTTCAAAATTACAAAACAAGTGGTGGGACCAAGCTATAAGTGTGTGACCAGTCATATTTAACCATTTAAACCCATCACGTGACATTTCATCTTCTCCAATTATTTAGGCTTGCATTGCTAACATGTACCTTGGGCTTACATACTTGTACACACCATTATTAAAGCACATAACAAGGCTTTTAAATAAGAAAACCCAGGTTCTTTATTTACTACAGCTGCTAAATAAGAGGTATTTATCATCATCCTATTCTCCAATATTCAATCAAACACATGACACATCAATATCTAATAAATATTCAAGCATGCAGCAAACAATTGTACCCTGTGCATGAAGGGTTGTACACCCCATGAGAGCATGGTTTCAAGCTTTCAACAACATTCAACAATTTTACTTTCGGATAGTTGTGTATTTGAACATTCATTATCGCACTAAAAGATGGTGATTTCTAACCTTTCAACAACATTCAACAATTTTATTACTTTCGGATAGTTGTGTATTTGAGCATGGTTTTACGATGACCGACCCGAAAATTTTAATATCTGATTGTGAAAAATTCTAATACAAAAAATGGACCCAATGAAAAAAAAAATCATGGGTCCGTCACTGGAGAAGATGGTTCCCAAAATAGGAATTTTGCTAAAATGGGAGGTGAGAGAGGGAGAGAAGGGATAAAAGGGAATGTTTTGGGATCTTGTGCTGAAAGTTATGGCAGCCAAAGGTTCCTCATGTGACAGCTGGTTTGCACCTTTCATTTGTGTTTTTTATCATATTACTGTAAGACCATTGGGTATGGAGGAGGATAGTCTCCAAAGGACTACCCGCCACGTAGGCGCCACGTAATCACGGGAGGAGGATAGTCTCTTTGGGGACTACCCAAGGGTGTGGGGACTAGCCAAGACTACCCCACCATTAATAATATATTAATATATATATATATATAATGGATGAGAGAGAACAAAGATGGGGGACCCACCAGCTGCCCCGTCTCTGGCGTCACTTATCCGACGGAAGTGCCGAGGACGGCCCCAAGGGGGCGGTGTGGGACTGGCCTAAGGGGGGGAGACGGGCCTTTCACGTGCCCCATACCGAAAGGCCTAACAATACTGTTTTTGTATGATAATCAATACACTAAAATTGAAAAAAAATATATATATCAAAATAGAAAAAAAAAAGTGTGTGTGAAGAACCAACCCAATTTTGGCCCATATAAAAATGTTGTTCCAACTCTTAACTTATTTTGATCCGTCTTGTATCCTCCTCTACAAATAACATACCTTTGTTGCTTTCACATACGATAGTAGCACAAAACGGGAGCAACAACTAACAAAAACGATATATGAAACCTGGTAGTATAGGATGTTATGTTTTATGGGATAATAAAGAAAAAATTATTACAACTTTTTTGGTAGACTGCAATAATGTTGGTAAAGCAAACGCAAACTGGAAATGGTAACAAAATGTGGGCTCAATAATGTTGAAACCACGATCTATTAATAATTGTTGATGACCCTTGAAACAAAATCTAGGAAGATATACCAGCAACACTAATGCCCAGGTCAACTAGTAATGTTTCCATACAATCCGAATATTAGAGGACTGTGAATCATACATGATCTTAAATGTCTTTCTATCTTCATATTCTTCATCCCAACACTCTGAGTAATCAATTGGGTTTTCGTTTAAATCAACTATTTTATTTTTACTACGAACAAGTTCCACATTAAGACCACCGTAATTAGTGTGAAATGAAATATTTTTAGTGTATGAAGGATTCAACCATGGGATGTGCCGCAATGAATTAAAGGGTACATAACCCACCATTTGGGATGTGCCGCAATGAATTAAAGCGATGTCCCACAATGAATTAAAGGGTACATAATC
The DNA here is from genome assembly GCA_030545235.1 of Helianthus tuberosus. NCBI lineage: Eukaryota > Viridiplantae > Streptophyta > Magnoliopsida > Asterales > Asteraceae > Helianthus > Helianthus tuberosus. Next base: position 8,101,873 of record CM060396.1, on the reverse strand, counting down.
CACCATTTCAGACTCTACAGAGTAATCATATGTGGACGTCTCCTGCTTAATATCTATGTCAATCAACCAACCGCCAATATCAACACGTAAGAATAATAAAAGTCCACTAAAGTCATTGTCCCAGTTGCTTGGAAGTTGCAATGTAACTAATCTCGTAAAAATACGTGACGATGGTTCAACCGCGGGAAGTAAGACACTCATAAAGCGATCTTTAGCTGCATTTCCCTGCCACATTTTCATTCCAATTATTATGAACACTATTATTATATTGTAAATTAAAAAATGATTGAACTTCAAAAACAAGATAAAAGTTATACCTCAAGCATAGAATGTAGTACCCTCTCACCACCAATCAACTTATAGCAACCCCAAAGTGAGACTTTCCACAACCATTTATAGTCTGATAAATCTCTTACAATTTCAAGTGAGTCACAACGTTCTGCTTTGAGAATAGCTATGCTTGATGGGAGGTCTGGCAATTCTACAAGGTTCCAGCAGTTTGACAGATTGAGAAACTTGAGACCTGTGAGTCGTCCAACTGACGGAGGGATTATTTCTATACCAGTATGACTCAAATCAAGGGTTACCAAGCTATCCATGTTCGACTGGATATCCGGAAACTGTTGAAGTTGATTGCAATGATTGAGATCAAGATACTCCAATTTTTCCATCTGTATGATGGGTGGAAACCTTTTAAGTGCTGTACACCATTCCATATCCACGTAAACAAGCCTTTTGTGATATCCAATTGATGGATGAATCTCTTCTAAACTCTCACAACGTGATAAATACAGTTCTTCAAGACATGGAAGGCCTTCAAAATCTGGTGTCTTGATTAGGTATGTTGACCATGAAAGATCAAGAGTTTTTAAATTTGGTAGACTCTGTTTCAAGAAAAGTAGGAAAAGTCAAATAATAAATAATTAAGTATACAACAATTTCCTTTCACATTGGCATACTTGTTGCCCATGGACCATTGATCGATTGGCAGGACATGAGTTGTTAATTTATACATAAACTTAAACTAGCATATGACATAACATCTTATAATAACAACCTCTGTTCTTCTGTAACATGCAAAGTATATTCCAGTTGCTTAAAACATCATATAGTCTAAAAGTCTCCTCGATCCTCTCGCCCAAAAATCTACGCTTAGAATTTCCTTGTAATATTAAATTTATTACCTCTGCGCAATATCATCAAAAGTTTCTTTAAAGCATTTGGCATTCGTGTATTGTTGACTATACAGGAAACTGAAACTAAGCTAATTTGTCTTTAATCTACAGAGACACCTCTGTTTGTAGATGTGTAACAAACTCAAAACAACAACTAACTAACTAAATGCAAATGAAGGGTTACCAAGCTAACCATGTTCGACTGGATATCCGGAAACTGTTGAAGTTCACGACACTCAGAGAGAATAAGAGTCTCCAACATTTGCATCTGTATGATGGGTGGAAAGCTTTTAAGTCTTGCACACCCTTTCATGTTCACGTAAACAAGCCTTTTGTGATATCCAATTGATGGATGAATCTCTTCTAAACTCTCACAATCCTCTAAAATCAATCTTTCAAGACATGGAAGGCCTTCAAAATCTGGTGTCCTGATTAGGTTTTCTGAATCAGAGAGATCAAGAATTTTCAAATTTGGTAGATGCTGTTTCAAGACAAGTAGGAAAAGTCAAATAAATCGGCAAGTATACAACAATTTCCTTTCACATTGGCATACTTCTTGCCCATGGATCATGAGGCAGGAGCTCTTAATTTATGCTCAAATTTAAACTACCATATTATAATAACAACCTCTAACATGCATAGTGTAACACCCTAATTTCTGATTAACGATTTTGTATGTAATTACCAACAGTTAGATGTGTAGTTAAGACTACACATGCTATAAAAATACGGGTTTATTAAAACTTTTACAAATCATAAGTTATTCTACATAACGTGATCAAATTCGTTGTTTGACATCTACAACGTTGCTATGTGCGGAAGCGTGTATCTTTATCGTGTTCGGTTCTTCGCTGAGCTTGATCGTCTTCCGGCATCCCTGAAAGTACCTACATTTCATAAACATGAAATGCTTTAGTCATACGGTATTTAAAACGCATCTAAACGAATCCGGAAAAACAAAACTGATCAAAAATACATTTTTGTACAAGGTCCACCGTAAATTACGGTGGACACCGTAATTTACGGTGGTCCTTGTTTTGATTTGTTTCCACCGTAAATCAGGAGTGTTTCACCGTAAGCCATTTCAGGTCTACCGTAAATTACGGTGGCACCGTAATTTACGGTGGCACCTGCATCTCACCTTTCCATCTTGCCGTAATTTGACACGAAATCTTTCGTATCTTTCAAACCGCTTATCCGTTTGATCTACCGTTTCTTCCTACATGTTTGTAATTTGATTCTCCATCATATGGAGTTAAAATCCGACATCCGGCTTGATAAAATTCAAGACTTCTAAGTCTTCGTCTTATTACCCTTTATACCAAACTTTGACCCGGTTATGCATTTTACCAAACAAACGTATTTATTTGATTCATATATTTCATACACTTCATCAATTAATTGTGATATACCATATTAGGTTCTAATCATAGGTTTATTACACAAGTTAAACCCGTTTTCACTAGTATGCTTATTTTGACCCGTTAAGGATATTTTAAGCACTTTTAAGCTCAATTTCGCTTTCATTCTAAACTAGCGTTGTAACCTATATCTCTTATCTAGTACTCTTCCATCACAACCTCAATGTGTGTTGGATTTAAAGTAGATATGTATGTGTTCCGAATTTGTACTTCTTGAACTATCATTTTACGGCAAAGACTCATATGGAGTCTTTTGGTCCAAGAATTACATCTTTCACTACCCGTACTCGTTCTAAACTTTTGTTTAATCATAAGACTCCTTTCCAAACAACCTCTAAGAGTTGTTTGTTCAATTTAGCCTACAAGGGCGTTTTGGTCGATTTTGGTCCTTCTTTTACAATGAAGGGCTATCACCAATTATTCGACCAAATTAGCACTTTTACATACATCATAAATAAGCGTACATGGCTCGGATCAACAAATAGACCCGATTTTAATACCTTGCTTATATTCGCTAATTAAGAACGATGCGAATATCCATTGGACATCTATTCCTGTAAGCATATGACTCGACAAAAGAATCATTAGTCTATATAGTCAAAAGGTGTTATCTACACCTTTTGACCTGTTTGGCCGAAATGACCATTTAACTTTGCGAAATGATATTTATTATCATCTCCTCTACATGACTCTTCCCGTTTAACACCGTACGGAAATTTTAAATATAAACCGTGTATTTCTTTCGACATAATATGACCAATTTATCGATTTACTTCTTTTTAACCATTATTATGGTTTCTATCATCTTTGATTTTCTTGTTCCGTTCGACTACACGACGGAACATCATATTACAATTGTTTAGATATCTCATTCATAATTTATATGATAAGAAAACATTCCACAATTTAAGACTAGTGTAAGCTATACTTACCTTGCATCCGAATTATGCTTTTCCGCCATTCTTGCTTCGTTTGACCCGCTTCCTTTCCAAGCCTCCCACCTAGCTTGTCAAGCGTCAAACTATCATCATAATTCGTAAGACGGTTATATTAGTCATCATTAATTATGACTATTCCATCTTACATACTTTCTATCACAATCACCATTCGATCTTATTAATGGTCGGTTTGACTATTTAAAAGTCAAATCACCAATTAACACATATGATTGCACTATCAAGTTCACAAGACTCAATTAGGCACATTATCAATACTTAGTTCTCATTTAGGCATTTTAACAAACACCTAATGTGCATGATTTTACATATTTACTAACTAGTTTCTAACTAGTTATCTTTACCAAGATTTACATCAACACATTCAAACCTCTAAGTCTAGTGTTCATGAACTACATCAAGAACTTATATCATCATCTCTATATTCATCAATCTTACATTCTAACATGAGTGTTCATCATATTAACATAAAACCCACTTATCACAATATAGGGTAATTACCAATTCCCTAGTTTTGACAACAATTCACCCAATTTTCTACTAGGGTTTGTTTCTACACCAAGATATAATCACAATAACACTCATAGATTCAAGATTCATTCCAGAATTTCGATTATGATTGTTCATCATAATCTCAAAGTATCACCAAATCATATATTTCAACATACCTTGTAATCCCCATGATTAGGTGATCACGAATTTGTGTTCATGCAGTGATTTGGCTCTTGATTTGGGCTTCAATTTGATCAAGTTGTGGAAGTTAGGGTTTGAGCTCCCTGAGCTTTCTCCTGGTCGACCTCACACACGCACACACTAGGTGTGGTGTGTTTTTATTTTTTTGTTTTTAATAAATAAACCTTATTTCCAAATATCCAACTTTGGTCCCTCATGTTTCGTTAGTTATTAAGTTGGTTATAACCTACTTATTTACAATCCATATTCCCTTTTATTAACCAGGTGAAGCATTCCTAGTTAGCTTAGCGGGTTCGGGAATATGTATGACTAAGTTTAATTTAGGTCCCGTTAACTCGGGCCTTCTAAGCTTTTATTTCTTAAAAGCTTTTATTCACTTTTTATTTATTATTAGGATTAATTATTTAAATCCTAATATTTACCGGGTAAATTTTTACCACTAAAGGTATTTTACCCGTCTTTACTATTAACGTGGTTTGATTACCAAAGCCGTTTTCGGGGTGTTACAAGTCTACCCCCCTTAAAGAGGTTTCGTCCTCGAAACCTTTTCTTACTTAATTTATCGAGTTCAACTCCATGTATTTGCTCTCGATAATTAATTAAGCATTTCTCATATCTTAACCGATTGTTAGTAATACCAGAAAAGTATGGTAATATTCTTTTGGTTATTAATCATCTACGTATCTTACATGACATAATGCGACTTGAAATAACATAATCTCGTTATTTCCACTAGTTTAATTAACTTAGCGATATTCCCCGCTTCCATATACTATCGAATTCTTTATGAATCCATTACCTTGACCCGTTTAAAGGTCTCTAGTGAAATCTTTCACTCTATCAACAATTCCTTTTTACTTTCAAATTTATTTATTCGGTTTAGTTATACCGAATTTACCGTTTACAAGCGAACCAAATTTCTTAACTTGAATTGCTGACTTTAACCGGTTTCACTAACTAGACTTATTTGTCCAGTTCCTTTTTACCGCTTGCTTGGTTATAATGTGATTCTACTTTACATTACATTTCTTGACCGTGATTGTGTTACATCATGTTTAATTTATATCAACCTTTCATTTTCGAAAATATCTCACTTTTCGAATATATTGTCTTGCGCCTATCAGTGTCAAGACTTGTATCTTTCATACTTATTATTTAAATTCCTATCAGAATTTATGTTTGTAAAAACATTATTTCTTACTAAAACCGAAGTTTTAGTTTTAGGATCTTCTCTTTAACTTTTGTCAATCATCCATACTGGGATACTGACAGTCCGTAGTTTAATCCTTTACAGTCTTAGTTTTATGCGGGGATTCTTAACTGATTTCCTCGCTTTATTCCATCTAACCCGTAGGTTTTATCACTTAGCCTTACGGGCTATTCTTTGATTAGACATTCACCTCCTTAAGGCGAAGTCCTTATAACTTCTTTCTAATCATGACCCGTGGGTCGTTTTAGTCCGTATATCTCTCTTTTGTTTATAACCCTAAAGGTTATGTTGATCCCGTAGATCACTCTTTTTACTCGTGTCTTATTAAAATATATATTTGGTGTCAAAGCACTCTTTTTACGTTTGAAATTCATTTGCCTCAAGCTTACCGTTATCCGGCTTGTGCTTACTTACGCCTTCAAGCATTATACTTTATTCAACCCATTCAATCTCAAAATGGTTGAATATAATTATCAGAATTTCTGTTTACGAAATTTTTTTTTATGGTCTTTTAATCATAACTCATAATCCGAGTCTTTTGACTTCAAATTCATGTTCTCGTTTCTCGGTTTACGCATGTGTTTAATTCTTACCCATCAACCGGGTGTTTTACTAAAGTCGTTATTATTGCAATCCTCCCGGTATGCATTAAGACCTTGCTTCATTTTTATATTCTGACTTTGTCTTTAAGTTCAACGTTTTACAAAAATGACCCGTTAAGGGACATATTTGCATTTTCCGGGTTCGAGTGCAAGTACACTCCCTCCCATTGCTTGTCTAAATCATTTTTCATGTTTGCGTTTTCTGGGTTCGTGTGTAAGCACACTCTCTCCCATTGCTTGTCTAGATCATTTTACTTGCTTGCGTTTTATGGGTTCGAGTGTAAGTACACTCCTTCCCAATACTTGTCTAAATCATTTTTCTTGCTTGCGTTTTATGGGTTCGAGTGTAAGTACACTCCCTCCCAATACTTGTCTAAATCATTTTACATGCTTGCGTTTTATGGGTTCGAGTGTAAGTACACTCCTTCCCAATACTTGTCTAAATCGTTTTACATGCTTGCGTTTTATGGGTTCGAGTGTAAGTACACTCCTTCCCAATACTTGTCTAAATCGTTTTACATGCTTGCGTTTTATGGGTTCGAGTGTAAGTACACTCCTTCCCAATACTTGTCTAAATCGTTTTACATGCTTGCGTTTTATGGGTTCGAGTGTAAGTACACTCCTTCCCAATACTCGTCTAAATCGTTTTACATGCTTGCGTTTTATGGGTTCGAGTGTAAGTACACTCCTTCCCAATACTCGTCTAAATCATTTTACATGCTTCTTTGTCCCTTCACTCGGGCTCATTATCCTAATGTAATACGCTCCCGTCGCTTGGTTGTGCGTTTACATTATTATCAAATATTTTGCTTATCTGATTCATTTGGGTACTTTTAATTAGTCCCCTTTGCCCCGCCTTTACTACATTGGATGTAGATGTGTCCGCTATAAGAAACTCGTGGTATCATATGTCACTACTTACTTGGCCAGAGTAAGTGGTTAACACATGACATACACGACCTTTTTATAGTTTTCACATCACGCCCTATGTAAGTAATACCTCTGTTTATTTCTCTTGGAAACAATATTCTGGATAGGTATTCTATTCAGGTTTGTCCAAGTTTCCAATCTAAATCAGCAACTATGAGTTTCTACATATTGGTTGCATGTTTATATTCATGCAATAATTTAAACGTGCACCTGGTAAATACTTGCCCTAACGGGCTTTTCTTGCCATTAGCCTTGTTCGCGACCATTACGCAATTTAGGTCCGTAATGAGCATGTTCTTCTTGTCATATCTCAGACCATTCCATCATCATATCCACGATTCGTTTGACTCTCGTCGTCTTCAAACGCGAGTGTCCTTCAATTAAAACATTCACAAAAGTTAGTAACATCTACTTCAATAATCGCCCGTATTCTAATACAAGGCTTTTTTCTACTATATGCGTCAACGCGCGTATTTTCGTCAACCATATCAATCATTTAAATTGGGGTAACATATACCACACGATAGCTCTATGTGTTGTTTACAACACTCTAGCATACTAACTATTAACGTACTTGTACTTACCGGATTTGCGATCAAGCCTTGAACCGAACACCAATTCTTTATTAAGAGCATAAGGTTTAAGTCCAAGCATAGCTTTCCCGCAATACTTGAATCTCTTAAACCAAGGCTCTGATACCAACTTGTAACACCCTAGTTTCTGATTAACGATTTTGTATGTAATTACCAACAGTTAGATGTGTAGTTAAGACTACACATGCTATAAAAATACGGGTTTATTAAAACTTTTACAAATCATAAGTTATTCTACATAACGTGATCAAATTCGTTGTTTGACATCTACAACGTTGCTATGTGCGGAAGCGTGTATCTTTATCGTGTTCGGTTCTTCGCTGAGCTTGATCGTCTTCCGGCATCCCTGAAAGTACCTACATTTCATAAACATGAAATGCTTTAGTCATACGGTATTTAAAACGCATCTAAACGAATCCGGAAAAACAAAACTGATCAAAAATACATTTTTGTACAAGGTCCACCGACACCGTAATTTACGGTGGTCCTTGTTTTGATTTGTTTCCACCGTAAATCAGGAGTGTTTCACCGTAAGCCATTTCAGGTCTACCGTAAATTACGGTGGCACCTGCATCTCACCTTTCCATCTTGCCGTAATTTGACACGAAATCTTTCGTATCTTTCAAACCGCTTATCCGTTTGATCTACCGTTTCTTCCTACATGTTTGTAATTTGATTCTCCATCATATGGAGTTAAAATCCGACATCCGGCTTGATAAAATTCAAGACTTCTAAGTCTTCGTCTTATTACCCTTTATACCAAACTTTGACCCGGTTATGCATTTTACCAAACAAACGTATTTATTTGATTCCTATATTTCATACACTTCATCAATTAATTGTGATATACCATATTAGGTTCTAATCATAGGTTTATTACACAAGTTAAACCCGTTTTCACTAGTATGCTTATTTTGACCCGTTAAGGATATTTTAAGCACTTTTAAGCTCAATTTCGCTTTCATTCTAAACTAGCGTTGTAACCTATATCTCTTATCTAGTACTCTTCCATCACAACCTCAATGTGTGTTGGATTTAAAGTAGATATCTATGTGTTCCGAATTTGTACTTCTTGAACTATCATTTTACGGCAAAGACTCATATGGAGTCTTTTGGTCCAAGAATTACATCTTTCACTACCCGTACTCGTTCTAAACTTTTGTTTAATCATAAGACTCCTTTCCAAACAACCTCTAAGAGTTGTTTGTTCAATTTAGCCTACAAGGGCGTTTTGGTCGATTTTGGTCCTTCTTTTACAATGAAGGGCTATCACCAATTATTCGACCAAATTAGCACTTTTACATACATCATAAATAAGCGTACCTGGCTCGGATCAACAAATAGACCCGATTTTAATACCTTGCTTATATTCGCTAATTAAGAACGATGCGAATATCCATTGGACATCTATTCCTGTAAGCATATGACTCGACAAAAGAATCATTAGTCTATATAGTCAAAAGGTGTTATCTACACCTTTTGACCCGTTTGGCCGAAATGACCATTTAACTTTGCGAAATGATATTTATTATCATCTCCTCTACATGACTCTTCCCGTTTAACACCGTACGGAAATTTTAAATATAAACCGTGTATTTCTTTCGACATAATATGACCAATTTATCGATTTACTTCTTTTTAACCATTATTATGGTTTCTATCATCTTTGATTTTCTTGTTCCGTTCGACTACACGACGGAACATCATATTACAATTGTTTAGATATCTCATTCATAATTTATATGATAAGAAAACATTCCACAATTTAAGACTAGTGTGAGCTATACTTACCTTGCATCCGAATTATGCTTTTCCGCCATTCTTGCTTCGTTTGACCCGCTTCCTTTCCAAGCCTCCCACCTAGCTTGTCAAGCGTCAAACTATCATCATAATTCGTAAGACGGTTATATTAGTCATCATTAATTATGACTATTCCATCTTACATACTTTCTATCACAATCACCATTCGATCTTATTAATGGTCGGTTTGACTATTTAAAAGTCAAATCACCAATTAACACATATGATTGCACTATCAAGTTCACAAGACTCAATTAGGCACATTATCAATACTTAGTTCTCATTTAGGCATTTTAACAAACACCTAATGTGCATGATTTTACATATTTACTAACTAGTTTCTAACTAGTTATCTTTACCAAGATTTACATCAACACATTCAAACCTCTAAGTCTAGTGTTCATGAACTACATCAAGAACTTATATCATCATCTCTATATTCATCAATCTTACATTCTAACATGAGTGTTCATCATATTAACATAAAACCCACTTATCACAATATAGGGTAATTACCAATTCCCTAGTTTTGACAACAATTCACCCAATTTTCTACTAGGGTTTGTTTCTACACCAAGATATAATCACAATAACACTCATAGATTCAAGATTCATTCCAGAATTTCGATTATGATTGTTCATCATAATCTCAAAGTATCACCAAATCATATATTTCAACATACCTTGTAATCCCCATGATTAGGTGATCACGAATTTGTGTTCATGCAGTGATTTGGCTCTTGATTTGGGCTTCAATTTGATCAAGTTGTGGAAGTTAGGGTTTGAGCTCCCTGAGCTTTCTCCTGGTCGACCTCACACACGCACACACTAGATGTGGTGTGTTTTTATTTTTTTGTTTTTAATAAATAAACCTTATTTCCAAATATCCAACTTTGGTCCCTCATGTTTCGTTAGTTATTAAGTTGGTTATAACCTACTTATTTACAATCCATATTCCCTTTTATTAACCAGGTCAAGCATTCCTAGTTAGCTTAGCGGGTTCGGGAATATTTATGACTAAGTTTAATTTAGGTCCCGTTAACTCGGGCCTTCTAAGCTTTTATTCACTTTTTATTTATTATTAGGATTAATTATTTAAATCCTAATATTTACCGGGTAAATTTTTACCACTAAAGGTATTTTACCCGTCTTTACTATTAACGTGGTTTGATTACCAAAGCCGTTTTCGGGGTGTTACACATAGTAAATTCCAATTGCTTAAAAAATCATATCATTTTTACATCATATAGTCGATAATTTTCATCAATCTTTGCCCAAAAATCTACCTTCAGAATATTACATTTCAGACACTTTGTTAATTTATTTATTTCTGGCAATATCATCAAAAGTTTCTCTAAAGCATTCAATCTAAATTAAGCTAATCGACCTCTAATTTATACAGAAAGTATGATATGTATTTTTCTTAATGAAATATTTAATTACACCTATACTTATAAATGTGTCAAATACCTATGATCATTTTATAATTCATTTCACAGTTTTATTGCAATGATTTGTGAAACAACAATATTTATCTACCTTATACCCATGCCACAGTTCTTTTTGTTTGCTGCATTGTAACCCTAGATAACCAAGCTCTCTTGGCTGAAAATTTGATGGGAATGAAGATGCCGGATAATAAACCAAACTAATCCATCGAAGTTTCTTCATGTTTGCAACAACATCAGATAGATCCGGAGCTCCAAAATAATCATGGAAAGCTACTACTTCAGTTTCCTGTGTTAATTAATCAAGGTAACCAAATTGTGTCAATAACGTTATACACAAGTGTCATTTGATGCAGATACATATGAAATATTTTATTGCAAAGTTAATTTAACCATTGGCTGTGCATCTGCCCCCATATGACAGAGGTATGCTATATCTTCTATCTTCCAAATTCTGCTATGCTTTTCAGGATTTTTAGGGTGTGCCCCTCTAACAATGTAGTGAGCCATTTCTTCTACCAAGTCATGCATTTCAAATCTTCCATCTGAATCAACTTTTATGAGAGACTTTTGAACCAACACCTTCACCCCTATACGAGGGTGTAAATTACAAGCATCAAGCACCATCATTGCCTCATCCATCTCTTGTCTCCTCAAAAAACAAGCAATATCTAAGAATAATTTTTGATGGTCAGGTTCAAGTCCATCATAACTTATTTTGAGTCTTTCGGTGACTTTAACATTTGGGATGCATTTTAACTTGGCCAATGCACTCTTCCACTCATCCTTGTTTTTGTCATATAGAAAAGAACCTAGAATTTCAAGTGCTAATGGGAGCCCACTAGCATAAGAAACAGCCTCTTTTGAAAGCATCTCGTAATCTTCTAAAGGTTTGTCTTTCCGATATGCATGTTTGTTGAAGAGCTCCATAGCCTCGTCTTGTGATAACAAACTGACTTCACATATCATGTCCGCATGGCGGGTTAGCAAATGCTCATCCCTGGTTGTGATTATTATCCTACTTCCCTCACCAAACCAAGCATGCGATCTGGCTAACGCCTCTAGTTGCTTGAGGTCATCAACATCGTCAAGAACAACTAATACGCTTTTATTACGTAACCTTCTTTCTATTATGCTTCTACCTTCTATCTCACTCCCTACCTTAACATCTGCTTTTAAAATAAGTGAGAGAAATTTTTATTGTAGCTTTTCCAAACCACTTGTTTGACTCGTCACGGATATTTTGAAGAAGGCAATGAGCTTCAAATCGGTGAGAGATTTCCGCATAAGCAGCAGATGCGAGAGTAGTCTTACCACCACCCCCAACTCCCCATATTCCAATAATGCGTACACCACCTGACTCGATTTTCAACTTTGATTTCAGATCTTGTAAGCGTGTCTCTATTCCAATGAGGTCTTTATTGACGTTTGTACTTAGTGTAGGCAGCCTACTAGAAATTGTACCAACAATTTCTTTGACGCATTTTGCTTCATGACTGAAGCAATGGATAAATACAAATAATTAGAATTCAGAACGTGCTCGGTCTCATTAATTCAGAAAGTACTAGTAACCAATCATATGCAAGGTTTTTTTATTTTTATAAACTTGGCTCCGTAAATTTGAGTCTTATAAATTATTTAACGCCTTAAATCTACTTACAAATTTTAAAAACTAACTTATTACAATATTAACTCTCTTTTTTTGGTAAATCTGGCTACTCCCAACTTATTTGACCCATTTTATTGTTATTTATCAAATTTTGCCCATTTGACTTGTCAACGGTGAAAACAAAACTTAAATCAATTCATTGTTATTTATCAAATAGAGTAAATTACTGTTTTGGCCTCTGTGGTTTAGTCAGTTTAACCATTTTAGACCAAAAAAGAATCTTTTAACATATCAGACCCCGAGGTTGCATTTTATAACGGTTTTGGCCCCTGACACTTTGTGACTTTTTGCAGTTAAGTGTAAGGGTAATTAGGTCATTAAATCTACTCGTTATAGAATGCAAATATCTTAAGCATAAAAATGTTTTAAATAAAAAAAGAGAGAAAATTACCTGTTTTCATCGATGACCCATCCAGAAAGATTGCCTGCCTTTTCCAGAGCTTTTCTCCATGATTCAACTTTGTGCTTATTTTCCCACTCATGTTTTCTAAATGCTTTTCCATATTTCCCCTTTTGTTTTCTAACATCCGATGGATCTACAAAATAAAATACGGGCTCAACGATTTGCCCTCTCGTGTCCATGCACTCCATAATATGTACAAGCTCGTCCAAGCACCAAGATGAATCCGCATAGTTTTGAGAGAACACAACAACGGCGATGTGTGATTCTTGGATAGCTTTCAAGAGGGCTGGACCGATTCGCTCACCCCGAGGAAGTGTTTCATCATCCTTGTATGTTTGGATTCCTTGTTGTACAAGATCCTTGTAGAGATGATCCACAAAGTTCCTGCGGGTGTCTTCTCCTCTAAAACTTAGAAAGACCTCATGTTTCAATGAGTGAGAAGAGGAGGAGGATGATGAAGATGCCATTGATCTGTAGATCAGAATTTGTTTACAATTAGTATAAAAGCAAGAGTATGAATCTGCCATTAAAACTTTACTATTTTTTTTTTCAAAAAGGCATAAGAGTAATAGTAAATCAAACACTTAAAAACTGATGATACCGCACCTGCTTTGCACGTCTTCTTCTTCGGAAGACATCGGGCTGTGTTGTTGACGGTGATCGGAGGAGCCTCTCATGAAGAAAACGGAAACGATGTAGTAGACGGCGATGCCGGCGGCGAGAACAGTGAAGAAAGTAGTGGGAGAGAGTCCGGTTATAGCTTCTTTGAGAGTCTCCATTGTTGGGTAATATTGACATAGATGTGAGTTATTAAGTCAAGCAGGTTATTGGTAGTTTGTTTATTATATGTTTTAATTTTGGAGTAGCTTTTATTTAACTTAGTTAGGAAGAATAAAGTGAGGTTTGACTAAGTTTGGGAATAAACGTTGGTAGAAGAGTGGGACCGGTTCTTTAGGAGTTTTCCTTTTGAATAGGTAATTGCACATGTGATTTTGAAAGTTTCAGTATGTGTACGTTGGATGGATAGCCTATTTAAAGGCATGTTTATTATTGAATAAAATAACCTGTTTTGCTTTTCATTGTTCATCTCTGCAAGTTTCATATACCCGCTTTTGTTTCATATAATATCACTTTTCAAGCTAGTAAATAAAACCTTTCAATTGAATAAGAGATCTGGTTCCAACATTTGGTATCAGAGCTCATAGGGCTCGATCCTTGGAAGGTAGCAACAGAAAGATAAGCGAGTTTATGTAAGATTCTCGCAAGAAAGAAAGAAAGAAAGAAGCTGATTTAGATCAGCAAAGAAAGTAGAAAGAAGAAAGAAAGTTGCAACCTGTGAGAGAAAGAAGAAAGAAGAAAGAGAGGTGCCGTGAGAAAGAGAAAGAAGAAAGTTCGGTGCCGTAAGAAAGAAAGAAAAAAAAAACGCAGGTTCAACTCAGGAAGAAAGAGACCGAGAAAGAAGAAATCGACAAAGAAAGAAAGAAAGGCCAGTCGATTCAAAGAAGAAAGAAAGAAAGTGAAGAATGGCGATGGTACAAGCAAAAAAGGATGAAGGTTCGTTGTCGTTTCAAGTCCCGACTCTGACCCCTACGAACTATCCGACATGGGCGGTAAAAGTCAAGGCGATCATGGATGCTCACGGCTTATGGGAGACCGTCGAAACAAGGAATTTAGGAGAAGAACCAGATCAGAAAAAGTCGAAACAAGCGCTTGCGTTCTTGTTTCAAGCTATACCCGAGGAGATGGTGTTGCAAATGTCGAGTTACACGGACCCGAAGAAAGTATGGGATGGCTTGAAAACACGATACTTGGGTGTAGATCGAGTTAGGGCGGCTCGAATTGCAACGTTGAGAAGAGAGCTTGAAGGTTTGCGGTTGAAGGAAGGAGAACTTGTTGATGATGGTGCTACAAAGGTGAGCGGATTGGTTTCAAAGTTGAGGGGTCTCGGGTACGAAATTGAAGAAGAAGAAATGGTGAGAAGGCTACTTGATGCAATGCCAAACTCCTATCTTCAAGTTGTAACGTCGATTGAGCAATGTTTCGATTTGGATTCAATGCTCTTTGATGAAGTGGTAGGAAGGCTGAAGTCGTATGAAGAAAGAAGAAAGAGCCGTGGTGAAAAGGAAGAAGAACAAGGCCAACTTTTGATGACCGAACCAAAGTATGGTGGAAGTGGTGGACGAGGAAGAGGCCGCGGAAGAGGCTACGGTAGAGGTGAAAGAGGTCGAGGAAGAGGCTCGGGTCGAGGTGACAAAAGTGCATTTCGGTGTTTTAATTGTGGAGAATTTGGACACTTTTCTTATGAGTGCACTAAATGGAAGGCTAAAGACGATGAAGCTAATTTAATCCAGGATGATGATGAGCCGACACTACTTTGAAGAATAAACAATCTATGTCAAGATTAGGGGGTGAGTGTTGGGTAATATTGACATAGATGTGAGTTATTAAGTCAAGCAGGTTATTGGTAGTTTGTTTATTATATGTTTTAATTATGGAGTAGCTTTTATTTAACTTAGTTAGGAAGAATAAAGTGAGGTTTGACTAAGTTTGGGAATAAACGTTGGTAGAAGAGTGGGACCGGTTCTTTAGGAGTTTTCCTTTTGAATAGGTAATTGCACATGTGATTTTGAAAGTTTCAGTATGTGTACGTTGGATGGATAGCCTATTTAAAGGCATGTTTATTATTGAATAAAATAACCTGTTTTGCTTTTCATTGTTCATCTCTGCAAGTTTCATATACCCGCTTTTGTTTCATATAATATCACTTTTCAAGCTATAAGAGATCTGGTTCCAACATCCATAAGTTCAGCAGCCATTTTTAGGATGGTCTTCTTGCTAATTTGGTATGTGGATGGAATGTTGAACTTAGGTCAGAGAAAGAGAGAGGTAGTTTTGATCATACATATATATTTATATAATTATATACATGCTGATATTAACTAGTTGAGAAATTTCTCAGTATGTAGAGTAAATTTCTTGGTACCTTCAAATAAAGCTAAAGTTACCAGTTTTTTTTTTTTTTTTCTCTATTCACTTTCTCAGCGTGTAGAGTAAATTTCATGGTACTTTCAAATAATAATAGGCTGATTCTATACGCACCCCCTATTTCCTGATTACACCCCCCATTGTGAGAGGAAAACTGTCGGTCCCACGCAGGCCCCACCTGTAAGTATGTGAGAGGAGGGGGGTGAAAAAAAGTAAATAGGGGGTGCGTATAGTAGCACCCTAATAATAATGCTAAAGTTATCAGTGTTTTTCTCCATACACCTTTTTGACTTTGTATTAAACTGACGTGTGCTGCATTGTAACTTTGCGATAAAATGTGCAGCAGTAACTTCAAATATATTTATTGTGGTCAAAATTACAATTTACAACACTTAATATTGGGCATTGGTGTTGACAGGGTTTTGATGGTGGCTATAGGAGAAGGTAAAGGTAGCGGTAGTAGTCTTGATCGTAGAGGTCTTCATTATTAAGTTTGTTTTGAAACGCTATAAGGGGACCCGGGGTGGGAATGGTTTTCCCGTGATGGAAATACATCACTCGTGGAACAAAGTAAAACACCGCCGTCACCTATCCTTTTCAACGCGTGAAAGTTATAACGCGTGGAAATTATCACGCGTGAAGGTATTGTGAGTGATGGGTATTGTTGGGTGTTGTGAGTGATGACCATTTCCACTAAAAAATGTTGTGAGTGATGGAATAATAGTTGATGACATGACGGAACTTGATTAAATGTTGTGAGTGATGAGTGATCACCACCCCCTACCCCCTAAGAGTAGAAGCACAAAGTAAAATTACAAAAAGAAATTCGAAGGCTGAAACAGAAAACTAAACAAAAAAAGTTAAGTATTATAATTTAGAATATTGGTGTAATAGAGTAGCAGAAAGTGTTGTTATTAAACAAAATAGTAGATAATGATATAAACTAAACAAAATAAAATAAAATTTCCGTTCACCGAGTTAGCTATCAGTTTTCATTTCTTTTTTAACCTTTTGAAAAATAGTTTGAAGTTTGATTGAAAAAAAAATGAAATGATGAAGAGTTGGGTCCCATCACTTATTGCCTATCAAGTACTTTATCACAATATATGTTTTTTTTAAAGGTATCGCAATATATGTGGATGAAATTAATCTAGGGCCAAACTATCTACACACTTGTCACCCTTAAAAGATATTTTTTGTCCTTATATGCACACCGTGCAGTGTCGAACTGTGGCCAAAACATGGCATTTTGGTCCGGTTAACCAGACAAACACTGACGGGTGTCTGACGTGTCTGTTGACCGGACCAAAACGCCGAGCTTTGGCCGCGTTTTGGTCTTGTCAACCAGACCGGGTGTCGGTCTTTTGTCTGGTTGATAGGACCAAAACGCGGCCAAAGCTCGGCGTTTTGGTCCGGTCAACAGACCCGTCAGACACCCGTCAGTCTTTGTCTTGTTAACCGGACCAAAACGCCGCGTTTTGGCCACAGTTCGACACTGCAGGGTGTGCATATAAGGACAAAAAACACCTTTTTTTGTGTGTAAATAGGCAAAATGGTGTGTAGATAGGTACACCCTTAGTCTATTGTCATTGGATCCCTTTATTTTTTTTAGTTGTTTTTAGGCCGTGGGGTATGGTGGGGCTTGGATTGGGGCATCGGTTGACACGTGTAATTTGAAAACTCAAGTCTCAAACCCACTTTGAAGGGGGTATGGTGGGCGTGGCTTGGCTGGCGTGCCACATCAGCTTTTTTTTAATATATATATATATATATAGGGGATCGCTAGAATGAGAACCACCACGAGTTATGAGAACCACGAGAACCGCGCCCCGCGGGTGGCCGTCGGCGACGAAATTTTTTTTACACCTAGATCCGTATATTTTAGTGGGGGGTTTAAATTTTCGGTTCAAACGGCGCGCCCGAGGGGGTAGTTTTTTACGCCCAAGTTTGGGTTTTTTTAATTTTTTTAATTTTTCTTTTTTTTTTACCAAACTTTGGGCGTAAAAAACTACCCCCTCGGGCGCGCCGTTTGAACCGAAAATTTAAACCCCCCACTAAAATATACGGATCTAGGTGTAAAAAAAATTTCGTCGCCGATGGCCACCCGCGGGGCGCGGTTCTCGTGGTTCTCATAACTCGTGGTGGTTCTCATTCTAGCGGCTCCCTATATATATATATACATATATATATATATATATATAACCAAAAACTACATAAACATACAAAATAATTATTAAAATAAACATACAAAATAATTATCAAAATAAAAAAATATCATTCTTCGTCGGTTTCGAACCCAGGAATCGTTGAAACATGTTCCACCAAATCAGATCGAAGGTTGTTATGCATATCCCTTGACTTTATCATAAATTCATTTGCCGCTTTATCTTCGTCTGTTACGTTACCTGGTTGGGGGTCATCGTCATCATAGTAGGTAACAACCGTTGTACCTTCATCCTCCAAAATCATGTTGTGAAGAATGATACATGTGTACATCACGTTTCCAATCTGATCCTTGTCCCATAGTCGACAAGGCATTGACAATCTTCGCCACCTTTTCTTCAAAACACAGAATGCTCGCTCGACGTCTTTACGTGCAGCCATCTGGACCCTGTTAAACTTTAATCTTTTTGGATCTGTGGTACCGTGTCTTGTGAACGATTTTACGAAAACCCCCCACTCTGGGTAAATCCCATCAACTAGTTAGTACCCGTACACGTACTCAACCCCGTTTACAAAGAAAGTTCCTTTGGGTCCTATACCATTTACCCGATCATTGAAAAGGGGCGAGTGGTTTATGATGGTAATATCATTATGTGAACCTGGCATACCGAAGAACGCATGCCATATCCAAAGATCTTGGGACGCAACCGCTTCAAGCATGATGGCTAGCATCCCGTGAAATCCACTAGTGTGAGCGCCTTGCCATTCGGTAGGACAAAGTTCCCAAGGCCATTTCAAAAGAACTAGATGAAGTTGTATCGTCGTCGGACGAGGATGACGAAGGGACGTTGAACTCCATTTGTGGTTCCAAAAAAACAAAATGGTTGTGTTGAAAGAATGTATTTTATAAAAATGGTGTTGTATATTTTTAGAGTGTGTTAATGAAAATGGTGTTGTATGGTGGATGTATATATATATAGGTGATTTGGTTAAAAAAAAAATAATAATAATTGGTCAAAGTAGCCGTTGGAGGGGGGAATTCTTGAAATTTTGTGCATGCTCAACGGTCAAAAATTGATTTGTGTGAGGAGCTTGGCGACGAGAAGAGGATGCCCAAAGGGGGGACGCCCCATGGAACGCCTAATGGGGGTGGTGTGCGGGGCGGCCTTAGGCGTCTTGGAGGGGGAGAACGCCCCACTCCCTTTAGTCTAAAGGGTATGGTGAGGGTTATCCCTATGAGGATGGGCCGCCACGTAGGACGCCACATCATCATCCTCTATGGGATGTCCCTCCTAGCAAAATGAAAGGGGTAGAGGATGGGCCTACCCCACACCAATTATTTTATAATTTTTTAACTTTTTTTTTGTTAACTTGATAAAAACATTTTAAAAATTAAATAAAATTAAAACATAAAACAACATAATTAAATCTATTACATAATATAAAAATAAATCACATTTCCTAAAAATTAAAATTATTAATCCTAGAAACGGAAAACATAAAAGCGAAAATAAAAAAAATAATGATACGACTAAAAAAATACGAAACAACCTACGACGTCCATTTTTTCTTAACTTCCTCTTTCATCATCCGGTAAACCTCGCGTTCATCCTCCGGAACCGAGTCGAGATCCAACCTCATAATCCTAAAATCCTCCGCTCGAGACGGAATCGATATCACACATCGGGCCTTGCTCCATAAGCACGTTAAATTTATCTGTTATCGCCTTCCAAAAACCGGTACCCGTTTGGTTGTTCCATAAATTAAAAAAAAATGCCTTAGTAAAATAAAAAATAAATCTTTTTAAATTTAAACTAAAAAAATAAACTTTGGTTCATACCGACAATCGGGAAAGTTGAGGACTTAACCCACGCAATTGCTAGCGCCTCCTCCTCTAATTTTGTCCAAGGTCTCGTCTTGGTTTCGAACCGCCTTTGGTTTCGACTACGGTTTCAACAGCCTTCCCCTGTTTTTTTTTGCGCTTGAGATTTTGAGGTGGCGATTCGGGGACGACTTCTTCATCTTCGTCAAGTGGAACGGGGGGGGGGGGGGATGTTGGCGGTTGCGATTGGAATTGCACTTGAGATTCAAACGAGTTGCGTAACATCATTTGTTGGAATGCTTGGTAATGTTGCATTTGTTGGACTTGAGACATTTGTTTGAACGCGTTGGGTGATTGTTGGAAACCCGAAAAGGTAAATTGCGGAGACACCCATGAAGGATCGATAGTCGGAGTGTAAGCGGGAGTCGAAAAAAGTTAGCTTGATTCGGGTTCGGGTTGGGATTGTTTGGGTTGAACGGATTCATGATTTTATAAAAAAGATGGAGTTTTTTTTTTTTATAAAAATGGATGAGAGAAGGGAGAAGTTGGGAGATTTTGGATAGAGTTAATTTATAAAAATGGTTGAGGTGGGGTATTTATTTAAAGTGAAAAAACCTTTTTTTTTAAATAGCGGTTGGCAACGGCATTATTTAAAAAAGTTGGCCCGTCGCCAACATCCTTGGGCCGACGGAGAAGACAGGACACCCTAGAGGGGGGCAGTGTGGGGGTGCGGTGCCCGGCCTCGCCGGGCCAAGGCCAGCCCCCATACCTTTTAGTCTTATAGATCACATGCATATTAAATTTCCTAGAAAGTTCCCATTCCAGTAAAGGCATCCACCTTTTTTTCAAATGACAAATTTCTTTTATTTCATGTGGTTTATGTAACTTAAATCCAAGCCCCCCTCTCTCAAGGTGTTTAAATGTTTTGTCTTTGCAAATGGACCACCACCCCATTGGTAGTAAGGGCATCTACTACCATCCCACGCCCCTGCCAGATCGCAATAGGGGCATTGTGAGAGGACGGGGAACACCAGAGAAGGTGGCGGGGTTTGGCGTGTGAAGGAGGAGGCATGTAACGTCTCGTAGTTCCGTAATTCCTTGTCTTTCATAAAATTCGGTTTTGATTCCTATTTTTAGAAACACAGTTGAACCCTGATCGAAAAACAGTTTAAAAACGGAAAACTACGTTTCTTACGCACTTTTAACACGACCGACAAGTGAACGCGACCAGTATCGACCACCGACAGTATTTCACGTATTTAAACTTTAAAGTAATATTATACGACATCCTGCGACGATCGGGTTTCGAAAACGAGTTCGTAGGAACTTTCGGGTCGCTTAACCACACGAGATGGGCTTGTGGGCCTTTGGCCCAAGCCCATTAAACCTACCTATATAATACTAGCAAAACCCTAAATGAATTTTTGTTGCAACCGTTCATCAGCCGTATATCTTCTTTCCCACTCTTTTATTTGTTTGTCTACAATTAATCCTCTAAACTCTCTGCATCACACATTACATATACAAATGGAGATCACAGACTCCATCTCTTTCAAAACCTATAACCTCACCTCCACTCCTTTCCCTCCCTCGCTATATCTGATCGGCGCCGGAGCCGTTCAACCAGCGGCCGGCGATGTTTAATTCCAGCAAGCTCACCCGAACACCCCTCCCCTCTTACATTCCCCTGTAATCAGAGATGAACGGTCACCATCATCACTGTCTGGTGGCGGCGACAATGGTGCAACGAAACGAAGAGAGAGAGAGAGAGAGACAAAACAAAAGGGATCGGCTGCGTCGCCGCCGTGTGCGGCGGAGGTCGACGGTGGCAGCAGCGGTGGTGCCTGCTCGACGAGCTTCTGGTGATTAATCGCACCCCTGTTCTCTTATATTTTCGTTTATTTACCTCGTTGATTTCTTTGAAAAGATGGATGATGTTGAAGACGAGCTTCTGTGACGTTGATGGAGGTGGTTAACAGTCAGTGCAGCGGTGGTTTTCACGACTCGGGTTTGTTTCGATTCGGGTTCGGGTTTGGTTCACCGTGGTACAGACTAGATGGTCAGACGGTTCGGTTATCAGGTCAGGCTCTCGTGTTTTGGCTTCGCGGGTTCGAGAGTGGTCGCCTTCCTCTGTCTATGGCTGATCGACTTTATGAAAACGGGGACAAAGTTTCGTGTTTGGTTCAAGTCGGGTGCACGTCGGTTCAGTTACGAGTCTCAATTTTGGTTCGAGTTTCGGTATATTTCTTTTAATACAATCGAGTTTGTTTTCTTTCCTTTTTTTATAGCACAGTGGTTGTGGCTCAACTTCTTATATAATTTTCGGAATTTTCTGTTGAAAGTTGTATCAGAGACTTGAACTTTATTGGTTCCAAAATGAAATTCTGAGAATGAATAATTTTCTAAGTCTACGATGGAAACTGTTTCAGAATAAGAAACGAAATGGTCAATTACATATACTATTAATTCTCCTTTATACAGAAGTATGTTTTGACAATAGTAAAAGTCAAACATGAGAAGATTAGAAGCATGTGGACTTCTGACTTCATTGAGGCTCTTTGAAGTCAACAAGTTTGATAAGCTCAACTTGAGTAACTAGTTCTATACCCATCCGGTGGACGGGTATATTACTGGTATAATGATATAACTATTTTATTCTTTGTATTCTAAACAAAAAGTTTATTTATTTAAAACCAACATAAATGTGTAGAATGTTTTGACAAAAGAGTTCATATTTAGAGTTAAATGACACAAGTAGTTTTATACCGGTCCGGGTTTCCAAATATAATAACATTCAAAATCAATAAACATGTTCACCCAAATTAATAACATTCATTGGTAGTAACAGGGCCTACGATTTTTTTTTTTGAACGGGAGGCACTTTTATTCAATGAAAGAACTTTGTTTATTAGATAAAGGGTAAATTACTTTTTGAGTCCCTGTGTTTTAGCGGTTTTAACTAGTTGAGTCCAAAAGTAAAAAGTTTAACGACATGAGTCCCTATAAGCATTTTCTTTAACCATTTGAGTCCTTTTGAGTCCAAATTTTAACCTTCTGAGTCCAATTTTTTGGACTCAAATCGTTATAAAATGAACAAAATTGGACTCAAAACGTTATAAAATAAATGGCTAGGGACTCAGGGCGTTAAACTTTTTGATTTTGGACTCAAGTGGTTAAAACCACTAAAACATAGGGACTCAAAAAGTAATTTACTCTTAGATAAACAATAAGTCAATAACAAATGAAAGCAAAAGCAGACTTGAAGACATCAAACAAATTACCTTTATCAGTTATTGTCACGTAAATTTTTACTTTTTGAGTCCCTGTGTTTTAGCGGTTTTAACTAGTTGAGTCCAAAAGTAAAAAGTTTAACGACATGAGTCCCTATAAGCATTTTCTTTAACCATTTGAGTCCTTTTGAGTCCAAATTTTAACCTTCTGAGTCCAATTTTTTGGACTCAAATCGTTATAAAATGAACAAAATTGGACTCAAAACGTTATAAAATAAATGGCTAGGGACTCAGGGCGTTAAACTTTTTGATTTTGGACTCAAGTGGTTAAAACCACTAAAACATAGGGACTCAAAAAGTAATTTACTCTTAGATAAACAATAAGTCAATAACAAATGAAAGCAAAAGCAGACTTGAAGACATCAAACAAATTACCTTTATCAGTTATTGTCACGTAAATTTTTTTGTAAACAAAGATGGAAACAATAAAAGATGTTTAAGCATCAATCCCCTCAACACCAACGTCATCCTTTCTATATGCCATTTCAAACATTAATTCATAAGTGGATCATGTTCTATTCCTTCCATGCACATCCCAACACCAACCTGTATTAAATTAAAAAAAAAAAAAAAACACAGCATCAAAAAATATAATTTAACTGTTCTAATAATCAAGTTATTATCTACAAATTATATTATCTGTCTACCTGAAAATAAAGAAATATACAGTAATTGAAAATTTTACAAACACGTGCAACAATAGGGCCTGATGCAAGTGTTTCCAATACGCCATACATCTCAATGTTCCCTCCAAAATTGTGTAACATACTACTCATTTATATATAAATCGCAAAATAGGATGTAATCTACAAACAATTGAAAAACTTGTATGCTAAAAGTGATTTATACTTGAACGTTGATGTTACCATGTATAGAGGGCGGCACGCCATAGAATTGAAATGATGATTCCCATACAGGTTTTACGTCGGCATATAGATCAAGGACTGTCATTTTCTCAAATGGGGCAGAGTGAGAGAGCCTGAAGTTTACAAAAAATGAACTTGGCAAGTCATCAATCAAGATTTAGTCTTTTATTCTAACACAAAATCAATAAAATAACTGAAAAATATACTTTCATTTGTGGCATTTTCCAGAATGATATGTCTGAATAGAACAGCCAGCCCTGCACAAAAGATATAGTAATTTACAAATGCAAAAGTCCCACAATAATAAATAAATAAATAAAAATAAAAACCTTCATAAGCTAGACTGCATCCTTATTTGCTTTGGACTGCTTTATAAACACATAAGCTAGCCCATTACCATCATCAATGTTCTACAGTTTGTCGCTTAAAGTTTACAACGTGAGAAAACACCATACACTTAAATCAGGTTCCCTGTGAAATCTCCGCCTTCTAGCATCTCTCATAGCCCATAGGAGGGGTAAGACTATGGCGGCACTCCAATACATCTGGTGGAGGAACACTGTCACCCTCTTCATTGACCATGGTGATCTTTGATATTATACAATTATCATGAGATTAATAAATGAATCAATAATGTTAATTTGTAAACAGATATAGAAAAGGCAAACACTGCCTACCTAACCAACATCTGTTGTTTTGATCACAACATTGTCAACGTAAGTTTTGTACAATTCCACGATAGCGGGAAGGTCGAAGAGTGAAGCTGAATGATACACTGATTTCCTAAGACAAATGTGCCACTCCTACTGTCATCTGCAATGTGCAAATTAAGTGATAAAATTAGAAAGAAAAGTCCAGAAATTAGGGCACAAAGAACAATAGGTGTTACTGTGTTAGTGATTATGATTTTGATTACATCAGGGGTCAAAATAATCAAGTTCAATTGGTTATCTCACCAGAGAATGAAAAATCCAGTAGAAGAAGCATTCTCACAATCCTGATGATGCAATTTACTTTCAAATTACATTAAAATAATGAGAAACCTAAATTATGATGAATGAGGAGTACAACCACATTTAGAATACAGTGAATTTAAACTTACATATACATGAATAGGATTAAGGACATAAGTAGGTTAGGGTTCACTCTGTATTACAAATTCATGACGATAAATGAAACAAAATCACGGAGTTAGAGATCTTACCTTGGTTCGTTGCTAAGGAGGAACTGATTATACAGCTTTCGGATTGGTGGCCGGAATCATAATCATAAATTCGCAAAAGGTTGAATGATTCTCAGATCAGATGTTGGGAAAAAGGTATTTGCAGAGAAATGGAGACGGAGTTGATGATGAAGAAGGGGAAGTAGACGCTAGTTTGGGAGAGCAGTGGGGACGGTTAAGGGACGTGGGGTGGAAGCATAATCAGTTATTTCCCAAAATTTCTGAGATACAAGGTCAAATCCGAAACTGGCAGATAACCTCCGCTTCTAGAAGTTTTCCCCTATTTTAAACGGTTGAGATCTCATGTGAGCATGATCGAACGGTGCTGATTGTATATTGAAAGCTTTTACTTTAACAGGGACATTAGTATATAATATTTCCACTTGTTTTGGTCAGTTATTTTATGCAGATCGTGTGGTATATTTTTCCCAAAATTTAGTATGAGAAAGTCAAAGTGAACAAAAAAACCTCCCCTTCTTTTTCTGAATTATAAGGGTCATAATTTAATTTCATCTTCATCCAATGGTTGAGATTGCATTTTGTTCCCCTTTGACTTTAAGGGGAACATAAGAATATATAATTAGGCTAACTGTTTCTTTTTTTCTTTTCGTTTAAATCCATTCCTTTTCTCTATTCTTTTAAACTTTAAAGGATGAGTTAACAGTTTCCTTTCCATTTTATTTTTATTTCTTAAATCATTTTTCTCATATAATAAAAACTCTAAAATTTATTAATAACATGAATATTTAAGTATAGTTCTTAATATTAACCAATTATAAGTACTAATGCTTAAAATTTTAACCATAAATGTTAGGATTATTATCTAACTTGTTGAAATTTACTAGATCGTGTTATGGTGTCTTAATATCTAGGATACTTGCTCTCGTACGTTCGTTCGGTTTTTTTCAAATCTTTACTCGTGCGTACTTCAAGGGATCACAAACGCAACCACTGTTAGCATACTCGACCCTTTTTACGCTTTAATGCATTTTGGGTGCAACATGTATCAACTACAAATCTACCTCACTCAATCGAATATAATTAAATACTCAATCCATCGAATACGCATTTGTTATGATTAGTTGTTTATCATTGTTAGTTTCAACTGTATACTAATGCTATTTGTTATGTTTATGCTATTTATGCGTGTTAGTTTCTACTTGAACATCCTTATTATTTGTTATGCTTAGGTTGTTTTAACATGCTAGATCCAACTCGAATATAAATTGCCATGTCGGATTCAGATAAACTTTATACTTATTCTTAGATTCAAATTTGTATGCTCGCCAATACTTTTGTATTGATCTATGCTTTTAATACATGTTGCAGGATTCTGATGATGCAAGGAATCTAGTAGGATTGCCTAGAAACGCATTAAACTTTAATACTTGTTGTATCGTATTGTATTTTTCAAACATGTTGTATTTTGTTTCCAAACCTTGTACTGAATCATTATTATTGAAATGAAACTTTATTTCTTTCATACTTGTCGTCATTCAAATTTGTTATATTCTAGTTCAATCAATGTCAAAAAAGGTAATTATTAAACACTCGATACAAATAGCGTTATGAAGACTCTTGCAATCTCGTTTTCGTCTCACTCCGATGTTTCCGCCATCGGTTGGGGTGTGACAAGGCAGGGTAGGGAACACGACGTGAAGAAGCAAGATGTGTGCGATTGGAACAAATTAAGAATGTGACTCCAAGTGAGTGTGTGACTGATTCTCAACTTGTGCGATTACCCTTGCAATCGGCCCACTTAAGGTGTATGGCCCAAATGGATTCATGTGGCCCAATCAGTGAAATCCATTAGTAACCTTTTCCTCCAATTTCAGTTGTGCGATTGAGGCAGTGTTGTGCGACCAAGTTGTAGTGGTGGGGGCCAGCTCATTTGATTGTGCGATTGGTAACCAGGTTTGTGTGACTGGGTTTTATGAGAAACCAATTTTGTGCAACCGTGGGGCCCTTGTTCCCTTGTGCGATTCATGTTCAAAATTACAAAACAAGTGGTGGGACCAAGCTATAAGTGTGTGACCAGTCATATGTAACCATTTAAACCCATATATCACGTGACATTTCATCTTCTCCAATTATTTAGGCTTGCATTGCTAACATGTACCTTGGGCTTACATACTTGTACACACCATTAAAGCACATAACAAAGCTTTTAAATAAGAAAACCCAGGTTCTTTATTTACTACAGCTGCTAAATAAGAGGTATTTATCATCATCCTATTCTCCAATATTCAATCAAACACATGACATATCAATATCTAATAAATATTCAAGCATGCAGCAAACAATTGTACCCTGCGCATGAAGGGTTGTACACCCCATGAGAGCATGGTTTCAAGCTTTCAACAACATGTGACGGCTGGTTTGCACCTTTTATACCCCATGAGTCATTGGTGATATGCAATATTCAATAACTATATAATTAACAATATTAAGCATAACACACCACTACATATAACTTCGAATCATAGAACCCTTTTTATATTGATAACACTTGTTAACTAACGGGGTTACAACATAAATAGTATCGGTACAAAACGGATCGTGCGGGTTGTCACAAAGTTGACTGCAACTTAAAAAAATTAATATCTTCCAAACGTTTTAAGAGATGGAAGTTGCAAGCTATTCTTTTTAATTAGCATGTGACACCAATGTAAGTCAAGAGAAACAAGGTTGGCACAAAATTTTCCAACAATGACAGTATGATCCAACTGAAGGCTTAGGCTTACCAAGCTATCCATGTTCGATTGGATATCTGGAAACTTTTGAAGTTGACAGCATGAAGAGAGCTTAAGAGTCTCCAAGTTTTTCATGTGTATGATAGGTGGAAACTTTTTAAGTTTTAAACATCCTTTCATATTCACCAAAACAAGCCTCTCATGATATCCAACTGACGGATGAATCTCTTCTAATTTTTCACAACCCTGTAAATTCAATCTTTCAAGACATGGAAGACCATTAAAATCCGGTGTCTTCATTAGGTACCTTGAATGACGAAGATCAAGAATCTTCAGATTTGGTAGATGCTGTTAATAGACATGTACACAAAAGGCAAATAAGTAGGTATAATTATAAGCATTGTCATTCGCGTATGTTTTTGCTCATGGATTAATTAGGCCGGAGCTTTACGCCGTTTAGTTTAAATTATACACAAATTTGTACTAGTTATATAAAAATTTACGTAATATAAATGGTAAATTGAATGGTGTTTATACCGGTTAAAGACAAAATCCCCTTTGTCACAAGGAGAGAGATGTTAATTAAGCTCAAAACAAAAATTGTTCATTGTTGGTCATGGCTCATGGTTGGTCAACGAATAGTAAATGCACATGGTCTTAAGGTCCAGTCCAAAAATTTTATTGTAAACAATTTTATCTTGACAATCTAATCTTATACGGTGTACGTATAGTGTTTGCTTGGAAACCTTGTACGTATAGTATTCATTTCACAATTCTAATTTCATTAGTCTAGGGTCTACCTATCCGAATTTACCCTAATAATTAATTGATTAAACTTGTGAAACAAGGATTACCTTACACCCTTTCCATAGTTCTTTTTGCTGGCCCCTTATCAACACTAGACAACCAAGCTTTGTTAGCTGAAAATTTGATGGCAATGATGATGCTGGATGCCTATCCCAATAAATCCACCGAAGTTTCTTCATGTTTGCAACAACATGACGAAGACGTGGATTTTCGACATAACTTGACAAAACTAATACTTCATTTTCCTGTGTTAGTTAATCAAGGGAACCAAATTGTGTCAGTATCCATAACCAAACGTCATCAGATTAACATATAATATAATTTTAACAAAGCTAGCTTTTACCATTAACGTTCCAGCCTCCATATATAGCACAACACTCTACAATATCATTTTTTGTCCAAATTCTACTATGTTTTTCTGGATGATTAGGGTGTGCCCCTCTTGTAATGTAGTGGGCCATTTCTTCTATCAAGTCATGCATATCAACTATTCCATTTGTAACTTTTATGAGAGACTTTTGTATCAACACCTTTACCCCTATACGAGGGTGAAAACTGCAAACATCAAGCACCCTCATTGCCTCATCTATCAGAGATCTCCTAAAGTAACATGCATGCAATATCTAAGAATAACTCTTTCTCGTCAGGCATAAGTCCATCATAACTTATTTTGAGTCTTTCCAAGACCTTAATATCGGGAATGCATTTTAACTTGGTCAAAGCACTCGACCACTCATCTTTATCTTTGTCATATAGAAAAGAACCTAGAACTTCAAGTGCTAATGGAAGCCCACCAGCATAAGAAACTACATCTTGTGAAAGTTTCTCATAATCTTCTACAGGTTTTTCTTTCCGATATGCATGTCTGCTAAAGAGCTTGATAGCCTCATCGTGTGATAACAAACTTACTTCATAGATCGTGTCTATCTTGCGTGTTAGCAAATGCTCATCCCTGGCAGTGATTATTATCCGACTCCCCTCACCAAACCAATCATGTGATCCGGCTAACGCCTCTAGTTGCTCAAGGTCATCAACATCATCAAGAACAACTAAAACTCTTTTACGACATAACCTTCTTTCTATCATGCTTCTTCCTTCTATCTCACTCTCTACCACCACATTAGTTATCAGAACACTTGATAAGAAAAGTTCTTGCAGCTTTTTCAGGCCATGCTTGCTTGATTCATCACGAATCTTCTCAAAAAGACAGTGAGCTTCAAATTGGTGAGAGATTTCTGTATACGCAGCAGATGCGAGGGTAGTTTTACCACCACCTCCAACCACCCATATCCCAACCATGCGCACACCACCAGACCCAATTTCCAACTTTGATTTCAAATCTTGCAAACGAGTCACGATGTGGGAATCAAGTGAGAAGAGGACGACGAAGACGCCATTGATCTGTGGAATTTGTTTGAGATTAGTATAAAAAAAGGAGTGGAAATCAGATCCACAAAGATATATGTGGTTTCAAATAATCAATATATTAACCCACTTTATCATAAAGATATGTGGGTCAACAGAAGATTTCAATATTTCACATTGGATCCCTTTATCTATTTGTATTTTCTTAACCGACAATATCAAGAGAAAATTGTGTAACTACTAAGCTAATAAATGGCTGGAAATGAACTTAGAAAAAAAAAATGTGTGGGTTTAGGTGGAATTTTGACCCATTTACGAATAAATGTGTTGATCAGGGTTGTGTTGAATTTATTTCAACCAGGTCAAAAGGGTCACATGAGTAAGCCATTTCCAATGCATACAACATCCTAAATAGTTCTGTTCAACTGTTTCAGATTGTTCTAAAGGAATGGACAAAAAAAAAAAACAGTTTGCAAGTTAACCCGTCTTGAGCTGTATTAAACATTTCAAAGTTTCAATCATATCCTATTTTGACCAGTTACCTATATATTGTCCATCTTGCCACCTCTAATTCGTTATCTGTAGCATATTAATAGGCATGAAAATGGACTCACAAGACACAAATTTTAGTAGACATATTCAGCAATTAGCCTATTTTGTGCCTACATTGAAGGATACCTTTAATTTTGTGCCTACATTGAAGGATATCTATAATGTCAAAGAAGCAAAATCAAACTTAAAAATTTATTAAACTAAAGCATATAAACGTGGGGCATATTACTGAAATTGAATAATATTTGTTGATGCTAGAAACAAAATCTTTAAAAGCCGTTGATAAAAGAAATAAACGAAAGTGCATAATCCCATAACAAGCACGAGAAGGGGAACCCCTGCTGCCATCGTGCTGCACACACACGTGTCTGTGTTTGGATAAAATGAGAGAAAGGAAGGGACAAGCAAGGTATTTATATCCGGTTTAAATAAGGGTGTGTTTGGGTTTATATCGCGTATAAGGGGTGTTGGGGACAGGCACAAACAGTTTTGGGTATTGTTTGTTAATCAGTTTTGGGTGAAAACTGCAAGCATCAAGCACCATCATTGCCTCATCTATCAGAGATTCCTAAAGTAACATGCAATATCTAAGAATAACTCTTTCTCGTCAGGCATAAGTCCATCATAACTTATTTTGAGTCTTTCCATGACCTTAATATCGGGAACGCATTTTAACTTGGTCAAAGCACTCGTCCACTCATCTTTATCTTTGTCATAGAGAAAAAGAGCCTAGAACTTCAAGTGCTAATGGGAGCCCACCAGCATAAGAAACTACATCTTGTGAAAGTTTCTCATAATCTTCTA
The DNA here is from genome assembly GCA_030545235.1 of Helianthus tuberosus. Taxonomy (NCBI): domain Eukaryota; kingdom Viridiplantae; phylum Streptophyta; class Magnoliopsida; order Asterales; family Asteraceae; genus Helianthus; species Helianthus tuberosus. Next base: position 8,070,404 of record CM060396.1, on the reverse strand, counting down.
CAGGTTTTTCTTTCCGATATGCATGTCTGCTAAAGAGATTGATAGCCTCATCGTGTGACAACAAACTTACTTCATAGATCGCATCTATCTTGCATGTTAGCAAATACTCATTCCTGGTAGTGATTATTATCCGACTTCCCTCACCAAACCAATCATGTGATCCGGCTAACGCCTCTAGTTGCTCAAGGTCATCAACATCATCAAGAAGAACTAAAACTCTTTTACGACATAACCTTCTTTCTATCATGCTTCTTCCTTCTATCTCACTCTCTACCACCACATTAGTTTTCAGAACACTTGATAACAAAAAAGTTCTTGCAGCTTTTTCAGGCCATGCTTGCTTGATTCATCACGAATCTTCTCAAGAAGACAGTGAGCTTCAAATTGGTGAGAGATTTCTGTATACGCAGCAGATGCGAGGGTAGTTTTACCACCACCTCCAACCCCCCATATTCCAACCATGCGCACACCACCAGACCCAATTTCCAACTTTGATTTCAAATCTTGCAAATGAGTCACTATTCCAATCAAGTCTTTTTTTACCTTTGTAGTCAGCCTACTGGAAATTCTACCAACAATGTCTTTGATGCATTTAGCTTCATGTCTACACATTGAGTACATTAGGATAATTAGAAAGTACTTGTAGTAACTAGTAACTACTTTTCAGCATTCGCTTACAACTTTCAATATTCATATAATTTCAAGATAAGAACTTGACACTAATTTAGAAAGTAATCTATATTTTAATGATATAATAACATTTTCATGAAACGTATGTAAGTTTTTTTATTTATACATAACTAAGTTGAAAGTGTCAGCTATAGTAACATGTACAATTAAGTTAAAGAATGCAAACATCTTATCTAAAAATTTTTTTTTCCAAAAAAGTAGCGAAAATTACCCGTTTGCAAAATCCTTGGGGACCCATCCAGAAAGGTTGCCTGCTTTTACAAGAGCACTTCTCCATGATTCAACTTTGTTCTTATGCTCTAACTCATGTTTGGCAAATGATTCTTCAATTTTCCCCTTTAGTTTTCTGACATCTGAGGGATCTATGTCATAAAATATGGGCATAATGATTTTCCCTATCTCGTCCATGCATTCTATAATATATGCAAGCTCATCCAAGCACCAAGATGACTCTGCATAGTTTTTAGATAATACAATAACGGCAGTCTGTGATTCCCGGATGGCCTTCAAGAGCGATTGACCGATTGACTCACCCCGAGCAAGTGTTTCGTCATCCTTGTATGTGTAGATTCCTTGTTGATCAAGAGCTGAGTAGAGATGATCCACAAAGTTCTTGCGAGTATCTTCTCCTCTAAAACTCATGAACACATCATATTTCCATGATGCGGGAATCAAGTGAGAAGAGGACGACGAAGACGCCATTGATCTGTGGAATTTGTTTGAGATTAGTATAAAAAAAGGAGTGGAAATCAGATCCACAAAGATATATGTGGTTTTAAATAGCTGATCAATATATTAGCCCACTACTTTATCATAAAGATATGTGGGTCAACAGAAGATTTCAATATTTCACATTGGATCCCTTTATCTATTTGTATTTTCTTAACCGACAATATCAAGAAAAAATTGTGTAACTAGTAAGCTAATAAATGGCTGGAAATGAACGTAGAAATAAAATGTACGGGTTTAGAGGTAAATGGTATAACATTTAAGAATCATATGAAATGAAAAGTAAAAGATCTGATTACTAATAAAATATCATATTTGCACAATACTGAATCTATATTATGGCATGAACAGTGGCGGACCCAGGAATTTTTCCATGGGGGTGCGGAACATTTTTAAAAACTTTAGGCCCCAAGGTATATAAATAAAAAATCGGTTCGTATCGGGTCGGTTCGGATCGAGTCGGGTCATGTAAAACAAAAGAACTTAATTTATATAACCCACCATTAACATAATGAAGACAATACGAAGCACATGTCTACTATGGTTAGTATGCGGCTATAATAGGCTGCTGGAGGTGGCTAATACGAAGCACATGTCTACTATGGTTAGTATGCATCCTATCTTTTAATTAGAAATAAATTATTAATTGTAACATGTTTAATTCCATATATTATATTTACTTTTTCAATCATCATTTCGAATGTTGTGATTTTAAACTTTTAAAAATTGGAGATATGGATGGAATTAGTAATTTAAAATTTTTAAAAGATTTGGTTGGTTGCATCATGGAATAGGAAAGGATTCCTTTTAAAAGATATGACTATATGTAGAAAATATGCTAATTGTTTTAAAGTTATTTATTCAACCCGTTAACCAATCCATAGAACTATATTCGGGTTCGGGTTTACAGTTATCCGGTTACTAGTTCTTCGGGTTTTGTCTACTTCGGGTTCGGGTGACTTCGGTTTCGGTTTGGGTTTCGGGTTTCGGTTAAAAAAGACAACCCTAACCGTGCAAGGACGATAAAGAGAGCAGGATAGCATATGTAAGGGTTTTGGGCTTGTTTATTTTATTTTAGTTTGAAATATTGTTGATTTGTTGGGTTTGTTTATTGGGCTAAGACTTAGTAGTGGGCTAGTTAAATGTATTGGGTATTTGGGTTTAGTTATTTAGATATTAAAAGTAATATAATTTAAGTAGTATTTTTTATAAAATAGGAGTTTACTAAAGAATATTTTTAAAATATAAATTGATAACACTTTTTACCTAAGGGGTGCGGACGAAAAATTCCAAGAGGTGCGGACGGAAAATTCCATGGGGCGCGGACGAAAAATTCCAAGGGGTGCGGACGGGATTTTCGACGGAACTTAGCACTAAATTTTTTTTTTCCCGGGGGTGCGCCCGCCCACCCTGGGCTGGGCTTAGGTCCGCCCTTGGGCATGAAGGAAATCATGCAGGTGTGTGTGTGTGTGTGTTGGTGATCCAGAAACCTCAACACCCATGCCACCATATCAACAAAGGACACATTGATTGTTGTTCTCAAATTTAGTTATTAATCCCAACACCTCTGAGTAAAAACTCATCATGGTTTGCATGATTAGACCTACTTTGTTCATTGAGGCATTTCATCAAACAGTTGGTATGCATGAAACTACAAAACTCTAACTGATCACTATATTCAAATAGATTAAGCAGATGTGTTGGACAGTTGATACAAATTAAGCAGATGTGCTCGAATTGACAGCCAAAAGATACTCAAAAGAAAAGGTAAAAATAATAGAGCTGAAAAATCAGGTAGTAAATAGTGTGCAGTTGTTAAATATGGTTAGAAAAGCTATATTATTACACTTCACAAGAATAAGCTAATTTATATAACAAAGCAGTTCAAAAGGTCGCGTCTTTAAAAATATACTTTGGGTGTAGTCCGGTAAATGAATCGAATGTTCATGAACTTTTCGGCCGGAAGTTCGTTTATGTTCATTTTTTTAATTAATAAACGAACAAACATGAACACATTTTCTCATTCATTTAGGTTCCTTTATTTAAATTTGTTTATGTTCGTTCGTTAATGTCTGTTATTTAATAAACGGACGAACATGGACACACATTTTGTTAATTCATTTATGTTCGTTTATTTATATTTATTTATTTCATTCGTTTATGTTTGTGTTCGTGTTAATGTTCGGTTAAAGTTAAATGAATAGTTCATTTATAGGCCTATTTGGATGATTTCGACTCACTTGACCTGTTAATAACTCGTTGGAGATGTAATATAAACCCAAATGGGTCCATCTGTAACTCTGTAAGCAAACGGGCCAAAATTACCACCTTTCTAGGTATTTTCGGGGGCCGGTTCCGGTCCGGGTTTTGACCGAATAGAGGTGGAACCGGGTCTGGTTCGGTTCCTTTTGTTACAACTGGGTCCCGGGTCTAGAACTGGTATGTACCTGCATCAGGAAATTGTTTACACAGGCTAGTGGAATCTTCCCACGTGGACGCATCAGGTGGAAGGCCATCCCACTGAACCAAATATTGGGCAACAGAATGACCCGCTTTGGAGAGAACACGAGTATCCAAATATCTTGAACGGGTGAAGTATCATGGTGGCGGTTGAGTCAACCAAACGGAGTGGAGTGACCTGTGATGCGGGAACGCCAATACATTTTCGAAGAAGGGAGACGTGGAACAAAGGGTGGATTTTGGCGCTCTCCGGTAAATTCAGTTTATAAGCCACAGAGCCCACCTTGGATACCAACTTGATAGGGACCGAAATATCGACGGCTGAGTTTATGATGGCGCTGCAAGCGGATGGAGCCTTGTCGATATGGTTGTAATTTAATATATACCCAATCCCCTGGTTGAAAGTGCACATCTCGACGATGTTTATCGGCCTGAGACTTCATAGTGTTTTGAGCTTTCAAGAGGTTGGTCTTAAGAAGTTGGAGCACGGTGTCTCGTTCCAGCAAGGGGGCTTCTAAAAGTGCATTTCCAGTGGAGTCTTTTAGGTATCGGCTGATGATAGGAGGGGTCCGACCATAGAGGGCTTCGAAGGGGGTCATCCGAGCGGAGGATTAAAAGGAAGTGTTATACCAAAATTCGGCCCAGGGAAGAAATTTGAACTAGTCTCGAGGATGGTCAGCGGCATAACATTCGAGGTACAAACTCAAGACATTTGTTAAGTGCTTCGGTTTGACCATCCGATTGTGGATGGTACGCCATGCTAAAGGATAAGGTCGTTCCTTGTAAGCGGTGTAACTCTTTCCAGAAATCCGTCATAAAACGGGGTCATGGTCCGTCACGATGTCGACTGGAATGCCGTGGAGGTACACAATTTCATTAATAAACACGCTGGCAACTGTGGAGCTAGAGAAATGGAGGTATCCCAATGAAGTGCCCGTATTTTGATAACCGGTCCACGGCGACCATAATGACAGAAAACCTGTTGTGGTAAGGGTAATGGTTGTAAAAGATTAGCAGGAGGTAAAAGTGAAGATTTCATTTGCTGGCAAACTTGACAAGTGGCCACAAAAACGTTTAACATCTGATCGCATTTTAGGCCAAAAGAAATTGGATGAAAGGCGATGGAAGGTACGTGTGACCCCGGAGTGACTGCCAATCACAGAATTATGAAATTAGCTTAGTGCACAGGGGCGAACCTGCTGGAATGACCAGCCTATCTTTGAAAAACAAAAGTCCATCTTTAAAACAGAAGCCACCGACTGTGGTGCAGAGGTGCACTTCATTTGCATGGACTTGAGATACGGATCATCAGAATTAGCCACCCGGAGTGTAGCAGTTAAGGACGGTTCAACACGAGAGTGAGCAAAGAAGGCTGCATGAGACATGCGAGATAAGGCATCAGCTGCCGCGTTGTGATGACCGGGGCTATAAGTGATTTCAAAGTCAAAGCCAGCCACCTTAAATGCTAAAAATAGGTTTGGTAATCATATAAGTGACTAATTTCAAAACCAGCCACCTTAAATGCTATATATAACTCAGTTGTAACATCAGCCTCACCCAAGTATATACTTAATTTTAAGAATATTGGGTTTTCATTAAATAAAAAAAAATCAACATTTGGGAATTGACTTGTCCAAGAAACAATTAAGCTTAAAGAAAATATGGATGGCTGGTAGGTGCCGGATGTTTGTTAGGTATCACGAGCCCCTTTTATCACCGACCAGTCGATTTCATTTGTGTTTTTATCCATATTATTGTAACAATACTGTTTTTGTATGATAATCAATACACGAAAATTGAAAAAAATATATATCAAAATAGAAAAAAAAAAGTGTTTGTGGAGAACCAACCCAATTTTGGCCCGTATAAATTGTCGTTCCAACTCTTATCTTATTTTGACCCGTCTTGTATCTCCTCTACAAATAACATACCTTTGTTGCTTACACATACGATAGTAGCACAAAAAGGGAGCAACAACTAACAAAAAAGATATATGAAACTTGGTAGTGTATGTAGGATGTGAAGTTTTATGGGATAATAAAGAAAAATTTATTACAACTTTTTTGGTAGATTGCAATAATGTTGCTAAAGCAAACTGAAAATGGTAACAAAATGTGGGCCCAATAATGTTGAAACTGAGATCTACTAACAGTTGTTGATGATCCTTGAAACAAAATCTAGGAAGATATACCCAGCAACACTAATGCCCAGGTCAACTATTAATGACGCCATATAATCCGAATATTAGAGGATTGTGAATCATACATGATCTCAAATGTCTTTGTATTTTCATATTCTTCATCCCAACACTCTGAGTAATCGATTGTGTTTTCGTTTAAATCAACTATTTTATTTTTACTACGAACAAGTTCCACATTAAGACCACCGCGATTAGTCTGAAATGAAATATTTTTAGTGTATGTAGGATTCAACCATGGGATGTGCCCCAATGAACTAAAGGGTACATAACCCACCCTTTCATACTTACATTGTTCCCAATCTTCACCCGACTCTTCAGAGTAATCATATGTGAACGTCTCCTGCTTAATATCTATGCCATAACTCAACCCACCGCCATTATCATCACGTAAGAATAATAAAAGTCCACTAAAGTCACTGTACCAGTTGCTTGGAAGTTGCAATGTAACTAATCTCGTAAAAATACGTGACGATGGTTCAACTGCGGAAAGTAAGACACTCATAAAGCGATCTTTAGCTGCATTTCCCTGCCACGTTTTCATTCCAACTATGATGAACACTATTATTATATTGTAAATTAAAAAATGATTGAACTTCAAAAACAAGATAAAAGTTATACCTCAAGAATAGAATGTAGTACCCTCTCACCACCAATCAACTTATCGCAACCCCAAAGTGAGACTTTCCACAACCATTTATAGTCTGATAAATCTCTTACAATTTCAAGTGAGTCACAACCATCTGCTTTGAGAATAGCTATGCTTGATGGGAGGTCTGGCAATTCTACAAGGTTCCAGCAGTTTGATAGATCGAGAAACTTGAGACGTGGGAGTCGTCCAACTGACGGGGGGACTATTTCTATACCAGGATTAAACAGATTAAGGGTTACCAAGCTAACCATGTTCGACTGGATATCCGGAAACTGTTGAAGTTTACTGCAATAAGAGAGATCAAGAGTCTCCAACATTTGCATCTGTATGATGGGTGGAAACCTTTTAAGTCCTGAACAGTATCTCATATCCACGAAAACAAGCCTTTTGTGATATCCAATTGATGGATGAATCTCTTCTAAACTCTCACAATATAATAAAATCAATCTTTCAAGACATGGAAGACCGTCAAAATCTGGTGTCCTGATTAGGTTATATGAATGACGGAGATCAAGAATTTTCAGATATGGTAGACTCTGTTTCAAGAAAAGTAGCAAAAGTCAAATAAAGCGGCAAGTATACAACAATTTCCTTTCACATTGGCATACTTCTTGCCGGACCATTGATTGATCATTAGGCAGGAGCTCTTGATTTATACACAAATTTAAACTACCATCTTAATATCTTATAATAACAGCCTCTTTAACATGCATAGTAAATTCCAATTGCTTAAAACATCATATCATTTTTACATCATATCATTGATAATTTTCATCAATCTTTGCCCAAAAATCTACCTTCAGAATATTACATTTCAGACACTTTGTTAATTTATTTATTTCTGGCAATATCATCACCGTTCAAAAAAAAAAAAGTTTCTTTAAAGCATTCAATCAAAAATAGAGAAAGTATGATATGTATTTTTCTTAATGAAATATTTAATTACACCTATACTTATAAATGTGTCAAATACCTATGTTCATTTTATAATTCATTTCACAGTTTTATTGCAATGATTTGTGAAACAACAATATTTATCTACCTTATACCCATGCCACAGTTCTTTTTGTTTGCTCCATTTCAACTCTAGACAACCAAGCTCTGTTGGATGAAAATTTGATGGGAATGAAGATGCCGGATAATTAATAAAACGAATCCACCTAAGTTTCTTCATGTTTGCAACAACATCAGATAGATCCGGATATCCATAAACCCAACGGAAAGTTAATGCTTCAGTTTCCTGTGTTAATTAATCAAGGTAACCAAATTGTGTCAGTAACGTTATATACACAAGTGTCATTTGATGCAGATATATATGAAATATTTTATTGCAAAGTTAATTTAACCATTGGCACTGCATCTGCCCCCATATGACAGAGGTATGATATATCTTCCGTCTTCCAAATTCTGCTATGCTTTTCAAGATGATTAGGGTGTGCCCCTCTAACAATGTAGTGAGCCATTTCTTCTACCAAGTCATGCATATCAACTATTTTATCACCAAATCGATTATTTGAAACTTTTATGAGAGACTTTTGAATCAACACCTTCAGCCCTATACGAGGGTGTAAATTACAAGCAGCAAGCACCATTATTGCCTCATCATCCATTTCTCGTCTCCTCAAAAAACAAGCAATATCTAAGAATAATTTTTGATGGTCGGGTTCAAGTCCATCATAACTTATTTTGAGTCTTTCGGTGACTTTAACATTTGGGATGCATTTTAACTTGGCCAATGCACTCTTCCACTCATCCTTGTCTTTGTCGTATAGAAAAGAACCTAGAATTTCAAGTGCTAATGGGAGCCCACTAGCATAAGAAACTACATCTTTTGAAAGCATCTCGTAATCTTCTATAGGTTTATCTTTCCGATATGCATGTTTGTTGAAGAGCTCCATAGCCTCATCATGTGATAACAAACTCACTTCATATATTGTGTCTGCATGGCGTGTTAGCAAATGCTCATCCCTGGTCGTGATTATTATCCTGCTCCCCTCACCAAACCAAGCATGCGATTTGGCTAACGCCTCTAGTTGCTTAAGGTCATCAACATCGTCAAGAACAACTAAAACACTTTTATTACGTAACGCTCTTTCTATCATGCTTCTTCCTTCTATCTCACTCCCTACCTTCACATCTGCTTTCAAAACAAGTGAGAGAAATTTTTCTTGTAGCTTTTCCAAACCATGCTTGTTTGACTCCTCACGGATATTTTGAAGAAGGCAGTGAGCTTCAAATCGGTGAGAGATTTCCGCATAAGCGGCAGATGCAAGAGTAGTCTTACCACCACCCCCAACTCCCCATATTCCAATAATGCGTACACCACCCAACTCGATTTTCAACTTTGATTTCAGATCTTGTAAGCGTGTCTCTATTCCAATGAGGTCTTTATTGACGTTTGTACTTAGTGTAGGCAGCCTACTAGAAATTGTACCAACAATTTCTTTGATACATTTTGCTTCATGACTGCGCGATGGATAAATACAAATAATTAGAATTTAGAATACGCTCCCACTCACTTAATTAGGTGAGGGTCACATCGCTAGTTCAGAAAATACTAGTAACCACTACCAGCTTCAGTCTTTCAATATTTATATTTATAAAAAACAGCTCCCAATCATATGCAATTTTTTATATTTTTAAAAATTTGGCTCTATAAATTAAACACTTTTTAACACTTCCTTTTGAGTCTTATAAACTATTAACGCGTTAAATCGACTTACAAATGTTAAAAACTAACTTATTACCATAGTAACTATTTTTTGGTAAATCTGGCTACTCCCAACTTATTTGACCCGTTTTATTGTTATTTATCAAATTTTGCCCATTTGACTTGTCAAAGGTGAAAACAAAACTAAAATCAACTCATTGTTATTTATCAAATTGAGTAAATTACTGTTTTGGTCTATGTGGTTTAGTCAATTTAACCATTTTAGACCAAAAAAGAATCTTTTAACATATCAAACCCCAAGGTTGGATTTTATAACGGTTTTGGCCCCTAACACTAACTTCGTTTAGTATAAGGGTAATTAGGTCATTAAATCTACTCGTTATAGAATGCAAATATCTTAAGCATAAAAATGTTTTAAACAAAAAAAAAAACATTACCTGTTTTCATCGATGACCCATCCAGAAAGATTGCCTGCCTTTTCCAGAGCTTGTCTCCATGATTCAACTTTGTGCTTATTTTCCCTCTTATGTTTTGTAAATGTTTTTCCATATTTCCCCTTTTGTTTTCTAACATCCGACGGATCTACAAAATAAAATATGGGAATCACGATTTGCCCTGTGGTGTCCACGCACTCCATAATATGTGCAAGCTCGTCCAAGCACCAAGATGAATCTGCATAGTTTTGAGAGAATACAACAACGGTGATGTGTGATTCTTCGATAGCTTTCAAGAGGGCTGGACCGATTCGCTCACCCCGAGGAAGTGTTTCATCATCCTTGTATGTTTGGATTCCTTGTTGTACAAGATCCTTGTAGAGATGATCCACAAAGTTCCTGCGGGTGTCTTCTCCTCTAAAACTTAGAAATACTTCATGTTTCAATGAGTGAGAAGAGGAGGAGGATGAAGATGCCATTGATCTGTAGATCAGAATTTGTTTAGTATAAAAGCAAGAGTATGAATCTGCCATTAAAACTTTACTTTTTTTTTTCTTTCCAAAAAAGCATAAGAGTAATAGTAAATCAAACACTTAAAAAACTGATAATACTGCACCTGCTTTGCACGTCTTCTTCTTCGGAAGACATTGGGCTGTGTTGTTGATGGCGATGGGAGAATCTTCTGAAGAAAACGGAAACGATGTAGTAGACGGTGACACCGGCGGCGAGAACAGTGAAGAAAGTAGTGGGAGAGAGTCCGGTGATGGCTTCTTTGAGAGTCTCCATAAGTTCAGCAACCATTGTTGATGATGAGTGTTTTGATGGTGTTGTTTCTCTGGTTCAGAGTCTCCTAGTGTGTGTATGTGAGTAAATACATATATAAGACATTATTGTTTAGGTAGGTACAAAAGTGGTCCCTATCAACTACTTTGTGTCTTTTACACATCACGCGGATGAAATTAGTGGAAGGTCCTTGGATCCCTTTATTTTTCTTTCAACTTTGTTGACCAACTTTATCACAAAAAGCTTATAACATGACCAAAACAGAGTCATAGACCCACGAGCACGAGCTTCACTTATATATATTTCACTTTGGCTAGAACCGTTTATTTTTCTTTCAACTTTGTTGACCGCTACTCAGATCATCTAAAAATAAGGTTGTTTAGTATATGAGCATGAGCTTCATTTATGGAGCTCGAACCGTTTCACGAACCTAAATGAGCCTATTATTTATTTCACTTTTACTTAATATACTAAATGTGTGTGTATATATATTTACAAAAATATAACTTTTATACTAAACTAGGCTATTTGCCTACGCGTTGCGGCGCTACGTTATCGCTGGCATTCGATGGGTATTGATTTGATTTGTTGTAGTACCAGTATGATACATGTATTCTTTATAGAAATCAACACGTGTTTTACATCGGCTGGAACCGATAAAAATGAACACCGTCACTGGTACCGGCTCTGATGTTGTTCGAAGGATATCAATTGGTTCAGATCGTCACGAAACCGGTACCGATATTCATTTATTGTCGCAGAAAAAGTTGTATGAATGAATAATTATCAAAACCGGACATTATTAAAATGAATAAAGGTACCGTATCCATGTTGTTTGGGTATGGTACGGTATGATAGCGATACCGAGTCGGTTTATCAAAAGTAAAAAACAATAAAATTACGAAGTTAGTTAGAAATACTATTACCAAATATAATTAGAGAATAAAAAATCATATTAATATTGATATATATTCGATGTAAATCTTATTACTAATAATCAATAATTAATAAAAAATAATATATATTGAATATTGATGCTTATTATTAATAAAAATATTAATATTTTACTATTCATCTTAAGTTTCTATTCATATGTATAACTAGTTGATTTCCCCCGCGCTTCGCGGCGGAATCTCGATCGGTATCGATTCGGCTTATTTTGTACTGACACAATACATGCATTCGGCATAGCAATCAACATCTGCTCTACATCGACCGAAAACCATAAAACGAACACGGTGCCAATACCGAAGTTGTTGGGTCCGGCTCAATATGGTACAATACAGTTAATAGTGATACTATCAGTTTGTTGAAACTAAAAGCAAAAATATAAATACCGGTACCAAATATCGATGTTGTTCGTTCAGTTTTATGTTCAGTACAGTAGCGACACAGTGTCTACTTTCAATAAGATTTACTGAAAACCATAAATATGAATACCAACACTTATGTTGTTTAGTCGGTTTTCTTTTCGGTATAGTAGCAGCACGATATCCATCTTCAGTATGATTTATATCGGGATGTTGGAAAAAAAATACATAGATGTGTATTTAGATTATTTTTAAAAAATTAACGTACAAAAATTATTTTTAAAAATATATTAAATGAACAACACCTAAAACAAATAGTTTAAAAAAAGTTATTTATTATTCATGAACTCTCTACTTTAATATATAAATATTATTAATAAAAAATCAGATAAACACTAAATAAAATATTACTAAAAAATCAAGTTTTAAAAAAAATCCATTTACTGTTCATGGGAACTTTCTTTTCATATATAAAAATATAATAATAATGTGTGTGCATACCTTAAATCTTCACATTTAAATCAGAAAACAAAATATAACAATGAAGTTATTCGTTCATGATTTCCGGGCTTTCCTCGATGCATCCCAACTTTAGAAATTTGCCCAAAAAGTTCTAGTTCTAGTCAAAGTAAAATGGGATTCCAAGAGATGACCAGAATACACTTGGGTGCTCGAATCAGAGATGCAAAAGAAATACCCACACCTGTTCTAGTAGACCTCGAGGACAAGATCTAAAACAAGGTGGGGAGGATATAACAACCCTCCTAAAACCCCTTAATATAACCCTAAACGTTCCTATTATACCTCGTATACCCGTTAAACGACCCTAAATACCTTTATATTTATAAAAATCAAATAAAAGCACAAACAGGGTGCCCTTGCGGGCCGCGACCCACTTCCTTGGGTCTGTCGCGGGGCGCGACACCTGGTAACTTGTCGGACACCCAGCCAGCCACGTGTCCTAACGTGTGTCGAGGCTAGTATGCTGACTGGTCAAGGCTAGGACCTAATCTACTTTCTTCGCAGGCCGCGAGAGAGATAGAGGGAGGCTTCGCGGGCCGCGAGCCGCCTCTCGTCAGGCCTATAAATTGAGGTTTCGGCCTCATTTCTCACTGTTCAAAACTTTCTTTTCTCTCTCAACCTATAACAGAAATTATACTCGGGTATTATACCCCTATAAAGCGAAGCTCTGCCTCGTTGTAAGTATTATAACCCTATTTGTTACCCTACACGATTGATTTAGGGCTCCGTAACGCATGTCAAGGCTCTGCCTGACTCAGTCATTGGACTTCTATTTCGTGTTACACCCGATTGATCTAGGACTCCGTAATGCATGTCAAGGCTCTGCCTGACTCAGTCATTGGAGTTCCGTCTCGAGTTGTACGGTTAATGTGATTTGGGTTATTTTACTAACACGTGTGCATTGTTTAATTTTAATAGATAATAACCAGGAGATTCACTAGGAAGTCTTAGTTACACTTAAGTAAACAATGTGAGTACATTCTCTTTTTGTCACCTTTTTAAGTATATCTTTGTGAATCAAAATGTTTTTTTTTACCAAAACCTCAAATATTTTAAATTACACTTAACAATAATTGAGTATTTGTAATTCTATCATTACTGCCGGTATGTTGGGGTTTGTATACATTACTTGAAACTCGTTACTATTGGAATAGTAGCCTGACCACAAGTCAGGATTGACAGTACCAAAGGGGTAATTTGATAGATATAAACAAATGTAATTGCGGATGCCCTCAATACTGTAAAGTGATAAAACTGTTTTGATTAAACTGAGATGCACTCGCCAGTATTTCTTGCTGATAAAAATCTTTTTAAAAAGCGTTTCTGGTAACTTAATATGAAGCTAATAGAAGCCAGCTGGAGAGCACTGAAGGCTTGGGAAAGTGACTATAAAAGTTACCTAAATAAAAAGGAGTTTTGTTTTTGATAAACTAGGGTTTATCCCTATAAATGTATTGTAATGAAAACTTGGGTTTTATCCCATTTATTTATTATTATAAAAAGTTTGGTGTTTTAACTGCGATAAAATATTTCCTAACTACGGTCCTGATGTCTCATTTCCGCTGCCAAATTAGTAAACACCGATACCATCCGCTCTGCGTGCCGCAAAAAAAGGCCAGGGGTTGGGGGTTGCGACACCAAGGTATATGTGCGTCAAGAAAAATCGATCATAGCCAGCCATGCCGCTAACAAGAAAAAAGAACCACGCGGGGAAAGAGTCTGACCGACGTGGGGGAAAGATTAAAACTCAGAACGGAAGGTTCTCTAGGGGGCTTCATACCGAGTCTCAGGGCAGGTATGACAGGCCTCGAAATGCGGCGTCAAAAAGTGACTATTCCTCAAGCGGAACAAAGACTGACTACCTTGCATTAAGTAAGACGCCCTCAGAGATCGTGGCGTCCGAAAATCTCAAGCTTAACCCGCCTAAGCCCTTGAAAGACTCAGTTGGGAAGGACTCGTCCAAATACTGTGAATATCATAAGGGACGGGGACAAGACACCAATGACTGCTATCAGTTAAAAAAGCAGATCGAGTATTACGTCAAATCAGGTAAGTTAGCACACCTGGTCAAAGACATTTGTAGGATCGGTTTTGGCTCCCGAACGATTGCGTATGACATGTCACACCCCAACCAATGGCGGAATCATCGGGGCGCGGCACTGAGTGAAACAGATTGTTCAAGAGAATCCAAAACAACTATTAAATTACCAATCTTTAATGTTAATATCCCATACTACTAATAGAAAAAGTAAAAATAGTTATTACAGATAATTGTCTCAAAAAACAAGTAAACTGTTCCGACAACTCAGATTTCATTAGGTTTGTTTCTAGACTCCATCTTAACTTGATTCCAGCAAATAACAAGCAAAGCATCCTAAGCACCTGTCAAATACGTTAAAATAGAGGTCAATACACATAGTGTAAAGGTGAGCATACAAGTTTAATAGTATAATAGGTAGCGAAATCATTTTACGCATAACCAGCATGTAACATGTAACAAAGTGAAGCTAGTAGGTTATCGACAATGAAATATGCATAGACATGACTGCAAGTTGTAGAATGCGCAACACATATCATCACTGTGACACTTGAAGAAATAACCTTAACAACCCTGCCCACGACAGGTGCTGAGTCCAAACTATAGTACTATCGTTGCTAAGGCGTCAGGCAACAATCACTGTGTAAACATAACATACAAGCATTCATCGAGTAACACATATAATATGCAGTAATGGTTAGCTTATAAAAGTGTGCGCGTTGTGTGATCGATGTGATTTGAATAAGTAACGTATGTAACACCCAAAAGTGTTGAGAGATTTGTCACACCCCGACCACGTAAAACAACAAATCGTGGCGGAAACGTCGGGGAGTGTTGTAACAGAATCATTGTTTCAAACCATGGATACAAGAGTTTCATTTTATTGAATATTAAACATTGTCTCAAATTTAAACACGCAATTCAAACATAGTTTATCATCGTTATTAAATCACTAAGGTCTCGTCCAGTCCTAAGTGAGCATGCATCCTATTCGCAATCAACATTAAGCAACAACACCTGAAACATATGTAAAAACAAAGTCAGCAAAGAAATGCTGGCGAGTACATAGTTTTTGTGTGAGTATCAGATTCATGGCTCGTTTGTATGTTAAAAAAAAAACTCGTACAACTTTGTTAATTGATATTAGAAAACCTTGTTTTATAAAATGTTTAACCAAGTCAAAACAGATTGGTCACCAGTTATAAACCTTGTTGCCATGAATCTTAACACAAAACATTTGTTTTCGTAACCCAAATCGTAAATCGTTCTTGTAATAAAACTCGTATGGTTTATATTGTTTAGTAAACCTCGTTGTGTAACATCGTTTAACTCGTTCTTGTTATAGATCATCGTTCACTTATTCAAATCGTTCATAATCGTTCTCATACAAATCGTTCTCGTTTTAATTGTGAAAACTACTTTTGGTCGTCTCGCTAATAACATTCAAACCTTTGTGACTCGTTCATCGTTCAACTCGTTCTCGTATTAACAAACCACCAAAGGGTAAGTTAACAATCATCAGATTCAGTCGCTACCACCTAACCCACACATAACCATGGGTTTGGTCTGATAACGGGATTTGTCGGATCCTATGGTACCATAGCCTAATACTGGTCGGTTTGGCCGAAATTAATGAATGTCATTCGTTATGTAATTACCACCAACAAGTTCGTTCACATTATCGAAATCGTTATTAGTTTTGTATAAACCATCCCAATCGTTTTGAAACCATCGTTAGAATATCGAAATCATTTTGATACATATGAATCACCCCAAAATAATCGAAAATAGTAAAAAGAGGGGATCTATGTACTCACCTTATTTTGCAAGCGATTCCGAATACGCAAGTCAAGATTAAGGTGTCTGATAATAAGGACTCAAAGTTGTCCTAATGAATCGTACATGAACAAGAATAATGTATCAATATTGAGGTCTTATAGTGTTGACAGGATTTGTTGAGTATTTATTGTATTTGATAGTGTTTAGATTAACAGAAAGATCTTGTGAATTATATGTTTAGAGGGCTCGGAAAAAATGAACATGATATAAATGAATTATTTATGAAAAATATTTATTTATTATAAATAATAAAATTGTAATAATAAATCAAATACCCACACTTTGACATGAAAAATACTACTTATGTCATTTCAGCCTTATTAATCAAAACTGGACTGTTTTCTAGTATTTTAATAAAATAGTAAACCTTCTCCAAAAATTCCCAAATTTTTACAGAATGTCATATGCGTTCCAAATTTTATTGTGTAGAAATAGCAGGGTCCAGTTCATTACCAATATTTTATAAAAAATCATTTACCGGACTGAAATCAGATTCGTCACTTTCTGACTGCAGTTCACGGAAAAAATTCTTTTAAAATTCATCGTAAGTCCGATTGATGAAATTCTAGTGGGAGAATTACTACAACATCAGTGGTCATTTACAGTATAAATTTCCTGAGTTAATTCTACACGAAACTCCAGTTATGACTAAAAACATTTCTCCCATTTACTGCAGTAAAAACTCAGCTTAAGTTGCTGTTACAAAAAGGGTCTTTAAAAATAGTAAACGAAGTCCAAAAATTATGATTCCGGTGCCATTAGAACCGTATTTCATAATACATGAACCTAGACTTCAGAAAATACATTTTTCGTTTCGTTAAGGTCCTGTTACAGCCTGATGAAGTCGGCTGGAAATGTGATTCAACAGGTTCTTTATAGTTTAGATGTTACTATATTGTATCAACAAGTGTCCGAACAACGGATTTATCAAGAAACCAACGACCAAATGTCAAGCATGATTTAACCAACCCTAAACCAACCATATTTCATCTTTAAACAAACCTCAAGTAAAGCTTTTTGTTCATCTTTTTGTTTAACCCCTTTTTGTGTTCTAGATTTTTAGTGTTTTAAACATAAGCATCATACTACAATTTTAGCCATAAAAACAAGATGAACAAGGGTGCACAAGAAACTTACTACTAGCACAAGGCTAGGGTAGATTCTAGTGAAGGAGGTGATGAGAAAAAAGATGATGAATAAGCAAGAATAAGGCTCCTTTGAAGCACCACAAAATGCAAGCTCCTATAACCCTTCTTCTACACTTGAAAGA
Source organism: Helianthus tuberosus (assembly GCA_030545235.1). Classification (NCBI taxonomy): domain Eukaryota; kingdom Viridiplantae; phylum Streptophyta; class Magnoliopsida; order Asterales; family Asteraceae; genus Helianthus; species Helianthus tuberosus. Next base: position 8,052,809 of record CM060396.1, on the reverse strand, counting down.
GACTTGAAAATGGAACAAATGAATGAATGTTGAAGTGGTGGTGGTGTCGATTATATGCAGCCAAAAAAAAAGAGAGAAGGTGGGAAGAGTTGGTGTGTGGGGTGAAATGATCTTAAAAAAATTATATGTAATGATGTTGCAAGATATGGAATGATTACTTGCACTTATACTAGTCCAAAATAATCCACCAAAATCTTGCATAATATATGATGGGCCACCAATATTATTGTGACCGAAATTTAGATGGGGGAGGGCTCCATGTGAAATTTCTTTATATAAATATGCCATAAGTAGGCTAAAACGGGCATTTAACTGGATACCGGGTATTTTATCTAGCGTTTAAATCCCGGTTTATGGCATTCTAAATTATTTTTATTATTCTATAAAAATAAACTTGCCAAAATATTACTGAAATAAATTTCAGTTGCCAAGACTGGCTGCGTTGTCCGCGTTTCGCAGTAGAAGCACTGTGTTGCGCAGAAACACGCGGTACGCGCTTAAACTTGAAAAAATAACGTTTTTAGGCGTTTTAATTTATTTTTCAACATGGACCTGATTAAAAATAAATTTTTAATCATAACAGAATATTTTTGGGATTAAATATTATCCGAGCGGTCACCAACGTTCGTTTCGCAGTTTTGTCGTAAATAGCTCTTTAATTCAAATAAACATGTTTTTTTTTGCCATACCGAATCCTTCGAAACTTCTTTCTAATTTATGTAAAGAATATTTAGGGTATGTTTAGCTTATGTCATAGTTCCGGAGTGTACGTCGCATTAAACTGATTGCGTTTACGCGCCAGCTTGCGTATAACCTTCCAGAAAGTGATTTTAAAGTTTGAAATCGGAATTGAATCGAATTGTAAAATTTATTGAACACAAATACACATATAATAATACTAAAGCACACTGTTTATTGATAACTGACATTGTTTTACATTACACGATGATTACAGAACACAGTTGTCACAGTCTCCCCTACTTTAGGAAATTTCGTCCCGAAATTTTATTTAGGGGAATCTTGTGAAAACAAATGCGGATATTTCGCCTTCATCTGGTCCTTACATTCCCAAGTAAACTCGGGGCCACGTTTGGATTCCCAGCGAACTTTGACTAAATGAATCCGTTTGTTCTTCAACTGTTTGTATGTACGTTCCACTATCTCCACAGGTTTCTCGACAAAGTGCATCGTTTCATCAATTTGAATCTCGTCGAGAGGAATGTGAAGATCAGCATCAGCTAAACACTTTCGCAAATTGGACACGTGAAAAGTCGGATGAACGTTTCCAAGCTCTGGAGGTAGTTCTAGTCGATAGGCAACCTCTCCAATTCTTTCAACAATCTTAAATGGTCCAACATATCGTGGTGCAAGTTTCCCTTTCTTTCCAAATCTCACCACTCCCTTCCAAGGTGAAACCTTAAGTAAGACACGGTCTCTGACTTGAAATTCCATGGGCTTGCGATCCAAATCTGCATAACTCTTTTGACGGCTTCTAGCGGTCACAAGATTATCGCGGATTTTCTTGATTTTGTCTGTTGCTTCCAGAATGATCTCAGGTCCAGTAAGCTGAGCTTCACCGGTCTCATCCCAACAGACAGGTGAACGAAATTTTCGACCGTAGAGAGCTTCGAATGGTGCCATCTTAATGCTAGCATGATAACTATTATTGTATGAAAAATCGATTAATGGCAAATGAGAATCCCAATTACCACCAAAGTCTATCACGCATGCTCTAAGCATATCCTCCAAAGTTTGAATCGTCCTCTCCGATTGACCATCTGTTTGGGGATGATACGCAGTGCTTAGATTCAGTTGAGTTCCCAAAGCAGATTGCATGGTCTTCCAAAAATGAGACGAAAACCGAGCACCACGATCGGAAATGATATCTAAAGGAACACCATGTCGTGATACAATTTCGTCTACATAGATCTTGGCAAGTTTTTCAGCAGAGAAATCCTCACGGATTGGTAAGAAGTGAGCAGATTTTGTCAAACGATCAACTACTACCCAAATAGCATCGTGACCTTTAGACGTACGCGGTAACTTAGTGATGAGATCCATTGCAATGTTCTCCCACTTCCAAACCGGTATCTCTGGTTGTACAAGCAAACCAGAAGGTCGTTGATGTTCAGCCTTGACTTTGAGACAAGTTAGGCATTTTGATACATACAAGGCAACATCCTTCTTCATACCAGGCCACCAGAACTTAGTACGAAGATCCTTGTACATTTTATCAGTACCAGGATGGATAGAATATCGAGACTTGTGAGATTCGTCCATTACTAAGGTGCGAAGATCGTCCTGATTCGGAATCCACAAACGATTCTCAAAATAAAGTAAACCATCGTCTTTCCTTTCGAGTTTAAGCTCAAGTTGAAGTGGTAGTTCAAATTTCAATAAGTCATTGATCACACAAGATCGTTGAGTTTGAAGAACACGAGATTGAATATCAGATAGAGTTCGAACAGAATGAAGCTTGACTCATTCCTTTCGACTAAGCGCGTCGGCCACGACATTCGCCTTACCAGGATGGTAACGGATATCGCAATCATAATCATTTAAGAGTTCAACCCAACGTCGTTGCCTCATGTTCAGCTCCTTCTGATTGAGAATATGCTGGAGACTTTTGTGGTCTGTGAAAACCACACACTTCGTTCCATAGAGGTAGTGTCTCCAGATTTTAAGCGCAAAAACCACAGCTCCTAACTCAAGATCATGAGTCGTATAGTTCTTCTCGTGAATTTTCAGTTGTCTAGACGCATAAGCTATGACTTTACCACGCTGCATAAGAACGCAACCAAGTCCTAGATTCGACGCGTCACAATAGACAACAAAATCTTCGTTTCCCTCAGGTAGAGATAAAACAGGAGCATCACAGAGCTTCCGTTTCAGCGTTTGGAATGCTTCTACTTGCTTAGGCCCCCACTCAAAAGGCTTATTCTTCTGAGTCAAAGCAGTGAGTGGAACCGCGATCTTTGAAAAATTAGAAATAAACCGTCGATAATAACCAGCAAGACCAAGAAAAGAACGAACTTCTGTAGGTGTCGTTGGTGTATTCCAATCCTTAATTGCAACTATCTTGGATGGATCTACGTGAATACCCTGCTCATTGACAATATGACCCAAGAATTGAACTTCTTTAAGCCAGAATTCGCACTTGGAGAATTTAGCAAAAAGTTGTTTCTTCTTTAGTAGTTCCAATGTCAAACGAAGATGTTGTTCGTGATCGGCTCGAGACTTTGAATAAATGAGAATATCGTCGATGAACACAATGATGAACTTATCTAAATAAGGTTTACAAACCCTATTCATTAAGTCCATGAAGATAGCTGGGGCATTTGTCAAACCAAAAGGCATGACAGTGAACTCGTAATGCCCATATCTTGTACGGAAAGCAGTTTTGGGAATATCTTCTTCGAAAACACGAAGTTGATGATACCCAGATCGCAGATCGATCTTGGAAAAACATGAAGCACCTTGCAGCTGGTCAAAGATATCATCAATTCTAGGTAGGGGATATCGATTCTTGATGGTAAGTTTATTAAGCTCACGATAATCGATACACATTCGAAAAGATCCATCTTTCTTTTTCACAAAGAGAACAGGAGCTCCCCAAGGCGAATAGCTCGGACGGATGAATCCTTTATCAGACAATTCTTGAAGCTGTTTCGATAACTCTTGCATTTCTGATGGTGCAAGACGATAAGGTGCTTTCGCAACCGGGTTGGCATTGGGTATAAGGTCAATATGAAACTCGACTTGACGAACTGGAGGCAAACCAGGCAGTTCATCGGGAAACACCTCTGGATAATCCCGAACAATCGGAATATCCTGAATACTCTTGCTCTTGCCTTTCTCCTCGGTGACATGTGCCAGGAAAGCAATATATCCTTTTCGTAAATATCTTTGGGCCTTTGTACACGACATAAGCTTCAATCCACCAGATGGTTTTTCACCACGAACTTCCAGAACATCGCCAGACGGAAGAGGAATACGAACAATCTTATCGAAACAAACCACCTCAGCATGATTTTTGGTTAACCAATCCATCCCCACGATAATATCGAAACTCCCAAGTTGCATCGGCGTGAGGTTAATGGGAAAAAGATGGTTATCAAGGTTTAACTGACAATCACGGATAACAGAATCGAGAACGAGAGGTTTACCAGTAGCAACTTCGACAGATAAGGGTTTCCTCAGTTTAGTTCTAGGTATCGCAAGTAAAGGTTCAAAAGATAATGAAACAAAACTTCTATCGGCGCCAGAATCAAAAAGAATAGATGCGGGTTGATTGTTAACAAGAAACGTACCATTAACCACCTCGTTGTCAGCCCTCGCTTCGTTAGCATTCAGATTGTACGCTCGCCCACGAGCGGGGTTCGCATTTGCATTGACATTGACATTTACGTTTGGGTTTACATTTGCATTTGCCAACCTCGGACAGTTGTTGCGGTAGTGACCAAGCTCTCCACAATTGAAACATGTACCCGGTGGGAATCTAGCAGCATTCCCCTGAACAGGAGCTTGATTCCGAACAATCTAATTCTGACCCAAACGACAGACGTTGGCCAGATGCCCAAGCTTACCACACGTTGTGCATTGCCTACAAGCTTGTTGTGGAACATGATGACCGTTGCAGCGAGCACAATGAGGTGCGGTACCAGCATACACTTTCTTCGCAGGAGATTGAGCTGGCGGGTTCTGAGGGTTCTGAGCAGTTTGTGCAGTTACTGCAAAATTCTGAGAACCCTTTCGCTTTCTTGACCTCTTCGATGACTCACCTTCTTTACCCTTACCCTTATTCTTGTCCTTCTCAGAATCAGTCGCCTTCTTTTTATCACCCTTGCGGGTGAGTTTACCTTTCCTGACTTGAGACTCAGTCAGGGTAGCAGATAACTCGATTGCTTGGCGAAGGGTGGTAGGATTATTACCGGTCACTATATCCAGAATAGAATCGGGTAGACCATCGATATATCTCTCTATCGCTTTCTCCAACGGGGTAACCATAGTAGGACACAAAAGACTGAGCTCCTCAAATCGATTCGTATACGCACGGTGTTCTCCCCCATCTTGTTTCAGATTGTCAAACTCTCGTTCCAAAGCTCGAATTTCGTGACGGGGACAGAATTCTCTCATCATGAGAGCTCGAAGCTCTTCCCAAGTTTGTGCCAACGCCACTTCGGCACCCCTGTCGCGCATCACTCCGTTCCACCAAGTAAGAGCACGCTTCTCGAACACACTTGATGCAAATTCAACCTTTCGCCCATTCGGACATTGCACATGTCTGAATGTGTTCTCGATACTTTCAAACCATTGAAGGAGTGCAGTCGCTCCTTGTGTCCTAGAAAACCTTAGCGGCTTTGCAGAATTGAAACTCTTGAAATTACATTGTGCATTGTTATTGTTATTGTTATTGTTGTTGTACAGCTCGTGGATTTGGGTCACAATTCCTGGAAACACAGCAGCCATTTGCTGAGATAGAAGGGCTGCGAGTTCTTCAGCAGTAAAAGATTGTGCATCACGTCGAGGAGGCATTGTCTAACAAGAAAACAGGAGAATCGAGTGAGGTTGAAAATTAAGAAAAACAAAAGAGGTATCGAGAATATCGACGAAATATAAGGAAGGCGATCATTCGTTCGTTACTTCGAACAAACAAACGACACGCAGTGACTAATCAAAGTAATGAATCGAAATAATGTATCGCGAAGACATGCTCGCCTATAAGTGAACACTCATCCCAAGAATTCCCAGGTAAGCACAACTGGTCTCGCGTCTGATGAGATTTATGCGAAGTGCTTGCCTAGACAGAAAACTCAGAATACAGGCATTCACCCTTCCAGTTTGCACGTGTTCACACTATTTAAAACCCAAGACTTTGACGAGATTTTGAAAACTTTAAAGGCGTAAAGCCTAAAAATAAACCATCTAAGGATAGATGATTGATTTTCAAATGGAATTAAGATTTATGTACTTGTTTTGGTAATCACCTAAGGATAGGTGAAGTGCATGTTTTAAAATCTAAACACAAGACAACTTGTGTTGGGATCCTAGGAAGGTTATAGTCTAGGTCAAGATTTACTAATAACCTAATTCCCTATAACCATTGGCTCTGATACCAACTTTTCTGTCACACCCCGACCACGTAAAACAACAAATCGTGGCGGAAACGTCGGGGAGTGTTGTAACAGAATCATTGTTTCAAACCATGGATACAAGAGTTTCATTTTATTGAATATTAAACATTGTCTCAAATTTAAACACGCAATTCAAACATAGTTTATCATCGTTATTAAATCACTAAGGTCTCGTCCAGTCCTAAGTGAGCATGCATCCTATTCGCAATCAACATTAAGCAACAACACCTGAAACATATGTAAAAACAAAGTCAGCAAAGAAATGCTGGCGAGTACATAGTTTTTGTGTGAGTATAAGATTCATGGCTCGTTTGTATGTTAAAAAAAAACTCGTACAACTTTGTTAATTGATATTAGAAAACCTTGTTTTATAAAATGTTTAACCAAGTCAAAACAGATTGGTCACCAGTTATAAACCTTGTTGCCATGAATCTTAACACAAAACATTTGTTTTCGTAACCCAAATCGTAAATCGTTCTTGTAATAAAACTCGTATGGTTTATATTGTTTAGTAAACCTCGTTGTGTAACATCGTTTAACTCGTTCTTGTTATAGATCATCGTTCACTTGTTCAAATCGTTCATAATCGTTCTCGTACAAATCGTTCTCGTTTTAATTGTGAAAACTACTTTTGGTCGTCTCGCTAATAACATTCAAACCTTTGTGACTCGTTCATCGTTCAACTCGTTCTCGTATTAACAAACCACCAAAGGGTAAGTTAACAATCATCAGATTCAGTCGCTACCACCTAACCCACACATAACCATGGGTTTGGTCAGATAACGGGATTTGTCGGATCCTATGGTACCATAACCTAATACTGGTCGGTTTGGCCGAAATTAATGAATGTCATTCGTTATGTAATTACCACCAACAAGTTCGTTCACATTATCGAAATCGTTATTAGTTTTGTATAAACCATCCCAATCGTTTTGAAACCATCGTTAGAATATCGAAATCATTTTGATACATATGAATCACCCCAAAATAATCGAAAATAGTAAAAAGAGGGGATCTATGTACTCACCTTATTTTGCAAGCGATTCCGAATACGCAAGTCAAGATTAAGGTGTCTGATAATAAGGACTCAAAGTTGTCCTAATGAATCGTACATGAACAAGAATAATGTATCAATATTGAGGTCTTATAGTGTTGACGGGATTTGTTGAGTATTTATTGTATTTGATAGTGTTTAGATTAACAGAAAGATCTTGTGAATTATATGTTTAGAGGGCTCGGAAAAAATGAACATGATATAAATGAATTATTTATGAAAAATATTTATTTATCATAAATAATAAAATTGTAATAATAAATCAAATACCCACACTTTGACATGAAAAATACTACTTATGTCATTTCAGCCTTATTAATCAAAACTGGACTGTTTTCTAGTATTTTAATAAAATAGTAAACCTTCTCTAAAAATTCCCAAATTTTTACAGAATGTCATATACGTTCCAAATTTTATTGTGTAAAAATAGCAGGGTCCAGTTCATTACCAATATTTTATAAAAAAACATTTACTGGACTGAAATCAGATTCGTCACTTTCTGACTGCAGTTCACGGAAAAATTCTTTTAAAATTCATCGTAAGTCCGATTGATGAAATTCCAGTGGGAGAATTACTACAACATCAGTGGTCATTTACAGTATAAATTTCCTTAGTTAATTCTACACGGAACTCCAGTTATGACTAAAAACATTTCTCCCATTTACTGCAGTAAAAACTCAGCTTAAGTTGCTGTTACAAAAAGGGTCTTTAAAAATAGTAAACGAAGTCCAAAAATTATGATTCCGGTGCCATTAGAACCGTATTTCATAATACATGAACCTAGACTTCAGAAAATACATTTTTCGTTTCGTTAAGGTCCTGTTACAGCCTGATGAAGTCGGCTGGAAATGTGATTCAACAGGTTCTTTATAGTTTAGATGTTACTATATTGTATCAACAAGTGTCCGAACAACGGATTTATCAAGAAACTAACGACCAAATGTCAAGAATGATTTAACCAACCCTAAACCAACCATATTTCATCTTTAAACAAACCTCAAGTAAATCTTTTTGTTCATCTTTTTGTTTAACCCCTTTTTGTGTTCTAGATTTTTAGTGTTTTAAACATAAGCATCATACTACAATTTTAGCCATAAAAACAAGATGAACAAGGGTGCACAAGAAACTTACTACTAGCACAAGGCTAGGGTAGATTCTAGTGAAGGAGGTGATGAGAAAAAAGATGATGAATAAGCAAGAATAAGGCTCCTTTGAAGCACCACAAAATGCAAGCTCATATAACCCTTCTTCTACACTTGAAAGAGACTTGAAAATGGAACAAATGAATGAATGTTGAAGTGGTGGTGGTGTCGATTATATGCAGCCAAAAAAAAGAGAGAAGGTGGGAAGAGTTGGTGTGTGGGGTGAAATGATCTTAAAAAAATTATATGTAATGATGTTGCAAGATATGGAATGATTACTTGCACTTATACTAGTCCAAAATAATCCACCAAAATCTTGCATAATATATGATGGGCCACCAATATTATTGTGACCGAAATTTAGATGGGGGAGGGCTCCATGTGAAATTTCTTTATATAAATATGCCATAAGTAGGCTAAAACGGGCATTTAACTGGATACCGGGTATTTTATCTAGCGTTTAAATCCCGGTTTATGGCATTCTAAATTATTTTTATTATTCTATAAAAATAAACTTGCCAAAATATTACTGAAATAAATTTCAGTTGCCAAGACTGGCTGCGTTGTCCGCGTTTCGCAGTAGAAGCACTGTGTTGCGCAGAAACACGCGGTACGCGCTTAAACTTGAAAATATAACGTTTTTAGGCGTTTTAATTTATTTTTCAACATGGACCTGATTAAAAATAAATTTTTAATCATAACAGAATATTTTTGGGATTAAATATTATCCGAGCGGTCACCAACGTTCGTTTCGCAGTTTTGTCGTAAATAGCTCTTTAATTCAAATAAACATGTTTTTTTTTTGCCATACCGAATCCTTCGAAACTTATTTCTAAGTTATGTAAAGAATATTTAGGGTATGTTTAGCTTATGTCACAGTTCCGGAGTGTACGTCGCATTAAACTGATTGCGTTTACGCGCCAGTTTGCGTATAACCTTCCAGAAAGTGATTTTAAAGTTTGAAATCGGAATCGAATCGAATTGTAAAATTTATTGAACACAAATACACATATAATAATACTAAAGCACACTGTTTTATTGATAACTGACATTGTTTTACATTACACGATGATTACTAACACAGTTGTCACAAGATTAGCCGGAACAGTTAACGATAGCATAAGCGAAGAACGGCGCGTAAAACAATGCAAGTGAGACAAGTGACGAAGGGTAACCGTTCGGATGGTCATCCGGTCGGATGGCCATTCAGTCAGATTGCCACTCGTTTGGGATGGATATATTTGTGTATGATGGCTTTGAAGTTTCGTTGTAGCATTTTGAAAACAGAGAAGTATCTCTACCTTTCAGGTCATTCGATCGGGTGGCGATCCGTTTAGCGAGACATTTCTCAGAGAATAAGTTCACAGCAGGGTTGTCATTCGATCGGATGGTCTACCGATCGGATGGCGATCCGTTAGAAACTAATGATTTTTGAAAATTGTGAAAAATGTTTAAGTGTTGAAAACCAAATGCAATCCGATCGGATTGTCGTTCGATCAGATGGCAATCCGATCGGACACAATCCGATCGGACGGCAATCCGTCCCACAATCTGATCATTTTGAACTTGAAAAATTTGTTAACGTTTGAAAGTTTTGCGGTTTGCTCTGGACGGTATGACAACTTGTTAAACAACGAAACCTCGTCAAGTCCCAAGTCGTCCGATCGAACAGGAATCACCCTAATCCGACCAGTTAACTGCTCTTGACGGTTGTTCATGTTCATCAAGTAATCGGTTGTCTCCTTGATAGGAATCAGATCTCAAACCGACACATCACTAGAGAGGAGTGGGGGCCTGAATGAGCTCCGATTCTATCGGTTTTGAGTGCATTGAGTGTAAAAGAGTTGAAAGAAAGTTACAAAACCATCATTCAATCCTTTTAACCTTGAAAATGTTTAGATCTTGATGAAAATAGTGTTTAATCATGTGGAAATTCTTTAGATCTGAGTTGTTCTTGGTGGAATGAGGCCAAATCTTGAAGTTCATAAGAACCCCATGATGACATCACCCTAGAACACCTCAAATCCACCGATTTCACGGTTAAAATTTAAGATTCAAAGGTAAAAATGATGAAGAAGTGTGTTTAGCAAGATTTGGGGAAGAAACTTACAAGAATCGCGAGAAATCGAAGGAAAAGTGGGCTTGAGCGTGCTGGTCGGAAGAGAGAGCTGTCACATCACTGTTGTGATGTGACAGGGGGTATTTATAGGTTGCCAAAAGAGGAAAGAGGAGCACAAGTGTCGGATCGGATGTCACTCCGATCAGATGGCCATCTGATCAGATGGTCATCCGTTCGGATGACCATTCGACCGAATGGTCATTCGATCAAAGTGGTCCGGCGAGTTGGGTTTCGGTGTTTCGTTTTGCGTGTTGAGCGTTGCGTTGCTTTTTGAGCGAGTGTCGATTAGGCAATGCGATAGTTTTATCTAATAGTCTATATCTAACATACAATCACATAAATAACTTGCGTTTAGTGTTTGCGATTAGATTGCGTTGCGATAGAGTTTCGATTGCGTTTTCGAATAATCACCACAAAACATAAATAAACATGCATAAGTAACACATAAATAGCACACACACGTAAAACAATATCCAGAATGCATAATTTGAGTTGCGATGCGAGTAGCGATAAAATAGATTAGCGATTAAACATGCGATTATACCTCGATTATTACAGATACTCCACATAATACAACTAAAGCAATTAAATTAAAAGATTCGATTACAAGTCAAGGTGTACAATCAATAGTTAAGCAAGGACTGACAGATCGCAATTAGCAATCTTTTCTTCCTTTGACTTTGACTTTGACTTGTACTTTGACTTTCAAAACACGGGGTGTTACAGCCTCCCCCTCTTAAGGGAATTTCATCCCGAAATTAAGGCGCATGCGTAACAAAGAGCTGTGGATACTTCGCCTTCATGTCACTTTCGAGTTACCAGGTGAACTTTGCGCTGCGTTTGCCTTCCCAGCGAACCTTCACAATGGGAATGCGTGAGTGCCTGAGCTTCTTGGTTTCTCGGTCCATGATCTCGACAGGATTTTCCACGAAATGTAATGTTTCGTCCACTTGTAGATCCTCAAGTGGCACTTGTAAATCCTGCTCGGCCAGACACTTTCTGAGGTTTGAAACGTGGAAAGTTGGGTGGACGTTGCTAAGTTCCTCCGGTAGTTCGAGTCTGTAGGCCACTTTGCCGATCCTTTCCAGAATCTTAAAGGGGCCCGCATACCAAGGCGCGAGCTTTCCCTTCTTGTCGAATTTGATCACACCCTTCCAAGGTGATACCTTTAGGAGTACGTGATTGCCAACGTCAAATTCAAGGGGCTTGTGGCGTCTATCAGCGTATCTTTCCTGTCGGCTCCGAGCTTCAGCAGATTGTCTCGAATTTGGAGGATTTTGTCAGTCGTTTCTTGCAATAGCTCAGGACCAGTTATTTACGCGTCTCCGATCTCGTGCCATACAATGGGCGATCGACATTTTCTTCCGTATAATGCCTCAAATGGTGCCATTTGGATGCTAGAATGATAACTGTTATTGTACAAGAATTCGACCAAAGGTAAGTGCGCGTCCCAATTACCACCGAAATCTATGACACACGAGCGAAGCATGTCTTCAAGGGTACGAATCATTCTTTCAGTCTGAACGTCGGTTTGGGGATGGAAAGCGGTACTTAGATTAAAAGAGTAGTACCGAGAGCGGATTGAAACGTTTCCCAAAGACGCGAGGCAAACCGATCATCGCGGTCAGAGATGATGTCGCGAGACGTCCCATGTCGACATACGATATCGTCGGTGTAGATTCGGGCTAATTTTTCTGCCTTAAAGTCTTCTCGTCGGCAGAAAGTGAGCAGATTTAGTCAAACGGTCAACGACAACCCAGATGTTGTCGTGACCTGATGGCATGCGCGGGAGTTTCGTTATGAAGTCCAAAGCTATATTCTCCCATTTCCACATAGGGATCTCGGGTTGGACGAGTAAGCCAGAGGGTCTTTGGTGCTCGGCCTTGACTTTCGAGCAAGTCAGGCACTTCGAAACATAGAGGGCGATATCTTTCTTCATGCCCGGCCACCAGTACCTATAGCGAAGGTCCTGGTACATTTTATCGGCACCGGGATGAATAAAATATCGAGACTTGTGGGCTTCGTCCAGCAGAATTTATTGTAAGTTAATGCGCTTGGGGATCCAAATTCGGTCTAGATAATGGAATATACCATTCGATTTATTCTCGAGTTGTTCGCCGTTATAGAGAATCATTTCCTTCTTTAGAGTGCGTTCGGTAAAACAAGCATGCTGGGCATCGCGGATAAGACCTTCGAGATTATGCTGGGCTTGGATGTTACGAACGCTATACAAATAGCTTCGTCGGCTTAAAGCGTTAGCTACGACATTTGCTTTGCCAGGGTGATAACGAATCTCACAGTCGCAATCATTAAGAAGTTCGACCCAGCGGCGCTGGCGCATATTCAGTTCCTTTTGACTCAAGATGTGTTGCAGGCTCTTATGGTCAGTGAAGACCGTACACTTGGTACCGTAAAGGTAGTGTCGCCAAATCTTTAATGCAAAAACAACTGCACCAAGCTCGAGATCGTGGTTCGTGTAGTTCTTCTCATGGATCTTGAGCTGACGAGATGCGTAGGCGATAACCTTGTCCCGTTGCATGAGAACACAACCAAGACCAAGGTTCGAGGCATCGCAGTAGACAACGAAGTCATCGTTTCCTTTGGTTAAAGCGAGTACAAGATCATTGCAGAACATATGCTTGAGAGTTCGAAAGGCAGTCTCTTGTTCAGTACCCCAAACAAAAGGCTTGTCTTTATGCGTGAGAAAGGTAAGCGATACGGCGATTTTAGAGAATCCTTTGATAAATCGGCGATAATAGCCCGCTAATCCGAGAAAAGAACGGACTTCAGACGGGTTCTTGGGTGTAACCCAACTCTTAACAGCTTCAATCTTCGCGGGGTCGACGTGGATACCTTGACTATTGACAATGTGACCGAGGAATTGAACCTCCTCTAGCCAAAATTCACACTAGGAGAACTTGGCATAGAGTCGATTCCCTTGGAGTAATTCAAGAACCAAACGTAGATGTTGTGCGTGTTTGGCTTTCGACTTGGAATAGATCAGGATATCATGATGAACACGATGACGAAGCGGTCGAGAAAGGGTTTACACACGCGATTCATCAGATCCATGAAAACCGCGGGTGCGTAGGTTAACCCAAAGGGCATAACAACGAACTCGTAGTGGCCGTATCGGTGGCAAAAAGCGGTTTTGGGTATATCCTCCTCTTGAATGCGTAACTGGTGATAACCTGAGCTTAAATCAATCTTTGAGAAACACGTAGCACCCTGCAGTTGATCAAACAAATCATCGATTCGAGGTAGGGGATAACGTTCCTTAATAGTCAGCTTATTCAATTTCCTATAGTCGATGCACATCCGGAACGACCCATCCTTCTTTTTGATGAAAAGAACTGGCGCGCCCCACGGAGAGGTGCTAGGGCGAATGAAGCCTTTGTTAAGTAATTCCTGGAGTTGACTCGAGAGTTCACTAGGAGAACTTGGCATAGAGTCGATTCCCTTGGAGTAATTCAAGAACCAAACGTAGATGTTGTGCGTGTTTGGCTTTCGACTTGGAATAGATCAGGATATCATGATGAACACGATGACGAAGCGGTCGAGAAAGGGTTTACACACGCGATTCATCAGATCCATGAAAACCGCGGGTGCGTAGGTTAACCCAAAGGGCATAACAACGAACTCGTAGTGGCCATATCGGTGGCGAAAAGCGGTTTTGGGTATATCCTCCTCTTGAATGCGTAACTGGTGATAACCTGAGCTTAAATCAATCTTTGAGAAACACGTAGCACCCTGCAGTTGATCAAACAAATCATCGATTCGAGGTAGGGGATAACGATCCTTAATAGTCAGCTTATTCAATTTCCTATAGTCGATGCACATCCGGAACGACCCATCCTTCTTTTTGATGAAAAGAACTGGCGCGCCCCACGGAGAGGTGCTAGGGCGAATGAAGCCTTTGTTAAGTAATTCCTGGAGTTGACTCGAGAGTTCGCGCATTTCGGACGGAGCGAGTCGATAAGGAGCTCTAGCAATAGGATTTGCTCCAGGAACGAGATCAATATGGAAGTCGATATCACGACTCGAAGGTAAACTAGTAAATCATCAGGAAACACAAGAGGAAAATCACGAACCACATTTTCTCCGCTACTACAATGTGCGCCAAGAAAGCTTGGTATTCCTTGCGGGGATACTTGCTAGCCTGGACACATGACATGAGTTGGAGTTTCTTCGATGTGACTTCACCGTAAACACACAATTGATCACCATTTGCGAGTGAGAAACGAATCATCTTATCAAAGCAAATAACTTCAGCACGGTTTTCGCGAAGAAAATCCATGCCTGCTATGACGTCGAAACTACCAAGCTGCATCGGAATAAGGTCGATAGGGAAGACGTGTTTGTTGAGTTCGAGCGTACAATCATCTAGAACAGAGTTAACAGCGACGGTTCTTCCAGTGGAAACTTCAACATCGAACATCGAGGGGAGATGGGCACGCTTGCGATTTAGGAGCTTCTCGAATTCAAACGATACAAAACAGTTATCTGCTCCAGTATCAAATAAACACGAAGCACATATACCATTCACAAGGAACGTACCATTAACCACGTTGGCTGCTTGAGCCTGGCGGGCGTTGATGTTGAAACATTGTTCACGGGCTACTGGCTGCTGTTGATGTTGCTGCGGCTGCTGCTGTGGCTCTTGCTTCACCACTCTGTTGGGGCACATGTTTGCAAAGTGGTTGGGATCACCACATGCAAAAAAAGCTCTTGCGTGGGCTACGGGGGCAGGAGTTGCGTGTTGGCCCTGGGGAGCAGGAAGGAGAGCTTGTGGTGCAGGAGCTTGACCTTGAGTTGGAGCTGGGGATTGGCGAGGACCGGTACGACAATTGGCAGTAAAGTGGCCGTACAAGTTGAAGTGTACACAAAATCTGCAAGCAATCCCCACGGGATGATGATAAGTGCAGGTAGGGCAGAGCGGGTGAGAACAAGTATATGCACACTTGGCCGGCGGTGCAGTGGTCACTGGGGCCGCTACTTGGCGGTTCTGGGGTTGCGGTTGAGCAGTGACGGCTTGGAGCGGGGCAGTGGCTGTGACAACGCAATTCCTGCTACTGTTGTTGTTGTTCTTTCTCTTGCGGCGGAGGACTTTGAAGCTTGCGGTGCGGTGGCGGTTTCAGCGGTGGGAGCAGCGGTAACTTGGTGAAGATTCTTGGAAGCCTTATCAAAGTAACCAGCCCGAACTCGCTTGTCATTAATCTCGGCAGCGAGCCGGAAGGTCTCTTCAATAGTTGTCGTCTTCGCGGCTTGCACGAAATCAGCCACACAATCCAGTAGAGCACGGATGTATTTCTTGATGGTGTTCTCAGGGGTAGTAACTTGACCAGGGCAAATGACACTCAGCTGCTTGAAGCGGGCAGTTAGACCGGCGTTATCGCCACCGTCTTGCTTGATGTGCCAGTACTCATCTTCCAGCTTCTGAAGCTCGTGGGGAGGGCAGAACTCTTTCATCATGATGTCCTTCAACTCATCCCACGTAAACCCAGCTTGATGTGCCAAAACTCATCTTCCAGCTTCTGAAGCTCGTGGGGAGGGCAGAACTCTTTCATCATGATGTCCTTCAACTCATCCCACGTAAGCCCATAGGCTGCATCATTCTCACGTTTGTTCCTTTCGGCTCTCTACCACTCCAGAGCCCTGTCAATTCTGCTCTTCGTGATTGTACGCTCGAACTCAACAATCACATCTTTCCTATCGACCTTATTCCGATGCAGCTTGGTAGTTTTGACGTCATAGTAGGCATGGATTTTCTTCGTGAAAATCATGCCGAAGTTATTTGTTTCGATAAGATGATTCATTTCTCACTCGCTAACGGTGATCAACTCTGTGTGTATGGCGAAACTCCATCGAAAGGTCTTAAACTCATGTCATGTGTCCAAGCTAGCAAGTATCTCCGCAAGGAATACAGAGCTTTCTTGGCTAACATTGTAGTAGAGGAGAAGGTAAAGAAAGGTAATCTAGGAGTAAGCGATGTTCCCGTTGTTTGTGAATTTCCTAACGTATTCCCTGATGAGTTACCCGGTTTACCTCCCGCTCATGATATCGACTTCCGAATCGATCTCATTCCTGGAGCAAATCCTGTTGCTAAAGAGCCTTATCGTCTCGCTCATTCTGAAATGCGCGAACTCTCGAGTCAGCTCCAGGAACTACTTGATAAAGGATTCATATGCCCTAGCACCTCTCCTTGGGGCGTGCCTGTCCTTTTTGTCAAAAAGAAGGATGGATCGTTCCGGATGTGCATCGACTATAGGGAGTTGAACAAGAACCGCTATCCTTTGCCTCGAATCGAAGATTTATTTGATCAGTTACAAGGTGCTACGTGCTTCTCGAAGATCGATCTATGCTCAGGCTATCACCAGTTACGCATTCAAGAGGAAGATATACCCAAAAACGCATTTCAAACCCGCTATGGCCACTATGAGTTTGTTGTCATGCCCTTTGGTTTGACTAACGCTCCCCCAGTTTTCATGGATCTAATGAATCGAGTGTGCAAATGCTTTCTTGACCGCTTCGTCATCGTGTTCATCGATGATATCCTGATCTATTCCAAGTCGAAAACCGAACACGCGCAGCATCTACGTTTGGTTCTCGAGCTACTCCAAGGGAATCGACTCTATGACAAGTTCTCCAAGTGTGAATTTTGGCTAGAGAAGGTTCAATTCCTCGGTCATATTGTCAACAGTCAAGGTATTCACGTCGATGTCGCAAAGATCGAAGCTGTTAAGAGTTGGGTTACACCCAAGAACCCGTCTGAAGTCCGCTCTTTTCTCGGACTAGCGGGCTATTACCGCCGATTTATCGCTGGTTTCTCTAAGATCGCTGTGCCGCTTACCTCTCTTACGCATAAGGATAAACCTTTTGTTTGGGAAACTAAACAGGAGGAAGCTTTTCAAAGCTATGCTCGGCAATGCTCCCGTTCTTGCTCTACCCGACGGAAACGATGACTTCGTTGTCTATTGTGATGCCTCGAACCTTGGTCTTGGTTGTGTTCTCATGCAACGGGACAGGGTTATCGCTTACGCGTCTCGTTAGCTCAAGATCCATGAGAAATCCTATACTACCCACGACCTCGAGTTAGGCGCAGTTGTTTTTGCGTTGAAGATTTAGCGACACTACCTTTACGGTACTAAGTGTACGATCTTCACCGACCATAGGAGCCTACAACACATTTTTAGCCAAAAAGAATTGAATATGCGTCAACGCTGATGGGTAGAACTTCTCAAAGGTTACGATTGCGAGATTCGTTACCATCCAGGCAAAACAAACGTCGTTGCCGATGCTCTCAGTCGACGAAGCTATTTGCATAGCGTTCGTAATTCCCAAGCCCAGTTCAATCTCGAAATTCTCATCCGCAAAGCCCAACATGCTTGTTTCACTGAGCACACTTTGAAGAAGGAAATGATTTTCAATGATGGAGCCCAGTTAGTGAATAAGTTGAATGGGATATTCCATTATCTGGACCAAATTTGGATCCCCAAGCGGACTAATTTACGACAGACTCTGATGGACGAAGCCCACAAGTCTCGATATTCCATTCATCTCGGTGCCGACAAAATGTACCAAGACCTTCGCTACAAGTACTGGTGGCCGAGCATGAAGAAAGATATCGCTCTCTACGTTTCGAAATGCCTGACTTGCTCGAAAGTTAAGGCCGAGCACCAAAGACCCTCTAGCTTACTCGTCCAACCCGAGATCCCTATGTGGAAATGGGACAGTATAGCTATGGACTTCATAACGAAACTTCCGCGCACGCCATCAATTCACGACAGCATCTAGGTTGTCGTTGACCGCTTGACTAAATCTGCTCATTTTCTGCCAATACGAGAAGACTACAAGGTAGAAAAATTAGCCCGAATCTACACCAATGAGATCATTTGTTGACATGGGACGCCTCGCGACATCATCTCTGACCGCGACGGTCGGTTTACCTCGCGTCTTTGGGAAACATTTCAATCCGCTCTCGGTACTACGCTAAATCTATGTACCGCTTTCCATCCCCAAACCGACTGTCAGACTGAAAGAACGATTCGTACCCTTGAAGACATGCTCCGTTCGTGTGTCATAGACTTGGTACTTTGCACCGTTTTACGCGCCGCTTATCGTTTATGCTATCGTTAACTGTCCAGGCTAATTTCACCCAACGCTTCCTTCAATCCAAGAGATTGTTTACTTGATAAATACAATCTGTGAGTATACTCGACCCCTTTTTTCTTTACGCACTGGTGGGTGTTACATATGTTACTTATTCATAATCACATCAATCACACAATGCAAACACTATTTATACACTGACCGTTATTGCATGATACGTGTTACTCGATGAATGCTTGTATGTTATGTTAACACAGTGATTGTTGCCTGACGCCTTAGCAACGATAGTACTATTTGTTTGAACTTAGCACCTGTCGTGGACAGGGGTTGTTAAGGTTACCTCTCACATGTCGCAGTGGTGATATGTGTTGCGCATTCTACAACTCGCAGTCTAGTCTGTGCATATTTCATTGCCAATAACCTAATAGCTTCGCATTATACATGTTACATGTTGGTTATGCGTAAACGATTTCGAACTCTATTATTACTATTAAACTTGTATGCTCATGATGTGGTCTAAAATATACATATTTTTATATAAATATTCCTACACTTTTGAGTAGATTTAGGGTTGTTTTTATTATATTCTACTTGTATTTGGTTCATATTTGAGGTTCAATGATTTTAAGTGGAAACGAGCTAAAATGGTGTGTTCCGTATCAAAAGAAAGTTCTGCCTAATTACTAAATATCATCTTAATGATTATGATATATTAAAGTTGTGCTTAAAATGTTATTAGTAGGTTTTTATACTTATAATAATATATTTCAATTAGGTGTAATTAATAAAATTAATTGGGCATTTATTGTTTTTTTTTTCTTTCTTTATGTTTCATCGTAGGACAGAAGGCATAGAAGGGAATTAAGGCCATGGGGTATGGGGCTTGGGTTGGGGGAAAACGCCAAAGCCACCACCCCGGGTGGGCTTGGGTTGGGGCGTGGCCCTTGGGGCTTGGGTTTCAAACCGGGCGTGGGGCGGGGGAGCAAGCTGACATGGCGGGTTGTGAATGGCCCATTCAAACTAGTCGTTGGCTAGCCGTTGGGGGCTATTTTTTAAAAAAATTGTTTTTTCCTTTATAAATACTTACCACATTTATCATTTTTCTCACACAATATCAAACACATAAAACACGATGTTGCCATGATAAGCATCCAGATCCACGTGGCATCCACCTGGCAACCCTACTCGTGACCCAGCAAGCCTACACATAGACTAGGTGGCCACGCGGGCCGTGTAAGGTTGAGCCTATGGCTCACGCGGGCCGCGAGAGACCCATTTTTTAGCTATAAATAGGATGGGTCATGGGCAATTCACTGGTGTCGAAACCAAGACTCAAAAACGAATTCTCACTGCTCAAAATCGAAAATTAACATAGTGAGGCGCTGCTACGATAGCAGGTATTAACTCGATCGCTGCTACGATTCAATGTCCGATCGATTGAAACTATCTGATGAATGTTTAAGTGCTGCTCAAATTAGGGTTATACTTTGTCATTCGTCGTAAATTCGATGGATGTTTAAGTATTGCACTTTGTCATTCGTCGTGAGGGTTTAATCTCGTGAGTTATCGTAAATGTTGTATTAGTTACTGACCTAGTTCGTGTGCATTGTGGTTTAAATTAGGTTATCAGGCTTATCAGTAGGCTAAACTCTGCCCGTTAAACTTGCAATGTGAGTCATTCTCTTTTTACCAACATTATTTTACAATAATCCAAACATTTTCAAAAGTTATAATTACAGGGATTAAGTCGTGGTTATCTTGAATCACTGGCTAGTGGGGTATTGTGCACATTACTAATTTTCTCACGGTTAGGCTAATAAATCCTAACAGTGATAATCGTCACTATTTGGGTGAAAGGAACCAATGTGGCATGACCATCGTCACCAGGAGGTGACACGGCGCCAGGTAAAAATAAGATAGAAGCCATTATAATCGCTCTTATGCTGTAATTTATAACTATGTGTCATTTGTTAAAATGAATGATTCACCAGTATTTCCCCGCTGACAAAATATTTTTAAAACATGTTTCAGGTAACTACTGTGAACCAAGGAACAGTGCTACGGAGCACTAATAAAGCTTGAAGTAGTGGCTCAGTTAAAATAAACATGTTTTGTAAAACAGGGAATTTCCTAGTAAATTCCTCTATTGTAAACTATGGGGTTTATCCCGAATTATGAAATAAAATAATCGGGCATTTCAAGCTTTAAAAGATCCTGCTAAAATCTTCCGCTGACAGACTCAAATAAATAAATACCACGGGTTCCTGTCCCGCGACTCCTGAACCGGCTCAAACCGGGGCGAGGGGTCGTGACAGGAAAAGGTGGTATCAGAGCCACTGATTTAAGCCAATTAAGTATTTAGAAATACTTAATTTTACTGATTGCCATTCTGTGATTATGTGTTTTTGTTATTTGACTATTTGTTTACAGTATGGGTAAGCAAAGACTTTCGGACATCTATCGTCAATTAGATAATTCACCAAAAGATATGGGAACTTCATCCTCAAAATACTCAGCAGATACTGAGGAAGGAATATTTGTTCGTAAGGCACAGTTTGAGAAACCACTTACCACTAAGAAAAGAGGGTGGATTATTAGAAAAAGTCAAGAGAAAATAAAGAAATCACAACCAAAAGAAGTGATGATTCCTAAGGAAACTCAGGAAATAGGCAATAACCCACCATGGGAAGATGAATTAGATGAAAATGGGTAGATCTTTATATGTTAGCCACTACATCAGTAAATGCTAACTTTTAAATACCCTGACCCAGTACTAACACCCATATCACCTACAAGCTAGAAACTTTAAAGAAACTTTGCCCATTAGATAAACAACTTAGTAAGAGAAAATACAATAAATTATGAATGCACAACCCTAGTATATTTTAAATTTCAGTTGTACTTTGTATTAGACATATATATATAAAAGTCGCACTGTGTGCAATAATACTTGAATAGTTGTACTAAATATTCGTCTATAAAATTTTTATTATAAAATTTTAACTTAGCATTTTGTGTGCATTTTGCATATATGCTAAACAGCATGAATGAGTTATCTGAAGCTCTTTAGAATCTCAATCTCTATCCTGTGAAAGTGGAAGTTTCCAGAGACTTTACTGGTTACTTGGACGATGTTTAGGAACCTATGGAATTCCAAGCTCCACCTCTGGAGAAATCAAAGCCAAAGAAAAGAAGAAGATTTGTGGGTTGGAGGCGTATACGCAGGAGGAAACCAGCAACTAGGAAAGTTGCCAAGATAGAGAATCCCATAGATAAAGGGAAAGGGATCGAGATTGGGGAAAGTTCTAGGCAAGCAGGAATAGAAATTGGGGAAAGTTCTAGGCAAGCCGAGGAATTGCCATTGCAGGAGGAATTGGACCGCATACTGGCAAGCTGTGATATCCTTAGACCTATCAACAAAAACCTCTTCCCTTATCCTGCCGAAACCCAACTTCCAATAAACTTGGAACCAGCCATTCCAGGCCCTCTGATCCACACCCAACCTCTAGGAGAAATGGACGAGTGGTGGACCAACGACTGGCAGTTTCAGAACTTACTAAATAATCCTTATACATTTTTCCCTCAGTTCGACCCAGAACCTGCACCAAACCCACCAATGAGTAATGAAAACTTAGCTAAACTCCGCCATTTTGGCGAGGAGCTGATAGATGCAGGGAATAGGATCCGGGAGGTAGGAGAACAGCTCTCCTGGAAGTACGAAGAGAGGGAACGTCGTGTCTAAGGTGCCAGCTGACGGGGGATAGTGTGGGTGTGAAGCTGTGGTTGTATAATAATAATAATAATAAAAATATAACTCTGTAAGATAACCTAAAAATGAAACTTTTGTAAAATAACAGGGTGTGTACGGATTCCTAATATAATATATAAAAATGAAAGTCGAGAAATCGACAATTTTGGCTATACGTGTGTTGTGATTTTGGGTGATTATTTTGCATGTAGTTGTTATTTATTTTATGCTAATAATTTATATATATATATATATATATTAATTACCAGATGGAACACGCTAGTAATGAACCAGTTAATGAAGTTAACCAATCTGAGCAACACCAGGAAGATCAATTTCTGAATAGGCAAGATATCGAGAATATCGTTGCTCAAGGAATAGCCAATGCTATTCCAGCAATCCTGGCTACTGCTTGAAACCTAGTTGAACCTCAACAAATTATTCCTAGCAAACGTACTCATGAAGATAACTTCAGTAATAGCGTAAACGGAGGCGACAACCATACTAACAACGATAATGATTTACGGCAAGCCCCAATTCTCAAAAGAATGAAAGCTGCAACGCCTGGTTGCACTTACAAGAAATTCATTGCCTGTAAACCTGTTGAGTTCGCAGGCAATGAAGGGGCGACTGCGGCGCTGCGTTGGTTGGAGAAAACTGAGGCAGTCATTAAAATAAGTAAATGTGCCGAGGAAGACAAGGTCATGTACGCGTCGAATCTTTTTAAAGAAGGGGTGCTAGAATGGTGGAATACGGTACTTCAAGCCAAGGGAAGCGATGGGGCCTGTGCCATGAGTTGGGAAGAATTTAAGCGGCTAGTGGAAAGAAAATTATGTCCCGAATATGAGAAGGAACAAATGGCGAATAAATTCTTGAACCATCGGATGGTGAATGTAGACTGTCGAGGGTATACTTCGACATTCTTCGAGTATGCTAGAGTGGTACCTACCCTGGCTTCGCCAGAACCGACACTTATTTCCCGTTACATTTGGGGATTGATTGGCGAAATCCGTGATATCATTAAAGCTGCGAGACCTCGCACAATTGACGATGCAGTGGAATTAGCCAACACCCTGACTGACGGGCTGGTACGCACAAGAGAAGAAAATCAGAAGAAGGAAGTGGCCTAAAAGATTACCCAAGGTTTCCGTGTGGGTAACAGTGGTAATTTCAATAGAAAAGGAACAGGGCAAACTTCCACTGTTCCATTTTGCAAAGCCTGTAAAAGAAAGCATTTTGGAAGATGCAAAGGATATTGCAATTTCTGCAAAATTCCAGAGCATCAAGAAGATTGCAAAAAGAAGATAGCAACGGTCTGCTATAACTGCGGAGAAGCTGGACATTTTAGGCCAGACTGCCCGAAATTGGTCAAACCAGCCGACAATAAAACCAAACCTACAGATGGAACGACCAAAAAAACACAGGAGCCTTCCAGTTAACTACTCAGGAAGCCGAGCTAATCCCTGATGTGATAGCTGGTACGTTCCTAGTTCACAACGTTTATGCAAAAGTATTATTTGACTCTGGTGCAAACCAAATTTTATAAATACTTCACTCTGCCAAGCTCTTAATTTACCCTTAACCAACCTTAGGCAGATTTTTACAGTCGAAACGGCAGATGGGAATTCTGTTAACATAGATAAGGTTTTGCAAGAAGGAAAGATAGAACTCTTAGGCCATAAATTTTCTGCAAACCTCTTACCTATGAATCTAGCTGGATTCGATGTTGTGTTAGGAATGGATTGGTTAGTAGCCAACCATGCTCGAATTCTTTGTGATAAAAATGCCATAGAAATTCATACACCCATAGGAGAATTAGTTGTGATTACAGGAGATAAGCCAAGAAAGCCACTGAAATTCGTTTCAGTAATAAAGTTGGCCAGTTATTCAAGAAAACAAGAAGTGGTGTATATGATTTCTATAATCAGTAATAAGAAAGGTAAAGAACATAAGGAAATTTCCATAGTAGCAGAATACCGAGATGTATTCCCAGAAGAACTGCCGGGATTACCACCCAATAGGGAGGTAGAATTTAGAATTCATCTGATTCCTGGAACTATACCGATAGCCAAAGCACCTTATCGGTTAGCACCAATCGAAATGTTAGAACTGAAAAAGCAGTTAGATGAATTACTAAGCAAAGGTTTCATACAACCTAGTTCATCCCCGTGGGGAGCACCAGTGTTGTTTGTGAAAAATAAAGATGGATCGATGCGAATGTGTATCGATTATAGGGAATTGAATAAGGTTACAATTAAGAATCGATACCCATTACCTAGGATCGATGATCTCTTCGATCAACTTCAAGGAGCTAGATACTTTTCTAAGATCGACTTACGCTCCGGATACCATCAATTGAAGGTACAAGAAGAAGACATACCTAAAACTGCTTTCAGAACTAGGTATGGTCATTACGAGTTTACAGTCATGCCCTTCGGACTAACGAATGCACCTGCAGCATTCATGGACATGATGAATAGAATCTGTAAACCGTACTTGGATAAATTTGTAATTGTTTTCATCGACGATATACTTATTTATTCCAAAAGCCAGGATGAGCACTGTCAGCATCTGCATGCACTCTTAACTTTGTTAAGAAAACAAAAGCTTTACGCCAAATTCTCGAAGTGTGAATTTTGGCTACAGGAGGTGCAATTTTTAGGACACATGGTGAATCACGAAGGTATTCATGTAGATCCCTCCAAGATAGAAGCAATTACCAAATGGAAGGTTCCACAATCAGCTATGGAAATTAGAAGCTTTTTAGGATTAGCTGGATACTATAGGCGCTTTATTAAGGATTTTTCTAAGATAGCTGTGCCATTAACTAAGCTAACCTGTAAAGCAGTTAAGTTTGAATGGGGACCTAGGCAAGAAGAGGCCTTTAGAAATTTAAAACAAAAGTTAAAAAATTCCCCAATTCTTGCCTTACCAGAAGGAACGGAAGATTTTGAAGTTTACTGTGTTGCTTCTAAGCTAGGATTAGGATGTGTGCTAATGCAACGCAAGAAGGTAATTGTGTATGCCTCAAGGCAATTGAAAAAGCACGAGGAAAACTATACGACTAATGACTTAGAGTTAGGAGCCATAATTTTTGCACTTAAGATTTGGAGACATTATCTGTATGGAAGTAAGTTTACTGTCTATACGGATCACAAAAGTTTAAGGTACATATTTGGGCAAAAAGAATTCAACATGAGGCAAAGAAGATGGATGGAAATCCTAAGTGACTACGACTGTGATATCCAATATCACGAAGGAAAAGCAAACGTAGTTGCAGATGCCTTAAGTCGTAAGTATCATGAGAAACAACGACGCGTTCGTGCTCTTAGATTGAATCTACAGTTAGATTTAATGGAACAACTGAAGAATATTCAGGAAACAACAATCAAGGATGGTGCTGAAGGAATGAAAGGAAGAATAAAGGAATTAGAGCAAGGAAGTGATGGAATTTAGAGATTCCAGAAGAAAAGGATTTGGGTACCTAAGCAAGGAGAATTAAGAACTAAAATTTTAGAAGAAGCTCATAAATCTAGGTATACCATGCATCCTGGTAACAATAAAATGTACCAAGACTTAAGAAATAATTTATGGCGGATAGGTATGAAAAAGGACATAGCTAGATATGTTTCTAAGTGTCTTACTTGTTCACAAGTTAAGGCAGAGCACCAGAAACCTTCGGGTCTACTTCAACAATTAGAAATGCCTGTATGGAAATGGGAGCTCATAACAATGGACTTTGTTACTAAGTTACCCAAAACCAGAAAAGGTAATGATGCGATTTGGGTGATTGTGGATCGATTAACCAAATCAGCTCATTTTCTACCCATGAAAAAAACCTTTAGTATGGAAAGATTAGCCAAGTTGTATGTAGACGAAGTAGTATCCTTACATGGAGTTCCACTCTCCATTGTATCAGATAGGGATAGTCGTTTCACTTCCCACTTCTGGACAATTTTCCAGGAAGCGATGGGAACTCGACTAAATTTAAGTACTGCATATCATCCTCAAACAGACGGACAAAGTGAAAGGACGATCCAAACACTGGAAGACATGCTCCGAGGATGTGTGATAGATTTTGGTGGAAACTGGGATAATCACCTACCTTTAATTGAATTCTCCTATAACAATAGTTATCATACAAGCATCGAAGCTGCCCCATTCGAAGCACTGTATGGGCGAAAATGCAGAACTCCAGTCTGTTGGGCGGAAATAGGAGAGCGTCAATTATCAGGTCATGAAATTGTGCAAGAAACCACCGACAAGATCACTCAAATCAAGGAAAGATTGAAAACAGCTCGAGATCGCCAAAAGAGTTATGCCGACAATCGACGCAAGCCACTAGAGTTTCAAGTAGGAGACAGAGTACTTTTAAAAGTTTCTCCTTGGAAAGGAGTAGTTCGGTTCGGTAAGAAAGGAAAGCTGAGTCCAAGATACATAGGACCATTTTCAGTAATTCAATGTATAGGACCAGTCTCCTGTCGCTTACAACTACCAGAAGAATTAGCAGGAATACATGACGTATTTCATGTATCCAACCTTAAGAAATGTCTATCAGATGAATCGCTGGTAGTACCGCTTCAGGACATAGAGATAAATGAAAAGTTAAAATTCGTAGAGAAACCACTTCAAATAGAAGACAGAAAGGTCAAGTTTCTCAAGCACAAGCGATTAGTGCTGGTCAAGGTCAAGTGGAATTCGAAAAGAGGACCCGAATACACTTGGGAATTGGAATCGGAAATGAAGCGAAAGTATCCTCACTTATTTCGGTAAATCTCGAGGACGAGATTTTAAATAAGGTGGGGAGGATGTAAGGACTCTAAAAAATGCCCCAAATTGATCCGTAAGTGCGAACCCGGACCCCTGAAACCCTAATCCATATCAAAAATCAAGAAAATCAAAATTCTGATCTTCAGGCGGGCCACGTAAAGATAAGCTTAACCCTACGCGGGCCGCGTCAACTCCAATTTTGACCGGATAAGCGTCCAGATCCACGTGGCATCCACCTGGCAACCCTACTCGTGACCTAGCAAGCCTACACGTAGACTAGGTGGCCACGCGGGCCGCGGAAGGTTGAGCCTATGGCTCACACGGGCCGCGAGAGACCCATTTTTCAGCTATAAATAGGATGGGTCATGGGCAATTCACTGGTGTCGAAACCAAAACTCAAAAACGAATTCTCACTGCTCAAAATCGAAAATTAACATAGCGAGGCGCTGCAACGATACCGGGTGTTAACTCGATCACTGCTACGATTCAATGTCCGATCGATTGAAACTATCCGATGAATGTTTAAGTGCTGCTCAAATTAGGGTTATACTTTGTCATTCGTCGTAAATTCGATGGATGTTTAAGTATTGCACTTTGTCATTCGTCGTGAGGGTTTAATCTCGTGAGTTATCGTAAATGCTGTAGTAGTTACTGACCTAGTTCGTGTGCATTGTGGTTTAAATTAGGTTATCAGGCTTATCAGTAGGCTAAACTCTGCCCGTTAAACTTGCAATGTGAGTCATTCTCTTTTTACCAACATTATTTTACAATACTCCAAACATTTTCAAAAGTTATAATTACAGGGATTAAGTCGTGGTTATCTTGAATCACTGGCTAGTGGGGTATTGTGCACATTACTAATTTTCTCACGGTTAGGCTAATAAATCCTAACCGTGATAATCGAAACTACTTGGGTGAAAGGACCCAATAGTGGCATGAGCATCGTTACCAGGAGGTGACACGACGCCAAATAAAAATAAGATAGAAGCCATTGTAATTCGTTCTTATGCTGTAATTTATAACTATGTGTCATTTGTTAAAATGAATGATTCACCAGTATTTCCCCGCTGACAAAATATTTTTAAAACATGTTTCAGGTAACTACTGTGAACCAAGGAACAGTGCTACGGAGCACTAATAAAGCTTGAAGTAGTGGCTCAGTTAAAATAAACATGTTTTGTAAAACAGGGAATTTCCTAGTAAATTCCTCTATTGTAAACTACGAGGTTTATCCCGAATTATGAAATAAAATAATCGGGCATTTCAAGTTTTAAAAGATCCTACTAAAATCTTCCGCTGTCAGACTCAAATAAATAAATACCACGGGTTCCTGTCCCACGGCTCCTGAATCGGGTCAAACCGGGGCGAGGG
This sequence comes from Helianthus tuberosus, assembly GCA_030545235.1. NCBI lineage: Eukaryota > Viridiplantae > Streptophyta > Magnoliopsida > Asterales > Asteraceae > Helianthus > Helianthus tuberosus. The sequence continues at coordinate 8,024,362 of CM060396.1, read as the reverse complement.
GCCGTGACATGCGGGCAACCGAACGAAACCACAACAAAGAATGCAAAGGCCCGAACCACATCGTGAAGACGGAACGCATCGCCACCAAAGGATAGAAACAGCAATTGGAATAGAAGTCGTGGGCCGTACCAGAAGTCTGATCGAAACAACTTCCAAACCGCTAACGTACGTTTCAATACGTTCTCCGAATTAACTAAATCACTGAGCGAGATACTTAGTACGGAAACCACCCGGTTTCCTACACCGTCGAAGCAGCGGCCTACATCAGATAAGCATTCCAAAAAGTATTGTGAGTATCACCGAGACAAGGGGCATACGACCGACGAATGTTGGGCGCTGAAACAAGAAATTGAGAAAGCTGTACGATCCGGAAAACTCTCCCATCTGGTGAAGGAAGTTAAAGACGGCAAAAAGTTAGCAACCGCACTTGACAACCCAAACACTGAGGCCGGAATCAATATGATTCGGTCTACCGAATCAAGGGGGTAAAACGGTCGAATCAGCACATGGCGGCTTGGATGCACCAACCTACATACTTTCCTCCGATAGATCCAGAAGATGCTCGAGACGGACCGATTACAATATCGGCCGTGATTGCAGGACATTTGGTCCGACGAATATACGTAGACGGAGGGAGTGCCTTTGAGATAATGTATTTACCGTGTTTTCAACAGTTGGCCCCCCAAACAAGAAGGAGATTAATCAAGGTGTCTACCCCGTTAATAAGTTTTTCGGGAGAGGTGGTTCGTCCAATAGGGAAAATTACCCTTCCGACCACGTTTAAAGATAATGACAGAAGCAGAACTGTTCAACTAACCTTTCTGGTTGTTGGTACTCATTCATTGCATAACGTAATACTCGGCCGACTCGGGTTACGAGCTCTCGGAGCAATTAGTTCAACAATACATGGTGCCATAAAATTCCCCACCGAGGCAGGGGTCGCCACTATCCTTTCGGAGTCAAATTCATTCGTCGCGGAAGTAAGGCACGCAGCAGAAACAAGCTCCAAAAAATATCACGGAACTCTGGGTGATTAACCCGGAATTCCCAGAACAACAAGTGACCATCGGCGCCCAGGTCCCAAAACGAACAAAAAAGCTCCTGTGGGAATTGTTGAGTAACTCAATCGACGTTTTTGCATGGAAGCACTTCGATATACAAGGAGTTCCCGGATCCATGGCACAACACCATCTGAACGTTAAAGAATCAATCAAGCCGATAACACAAAGGAAAAGGCGCATGGCTCCAGATCGAGCCAAGGCAATTGCTAAAGACGTAAAGAGTCTCCTAGATGCTGGGATCATCCGATAGGTTCGGTACCAAACTTGGGTATCAAACCCAGTTATGGTACGGAAGAAGGACAACTCCTGGAGAATGTGTATCGATTTCACCGATTTAAATGACGTGTGCCCGAAAGATTGTTTTCCATTACCAGAAATCGACGAAAAGATTGACTCCGTCACCACGTTCAGGCTGAAGTGCTTTTTAGACGCTTACAAAGGGTACCATCAGATACAAATGACAGTCGAGGATGAGGACAAGACAACCTTTGTTACTAATGAAGGAGTTTACTGCTTTACAAAGATGCCCTTCGGCCTGAAAAACGCCGGTGCTACGTACCAGCGTTTGATGAACAAAGCCTTCAAGGACCAGATCGAACGGAATTTAGAAGTGTATGTTGACGATATCATGATCAAGAGTCACGACGAAGCGGCCATGTTGAAAGATATACTCGAAACATTCACCCGACTCTGAAGCATCAATATGAAGTTAAACCCTAAAAAGTGTACGTTTGGGGTAGAGGAAGGGAAGTTCTTGGGCGTCATAGTCGGATCACGAGGCTTACGAGCCAACCCAGACAAGATTGATGTTGTTCTTACCATGAAGCCTCCAACTTCAGTAAAATAAATTCAGTCTTTAAACGGACGGTTGACCGCTCTCCACCGTTTCTTGTCAAAAGCAGCAGATAGATCCCTCCCATTTATGGTCGTACTTAGAAAAAGTTTCCGATCGGAATTTAAATGGACCAAAGAAGCTGCACGAGCCTTTGAAGAGCTTTAATTCTATCTGGGCACATTGCCAACCCTCACCGTACCGGAAGAAGACGAGGTGCTAACGGTTTACTTGGCCGCATCACGCGGCGCTATCAGCGCGGTGTTGGTCGCCCATCGAGTCGGAGCTCAGATCCCTATCTACTACGTAAGTCGAACATTGAAGGATTACGAAACGAGGTATCCAAATTTGGAAAAACTAGCGCTGGTATTGGTCCATGCTTCAAGAAGGCTTCGCCGATATTTTTAAGCCCACCCAATCGAGGTCCGAACGGATCAGAGAATCCAGCACGTTCTCCGACGACCCGGAGTATCGGGTCGCATGGCAAAGTGGCGATCGAGCTGGGCGCTTTCAACATCACCTTCAAAACAAAGGGTCCGTTAAAAGGGCAGGTGATAGCTGATTTTTTAGTTGAAATGCCGGAAGACAAGGAAGTGGAAGAAACGGAGCAAGCTACAAACAAGCCCTGGTCTCTGTATACGGATGGGGCTTCGAGCACTGAAGGTGCAGGAGCAGGTTTGATACTCACCGATCCCTACGGCATGGATGTGACATATGCACTCCGTTTAGAATTCAAGAGCTCCAATAACGAAGCTGAATATGAGGCACTGTTGGCTGGCTTGCGTTTAGCAGTCAAAGTCGGAGCAAAAAATGTCGTGGCTCATGTTGATTCGTTACTCGTAGCAAACCAAGTAAACGGGGAGTATGAAGCAAGGGAAGCCAATATGATCGAGTACTTAGAACAAGTGAAGCAAGCGATGGCATTGTTCGACTCATGCAAGATCGAGCACGTTCCCCGCAGCAAAAACAAAAAGGCCGACGTCTTAAGCAAATTAGCGTCTGTGTCCTTCAGCCATCTTGCTAAAGAGGTACGGGTCGAAGTGTTAACCGCACCTTCAATCGCCACTCCACAGGTCATGCAAGTGGAAGCTCCATCACAAACATGGATGACACCAATAATCAACCACTTGGTGCACGATGTCTTGCCAATTGATAAAGCGGAGGCCAGAAAAATCCAGATCAACTCGCTTCAATATCAGATGCAGGAGGGGGGTTTGTACCGAAAGACCTTCCTCGGCCCTCTATTAAAATGTCTCGACCCGGAGCAAGCCAGTTATATCATTAGAGAAATTCATTATGGCATTTGTGGAATCCATGCCGGGCCAAAGATGATCGTAACAAAGGTAAAAAAATGCAGGATATTATTGGCCCGGAATGCACGATAGTGCAGTCAAAGAAGCTCCAACAATGTGATGAATGTCAGAAGCACGCAACGATAAGCCTCCGAGCGAAGAACGAGATGATCCCTGTAACCGCCGCATGGCCCTTTCAGAAATGGGGTGTTGATATAGTCGGACCTTTCCCACGATCGAGCGGAAGCACTCGGTATCTGCTACTGGCGGTAGATTATTTCACCAAGTGGGTGGAAGCTCGACCATTCACAGTTATCTCTGGTTATAATGTGACAAGATTTTTCTGGGCGCAGATCGTGTGTCGCTTCGGTCTTCCGCTCTACATAGTGAGCGATAATGCAAAACAATTTGCGGAGAACCCATTCAAGCGGTGGTGTGAAAGTTTGAAAATTAACCAAGTCTTCTCCTCGGTCGCTCATCCGCAAGGAAATGGGCAGGTCGAGCAGATAAATCGCCGAATTGTTGATGGGATAAAAAGAAGGCTCGGGTATGAAGGCAAAGGAAGGGCAGATGAGTTGCCGAACGTATTATGGGCTCACCGAACCCTACACAAGACAAGTAACGGAGAAACACCGTTTAGTCTTACGTACGGGACCGAAGCTATGATTCCCGTGGAGATCGGACTCCCAAATCAAAGGTGCAAAAACTGGGAGGAAAATGAACAGGAGCTCTGATCCAATCTTGATTTACTGGAAGAAAGATGGAACATATCTGCGATCAAAGAAGCACGATACAAGAAGAAGATCGAAAAGTACTACAATGCCCACGCCAAACTCTATAAGTTCAAAGTTGGAGATTTTATGCTCCGAAACAACGATGCAAGTCGCGCCGAAGCTCCTGGAAAGTTGACCCCGAAATGGGAGGGACCGTATCGCATAAAAGAAGCTAGTGATGCATGTGAAGTGTTATATAGTTTTTAATGTATATTTTAAGCCCTTTAACACTTTTTAGCCAAGTTTTAAATTTATAAAACACGATATTTACTAACACTAAACACACATATGGGCAAGTGCACCCATCGTGAGTGAAGTATTGTCACGACCCCCGACCCGGTTTGACCCGTTTCAGGAGCCGCGGGACAGAAATCCCGTGGTATGGGTTTTAACAGCGGAAGTTTATTTTAACAGGATCGTTTAAAGCTAAAATTTTTTCGATTTATTTTATTTCACAATTCGGGATAAAACCCCGATAATTTACAATATTATGTTTTTACTACGAAATTGTGATATTACAAAACTTATTTCTTTATTTTATAATGAGCCACTATCATAAGCTTGAAATGCTCCCCAACACTTTTCCTGAATTACAACAGATCACCTGAAACATGTTTGAAAAAGGTTTTGTCAGCGGAAAATACTGAGTGAATCATTCTATTTACTAAAATGACACATTTGTTATAATTTACAGTATTAAGAGCGATTACAATGTTTCTATTATCAAACCAATTACCCACGGTATTTGTCACTCGACCGAATCTGTGACTATGGTCATATCCCCCAATTGGCTGCCCCAATGGTGACGATTATCAAGTAATGTATACAAAACCCCACATACCGGCTGTAACTTGGTGATTACAAAGACTTAATCCCCGTAATTATAACTTTGAAAATAAACATGCTTTTATAAATAGATTTGATAAAAAGAGAATGACTCACATTGCTGATTTAATACGGACAGAGTCTAGTCTATGAATTATCCTGATTAACCTAATTTAGATAACAATGCACACAAAACTGGGTTAGTAATCAATACAGCATTTACGATAACTCACGAGATCAACCATCACAACGAGTGACAAAGTGCTATGCTTAACATCTGTCGAAATAACGACTAATGACAAAGCATCACCCTAATGTGGCAGCACTTAAACACCCGTTGAGTACATTGATCGATCGGAAAATGAATCGTAGCAGCGATCGTGCTAATACCCTGTTTTGCGGCAGAATTTCGAGATCAGTGTGTGTTTTCAAACTATTTCTATCGTAACTCGATGAAATTTTGGAATTTAAACGTCGCATCAACGCAGAATGTCAAATCCCAGACTCTAGTATTTATACCACAAATTGACACCTCCCGCGAGTCGCGGAAGATGATGATGATTATGTCGCGACTCACCTGGGGTGCACATCTACCCTAGGGTAGCCTTGTCACTAGTATAGGCCTTATGAGTCGACATTTCGTTAATTCACAATTCAGACAACACATTTCGAAGATAATTATCAATTAGGGTTTAACCCCCCTTAGTTTTAGGGGCCCTAATCCTAATTCCAAATGTTCTGAAAATTTTAGGGTTAATGCAGAATTACTTGGGTTTCTCAATTAGGGTTTCCTAATTGAATAATTTAGAATAATAAATAGTACTTTTTGATGAGAGTTGTTACATTCTCCCCATCTTAAGAAAATCTCGTCTTCGAGATTTACTGGAATAAATGAGGATACTTTTTCTTCATTTCTGATTCCAGCTCCCAAGTATATTCAGCTCCTCTCTTTGAATCCCATCTGACTTTGACTAAAAATAGTCGTTTGTGTTTGAGAAACTTGATCTTTCTATCTTCAATTTGAAGAGGTTTCTCAACAAATTTTAGCTTTTCGTTTACTTCTATATCTCGAAGAGGTACTACCAGTGATTCATCAGATAAGCATTTCTTGAGATTGGATACATGAAATACATCATGTACTCCTGCTAATTCTTCTGGTAGTCGTAAACGATAAGCGACTGGTCCTATACGTTGGATCACTGAAAATGGTCCTACGTACCTCGGACTTAGTTTTCCTTTCTTTCCGAATCTAATTACTCCTTTCCAAGGAGAAACTTTTAACAATACTCTGTCTCCAACTCGGAATTCTAATGGCTTGCTTCTATTGTCTGCATAACTTTTCTGGCGATCTCGAGCTGTCTTCAATCTTTCCTTGATTTGTGTAATCTTATCAGTCGTTTCTTGCACAATTTCAGGACCTGATAATTGACTTTCTCCTATTTCTGCCCAACAAACTGGAGTTCTGCACTTTCTTCCATATAATGCTTCAAATGGAGCAGTATCAATGCTTGAGTGATAACTATTGTTATAGGAGAATTCGATTAATGGTAAATGATCATCCCAACTTCCACCAAAATCTATTACACATGCTCGGAGCATGTCTTATAGAGTTTGGATCGTCCTTTCACTTTGTCCGTCTGTTTGGGGATGATATGCAGTGCTTAGGTTTAGTCGAGTTCCCATAGCTTGCTGGAAACTTTTCCAGAAATGGGAAGTAAAACGACTATCCCTATCCGAAACAATGGAGAGTGGAACTCCATGTAAGGATACAACTTCATCTACATACAATTTAGCCAGTCTTTCCATACTAAAGGTTTCTTTCATTGGTAAAAAGTGAGCTGATTTGGTTAATCGATCCACAATTACCCAAATCGCATCATTACCTTTTCTGGTTTTGGGTAACTTAGTAACAAAATCCATTGTTATAAGTTCCCATTTCCATACTGGCATTTCTAATTGTTGTAGTAATCCTGAAGGTTTCTGATGTTCTGCCTTAACTTGTGAACAAGTAAGACATTTAGAAACATAGCTGGCTATGTCCTTTTTCATTCCTATCCACCAAAAGTTCTTTCTTAAATCTTGGTACATTTTATTGTTTCCTAGATGCATAGTGTACCTAGATTTATGAGCTTCTTCTAAAATCTTAGGTCTTAAGTCTCCCTGCTTAGGTACCCAAATTCTACTTTTGTGGAATCTCCAAATTCCATCTGCTCCTTGTTCTAATTCCTTTATTCTTCCTTTCATTCCTTCAGCATCATCCTTGATTGCTGTAGTTTGAACATTCTTCAATTGTTCCATTAAATCTATTTGTAGATTTAATCTGAGAGCACGAACCCGTCGTTGTTTCTCATAATACTTACGACTTAAGGCATCTGCAACTACATTTGCCTTTCCTTCATGATATTGAATATCACAGTCGTAGTCGCTTAAGATTTCCATCCATCTCCTTTGTCTCATGTTTAACTCTTTTTGCCCAAATATATATCTTAAACTCTTATGATCTGTATAAATAGTAAACTTACTTCCGTACAGATAATGTCTCCAAATCTTAAGGGCAAAAATTACGGCTCCTAACTCTAAGTCATGAGTCATATAGTTTTCTTCGTGCTTTTTCAACTGCCTTGACGCGTACGCAATTACCTTCTTGCGTTGCATAAGCACACATCCAAATCCTAATTTTGAAGCATCACAATATACTTCAAAATCTTCAGTTCCTTCTGGTAAGGCTAAGATTGGATCATGGGTTAATTTCTGTTTCAGAATCCTAAAAGCTTCTTCTTGTTTGGGTCCCCATTCAAACTTAGTAGCTTTACAGGTTAGCTTAGTTAATGGTACAACTATCTTGGAAAAATCCTTAATAAACCGTCTATAATACCCAGCTAAACCTATAAAACTTCTTATTTCCATTGCTGTTTGTGGAACCTTCCATTTGGTAATTGCTTCTATCTTAGCAGGATCTACATGAATACCTTCATGATTTACCATGTGTCTTAAAAATTGCACTTCTTGTAACCAAAATTCACATTTCGAGAATTTGGCGTACAACTTTTCTTTTCTTAACAAAGTTAAGAGTGCATGAAGATGTTCACAATGCTCTGTCTGACTTTTGGAATAAATAAGTATATCGTCTATGAAGACAATTACAAATTTATCCAAGTATGGTTTACAAATCCTATTCATCATGTCCATAAATGCTGCAGGTGCATTTGTTAATCCGAAGGGCATGACTGTAAACTCGTAATGACCATACCTAGTTCTGAAAGCAGTTTTAGGTATGTCTTCTTCTTGTACCTTCAATTGATGGTATCCGGAGCGTAAATCTATCTTAGAAAAATATCTAGCCCCCTGAAGTTGATCAAAAAGATCATCAATCCTAGGTAATGGATATCGATTCTTAATTGTAACCTTATTCAATTCTCTATAATCGATACACATTCTCATTGAACCATCCTTTTTCTTCACAAATAACACTGGCGCTCCCCAAGGGGATGAGCGAGGTTGTATGAATCCTTTACTTAGTAATTCATCTAATTGCTTTTTCAATTCTAACATTTCTGTGGGTGCTAACCGATAAGGTGCCTTGGCTATCGGTGTAGTTCCTGGAATTAGATGAATCCTAAATTCTACTTCCCTGTCTGGAGGTAATCCCGGTAAATCTTCTGGAAATACATCAGGATATTCTGAGACTACTGGTATTTCCTTAAGATCTTTACCTTTAGTGCTAATGATTACCGAAATCATATACACTATTCCTTGTTTTCGTTCATAATTAGCAACTTTCATTACTGATACGAACTTCATGGGTTTACGTGGTTTATCTCCTGTAATCCTAATCACTTCTCCGGTAGGTGATTGAATTTCTATGGAATTCTGATCACAAAGGATTCTAGCATGGTTGGCTACTAACCAATCCATTCCTAATACAACATCAAATTCAGCTAAATTCATTGGCAATAGTTTTGCAGAGAATTTATGTCCTAAAAGTTCTATGTTTCCTTGTTGCAAAACTTTATCTATTTTAACTGAATTTTCGTCTGCTGTTTCAACTGTAAAAATCTGCCTAATATTGGTTAAAGGTAAACTAAGAGCTTGACAGAATGAAGTATTTATAAAACTTTGGTTTGCACCAAAGTCAAATAATACTTTTGCGTACACGTTGTGAACTAAGAACGTACCCGCTATCACATCCGGAATGAGTTCTGCTTCTTGAGTGGTCAGCTGAAATGCCCTGGCATTCTTCTTTGTGGTTCCTTCAGTCGCCTTGGGTTTGTTATCTACTTGTTTGACCAATTTAGGACATTCTGTTTTATAATGCCCCGCTTCTCCACAGTTAAAACAGATTACAGTTTTCTTTTTGCAGTTTTCTTCACGATGTCCTACAGTTTTGCAAAAATTGCAAGTGATATCGCATCTTCCATAATGTTTCTTTTAGCATTTCCTGCAGAATGACGGAGCTGGAGATTGCCCTGTTCCCTTTCTCTTGAAGCTGTTATTATTACCCACACGAAATCCTTGGGTAATTTTCTGAGCTAGTTCCTTTTTCCTATCTTCATCTCTTGTGCGTACCAGTTCATCGGTTAGAGTATTGGCTAATTCTACCGCATCATCAATAGTGCGAGGTCTCGCAGCTTTAACAATATTGCGGATTTTGCTAATTAGCCCCCAAATATAGCGAGAAATGAGTACCGGTTCTGGCGAAGCCAGTGTTGGTACCACTCTAGCATATTCAAAGAATGTCGAGGTATAACCACGACAATCTACACCCATCATCCGATGATTTAGAAATTTATTCGTCATCTGTTCCTTTTCATACTCGGGACAGAATTTTCTTTCCACCAAACCCTTAAATTCTTCCCAAGTCATAGCATAAGCTATTACTCTTCCTTTTGATTGTAACACAGTGTTCCACCATTCGAGTGCTCCTTCTTTGAAGAGATTTGATGCATACATGACCTGATCATCTTTACCACATTTACTTATTGCAATGACTACTTCGGTTTTCTCTAACCAATGCAGTGATGCAGTTGCTCCTTCATTGCCTGCAAATTCAATGGGTTTACAAGCAAGGAATTCTTTGAAAGTGCAACCAGGCGTTGCAGTTTTCATTTTCTTGGGTAATGGAGCTTGATGTGGTTCCTTATTATGATTAGCATGATTATTGCCTCCATTTACACTATTACTGAAGTTATCTTCAGTAATCTGTTTACTAGGGACAATTTGTTGAGGTTCGATTGGATTCTTTATAGCAGCAACGAATGCTGGAATAGCATTGGCTATCCCTTGAGCAACAATGTTTTCGATATCTTGCCGAGTCATATATTGATCTCCTGGATGTTGTTCAGACTGATTAACCTCATTTACTGGTTCGTTACCAATGTTTGACATCTGATAATAAATTTTATATAAATAATTAGTATCTGCTAAATAACAATTATATACAAACAATCAGAAAATTTTACAATACAAGTATAGTCAAAACAATCGATTTCTCGATTTCATTTTATATCTAGTATAGTATGAATCATTACTCGCCAATATCTTACAGAGTTTTATTCGTTATTTACAGACTAACTTTACGATTACTATTATACAACTACCGTTTTATCATCGTACTATCTCTCGTCACTTGCCGTTCTAAAAACGTGGTTCCCTCTCATCGTACTTCCAGGCAATTTGTCCCCCTATTTCCCTGATTCTACTTCCCGCATCAAACAACTCTTCACCAAAGTGGCGAAGTTCAGCCATGTTTTCATTACTCATGGGTGGATTAGGTAGGGGTTCTGGATCGAATTGTGGAAGAAAAGAGTAAGGATCGTTGACAATATTTTGGAATTGCCAATCGTTTGTCCACCATTCGTCCATTCCTAGGGGTTGGGAGTGGACTATTGGGTCTGGAATTGCTGGTTCCCAATTCATAGGGAGTTGGTTTTCAAGAGGATAATTAAAAATATTATTATTATTAGTATTGACAGGCCGAATAGTTTCACAGCTTGCCAATAGGAAATCTATCTCATCTTGAAAAGTCCTTCCCTGGTTTTGATTGGAGCTCTCTCCGATTTCTATCTGAGTTGGTCTAGAGCCTTGCCCAACTTCCATTACAATTTCCTTAGTACCTTCCTCCATCTATATTCCTATTTCCTTAACCTCCTCCTTGTCTTTAGTTTCCATCTCCTGTTGTTTAGAACTTTCTCCGGTTATAATTTCTTTTCCCTTTTTCAAAGGATTGTTTATTTTGGGAAGTTTTGTAGCTGGCTTTTTCTTACGTAAACGACTTCCCCAAACATATTTCCTTCTTTTCTTGGGTTTAAGCTTTTTCAAGGGTGGAGCAGTGAATTCTACAGGTTGTTCTATATCCGGAAAGTATCCAGTAAATTCTTTGGAAACTTCGATATTCACCGGGTAAAGATTAAGGTTCTGAAAGGCTTCAGATATCCCACTCATGCTGATGTAGCATATATGCAAAATGCATAAAATACTTAGTTAAAACCTTAAAATAAATTTCATAAAATAACCTTTACACTGTGTACTGATTTATTACAAAGATAACTGAAAAACACACTTAGGTTGTGAAATTTTATTTATTGCACAGGGTTTCTAGATTGTAAGGGTAAAGTACTAAACTTTAAAATATCTAAAGATTTATATTTTCTGCTACTGTGGCTAGCATATATAAATTTGCCCATTTTTCATCTAGTTTATCTTCCCAAGGTGATTTATCAATTAATTTCTGAGTTTCCCGTTTAATCTTCTTTTCTCGGATTTTCTCTTTACTTTTCTTAATAATCATCTCCCTCCTTCTAGGAGAAAGTGATTCCTCGTATTGTGCCTTTCGCACAAATATTCCTTCTTCAGGAATTTCAGCCTGATTCGAGGATTTGGTTCGGGATGAACTTCCCTTCTCGTTGAATGATCTATCTAATTTAAGATAGATACTTGACAGCTTTTGTTTACCCATACTGTAACTAACAAATAGTCAGTTAATAAAACACATAATCACAAAATAGTAATCAGGAAAAATTAAGTATTTCTAAATACTTAATTAGCTTAACCCAGTGGCTCTGATACCACCTTATTTCTGTCACGACCCCCGACCCGGTTTGACCCGTTTCAAGAGCCGCGGGACAGAAATCCCGTGGTATGGGTTTTAACAGCGGAAGTTTATTTTAACAGGATCGTTTAAAGCTAAAATTTTCCCGATTTATTTTATTTCACAATTCGGGATAAAACCCCGATAATTTACAATATTATGTTTTTACTACGAAATTGTGATATTACAAAACTTATTTCTTTATTTTATAATGAGCCACTATCATAAGCTTGAAATGCTCCCCAGCACTTTTCCTGAATTACAACAGATCACCTGAAACATGTTTGAAAAATGTTTTGTCAGCGGAAAATACTGAGTGAATCATTCTATTTACTAAAATGACACATTTGTTATAATTTACAGTATTAAGAGCGATTACAATGTTTCTATTATCAAACCAATTACCCACGGTATTTGTCACTCGACCGAATCTGTGACTATGGTCATATCCCCCAATTGGGTGCCCCAATGGTGACGATTATCAAGTAATGTATACAAAACCCCACATACCGGCTGTAACTTGGTGATTACAAAGACTTAATCCCCGTAATTATAACTTTGAAAATAAACATGCTTTTATAAATAGATTTGATAAAAAGAGAATGACTCACATTGCTGATTTAATACGGACAGAGTCTAGTCTATGAATTATCCTGATTAACCTAATTTAGATAACAATGCACACAAAACTGGGTTAGTAATCAATACAGCATTTACGATAACTCACGAGATCAACCATCACAACGAGTGACAAAGTGCTATCCTTAACATCTGTCGAAATAACGACTAATGACAAAGCATCACCCTAATGTGGCAGCACTTAAACACCCGTTGAGTACATTGATCGATCGGAAAATGAATCGTAGCAGCGATCGTGCTAATACCCTGTTTTGCGGTAGAATTTCGAGATCAGTGTGTGTTTTCAAACTATTTCTATCGTAACTCGATGAAATTTTGGAATTTAAACGTCGCATCAACGCAGAATGTCAAATCCCAGACTCTAGTATTTATACCCCAAATTGACACCTCCCGCGAGTCGCGGAAGATGATGATGATTATGTCGCGACTCGCCTGGGGTGCACATCTACCCTAGGGTAGCCTTGTCACTAGTATAGGCCTTATGAGTCGACATTTCGTTAATTCACAATTCAGACAACACATTTCGAAGATAATTATCAATTAGGGTTTAACCCCCCTTAGTTTTAGGGGCCCTAATCCTAATTCCAAATGTTCTGAAAATTTTAGGGTTAATGAAGAATTACTTGGGTTTCTCAATTAGGGTTTCCTAATTGAATAATTTAGAATAATAAATAGTACTTTTTGATGAGAGTTGTTACAAGTATAGTGTTGGTAAGATACCGAGGTCGTCCAATGACACAAGAGCTTTTAATACCAGTTTATCCTCAACGTCTAATCAAATCAAAAGTTTAGAAAAAGGTTTTTAAACAAGAAAAATAAAACTAACTAAAATGCTGAAAAATAAAAATAAAAAGATAGACAAGATGAATCACTTGGATCCGACTCGTATTTAGTGTACCCTTTGATTATTTCCGCACTTTTGCACTTTTTAAGAGATTATCTTAGTTATTGTAGTAGGCCCCTCTTTTGAAGGTGACATTACCCTCAACCCCCAGTAGTTTGAGTCAGCAAGGATACAATCCAAAAGGGTTGGATTGTTGAAAAATAATTAATTAAGTTATTAGTGCATATTGTGGTAGGCCCCTCTTTTGAAGGTGACGTTACCCTCGGCTAAGTAGTCTGAGTCAGCAGGGATACAGTCCTAAGTAGCAGGGTTAAAGTATTAATAGTAGTTTACATATGAGGGGATCAAGGAGTTCGGACCCCCGCCATCCAATACCAGTGGGTATTGAAGAAGGTCCTACTAAAGTTGACCCAGGTCCTTGCAGGATCTATACACTGAACAAGGCAAGACTCTTACCAAACCGTTCCCTTAACCCCCGACCAGGTAGCCAACATACCTCCATATAGACCGTGGAGATATGAATGGTGAAAATCTTTTATTTTATATAGACAGTAAAATAATGCCAAGACACCACGGACAAACGATAAGGAAGACTCACCTTCAACATAAGAAACTAGTTATTAAAGTCATTAATACATAACCAAATAAAAAGTGCGAAAAGATTAAAAATAAAAAGTATTACACTAAACACTTGTCTTCACCAAGTGATGTAAGAGACTTAGGTAAACATGGCCTTTGATTGTCAAGAACTCTTACAATCAATCTTGGATCCCGAGACTACTTACACACTCTATGATGGATGATGGTGGTGGATGTGGGTTGTGATGGTGGTGGTGGGTGGGTGAAGTGTGAGAGAGATGGTTTGCCAAGTGATGGTTTGCAAGTGAGCCAAGCACCCCTATTTATAGCCTGTACAGAAGCCCGGACACGGCCCCGTGTCCGTTGGGCACGGCCCCGTGTCCACCTATCTTCTCTTTCTTCATTAAATGCAGTTTGTCTGCATTAGTTGACCACGCCCCCGTGTCCGCTGGGCACGGCCCCGTGTGCAGAAGTGTATCTGTACTATTAAGATTTTCCTAGATTCTGCGAATCTTAGAGTTGACCACGGCCCCGTGTCCGCTGGACACGCCCCTGTGGTGGGTGATAGAAGCTTCTACAACTTTGTCTTTTCTGCAGACACTTGGGCACGCCCCCATGCTCAGTGAGCACGGGGCGTGTTCAACCTTTTGTTCTCTTGTTTTTGCTTTGGAGGATGCTGTCGAGGGGTCGGGCATGCCACGTTTCTTCCTTTTCTTGTATTTATGCTGGATTTGGCTGCATTTTTGCTTCTTTTGTTCATTTAAGCTCTTTTAACCCTAAAAATACAAAAGGAAGACAAAAGCACACTTTTTCCAAAATTAGTACTAAAAAAGGGTTAGTTTTATGCCTCATTTGATGTAATTTATATGTTGCATTTTGCACACATCATTAGCGACAAAGAGTCCTACGTGCTCGAGAAGATTGACGAAACCCCCGTCCCAAGAACATGGAACGGGGTTCATCTGAAGAAGTGCTTTATGTAAGCACCTGCCCACAATGGGCCAAAAAGATCGCTATTCTATTATTTCCCTTTTTTCCATGTAAACATCGGGAGGGTAATGCCCCGAACATATTTTCAGTTTTCCTGTAAAACCGGGAGGGTCTGCCCTGGAATTATGATTATCGAATTAATGAATAAAGCGATATGCATTTTACAAGTACAAACCATAGCATATCTATGTATAAGTTCGAACGATATAAAAATGTGCACCAACGGGCCTCGACCCATGCCTTGCGCCGATCGAGAAGGCTTAAATAGTTCTAAAAATAACAAAATCTATTAAGCAAAAGGATTGAACCAGATACGATCCGACCACTAAAAACATAAAGGATCGAAGCAAATAAAACAAGCATGCAAAAGTTTTTGGCTATGATCCGGTCACCAAGATGGCCCCACAAAAAAATTGGCTAAGTAGTGAAAGTTTGGACACAAACTAAAACTAAAAAGCCTAGCATAAAACATCATAATCAAAGGTACGACGCCATAAAAGTCAAAACAGACATAGATTGTACAGATTACATGCCATAAAGAAAATAATATTGTACGGTTACAGAACCAAGCATCAAGCTTCATAATCTTCCTTAACAATGGGGAGTTCACTTCTTTGTTTTATGACGGACAGAGGTTCGTTCACCAACTCCGCAACCTTGTCGAGAACCGAGATATGAAAATCATCGAAAGCTTTGATCGCCACATCTTGGGTATCTTTGGCTCCTTCATCATACCCAAGGACCTCTTCAACGGATCGAGCCGAACCCTTGGCATCCTGAAAGCCCTGCTTGATCCCATCATTTACACCAACAACATTGACGCTGTTCACCAGATCTGCGACCACTTTCTCTAACTCGGGGCTCTGGTGGACCAACTTCACGACCCAGGCCACTCCATCCGTAAAAAACCCCTATTTGGTGAGAAGAAGCTCCGATGAAAGACCGTATAGTTCGACCATCTCTTTGTCGTACCGGGTCAACATATCTTTCATATCCGAAACGACGTTCAGATGCGACTCCACAGCTCTATCACATGCTCTTTCGAGTTATACTTTATCTAAACAAAGAAACAAAGCGCTTAAAAAGGAACCAAGAAAACAAAACAATGAAGGGCGTTTAAAGAACGTACCATTAATCAAACGATGATGATCAGCCAAAAGTTGATCATAGGAAGATTGCATCTCCTTCTGCTCCGCCTTGTTTCTCTCTTCAACCTCAAACAATTTTTTCTCCAACTTTTCAAACTTCAATTTCACATTCTCTAACTCACGGACAGCTTTATCCCGAGCCTCGTGGGCAGCTACCCCGTGTTTTCACGAGTGAAAGTCAAAGTCAAGGTCAAAGTCAACGACCGATTTCGCGCGACGTGACTCGTAGAATTGTTTGTATGATATTTAGATTATGTGGAGTAAATGTCGTACGTTACAATAATCGAGTCATACTAACCGTATTTCAATCGACCTACGACTGTGAACGATAGGAAGTAACAATGCGATAAAGTTAATCAAGCTATGATAAATCGAATCGACATCAAATCGTAACTCGAACTATGTACTTTGCTTGTCAGTTATACGTGTGTGTGTACCTTATGTGTTAACTGTGCATGTTTATTTTATGTTATGTTATGATGTGATAAACAAGCGAACTCAATCGAAGTCTAACTCGAATGTAAACGAACCCGAACCCGAATTCCGAGTCGAACCCCATAAGAAGTAGTTGGGACTGAAAGTAATTTGACTAGGAAACCCTATCGAATCGCCCGCAAATCGAAACCGAATCAACAACGCACCGAACACACCAAAGGAGGCGGCATCCGCACGGATGGTCAATCCGTACGGATTGCCAATCCGCACGGATTGCCAATCCGCACGGATGACCAGTCCGCGCGGGTAGCCTACCCGGCTGCGTGCCATGCGCACGGCTCCCCCTTTCCCTTTTTGGCATCCTATAAATACACGGGTCACTCTCCACTTTTTCCACTTTTGGCAAGTGACGTCCGAACCACACGCATTCTTCACCTTTTCGCAGATTTCTCTCAATCCAGGTACGATCTTGCACTAATTCTTGTACATCCTTGATCACTACACAATTCTACACATTTCTATCTTTCAAATCTTCACTTTTAACCATGAAATCATCCGGATTTGGGGTATTCTCGGGTGACGTCATTATGAAGTTCTTATGAACTTCAAGCTTGACCTCATTCCACCAAGAATAGCTCAGATCTAAACGATTTCTACAAGATTTCATAATAACTTCACCTAGATCTAAACTTTTCTAAGGATAAAAGAGTTGAAAGAAATAAACCTTAGTTCTCTCCTTCTCTTACCCTTAAAATCGGTACGAATCTGATCGGTTCTAGTCTCTACTCGATAATAGTGATTCACTAGTCCTAGATCTGGAATTCTACCGCAAGACAACTGATTTCGGGGTTAACCGGGATGACCGTTCTGAGTCGCCGACAGGCCGAGTTAGGGTGGTTCCTGACCGGTCTAGTCACGCGGGTGAGAACACAACTCCAAGTGGTTGCCACGTAATCAGAATGTCTCGATAAACGACAACAGAAACCAAGTGTAGACGAACGGAACAACCAGACCAGTTGCCCGCACGGACAAGCTGTCCGCACGGACTAGCTGTCCGCACGGACGGGCCGTACGCACGTACAGGACATACGCACGAGTTGTCACCCGGACGAGCTACCCTTGGGACCCACTTTCCAAACGAGGTTTGAGTATCGACGAACGAGCAATCCGGACAGACGACCTCTGAATGGATTACTCTTCGGATCATGAGATACTAAGGCCTTAAAATGAAAATCAAACAATATTCATCCGAACGGTCAGGCCGTACGTACGGACAGGCTATCCGGACGGATTGTCCCTACCCGCGCGCACAGGCTGTCCGCACGGATTACCATACGCACGGACTATCGTCAGCGCGACCGGCTTGAAAAGTAGAAACACTTATGTGTTTTCTAAATGCTACAACGAAAACTTCAAAGCACAAGCCATCATACACAAACACATCTTAGGAAGAAACAATCCACTTGGACGATTATCCACACAAACAACTTGTCCGTACGGATAGGTCATCCGCACGCACAACTGATCCGCACGGATTACCATCCGCACGGACAGCTCGCACGCACGGACGGCTTATCCGGATGGATCCCCACCCGCACGCATCACCATCTGCACGCATCACCATCCGCACGGATAGGTCATGCGCACGGATAACATCTACTCACGGATAGCTGATCCGCACGATCAGCCATCCTGCCCACTCTCACTTTGTACTATTTTACGCGCCACTTATCATTATGTTATCGAATCTATTCAGGCTAACCGTACTCGCTGTAAAGCGCTCCCTTCAATCCATATCGCTGTGAGTATACTCGAACCCTTTTTGCTTTAGCACTTTTGGGTGTTACATACGTTACAACTATTCAAACTACAACTGTCACACTACTCAAGCTATTTTAACGCTTAACCATTAATGCATGTTATACGTGGCTTATGAATGCTTGTTTGTTATGTTTACACATGGAATGTTGTCTACCTGCCTTAGCAACGATAGTACTATAGTTTGGACTCAGCACCCGTTCACACGGGGGTTGTTAAGGATCTATTACTTGCATTGATTACGGTGGTAATCATGTATTGCGAACTGCCCCGGGCAGTTAACCCGCAGTCATTGGTATCGATGGATCTATGTCGATAACTAACGTGCTTCATTTCACTATGTGTACGTGCTGGTTATGCGTAAACGAATTCGAACTCTATATGCTATTATCAAACTTGTATGCTCACCTTTACATTTTATGTATTGACATTATTTAAACGTATGTGACAGGTGCCTAGGTTGTTTATATGCTTCTCGGGCTGTGATGAAATTGAAGCTAGGAACCGGAGTCCTAGAAACCAACGAATAAACTGTTATGTTTAAATCTGAGTTGTCGGAACAAAATATTTGTTTAGTTTTTGTCTGTAATAACTTGTTTTACTATTTGAGACATGGTATGGGACATGTTAACTTAAATTGAATGGTAATGATAGTTGTTATGGAAACTTCTGGACAATATGTTTCGCTCAGTGTCGCGCCCCGATGATTCCGCCATCGGTTGGGGTGTGACAGATTGGTATCAGAGCCATAACTATAGGGAATTAGGCCAGACTCGACCTAGTCCGGGTCGAAGTCTTAGAGACCTAGACTATAGTTAAGAACCAACAGACCAACTCACGCGTATGCGTAAACTCGCCACTATCACTCGCTCTTTTCTATCATTGCATTCGAAATTTTCAAGCTGTGAACAGGTAATAAGGCTGAGAATAGGTGTGAAAACCGCAGACTCTCGACTAAAGTTGCCTAATCAGCTTACGTTTTATCTACAAACGAGGAGAATTATACCAAATCAGGAGTGAAATCCCTATTTTGATGAATAATCTCCTCAATTTTCATCAAAAACGAGGACGGAAGTTGCAAGATAGGGGTGAAACCCTCACCTTGACGACTCGTCCCGCTTTTATACAAAACTCCACCAAATTTCGATGGACTCCAACGGTCTAAAGACACAACCTAACCAAAGGGAATTGCGCCAACGCCCGAGAATCGAGGCAAGGGCATAGTCCTGGAGGTCGTTGTGTAGGATCCTTGCGAATAGTCGAGCTACTTTGGTTAGTCGAAGTCTATTAGCCGCAGACAATCTACCTTCGATTTATCGATCTTTATGAAAGTTTTATGCATTTTCTGTTATTTGTTAACGTTTTGAGGTACTATTGGTTTCAACTCAACACTATTGCTCCTGCTAAAACACAAAACCCGCACAACTCATCGCTAGCGAATCGACAATAGAGGCAGTCAAAACGGTTTGTATGCTCGTAGGTGCTTTTAGTAACTAAGTATATGTGTTTCTTGCTATTATGCTTATGTGATTAGGAATATTGTGATTATGTGCTCTACGTGATTTTGTGCAACTCTGCGATTTTGTGACAATATGCGTTACATGGTACGTGTTACTGAACTTTAGTAGTAGTAGACGTGTGAGGTGAGATACGAATACATGTGTTGAGTTCCATGGCGATGTCTATTGCAGACAATGTCGTCTGGATCCCGTCATCAACTCTCTCGCTAGGAAAATAGGGACAGACGCCTTGCTTCCATCGTCGCGAAAGCTGTAGCAAAGGCTGTGAGCGATGTCTGCGAGAATGCCAGCAAATCATCCGAGGAATCGAGGACTGAGGGTCCTAAAGCTGCCGTGAGACCTTTCAGTTTCAAACAATTCAAGTCATGTGGGCCGAAAGAATTCACAGGCGAAGGAGGTCCTACTGCTCTATTCCACTGGTTTGACTCTATCGAGGTTACTCTGCGACAAAGTGGTGGCCCTGATGACCTTCGAACTCTGAACGCTACCAGCGTCTTTCAGTCCCGTGCTTTGGACTGGTGGACGGCCGAGAGGAACAAGAGAGGGAATGATGCAGCTTACGGTTTGTCGTGGGATGAGCTCAAGGAAGTCATGCTAGAGGAATTCTGCCCTCCTCACGAGTGTCAAAAGCTTGAAGATGAATTTTGGCATATACATCAAAAGGATGGAGAGAATGCTGGTCTTACTGCTCGCTTCAAACAGCTCAGCATTATCTGTCCTGACCAGGTCAAGACCCCTGAGATGACCATCAAGAAGTACATCCGAGCTTTGCCCGACTGCGTCGCTGATTTCGTGCAAGCGGCCAAGACTGCCACGATCGAGGAAACATATCTGCTGGCCGCTGAGATCAATGACAAAAGGGTCAAGGCTGGGGTGTGGGATAAGACCTCCAAGCATCTGCATCAAGCTACCGCTACTGCACCAACTGCTGAACCCACGTCGTCAAGCAACAAGCGAAAGAACAAGAGAAAGAACAGCTCCACCAACAAGAACTGTGCGATTACTGCTGCACCGATCCAAGCTGTACCTGCTCAACAGCGTCAAGTAGTGGCACCTGTGGCCAATGCACCGCCTGCAAAGCGTGCATATACTGGACCACACCCACTCTGCCCTACTTGCACCTATCATCACCCGACTGCTATTCAATGCCGCTTCTGTGCTCATTGCAACGTCTACGGCCACTTTACTGCCAACTTTCGTATTCGTCAAGCTCCTGCCAATCAAGCTCTACTCGCTGCCCCACAGGGTTAACAAGCTCCTCCGGCACCCGCAGTCAAAGCCAGAGCATGCTTCACGTGTGGCGACCCGAATCACTTCGCCAACATGTGCCCGAACAGGGTAGTGAAACAAGAACCACAACAGCAGTCGCCACAGCAGCAGCAACAGCAGCAACAGCAGCAACAGCAACAACAGGCAGCACGCGCCAGAATTTTCAATCTCAATGTGCGACAAGCCCAAGCCGACAATAACGTGGTCAATGGTACGTTCCTTGTGAATGGTATTTATGCTTCATGTTTGTTTGATACTGGAGCCGATAATTGCTTTGTGTCACTTGAATTTGAGAAACTCCTTAGTTGTAAACGTTCCCGACTCTCCTCTGCATTCGATGTTGAAGTTGCTACTGGAAGAACCGTCGCTGTAAACTCTGTTATTCGTGATTGCACTCTCGAGCTCAACAATCACATCTTCTCAATCGATCTCATTCCAATGCAACTAGGAAGCTTTGATGTCATAGTAGGCATGGACTTTCTTCGCGAAAACCATGCCGAAGTTGTGTGCTTCGATAAAATGATTCGTTTTTCGCTCGCAACCGGTGATTCATTGTGCGTTTATGGTGATACTACTTCGAAGGGTCTCAAGCTTATGTCATGTCTACAAGCTAGCAAGTACCTCCGTAAGGAATACAGGGCTTTCTTGGCCCATGTCGTAGCAGCGGAGAAGGAAAAGAGAGAGAAGAAGGAAGTGAAAGACGTTCCTGTGGTTCGAGAATTTCCTCGAGTTTTTCCAGAGGATCTTCCCGGGCTACCTCCTAAGCGTGATATTGATTTTCGCATTGACCTCATTCCTGGAGCTAACCCTATCGCCAGAGCTCCTTATCGACTCGCGCCGTCCGAAATGCGCGAACTCTCAACCCAACTCCAGGAATTGCTTGAAAAAGGCTTTATTCGCCCGAGCACCTCTCCTTGGGGCGCACCAGTTCTTTTCGTTAAAAAGAAGGATGGGTCGTTTCGGATGTACATCGACTACCGGGAATTGAATAAGTTGACTATCAAGAACCGCTATCCTCTGCCTCGAATCGACGATTTGTTTGATCAGCTACAAGGCGCTACGTGTTTCTCGAAGATCGATCTACGTTCAGGATACCATCAGCTGCGTATACAAGAGGAAGATATACCTAAAACCGCGTTTCGCACTCGTTACGGCCATTACGAATTTGTCGTCATGCCTTTTGGCCTAACAAACGCACCAGCAGTTTTCATGGATCTGATGAATCGAGTGTGTAAACCATATCTCGACCGTTTCGTCATCGTGTTCATCGATGATGTCTTGATCTATTCCAAAACGAGAGCCGAACACGCGCACCATCTACGTTTGGTTCTCGAGTTACTCCAGGGGAACCAACTCTACGCCAAGTTCTCCAAGTGCGAGTTTTGGTTGGGGGAGGTTCAGTTTCTGGGTCACATCGTTAATAGCCAGGGTATCCACGTCGACCCTGCGAAGATTGAAGCTGTCAAGAGCTGGGTTACGCCTAAGAACCCGACTGAAGTCCGCTCCTTTCTTGGGCTAGCGGGCTATTATCGACGATTTATCGAAGGATTCTCGAAGATTGCTGTGCCACTCACTTCTCTCACTCATAAGGACCAGCCTTTTGTCTGGGGAACCAAACAAGAGTCTGCCTTTCGAACCCTCAAGTACATGCTTTGCAATGCTCCTGTTCTCACGCTACCTGACGGAAACGATAATTTCATTTTCAACTGTGATGCTTCCAACCTTGGTCTCGGTTGTGTTCTAATACAACGGGACAAGGTCATAGCTTACGCATCTCGTCAGCTCAAAATCCACGAGAAGAACTATACAACCCACGATCTCGAGCTAGGCGCAGTTGTTTTTGCATTAAAGATTTGGCGACACTACCTGTATGGTACCAAGTGTACGATCTTCACCGATCATAAGAGCCTACAGCACATCTTTAATCAGAGGGAACTAAACATGCGTCAACGCCGATGGGTAGAACTTCTCAACGATTACGACTGTGAGATTCGTTATCACCCAGGCAAAGCAAATGTTGTTGCCGATGCACTTAGCAGACGGAGTTATCTGCTTAGCACTCGAAATGTTCAAGCTCAGTACAATCTCGAAGCTCTTATTCGCGACGCCCAGCATGCATGTTTCAACGAACGCACCTTAAAGAAAGAGAGAATCTACCACGATGGAGCCCAGCTTGTAAGCAAATCAAATGGGATATTCCATTTCCTAGACAAGATTTGGATTCCCAAGCGAACCGATTTACGACAGATTATCATGGATGAAGCCCACAAATCCCGATACTCCATTCATCCCGGTGCTGATAAAATGTACCATGACCTTCGATATAGGTACTGGTGGCCGGGTATGAAACGGGATATCGCTCTCTACGTCGGGAAATGCCTAACCTGTGCTAGAATAAAGGCTGAACACCAAAGACCCTTTGGCTTGCTTGAACAACCTCCAATCCCCATGTGGAAGTGGGAGAGCATAGCCATGGATTTCGTAACCAAGCTTCCAACCACGTCGTTAGGTCACGACAGCATTTGGGTTGTTGTTGACCGTTTGACTAAATCAGCTCACTTTCTGCCGATACGAGAAGACTACAAGGTAGAACGATTAGCCCGAATCTACACCGACGAGATCATTTGTCGACATGGGACGCCTCGTGACATCATCTCTGATCGCGATGCTCGGTTTACTTCACGGTTGTGGGAAACATTCCAAACGGCACTCGGTACAACGCTTAATGTGAGTACTGCGTTCCACCCACAAACCGACGGTCAGACTGAAAGAACGATTCGTACACTTGAAGACATGTTCCGTTCGTGTGTTCTAGACTTCGGGGGTAATTAGGATAGACACCTTCGGTTGGTCGAATTCTCGTACAACAACAGCTACCAGGCTAGCATTCAGATGGCACCTTTCGAGGCCTTGTACGGAAGAAGATGTCGATCGCCTATTGTGTGGCACGATATCGGTCACTCGCAACTAACCGGTCCGGAGCTGCTACAAGAGACGACAGACAAAATTCTCCAGATACGAGACAACCTAGCGAAGGCCCGGGATAGACAGAAAGTTCTCGCCGATAAAAAGCGCAAGCACCGTGAATATGGCGTTGGTGACTACGTACTCCTAAAGGTATCGCCTTGGAAGGGTGTAGTCCGATTCGGCAAAAAGGGGAAGCTCGCGCCTCGATATGTGGGACCTTTTAAGATTCTGGAAAGGATCGGAAAGGTCGCCTACAGACTCGAATTACCGGAGGAACTTATCAATGTCCATCCGACTTTCCACGTGTCAAACCTCCGAAAGTGCATCGCCGACCACGACTTACATGTTCCTCTAGGTGATCTACAAGTGAGCGAAACATAACACTTCGTGGAAAAGCCTGTCGAAATCATGGATCGCAAGACCAAAGAACTCAGGCGCTCACGCATTCCTATTGTGAAAGTCCGGTGGGAAGGCAAACGAGGCGCGGAGTTCACTTGGGAGCTCGAAAGTGACATGAAGGCCAAGTACCCGCAGTTGTTTAATTAGGGAAATAATCGTAGAGAGAGAAAGTCTAGAAAGAGAAAGTCTCTCACGTGATTTCCGGAGCTTGTAATCGTCAGATCATCAAATGAATCACGTTAAAATTGTACGTTTTTGTCTGTTCGATCCACGATAGTGCACGGATTCCGCACGTTCATGAGTCGGTACGAAATCGAAACGAATTCAAACCCGAACCTACAATAATCAAGGTTTTGAAAGAAAAAGAAAAAGGTTTTGAAAATGAAAAATTAAGAATTGACAAAGGATTTCTTCAAACGGCTTTGAATTGAAATCTAAAACTTTATAGGCTTTTAAATCAGGCACTTTTGCTTATCATATCCAAAAATCAGCCGATTTTAACCGTAAAATCCTGGTTAATTTAGCGATTTTCAATAATCCAAACGAAGGACTCTCACACGTGATTCACGAACTAGTTACAGCTTTCAGCTAAATTTCGGGACGAAATTTCCTAAACAAGGGGAGGCTGTAACACCCCGTGTTTTCACGAGTGAAAGTCAAAGTCAAGGTCAAAGTCAACGACCGATTTCGCGCGACGTGACTCGTAGAATTGTTTGTATGATATTTAGATTATGTGGAGTAAATGTCGTACGTTACAATAATCGAGTCATACTAACCGTATTTCAATCGACCTACGACTGTGAACGATAGGAAGTAACAATGCGATAAAGTTAATCAAGCTATGATAAATCGAATCGACATCAAATCGTAACTCGAACTATGTACTTTGCTTGTCAGTTATACGTGTGTGTACCTTATGTGTTAACTGTGCATGTTTATTTTATGTTATGTTATGATGTGATAAACAAGCGAACTCAATCGAAGTCTAACTCGAATGTAAACGAACCCGAACCCGAATTCCGAGTCGAACCCCATAAGAAGTAGTTGGGACTGAAAGTAATTTGACTAGGAAACCCTATCGAATCGCCCGCAAATCGAAACCGAATCAACAACGCACCGAACACACCAAAGGAGGCGGCATCCGCACGGATGGTCAATCCGTACGGATTGCCAATCCGCAAGGATTGCCAATCCGTACGGATGACCAGTCCGCGCGGGTAGCCTACCCGGGTGCGTGCCATGCGCACGGCTCCCCCTTTCCCTTTTTGGCATCCTATAAATACACGGGTCACTCTCCACTTTTTCCACTTTTGGCAAGTGACGTCCGAACCACACGCATTCTTCACCTTTTCGCAGATTTCTCTCAATCCAGGTACGATCTTGCACTAATTCTTGTACATCCTTGATCACTACACAATTCTACACATTTCTATCTTTCAAATCTTCACTTTTAACCATGAAATCATCCGGATTTGGGGTATTCTCGGGTGACGTCATTATGAAGTTCTTATGAACTTGAAGCTTGACCTCATTCCACCAAGAATAGCTCAGATCTAAACGATTTCTACAAGATTTCATAATAACTTCACCTAGATCTAAACTTTTCTAAGGATAAAAGAGTTGAAAGAAATAAACCTTAGTTCTCTCCTTCTCTTACCCTTAAAATCGGTACGAATCTGATCGGTTCTAGTCTCTACTCGATAATAGTGATTCACTAGTCCTAGATCTGGAATTCTACCGCAGGACAACTGATTTCGGGGTTAACCGGGATGACTGTTCTGAGTCGCCGACAGGCCGAGTTAGGGTGGTTCCTGACCGGTCTAGTCACGCGGGTGAGAACACAACTCCAAGTGGTTGCCACGTAATCAGAACATCTCGATAAACGACAACAGAAACCAAGTGTAGACAAACGGAACAACCAGACCAGTTGCCCGCACGGACAAGCTGTCCGCACGGACTAGCTGTCCGCACGGACGGGCCGTACGCACGTACAGGTCATACGCACGAGTTGTCACCCGGACGAGCTACCCTTGGGACCCACTTTCCAAACGAGGTTTGAGTATCGACGAACGAGCAATCCGGACAGACGACCTCTGAATGGATTACTCTTCGGATCATGAGATACTAAGGCCTTAAAATGAAAATCAAACAATATTCATCCGAACGGTCAGGCCGTACGCACGGACAGGCTATCCGGACGGATTGTCCCTACCCGCGCGCACAGGCTGTCCGCACGGATTACCATACGCACGGACTATCGTCCGCGCGACCGGCTTGAAAAGTAGAAACACTTATGTGTTTTCTAAATGCTACAACGAAAACTTCAAAGCACAAGCCATCATACACAAACACATCTTAGGAAGAAACAATCCACTTGGACGATTATCCACACAAACAACTTGTCCGTACGGATAGGTCATCCGCACGGACAGCTCGCACGCACGGACGGCTTATCCGGATGGATCCCCACCCGCACGCATCACCATCCGCACGCATCACCATCCGCACGGATAGGCCATGCGCACGGATGACATCTACTCACGGATAGCTGATCCGCACGATCAGCCATCCTGCCCACTCTCACTTTGTACTATTTTACGCGCCACTTATCGTTATGTTATCGAATCTATTCAGGCTAACCGTACTCGCTGTAAAGCGCTCCCTTCAATCCATATCGCTGTGAGTATACTCGAACCCTTTTTGCTTTAGCACTTTTGGGTGTTACATACGTTACAACTATTCAAACTACAACTATCACACTACTCAAGCTATTTTAACGCTTAACCATTAATGCATGTTATACGTGGCTTATGAATGCTTGTTTGTTATGTTTACACATGGAATGCTGTCTACCTGCCTTAGCAACGATAGTACTATAGTTTGGACTCAGCACCCGTTCACACGGGGGTTGTTAAGGATCTATTACTTGCATGGATTACGGTGGTAATCATGTATTGCGAACTGCCCCGGGCAGTAACCCGCAGTCATTGGTATCGATGGATCTATGTCGATAACTAACGTGCTTCATTTCACTATGTGTACGTGCTGGTTATGCGTAAACGAATTCGAACTCTATATGCTATTATCAAACTTGTATGCTCACCTTTACATTTTATGTATTGACATTATTTAAACGTATGTGACAGGTGCCTAGGTTGTTTATATGCTTCTCGGGCTGTGATGAAATTGAAGCTAGGAACCGGAGTCCTAGAAACCAACGAATAAACTGTTATCTTTAAATCTGAGTTGTCGGAACAGAATATTTGTTTAGTTTTTGTCTGTAAAAACTTGTTTTACTATTTGAGACATGGTATGGGACATGTTAACTTAAATTGAATGGTAATGATAGTTGTTATGGAAACTTCTGGACAATCTGTTTCGCTCAGTGCCGCGCCCCGATGATTCCGCCATCGGTTGGGGTGTGACAGCAGCCGCAGCCGAAGCTTGTGTCACTGCCCTCGGCCCCGGTTTGACCCGGTCCAGAGCCGCGAGGCAGGAAACCTCGTGGTATCTAATTAAGTGACAGCGGAAGTCTTTTTAAACAGGATCGATTAATATTTAAAACTGCTCGTTTATATATATAATATAGGGATAAATCCCATAATTTACAACAAAGTGATTTCTCTGGAAATCTTTATTTCTCAAAACATGTTTCTTTATTTATTTACATTGAGCCACTTTTCTAAGCTTGTAGTGCTCCACGGTACTTTTCCTTTGCTCACAACAGATCACCTGAAACATGGTAGTAATGTATACAAAACCCCACATACCGGCTGTAACTTGGTGATTACATAAACTTAATCACTGTAATTATAACCTTTGAAAATAAACATGATTTTGAAAGTAATTTGATAAAAAGAGAATGACTCACTTTGTAGATTTAACGAGCAGAGTATAAGCCTACTGATTAGCCTTGATTAACCTAATTTAAATAACAATACACACACACAAACAGGTTAGTAACTAATATAGCAGTTACAACAATTCACGAGATTAAACCCTCACAACGATTTACAAGTGCAATACTTAACAATTCAGCGGATTCACAACGAATGACAGAGTATAGTCCGAGTTCGAACAACACTCACACATTCAAGTCGAAATCACGATGAATAACAAAGTATAAACTCAATTTGAGCGGCACTTAAACAATCGTTGGATAGTTATAATCGATCGGACGTTGAATCGTAATAGCGATCGAGTTATTACCCTGATTGTGGCAGCACTTCGTGATCAGTGTGTGTTTTTGTAGTGATTATATTATAACTCAGCGTACATTTCGAATTTAAACGTCGAACGAACACTCAATTGCATGAAACAGACTATCCTATTTATACGTGAAAATGAGTTCCCCCGCGTGTCGCGGGAGATGTTGCTGATCCTGTCGCGACTCGCCTGGGGTGTCAATCTACCCTAGAGTAGCCTTGTCACTAGTATAGGCCTGCTGAGTTGATAGTTCGTGAATTTTAAATCAAGACAACGCATTTTAGAGATAATCGTCAATGAGGGTTTACCCCCTTGAGTTTTAGGGGCCCTAATCCTGATTTCAAATGTTCTGAAAATTTTAGGGATTATACAGAATCACTTGGGTTTCTCAATTAGGGTTTCCTATTGGACAATGTGATTAAATAAATATAACTTTTGATGAGAGTTGTTACATTCTCCCCACCTTAATAAAAAACTCGTCCTCGAGATTTACTGGAATAAGTGAGGATACTTTCGCTTCATTTCTGATTCCAGCTCCCAAGTGTATTCAGCTCCTCTCTTTGAATCCCATCTGACTTTGACTAAAACTAGTCGTTTGTGTTTGAGAAACTTGATCTTTCGATCCTCAATTTGAAGAGGTTTCTCAACAAATTTTAGCTTTTCGTTTACCTCTATATCTCGAAGAGGTATTACCAGTGATTCATCTGATAAGCATTTCTTGAGATTGGATACATGAAATACATCATGTACTCCAGCTAATTCTTCTGGTAATTGTAAACGATAAGCAACTGATCCTATACGTTGGATCACTGAAAATGGTCCTACGTACCTTGGACTTAGCTTTCCTTTCTTACCGAATCGCACAACTCCTTTCCAAGGAGAAACTTTCAAGAGTACTTTATCTCCAACTTGAAATTCTAACGGTTTGCGGCGATTATCTGCATAGCTTTTCTGACGATCTCGAGCTGTTTTCAATCTTTCCTTGATCTGAGTTATCTTGTCAGTAGTTTCTTGCACAATTTCTGGACCTGGTAATTGACTTTCTCCTATTTCTGCCCAAGAAACTGGAGTTCTGCACTTACGTCCATATAGTGCTTCAAATGGAGCAGTTTCAATGCTTGAATGGTTACTATTATTATAGGAGAATTCAATTAAGGGTAGGTGGTTATCCCAATTACCACCAAAATCAATTACACATGCTCGGAGCATGTCTTCCAGGGTTTGTATTGTCCTTTCACTTTGTCCGTCTGTTTGAGGATGATATGCAGTACTCAAATTGAGTCGGGTTCCCATTGCTTCCTGGAAACTAATCCAGAAATGAGAAGTGAAACGACTATCTCTATCTGATATAATGGAGAGTGGGACTCCATGTAAAGATACCACTTCGTCTACGTACAACTTGGCTAACCTTTCCATGCTAAAGGTTTCCTTCATTGGTAGAAAATGAGCTGATTTGGTTAATCAATCCACAATTACCCAAATCGCATCATTACCTTTTCTGGTCTTGGGTAACTTAGTAACAAAATCCATTGTTATGAGTTCCCATTTCCATACAGGCATTTCCAATTGTTGTAGTAGTCCTGAAGGTTTCTGGTGTTCGGCCTTAACTTGTGAACAAGTAAGACATTTAGATACGTATTCAGCTATATCCTTTTTCATTCCTATCCACCAGAAATTATTTCTTAAATCTTGGTACATTTTATTGTTTCCTGGATGTACGGTATATCGAGATTTATGAGCTTCTTCTAAAATCTTATTTCTTAATTTTCCTTGCTTAGGTACCCAAATTCGTTTCTTGTGGAATCTCCAAATTCCATCATTTCCTTGCTCTAATTCCTTTATATAACCTTTCATTCCTTCAGCTTCATCCTTGATTGCTGTTTCCTGAACTTTCTTTAATTGTTCCATTAAATCTACTTGTAGATTTAATCTAAGGGCACGGACTCGCTTTTGTTTTTCCTGATACTTACGACTTAAGGCATCTGCAACTACGTTTTCCTTTCCTTCGTGATATTGAATATCACAGTCGTAATCGCTTAGAACTTCCATCCATCTTCTTTGCCTCATATTTAACTCTTTCTGCCCAAATATATACCTTAAACTTTTATGATCTGTATAAACAGTAAACTTACTTCCATACAGATAATGTCTCCATATTTTAAGGGCAAAAATTATGGCTCCTAATTCTAAGTCATGAGTCGTATAATTTTCCTCGTGCTTTTTCATTGCCGGGAGGCATACGCAATTACCTTCTTGCGTTGCATCAACACACATCCGAATCCTAATTTTGAAGCATCACAATATACTTCAAAATCTTCTGTTCCTTCGGGTAATGCTAAAATTGGAGCATTTGTCAATCGGTGCTTTAAAATCTTAAAAGCTTCTTCTTGCCTATGTCCCCATTCAAACTTAGCGGCTTTACAGGTTAACTTAGTCAAAGGTACAGCTATCTTAGAGAAATCCTTAATAAATCGTCTGTAGTATCCAGCTAAGCCTAGAAAACTTCTAATTCCATAGCTGTTTGTGGGACCTTCCATTTTGTGATTGCTTCTATTTTAGCAGGATCTACGTGAATTCCTTCGTGATTCACCATGTGACCTAAAAATTGTACTTCTTGCAGCCAGAATTCACACTTCGAGAATTTGGCATAAAGTTTTTCCTTTCTTAACAAAGTTAAGAGTGCATGCAAGTGTTCGCAATGTTCTTCCTGACTTTTGGAATAAATAAGTATATCGTCGATGAATACGATTACAAATTTATCCAAGTATGGCTTACAGATCCGATTCATCATGTCCATAAATGCTGCTGGGGCATTTGTTAGTCCAAAGGGCATGACTGTAAACTCATAATGACCATACCTAGTTCTGAAAGCAGTTTTAGGTATGTCTTCTTCTTGTACTTTTAACTGATGATATCCGGATCTTAAGTCTATCTTAGAAAAATACCTAGCGCCTTGAAGTTGATCAAAAAGATCGTCAATCCTAGGTAATGGGTATCGATTCTTAATTGTAACTTTATTTAGTTCTCTATAATCAATACACATTCTCATCGATCCATCTTTCTTTTTCACAAACAACACTGGTGCTCCCCAAGGGGATGAACTAGGTTGTATAAATCCTTTGCTTAATAATTCATCTAACTGCTTATTCAATTCTAGCATCTCGGTGGGTGCTAATCGATAAGGTGCCTTGGCTATTGGTGTAGTACCCGGAATTAGATGGATTCTAAATTCTACTTCTCTATCAGGTGGTAACCTAGGTAAATCTTCTGGAAAGTTGTCTGGGTATTCTGAAACTATAGGGATGTCTGAGAGTTCCTTACTTTTAGTGTTAATGATTACCGAAATCATATATACCATTTCTTGTTTTCTTGAATAACTAGCCAACTTTATTACGGAAATGAATTTCAGTGGCTTTCGTGGTTTATCTCCTGTAATGAAAATTACCTCTCCTGTGGGAGTACGGATTTCTACGGAATTCTTATCACAAAGGATTCGAGCATGGTTGGCTATCAACCAATCCATTCCTAACACTACATCGAATCCGGCTAACTTCATAGGTAACAGGTTTGCAGAAAACTTATGGCCTAACAGTTCTATCTTTCCTTCTTGCAAAACCTTATTTATGTTAACAGAATTCCCGTCTGCCGTTTCGACTGAAAAATTTTGCCTAAGGGTGGTTAAGGGTAAGTTAAAGGCTTGGCAAAATGGAGTATTGATAAAACTTTGGTTTGCACCAGAGTCAAATAACACTTTTGCATAAACGTCGTGGACCAAGAACGTACCAGCTATGACGTCGGGAATTAGTTCGGCTTCCTGAGTGGTTAGCTGGAATGCTCGGGCATTCTTCTTTGTCGTTCCATCAGCTGGTTTGCCTTTATTGTCTGCGGTTTTAATCAATTTAGGACATTCTGTTTTATAATGTCATGTTTCTCCACAGTTATAGCAGACTATGGTTTTCTTTTTGCAATTTTCTTCACGATGTCCTGCCATTTTGCAGAAGTTGCAGATTACATTGCATTTTCCAAAATGATTCTTTTTGCAATTTATGCAAAAAGGCGGATGTGCAGATTGTCTTCTTCCTCTTTTCTTGAACCTATTATTATTATTACCCACATGAAATCCTTGGGTAATCTTTTGAGCCAATTCCTTCTTTCGATCTTCTTCCCTTGTGCGCACTAGTTCATCAGTTAGGGTATTAGCTAGTTCCACAGCATCGTCAATAGTGCGAGGTCTCGCAGCTTTAACGATGTTACGAATTTCACTAATTAATCCCCAAATGTAACGGGAAATGAGTACCGGTTCTGGCGAAGCCAGTGTTGGTACCACTCTAGCATATTCAAAGAATGTCGAAGTATAACCGCGACACTCTACGCCTACCATACGATGGTTTAGGAACTTATTTGCCATTTGTTCCTTTTCATATTCAGGACAATATTTTCTTTCTACAAGAATTTTAAATTCTTCCCAGTTTATAGCATAAGTCATCCTTCTTCCTTTTGCTTGTAATACGGTGTTCCACCATTCTAGTGCCCCTTCTTTGAACAAATTTGACGCATACATAACCTGATCTTCTTCGGAACACTTACTTATTGCAATTACTGCTTCGGTTTTCTCTAACCAACGCAGTACTGCAGTTGCTCCTTCGTTGCCTGCAAATTCAGCAGGTTTGCAAGCAAGAAATTCTTTGAAAGTGCAACCAGGTGTTGCAGCTTTCATTTTCTTAGGAGGTTGAGCCTGTCGTGGATTATTATCGTCATGATTGCCGCCTCCATTTACACTATGACTAAAATTGTCTTCCTGAGTACGTTTACTAGGAATGATTTGTTGTGGTTCAACAGGTTTCTGAGCAGCAGCCATGATTGCTGGAATAGCATTAGCTATCCCTTGAGTGATGATGTTTTCAATATCTTGTCTAGTCATATACTGGTTTTCCTGATTTTGTTCAGATTGATTCCCTTCATTAACTGGTTCATTACTAGCGTTTTCCATCTAATAATTATTATAAATATAACTATTAGTATCAAATGATTGTAAATAAAACAATTACACTGAAGCACATAAAATCTTACAACACAGATATATATCCAAAATCGTCGATGTTTCGACTTCTATTTTGCTTTATATATTATATAAGCATCCATACACACTGTTTATCTTACAATGTTTTATTTCCCATTTTACAGAGTTATATTTGAATATTACTATTATTATACAGACATTCTTCCCAACCCCACTATTCTTTGGTCAACTGGCAGTTTAGTAACGACGCTCCCTTTCGTCATATTTCCAGGAGATTTGTTCCCCCATTTCCCGGATCCTATTCCCAGTACCTATCAGCTCTTCACCGAACTGACGGAGTTCGGCTAAGTTTTCGTTGCTCATTGGAGGATTGGGGATAGGTTCTGGATCAAACTGTGGGAGGAAGGAATAAGAACTATTGATTATATTTTGGAATTGCCAGTCATTCGTCCACCATTCTTCCATTTGGCCTAAAGGTCGAGTGTGGACTAGTGGGTCTGGAATAGCTGGTTCCAAATTTACAGGAAGTTGGTTTTCGGCTAGGTAAGGATATAGATTATTATGGATAGGGCTAATGACATCACAATTTGCCAGTAGACGGTCTATTTCGTCTTGAAATGTGATTTCTTCAGGTTGTCTAGAGCTCTCTCCAATTTCTATTCCTTTTTGTTTAGAATCTTTCCTGATTTCTATCTCTGATGGCTTAGAACTTTCTCCGGTTTCGATTCCTTTTCCTTTGTCTATAGGGTTTTCTATTTTGGGGAGTTTCCTAGTGACTGGCTTTCTCCTGCGCACTTTCCTCCATCCTACATATCTTCTTCTCTTTTTAAGTTTTGCTTTTTCCAGCGGTGGAGCTTGGAATTCTAGAGGTTCCTCTATGTCAGCAATATAACCAGTAAAGTCGTGGGAGACTTCAATTGGTACTGGGTAGAGGTTGAGATTCTGAAATGCTTCCGATATCTCATTCATGCAGGATAGTATATATGCAAAATGCACAAAAAAATGCTAAGTTAAAACTTTGGAACAAAGTTTTACAAATAAACATTAAAGTTTTATTGCATACTGATTTGTAGGAAAGAGAACCCACTATAATTTATTTATTTACTGGGTATTAATTTTCTACTAGACTAGGCTTATTGATAGTTTAGAGGTTTGCATTCTCTGCTACGGTAGGTAGCATATAAAGATTTGGCCATTTTTCATCTAATGTGTCTTCCCAAGGTGGCCTATTGCCTAATTCCAGGATTTCTGAATTAAACCTCACTTTCTTGACTTGGGGTTTCTTTATTTTCTCCTGTCCCTTCCTAAGAATCGAATTTCTTTTATCTCGAGTGAGAGGATTTTCATAATTTGCTTTACGGACAAAAATCCCTTCTTCCAGATCTGCTGGGTGGTTGGAGGAAGAGGTTCCTTTTTCTGTGGGTGCAGTATCTAATTTGTGGTAGATAGCAGAAAGCTTTTGTTTACCCATACTGTAACTCAACAATTTAATCAGTTAATAAAACATGTTTTCACAGAATAGCACTTAAATTTCCTAAATATCTTTCAATTACTTTAATACGCTAAAATCAATAGTAAGCTTAAATTAGTGGCTCTGATACCACTTTTTCCTGTCACGGCCCTCGGCCCCGGTTTGACCCGGTCCAGAGCCGCGAGGCAGGAAACCTCGTGGTATCTAATTAAGTGACAGCGGAAGTCTTTTTAAACAGGATCGATTAATATTTAAAACTGCTCGTTTATATATATAATATAGGGATAAATCCCATAATTTACAATAAAGTGATTTCACTGGAAATCTTTATTTCTCAAAACATGTTTATTTATTTATTTACATTGAGCCACTTTTCTAAGCTTGTAGTGCTCCACGGTACTTTTCCTTTGCTCACAACAGATCACCTGAAACATGTTTGAAAAAGGTTTTGTCAGCAGGGAAATACTGAGTGAATCATTCAAGTTTACTAAAACAACTTATTTGTTATAATTCACAGTATTAAGAGATATTACAATGTTTCTGATATCAAACCAACTACCCACAGTATTTGTCACTCGACTCATTTCGGTGACTGTGGTCATATCACCCATTGGCTGCCCCAAGGGTGACGAATATCACTAATTAGGTTCGCCCACCTAAAGTGATAACAACAGTAGTAATGTATACAAAACCCCACATACCGGCTGTAACTTGGTGATTATATAAACTTAATCACTGTAATTATAACCTTTGAAAATAAACATGATTTTGAAAGTAATTTGATAAAAAGAGAATGACTCACTTTGTAGATTTAACGAGCAGAGTATAAGCCTACTGATTAGCCTTGATTAACCTAATTTAAATAACAATACACACACACAAACAGGTTAGTAACTAATATAGCAGTTACGACAATTCACGAGATTAAACCCTCACAACGATTTACAAGTGCAATACTTAACAATTCAGCGGATTCACAACGAATGACAGAGTATAGTCCGATTTCGAACAGCACTCACACATTCAAGTCGAAATCACGATGAATAACAAAGTATAAACTCAATTTGAGCGGCACTTAAACAATCGTTGGATAGTTATAATCGATCGGACGTTGAATCGTAATAGCGATCGAGTTATTACCCTGATTGTGGCAGCACTTCGTGATCAGTGTGTGTTTTTTGTAGTGATTATATTATAACTCAGCGTACATTTCGAATTTAAACGTCGAACAAACACTCAATTGCATGAAACAGACTATCCTATTTATACGTGAAAATGAGTTCCCCCGCGTGTCGCGGGAGATGTTGCTGATCCTGTCGCGACTCGCCTGGGGTGTCAATCTACCCTAGAGTAGCCTTGTCACTAGTATAGGCCTGCTGAGTTGATAGTTCGTGAATTTTAAATCAAGACAACGCATTTTAGAGATAATCGTCAATGAGGGTTTACCCCCCTTGAG
Source organism: Helianthus tuberosus (assembly GCA_030545235.1). Classification (NCBI taxonomy): domain Eukaryota; kingdom Viridiplantae; phylum Streptophyta; class Magnoliopsida; order Asterales; family Asteraceae; genus Helianthus; species Helianthus tuberosus. The sequence continues at coordinate 7,987,731 of CM060396.1, read as the reverse complement.
TTTTAGGGGCCCTAATCCTGATTTCAAATGTTCTGAAAATTTTAGGGATTATACAGAATCACTTGGGTTTCTCAATTAGGGTTTCCTATTGGACAATGTGATTAAATAAATATAACTTTTGATGAGAGTTGTTACAGCTTGTGAAGAGTTATTGACTTCTTTTGCCTCCGATACCTGCTCTTTCAACCGGTCCACTTGAGAGTGAAGAGACGAGATCTCTTGTTTGGTCTTCGACCGGATGTTATCCTCACTCTTCAAAGTGGCAACTTCGCGTTCGAGCCTACGACAATTCGATTCTGCCTCGACCCAACGTTTGTAGGTTTCAACCACCAGAGAGTTAGACTGAGCTTGATTCAGCATCAGTGCATTTCCAAGCTCCGGACCACTCATCTTCCTATGATACGCATGTTCAGCAGGAGTCCCGAGGTGAAATAGCGCCATCTTCGCGGAAAGAGCATCCACAATCCTGTCTTTATTAACCAACGACCAATCAGGAACATACTTCTCCAAAGCTCTAGCCGAATCCACGTCCATCTCCTCACCCGAACCTAATTCTCGACAGAGAAAAACGGCTTCAGTCTCGTACCACAAGGGGGAAGAAGAGGCACTATCCCCACCATCTATCTGTTTAGGACTCGACCTCGAGACATTGGAAGCAACCCCGGTTGTAGGCTTACCCGAAGGAGATAGGTCAATTTTCTTCAAAGACAACGGATCGGGCATATTGGCGATGTCGATCACCTTAGTAGATTGGCCCCCGAAAGATAATGGGCTTGAGGGAAGATTGACAGGTTGGTCTCTCGGGGTCTTGCCACCGTAAAGATGAGCATCTAGGTTCTCCAGTAAGCCTCCGGGGGTAGAAAACCCGGTGACTTGATCGACTTCATCTTCCTCCAACACAATTGTTTTAAAATCTGACTTCTTCTTCTTCTTCAGCTGCTTTGGATTCGGATCAGATTTGGAGGAGGCAGTTCGGTGTGTTTCTTCCCTTGTGATCTTGCAGGTTCTAGCCAAGGTCATCTGAAGTCCAACTCTTGCCAGCTCGCATCGACTGGTTCTTAAGTCTTCATGGCCCAAACGAGATTCGATGCAGCACATCTGTACAAAAAGCTTTTTGAGAATAGCATGGCCCTACAGCCTTTGTATTTTTCGTGACCCATTTATGATCACCTTCAAAGTAACTTGAACATAATAGCAGGTAATAACTTTAAACATATATGATACTTACCTTACATTTTTATATTCATGTGACATAACTAAGTACTTCTTGGTGCTATGTTGCTCAAAAAGTGATGTAAATTCAAATATGTTTAAGTGTAAGATTAGATGGTATTTAATTAGGATACGAGCTTTAACAATCAATAAAATGAAAATAAATATAGAAAGTAAGATTTGTTATCTTAACTTTGTTATTTTTTACAATCCTATAATTCACAACAGAAAATAGTTATAACTTTTATAGTTTCACTTTTAAATGGATGACTGAAATTTTTACTCACCAAGTAAAATGTAATCTCAATCAAAACCACAACGTATTGTTAACTAACATTGATAGTTGGACAACGTTTTTTATTGTTATTTCATTAATTACTTGAGATATATTATAATGTGAAATTAGTATAAAAGATAAACCGAAAAAGATATATGTGGTTTTGAATAGCTCAAATAGAGTGAAATTTTATAATTTGAAGTGTAATTTGTATGATTTGAAGTAGCATATAAAGCATTTCAGATGTACAATATTATAATTTTATTTAGCGTATAAATTTGGAAGCATTATGTACAATACAGAGAAGCCATTTTAAAGGGGCTAAACTTACAACTTTTCCAAAATTTTAAGACCGGATGTTTGAGGGATTTCATCCATGGAATAACCCTACAATTAACTATCAAGCAATTGAATCGTTTCTTTTCTTCCTACAACTGAACCACCCCAAAACTCAAAACCCTTGATAGCAACCGGATCAAAAAACGTACACCACACACACAATGGCGACTACAGCGGCTGGCCATCCGATCAATTTTCCGGTCATCATCCCTCCGTAGCGCGGCGGCGGGTGCATCCTCTCAAGCCAAAGCCGCTCGCTCTCCTTTTCGTATCGGTAGCCAGAACTCTCTCTCTAATCACATCTATAGGTAACCACCGTTCAATTAATCGCATCTTTATAAATCTAGGTATTATTAGAAGAATTTCTTAATCAAGTTTTAGTAAAACTTCATTACAAACTAAAATTGTTAAGAGATCTTAATATCTGGTTGTTCTTAATTGTTTCTAGACTTTGGCTGCACCTAAAGAGGAGGGGGTTGTTTGAAAAGTTATGTTGAAGTGCATATGTTCAATCTTTTTTATATTAAACTTTCACATATGTTCACTTTCTTTACGAGTGTAAACAGTCAAGTAATTTGACTTTTTAATATTTAATTTAATCTAATTTTGGTCTGATGACGTTTAGTGTTGTTAGCAGGTCAATCATTTGCCTGTACATGTCTTACCTGTTACTAACACTGGTCAAAGTCAAAGTTAAAGTCACCATGGTCAGAGTTCATACTCATCTGATGACTTGCCAAAAACCGTGGTGATGACGCTTAATCAAGGTTCAACGGTCAAGAGCATGGATTTTCATCCTGTACAACAAATCTTGCTTCTTGATTGGCTCTCTTTTACTCTAAAAAGCAATTTTCCGTTAATTGTGTATTTTGTCACTAATTTCCGTCTTTTTTACGAATTGCAGTTGGAACAAGTACCGGTGACATCATGATATGGGAACTCGGTAGCAGAGATTTCTTTCAGGTGAAATTTCTTTATCCGAATCTTTATTACATTTTTTTTGAGAGTTGAAGCTAGGGCTGAGCAACAAGCCAAACTCGGAGTAGACTGAACCCGAAGATACACAACAACAGCATATAGACCTCATCGGAACATGATGGTTCGTGACGGATATAGTCCTAGATCAGAACTTGGTCTGCAGTGGACCTGAACCCACTCACATTAAGAACATTAATGTAAACAAAAGTATTTTTCTTGAACTAACCTCTTCATTTAACCTGTATAATTTTTATCACAAACCCACTTAAAAAATGAGGTTTCTGCATTCTGCTATTTAAATGACTTGTTTACGACTGTCGCGAAATTTTTTGAATTCGCCATTGTTCTGTGCTTTAGTCTAAAATCCAAAAGAACCTCCTTTTGTTTACGATTTTCACAAAATATTTTGAATTCGCCATTGTTCTGTTCTTTAGTCGGAAGTCCAAAAGAACCTCCTTTTGTTTACGATTTTCACAAAATATTTTTAATTCGCCATTGTTTTGTTTCGTCATCAATCATCATCGATGTCACGATTCAAGATTAGACGGTGGCTCCGGTGCTTGACCAGTGGACGCATACTTAGGTAATAAAAATCCCTATTGAATTGTTTTTACAAATTGATGCTTGCAAGCGTTGTGTATGAGTTCAGTTTTCCCCAAAAAAAAACACCTTAATCTGAAAAAAAAGCCACACGTTAAGTTTCCTTTCTATCCTAATGTGAGCGAAACACAAAAGTGAGCGCATAACCATCATGATGCTCATACCTGAAAAGTAGGATAACCACTTATATTATCAGTTGTCGTTGCAGCCTCAGGTAGAAGTGAAGAGTTTTCCAGCTGAAGCAATCAATCCTCTTGCTTGTAATAGTGAGGGCACTTACATAGTTGGGGTGGAGGTTCTGGTGATATATATCTGTGGGAGGTGATTAATAATTTCATTTCATTTTCATGATGTTGTGTTATAAATATTTGCTAAGAGAATCAGAAAGTTATGTTTCCTTTCTCATTTTGTGTTTTTCTTTCAGTTTATTTGATTTTATTTTCACATTATTCTAAAATTTTACTTATTTTTATATTTGGTATACAAAAAGGTAAAAAGAACAGTTTTAAGATTTAAAACTAAGAGAATGTTAATTGGATTGGAAACCACATCTTTTATTTTAAGGCTGCATATGTGTGAAATGTATTCTTCGTGATTGTTATAATAATCTTTTTCTTTTGTACATGTTTTTTTTTTTTTTTTTTTTTTATAAATTTTTGTTATTTGATCTGGCCTTACCTTTTTATTGATCTGTTATAGGTTGCAACCGGTAGATTACTGAAGAAGTGGCATGGTCACTATAGGGCTGTTACATGCTTGGTGTTTTCTATGGATCAGTCGCTTTTGATTTCTGGGGCTGAGGATGGATCTGTTCGAGTCTGGTCGCTTCTTATGTACTATTCATCTACCTTTTTGGCCTTATATGTAGACATAAAATGCATTTGTTAGGGTTTGTGACGATGAACAGTTATCTAATCTTCTGCATAATAGGATATTTGATGAGGAACGACATCAAAGATCAGGGCATCTTTATGAGTATAGTTTCACTGAGCATGCTTTGCCTGTAACCGATATCGTTACAGGATATGGGGGATCTAATGCAATTATAGTGTCCGCTTCACAGGATCGTACTTGCAAGGTTTATATCTCTCACTTCTTATATCAACTATTATGTTTTTTATTTTATTTTATTTTATAAGACGCTATTTTTTTCACAATGAAAATGGTAAATGGTAGTGAAGTTGTCTTTCGAGATTTCATACCATGATATATATTTTGTTTGTATTTATTTCGTCATTTGCTTCTGTCTTGTTACTGAAGCACCAAGCATCATCATATTGTTCTGCAGTTGGTGAGTGTGTAATATGTGTCATTGCTAATCTCTTCAGATTATACAACTTTTGTAGAATTTAATTTTGTTAAACTGTTCTTTTTTTTCAAATCAACATATATGTGGGCAATGGGAGCAATCATGGCTAAATTGTTTACGCTTCGAACGCTATTTCCAGGTTCAAGGTGTGTGACCAATCCTCCGTTCTGCAATGTTTTTTCTCCATCGTAACAACGTGTGTGTTCAATAGATTTTTCTTGAACCAATGCTTCCTCTTTGGTGTCTACAGTGAAGCAGATGAAAGATATAAAATTTGCATTGTGATAGGCAGCCCAACATAAAGCTCATGGGCTAAAGTTTTGAAGCATCAGAATCAGAGTAACATGGAGCATTCAAATGTCTGGACCTACTCCCGCGCTTGGTAAGCCCTATAACTTTTTCATTGCTTTCATCCATGTCTTCTTTGTCTTTTAGTTTTCACTATACGATATGCCCTAAGTAGATTGGAAATCGACCTAGATTACACAGCCACCAGTTTTCATCACAAAATGATGTGGACCCTGAAGTTACTCAGTTGACAAAGCTGAAGTCAGCACCCCATGAATAGTAATTCAATCACTAAACACAAAGGTTTCTTAGTGTTCAAGGTTTCTTAGTGTCCATTAGTACACAAGTTAGGGAATTTAGAATATCCGACTAAATCTGGTAAGAGTAGGAACTTGGTTTTAAAAGTGTGCTTGAGGCACGAAATGCGCACGTGGCAAGGCGATTTGGAAAGCGCCTTAGGGTTTGAGCATTGAGGCGGCGCCTCATGTACATCTAGGTCAATATTGGTGAAACTTAGGGTCTGTAAGGAGGCTGGTGTATGTAAGGGATAAAGAAACTTTGAAAGGTTTACTTGATGAAGAAAAGGATGGTATGTAAAAGAGATGAAACTTCTGGTTGTACATAAAGATTTGGTTATACATAGAGCCATGGGCGTGTATCGGATTTTGGGGACCTAAACGACTCGAAGCGCCTCACACTTTTTTAAACCTAAGACCAGGAATTCATAAACAAGCTGAAAGGTTAGTACATTTTAAGTGAGTGAGTATTATCTCAATTTTTCATTGAACTCTTCAAATTTTTTCTCTGCAAATGGGAGATTCAAACATATCTTATCTTTTCTCTTTCAAAACAAAGATCAACGTGGATTGACAAGGAAGTGTCTAAGAAAAAAAAGTTGCAATGACTTCAATAACACATCATATGCACTCAATATTCATATCATGTTTAATTTATTTATAGTTTTGTTTCAGTTCCCTTCATAGAAAGAAGGATGATGGGTTGTGAGTAGAGGTGTCAAGATGGACATGTGGTGCGAATTAGTTATTGCGTCAACAAGTGTCATTTTCGGCATGGGTCGAAAGGGGTTGGTCAGGCTGGCTTGACCCCAATACTTCGGTCCATTTTTATTTATTTATTTACAATGTTAGCTAGATCTTTGAATAAAAAATAGAGTAAATTATGATTTTGGCCCCTGTGGTTATATTAATTTTACCCTTTTAGACCAAAAAGGAGTTTTTTAACATCTGAGCCCCTAACGTCTTTTTTTTCTAACCCTTTTTGTCCCCAACGTCTTTTTTTCTAACCCTGTTGGCCCCTAAAAGTAAATGGATGAGGTTCGTGTTAGGGGCCAAAAGGGTTAGAAAAAAAGACGTTGGGGGCTCAGATGTTAAAAGATTTCTTTTTGGGCTAAAAGGGTAAAAGTGATATAACCACAGGTGCCAAAATCGTAATTTACTCTAAAAAATATATAAGATGTTTTTTGCTTAAAAAATACGCTTTGGTTTACTTTGGATGTAAGATTACTATATAAGACTTCCAGTTTCCCTAATAATATATTATAGATTATATCATATATCTATTATATCTCTGAACATTACATATTATTTTTTAAACTTTAATATAAAATTATGTTTTTTTATCTTTTCCTTTTAATCCGCGAAACTGCTAAAACTGAACCGCCTTACTGTGAAAACTGGTTCTGATTGTTTTATTTTCAAAATTGTCGTTAGTAACTCGAACCTAAATTGTTGTCAAAACCATGCAGTGAACATCCCTGCTCTCTATCACCCCATTTCTAAATCTATACCAACATACTAATCACACTCACATTACCAACATGTGGTTAACATAGAAAAACAATCCTTTCTACACTTTACAGCGAAACTGCACGAAATTTTCCTTAATAAGAATAATCATTTCCATGAAAAGTGCCAACACATTATGCAAGTCTTTGCATTGCAATATGGAGATGGTTTAACAGGCAAGCAACTGATTTGGGATGATTTTCTTAACCATGACTCGGTCAGCAATCAACTGCAAAAGTAATTTGACTTGTCTTTTAACTTTGTATATTTTCCAGTAGTTGACTATTTGAATTTTTTTACGTTGACATTTCACCTCAAGAAACCATGATTTTTCCAAGTTTTGGAAATTAATGGAAAAAGAATACATAAGTTGAAATTTTGAAAGTCAAATATGCTGACTCAATATGTCAACCACGTTTTGTTTATCTAACAAGTACTTTTATTATCTCAGAACATCAGAGACGGGTTACTTCCCGAATGAAGTTCGAGCATCCGTCACATAACAGCAGTGATCCGCATACGAAGGCGCATCAAGGAGGAAAGGGTTTCTCAGGATCTTAAGATGTTGAGACATTGGGTTCCCGATGATTTAAAACTTTATTATTGGCATTTCTTTTGTTAAAACATTATAATCTTTAGCTCCATTTTTAACAAGTTTTATGTTATAATGCGCATTTTAGGAGCATACCTAAATGCTTATGTTGTACCATGCAATCGAGACCTGGCACACGGGTCGGTTTGGGTCGGGTCATGGGTCAAAACAGGTTCGTGTCAAAACGAGTCGATTACAAATAAGGATTGTTTTGGTTCGGGTCGAAACGGGTTCGGGTCGGAACGGGTTCGGGTTGAAACGGGTCCGGGTCAAAATGGGTTTTGGGTCGGGTCAGGTTGGTTAAAAATTGCTTTCTTTAAAAGAGTTGTTTTGATTTTTTGCATAGGCGGATAATGAGAACCACACCGAATATATTATAATTTTTTATTGTTTTAAGGTTTGAATTATATTCTCGTCCCGTGTTATCGACTCCGCAGCAACGCGCGGGTTTTCCACTAGTAAATTTAATGGTGGCCTTTCACTAGTAACTTGCTTGTGTGGTTCATGTTTTAATAAAATCATCATTCCATTAAAAAAAATTAAACTAAATAGACTTGTCATTGACTCTATTGACTCATTGAGTGATTATAGATCACACGCATATTAAATTTCCTTATTAAATTTCCTAGAAAGTTCCCCTTCTAGTAAAGGCATTCGCCGACAAATTTCTTTTATTTCATGTCATTTATGGAACTTAAACTCAAGTCCTCCCTCTCTCAAGGTGTTTAAAGGTTTTGCCTTTGCAAATGGACCACCACCCCATTGGTACTAAGGGCATCTACTACCATCCCATGCCCCTGCCAGATCGCAATAGGGGCGTTGTGAGAGGACGGGGAACACCAGAGAAGGCGGCGGGGTTTGGAGTGTGAAGGAGGAGGCAGGGTAGGGAACACGACGTGAAGAAGGAAGATGTGTGGGGCAATGCTATTCTCAACCAATCATTTTTTTTAATTTATTTGAAAATGGTATTATTTTATAGAGTAGTGGTAGTGAAAAGGAGTGAAATGATACTAGGTGTTATTGAAAAAAAGTAAAGGAAAATATGGTGTCAATGAGGCAACATTTCCTTTACGACGTGACAATGATTTGAAGTGAAATGTGTGAAATAATAGGAGATAGCCTAAGAGAAATTTCCTAATACTTTCAAATGGTGCCGAAGTCGTCGGTTTTTTTTCAATTATCATCAATAGTAGTCTAGTCATTTCATATTATATTAACAAAAAAAAAAGCTAACAAGAGTAAGTGAAAATCACACCAAACATGCAAAATTCCCGATTAAAGGATCTTCAGTATAATTATTAAAGACAAAGAATATAACCAGTAAGTTAAGGACAAAAGTTGTGATTAGTTCCTATCTAAATTTTGGGACGAGCTACGCAAACGTAACTTACAATTTATCTCATGTTAGTGATATACATAAGTATCAACCTTCACACACCAAGATAGGATTATATTCATTGAAATTTTACTAAACGACTTGTAGTCTGGCTGTAATAATGTATGTAGTAAAGGTTTTTCTTTGTAAGTGGTTGATTGTCATCTTCATTGTACACATTCGTGTATATTTAAGTGTAGGTATAGCGGGCGTGTGAGTTATTTATTTTAAAAAACATACACTAAGCACTTGTACATATAGCTTTAAATACAAACCGTAAGGAGATTAGATAACCAACCACCCTACTAACATTTTTCTTCCTCGTTAAACCATTAAGGAAAATTATGTACAAGCGGTTTATACGATTCTTACAATTCTCCACATAACTCTAGTTATGAGAAAAAAAATACATTTCTATGTTATAAATTTTTGGCATTTCAGTATAGTTATCTAACACCACTTGCTATCCCGTGTTAACTTAAAGGGTATAACCCCCGTTTTACATGTAAATAGCTAGTCTTGTAATTTTGCTAAAATAAACATTTTTACTTAAAAAAAGAAGTTTACACCCAAACTCCCTACCGGGTCCTGTACCCTCCACTCCCTTTGATCTTGAACCCAACCCAACCCAAACCTACCCAGAGACAAATCTCGAACCACTGTCTTCTCTCCTTGAACCAAAGATTTCAAACCCGTAAAAACAAAACCGTTCGAACCCCTTTTAAATACTCGCCGGAGCAAAACCCAATAGCCAAGAAACGATTTAAAACTAAGAAACGATGGACGAGGGGTACAATGGTTACTATTATTATTGCTCTAATTAATTCCTTTTGATTTTTGAATCGAATAACCTATAACCCCACCTCCGTTAGTGGCTTAGTGCTAGAGGTGCACAAAAAACCCGAACCCGAAAACGGGTTTTTTAAACCCGAACCCGAGTAGGATAGGGTACCCTGTATGCATATTCTCATCACTACCCGAACCCGGGTTTTTCCATACCCGATTTATACCCGGGTATAATAATACTCGTGCCCGGGTTTTAGAAATACCCGTACCTGGGTTTAAGAATACCCATTACTGGGTTTTAGTAATGTATGCACTTTGATTATTCTAGCTCCTTATAACATGTAATCTTGTTAAATTAAAGTTTTATATAATTAAAGTTCATGTTTACAAACCCAAAAATGAAGTTGGAAACAAAAAAATTACAAAGTTCATGTTTATACCCATCCAAGCTTTTTTGAATATCCGCCCGGGTTTCTTCATACCCAACCAATACTTGAACCCTATCCAAACCCGGAAATAGGGTATTCTAATACCCTGGGTATAGGAAAACCGAACTTGAACCCTACCCGAACCCGGGTACACATATAATAAAAATCCTTCTTAAATACTATGCTACACTCCCAAACCCGACAACGATAAGCATACAATAAAAATCCACTTAAGTCAATGTACCAATTGTGTGGAAGTTGCAGTGTCCTTGTATTATAAAATCTTAACGACCTATCGCCCGGAGTGTCGACACTCATAAAGCGATCTTCAACTTATCCAGGGTTAAATTATGGGGGTATAATTTTGCTAAAACTTCAGTGTCGGTAGTGGGCTAGTGGCTGTAATTGGGCCTGATCTGGTGTCTGCCAGTTTGGACTAAAATGCAAAACGCTTTTCTCACACGAATTGGAACCTTTGGACATCAAGTGGGCCTTTGATATATTTATCGTAAGTGGGCTAAATTGTTCGTAAAAAAGGTGATTCGGATTTATGCCTATCATACATGATCTCAAATGTCTTTTGATCCTCTTCCCAAAACTCTAAGCAATCTATTGTAGCTTTTGCCTTATCCCTTGAGCCACCTAATATACATTTCTTAGGAACAAGTTCTACCTTATTATTATTACCCTTGGCAATTGGCATGAATCCGAAATGTGATATTAGTGCATGTAGAATTCCACCATGGGATGTGCCACAATGAACCGAAGGGTATATAACCCACATGTTCGTATTCATAAAACTCCGGCTTTTTATCAAACTCCTCCCTGTGATCATGATCACCTTGGGAATCCATAGACGTATCCTTCATAATAACTATGCTACACTCCCAAATCCGACAACAATCAGCATATAATAAAAGTCCACTGAAGTCATTGTACCAATTGTGTGGAATGATGCTGTAGTGTCATCAATCTTTTTAGTTGTTAATTCACTAAGCATATAAGACTAACATAGAAATGAAGTTCAATATGAAAGGATTAGACATAATAAAACACGAAAGAATAATCACAACAGCTGCACATACCACCTATTAAAATAAAGTTGAAGACAAATTAAAATTGAATATGAGCATATAAGTGAGATTGTTCATTGAGACATTTCATCAAACATCTGATTTGCATAGACTTTGTTCATTAAAGTTGAATATGAGCATATACTGCTTGTTTTTTTGTTGTTGCAGAATATGTCAACGGCTTGATGCATTATGTTTATTAATTTGTACCAGTGTTATGTTGTACAACATCAGTGTAAGTACCTATCAATCTTTCTACTACATATTACATTCATGTTTGCATAAACTAGTGTACAAGCTCCTAACAAAACTTAATAAGGGTGGCGGTTTCAAACCATTTTACTAATGGGCTGATTCGGGTTGTGTTTTATCTGACATTAGTTGAAAAAGGAATCAAATGAGTTGAAAATCACCTAAAGAAGTTTATTCGTAAAGCACACAACCTTGTATATCAATTTCACTATTATTTTTTTAATTATAATTAACTTAACATATTATAATAAATGAAAATCACCTAAATCGTTTTGTATTTAAGTGACTTGTTTTGACCCGTTACCTAATCAAACCATCTTACCACTTACCACATCTAGGTAGAGATGCACAAATCATGTTTTTTTTGTAGAACCTAAAACCGGGTAGGAACCAGGTCTGGGTTTGGTCAACAAAGTCAAGAACTCGGTAGCGTAGGAACCCGTTCCGAGTACGTTCGGGTTTTTGACCGGTTTGGCCGTTTTTTTGGGTTTTGGCCGGAACTGGGTCCGGTGGTTTTGGGTTGGGTCCGGTTCGGTTTCTTTTGTTACACCCGGGTCTGGAACTGGTATGTACCTGGTCGGGTAGGGTATGAACTGGTTCCAGGTCGGGTATTTCGGGTTGGGTCTGGAACCGGGTTTCGTATGCATCTCTACCACTAGGTGATGTTAAAATGTCTTTTGATTAATTTTAGTTTCTTTAGAATTTTCAGGTGGTCATCGGGATCGCACTGTGTTGATCAGTTCCGGTAAATTGTGCACATGTAAATGAGTTTAAGTACAAGTATTTTGTTGGGAGTGAGTAGTGGTATATCTAGAAACTTCTAAATTAAATGCATTTTTTGCACTTTTTATTTAAAAATGTTTTTTTTTTCTTTTTTTTTTTCAAATCAAATGAATCTTTGAAGATGATGTGGCTTACATAGTATTATTTTACACATATGTTTGCTTCAGTGGTGGGTGTTAGTTGAGCCACACCAAGTTTAAGTTTACTTCGTATCTGCTACATCAATGTAATCCTCCATATCAAGTTAACTACCGTATCGATGTAATAATTGACACATTTTAGGGTGCGTTTAGTTCGCGGAATGTTTTCGAATTGAAATTTGTATAGGAATTGGATTTAGAAGTAATCCAATTTAGAATTTAAACATTCCAAAAGAAATTGGAAATTGTTGCAATTGGAGGCTATCTCCACGGCCACCACCACCCCCGGTTCGAGTCGTAACGGTTGTTGGGGTATACGCACGCGGAAGCAACACACACTCAAGAACACTCAACTGCAGAAATAAGAAAAAAGAACGACACAAGAATTTACGTGGTTCGGTCGCCAACTGCAACCTACGTCCACGGGTAACTAGGAATTCATATTTCTTTCTTGGTGAGTTACAAGTTGTTACAAATACAGAGAATCATCTTATATAAAGATTGGATACAAAGAGAAAGTTGTACGCATTTAAGTCTGTTCATCCATAAGCTTTAAATGCTCCCATTGAAGTGAATGCTCCCGTTGCATGCTCTCACTGCATTTAAGTTGATTAGCTTTAATGCTCGTTGCATTGAAGTGGAGTTTTAAAGTCTGAACAGTGCTAGAGCCTTAAATGCTCCCGTTGTGAAGTGGATTCACACTTAACAATCTCCCACTTGAAGCCACGGAACAATCTTCACCTGTGCTTCAACTGTGCATCTGTATTTCTGTAAGAAACTTTAGTACCTTCCTAGTTACCCCACCCCGCCTTCATTATTCCTGAAGGCCAGCTGAAGCTCCCCCGAACTCCAACCCAACAGTCTTACCAGACCCAGCCGTGACTGAAACCGCCACTGACTCATTCTCTATCTCAACCGGCTTGCACGATCCACCAGCTCCAGAGATACACCGAGAATTAATACCACTCTCCACATTTTGCAAACTATTTCCAGGAGAGCATTTTTCTTCCATCGGAATCTTCGTCTTCAAAACCCAACGGCTCTTTGTGATTGTACCCGGAACACGACCCATGCTCCCACTATCACCAAATCCCCTGACTGGTTTAAACTTAGACCCCCGACCACATTCAACTGACATCCCCAAAGCACCAGGATTCAAGTTTGCAAATTGAACCCTCTTCCGCTTACTAGATTCAGTGAACCAGACTTTATGCTGTACAGGGACGGCTACTCCCTCAGCAGATACCTTAGCCATATACAATGATCCTCGCTTCTTTCCACGTGCAATAACCAGATTCCCATTAATCACCTTCCATTTACCCAATGGAGTAACCAGATTAACATCTCCCATGCCCGTAACACAAAGAATTTGATCATTAGCTAATCGTATCTTCCCAAAGTCTCCTTTCTTCAGATTCACCATCGTCTTCCCGCTGTGCATGGCGTGAAACGAAGAACCAGAATCCATAGCCCAAGAGTCTTCACTGCCTTCCACTGAGTCCCAATGCATCAAACCCAGACGCATTCTCAGAAGCAGAATTCAAATATTCATGACATCGACTCCAAAAGATGTCTGAACCTCCATGCAGCCCACAAGTCAACTATGCCCAACTCCCACTGCAACAGTTATCCCAACCCATGCCAACTGACACTCCATGAGCCGAACCTTTACTCGTACTATTCCTGTGAAAAACCTTCACCCAGTACAAAGATCCATTCAAATGTCAAACAGCTGATCACCACCGAACAAGGAATACCATCCACAATTCCAGACCAGCTAACCGGCAAACGGTTATAACTACAATAGAGCTTCCAACATGCAATAGTTCCATGACTTGCCATTGACTTTCTTTTCACTTGTGTCAACATCAACAACCCTGTTGATTCCATTTTCTCCATGTTCTCACCCATCGACCAGTACCACATCCAAGTTCCCATGACAACCCAATCAACCGAAACCCGAAACCGTCACCTCGGTTCCACAAATTTTTCGGTTCATAATAAATGTCAAAAACATGAACTTGAAACACAAACCATATTTAGCCCGCAACCCAAACTCGACCAACGGCTGAATATCCCAGCGGCTCCAATCGAATTAAAAACGGCTAAATAATATTTTAATTTGGTACAAACCTCGATCACCTCGTCCAAAAAAAAATAATTCGGTGATCTCCAAGAGTTTACCCGGCTCCAGTCGAAAAAATTAATCGACAACCACAAACTCTAAATCACCAACTGATCACCTTGTCCAATTTGAGGGGCCTTTATGTAACTTTAAGATATTTTTGGAAACAATTCCAAAAAATTACAACACACCCACGTGCCTTTCCTTTTCCACCTTTTCTTTTGTTTTTGTCTTCAACTAGAATCCTATATCTTTTCAAAAAAAAAAAAACACGAGATCCTCCAAAAGAAAAAAAACACTTTCTTCTTCACCAGAAGAAAAAAAAAAGAAACAGGATGGTGATTCACTTTCTTCTTTGAACGGTAAGAACAACCAGAGGAAAAAAAACTCTATTTTTCTTCTTTCAAACACAAGACAACCACAGAACCAGCGATTCACAGGTCTCCGGCGATTCCAGTCGGCTTCAAACTACCGACACACCAACCTAATCGCTACCCCGCGATTCACAGGTCTCCGGCGATTCCAGTCGGCTTCAAACTACCGACACACCAACCTAATCGCGATCTCAGGTATTCTGTCTTTCTTTCGAATCGTGTTCTTCGTGTGTAACCGAGCCGTAGCTCTGATACCAGTTGTTGGGGTATACGCACGCGGAAGCAACACACACTCAAGAACACTCAACTGCAGAAATAAGAAAAAAGAACGACACAAGAATTTACGTGGTTCGGTCGCCAACTGCAACCTACGTCCACGGGTAACTAGGAATTCATATTTCTTTCTTGGTGAGTTACAAGTTGTTACAAATACAGAGAATCATCTTATATAAAGATTGGATACAAAGAGAAAGTTGTACGCATTTAAGTCTGCTCATCCATAAGCTTTAAATGCTCCCATTGAAGTGAATGCTCCCGTTGCATGCTCTCACTGCATTTAAGTTGATTAGCTTTAATGCTCGTTGCATTGAAGTGGAGTTTTAAAGTCTGAACAGTGCTAGAGCCTTAAATGCTCCCGTTGTGAAGTGGATTCACACTTAACAACGGTGTGGGTCAAACCGGTGTGGAATTGAAACGGACGTGTTGGTCGAAACGGTTGAGGTTGAAACGATGTGTGTCAAAACAGAATGCATCGGAATGGTTTGTGACAAAATGGTGGGGGTCGAAACGGTTCGTGTCGAAACTGTACGGGTCTTAACGGTGCGCGTCGAAATGGCGGGTCGAAACAGTTCGGGTTGAAACAGTGCGGGTTGGAACGGGGCAGGTCGGGCATGATGGATGGTGACGGGGTGGCGGATGCGACAACGTCAACCGGTCGAATATTCCAATTAATTTATCTTGAATTCCTTTAGTTAAAGAAATTTGAAGAAATTCATGACCAATTCCAATTTCTTTATCAACCAAACACATACAGATTGGAATTGAGATTTCAATTCCAACAAATTTTGTGAATCAAACATCTTAAGAATTGGAATTTAGATTCCAATTTCATTCAATTCAATTGAATTCCGACAAACCAATGCACTTTTATAGATTTCAAGCCTCATCTTAACCGGCTTATGCACCTGGCACACTTTATAGACCAGAGATACATGTATTTGCTATTAAAATAGAGTAATTGATTATCAAGAATCCATTTCTAATATACATAGCCCTATATTATCAGGTCATTGTGTGGTACCATATGGACTTTGGAGTGGGACTAATAACTTGAATAACTGATTCGTATATGGATGAGTGTATGCGGAAAAAGAATGAGGAAACTTGTATATCTCCAGAAAAATAAAATCATTGTTAAACTCACTACAAGAAAACTGGGTTTTCAGTACGCGCAAAAGCGTTCTAAAATGCTATCTTATAGGATGCTATCTTATAGGACCTTTCATTTAATAGGACCAACGGTAAAAGCGTTTCATGTAAAGGGGTCGTAATAAGTAATAAGTCCCAGAACTAAAAAAGCGTCCTAACATCTCAAATAAGATTATGAAACCAATTTTATGGTCGCGCAATATGTCTTTGAACAACCAAAATAGTGTCCTAATAAAAACATATTAGGACACTTTTACGATGTTCTAACATGTGCTTACATACTTTTATCTTTTGATACACTTACAATCGTCCTTAGAAATTAATTGATAGGACCCTTATGATGTAACATTATAACTAACTTAGTACCAAGAAAAGGGTCCTAATATACTAAATAAGATTATGAAACCAATTTTATGGTCGCATAACATGTCTATAGACAACTTAAATAGCGTCCTAAAAAGAACATATTAAGACACTTTTACAATGTTCTAATATGTGATTACATACTTTTAATCTTTTGATACACATACAAGCGTCCTTAAAAATTAATTTATAGGACCCTTATGATGTAACGTTATAGCTACTTTAATATCAAGAAAATGGTCCTAATATCCAAATAAGATTATAAAACCAGTTTTATAAACAGGCCATCAACATATAACATCCTAATAGTTATTGTATAACATCAACTAATGAAAGAAATAAAACTTCATTATATTTCAAATAAACATGTTCATAACAAAAACACTAACCATAAATAAGTTATAACATTATCTAACATAAAGTCTTAACATTTAACAAAGAAATTAAAAGCAATTAAAAAAAAATAAGAAGTATAAAATCTTGAGTCATCATGCGTCCTCAATCCTCATGGACTACCTACAAATAAACCATCCATGTATAAGCATTAAGTTCCATGATATTAAAATTATTTGTATCACAAGTTTAACAAATACATACCGAGATGATAGGGCCATGCGATGGATGCACCAATACAATCTTGAATTGTAGAAAATAAACCATATGGTCTTACCAAGTTTTCATCTTTTTTATTGGTACTTGAACGCTTACCTCACACCATTCTGGTCCAATCTCTGTACCACCAACTAGATCATTTGGGTCCAAGCTCTGGACCCCTCCTCTTGCTACAGTCTCGATAGAGTTTAGAATGCTTTTGAGGAAAGCTTCATCTCCGACCTAGATTTTAGTTTTCAACAAATATTTATTAAACTCTAGTCATAATAGTGAAAAAAATCATTTTACAAAAAAATTAATAAAGTTTTACACTAGCATGCATTTTCAATAGAAGTTCATTGAGATCTTCTTTTTATAAAGGAAATCAACTTCGATTCTTGAATAATCCACATCACTTCTGCTTCTATTGTAACAAAAGATTCCCCTTTTATGTGGAAAAGGCCCGTATCAATAATTATGATTTTACTAAGGAAAATTGGTTTTTAATAATCACACGTTTAGAATCTTGTACACAATAATCCCACCTTTACTCATGGTACATAATAATCCCACCTTTACTCTTGAGATTATTAAAAACCAATTATGAAAAAAAAAAAAAAACATCCATAGGCATAGCAGGCAGAATCTTAGCAAACAAGTAATCCTTTGTAGTGGAACTTTTAGTTGTTGATGTTATTTATGATGAAAAACTAACAGGATTAAAGATGAAGAAGATTACTATTGTGGTCATGTAATAGGTGAAACACTAAAGATTTATATAGAAAAATACCCGTAAACACTTTGAGAAATGAGAATGCTGGCAAATCTTATAGAAGTCAAAGTGATAGTATCTACAGACATTAGAGAAAATATAGTAAGTTTCATATGGCAAACTTTTCAGCCAAGTGTCCATCATTGTACTTATGAATGAGTTGGTTGGGTTGTCTCTTATTCATTTTATTCAAAAAGAAAAATAACTAAAGAAATAACATAACTGCACTCTTACTTTGGAAGGGTTAGAAAGCAACTGCCTTGCAAGTTGCTCAACTTCCTTTGGCCATATCACTCTACTACAGCATTTAACAATGTGGTTGAATCTGCAAAAAAAAAAAAACACCAAATAATATACATAAAAACTTAAAGAAATTTCTATTCACGTGAGCATTAAAATCATCCCATCTTAGTTTCATAATTAGATATCTTGACGTCCAATCCCAACTGAGTATTTGAATAATTCTTTGACCGTGACATTGTACGAATTAACTTTCAATATGATAAAATCAAATCGACCAAATCTATTCGAATAAGAAACCATGTTTAAACTAATAATCCGGTTCGATTTGTAACTGGTTTTACAATGGAAAGAATACATGATAGATATTAAATGCTATAGTTTTTTTGGTTGCAAAAACAATACTATATGCAGAGGCCACCCACTATTCAACTTTATTCATTAAGGTTGCCCATATACCAAAACTACTTTTCTGACCACCTACAATATCCGGTGACATTTATACATATTCTGGCCATAATTTGCAATTTTCCAATTATACAATAGTCCTAGATTTGATTTAAACGAAAACAAATACATACTTGAGTGTCATATAGAGTTTTTTTTTTTGATATATGAGTGGCCTTAGTGGAAAAAGTGAATATTTATATTATTAAAAACTGATCAATAGAAACAAGTAACTGCCGCTCATCAACTGAAATTGATTCTTTATTACTTCTCAAATTTCGAGTGGTTCCCCTAAAGGCCTATATGACCTCTTCATTGTGATACTGAACAAACACTACTAAGGGGGTGTTTGTTTTTTGGCCAGAAGCACTTCTGGCCACTTATGTCTGCGCCGCGCAGACGCGCGCAGACATTGGAGGTCTGCAGCTCGTTTGTTTTCCGGAAGAGCTTCTCACCAAAAACGTCTGCGCGACGTCTTCCCCACGCAGACTTGGGTTCATGTCTGCACACCTCTGCAGACCTCTTCTCACCTCCATCTCCAGCCGACACCACCTTCTCTGCCGACACCACCTCCACCTCCGACACCACCTCCTCCGCCGCCCACCTCCACTCCGCCACCATCTCCTCCGAGACACCACCTCCTCCAACACCACCTCCTCCGCCGCAATCATCATCATCATCATCGATCCTAAACAAAACCCCCACCAAAAACACACATACCTGAATCGATCTCTGCATCATCATCGATCCCAAACAAAACCCCCAAATCGATCTCTGCTACACACCCCTCTCTGAAACCCTAATCGATCCCAAAACCCCCAAATCGAAACCCTAATCGGTGCGGCTCCCAAAACCCCCAAACCGAATCATCATCATCATCATCATCGATCGCGACGGGGTGGAAGGAGGAGGTGGGTGGTTGTTCGGTGGAGGAGGTGGAAGTGACGGGGTGGTGACGGTGGTGGTGATGGGGTAGTGACGGAGTGAAGGCGGAGGTGGTGACGGTGGTGGTGATGGTGGCGGTGGTGAAGTGGTGGCGGTGGTGAAGATGATGGCGGTGGTGCAGATGTAGAGAGAGAGTGGCGGTGGTGATGTGTGCAGATTCTAGAAGAGGTTTTGATATAAAAAAAAAAAAAAAAAAAACCCTCTTCTCCTTGCAGACTGCAGACATTTGGTCCACCTCTTCTCCTGCAGATGTCTGCAGATGTGGTCCGCAGACTGCAGACCTTTTCCTACAGAAAAAACAAACAGTAAGTCATACCTCGTAGAATTTGTCAAGGCTAACAACACATGCAACACCTGATGCACACATGAGACGTTAATAATTATTTACAATTATGTTTTATCTGCTGGTTATGCCACATCTAAGCTTCTTACGATTATGCTTCATCCATAGTTGTCAATAGCGAGCATAGCGATCGCTATAGCGCGCTACGTAGCGTATAGGTCTAGTCTCGCTATTAGGGTTGTAGCAATAGATAGCGATAATAGCGACAAATTATTTTATTTTTAATCTTTTTAAATATAAAAGGCAATTAAATATAGCTATAAAATAGTTGGATTTTAGGTTTTTGTTAAATATACATGTAAAATAGCATATATATACTAGGGTATTTTGATATAATATACATATAAAATTTAAAAAAAACAATTTCTAGTATATTGCTATTTCTCGTTATTCGTTGTTCGCCATTAACAAGTATGGCTTTACCTACTACCACAATAACAGTCAACAGACAAGCTTCTTCCCCATTTATCCCATCAACAAATCAATCTTTCTATCCAACCTCTGTTATTCCTTTCTACTCTATCCCTAAACAACAAATCGTTTCTATCAGTGAGTGACCTGGTAGTGTGTAGAGAAGATAGAATGTAAATAAATTCATGAAGTTGAAACTTTCTTGTTTATTTTTTTTTAAATGCGGCCATGTGTAGATGTTTTTTTAAATGCTTATCTAATTTAGTTTTTAAGATAAATTAAAGTGAAATATGAAAATTGAAAGTAGTTATAAAAGTATTCATATCCTAAATTTAATATTCCAAACAACTTTTATATCAATTTCCAATTAATGTCTACAAACCAACTTTTATATCAATCATCTCATGAATCATTAAAGCTAGCTCACCTGAATTGAAGTGAGAACAACAGCAACATCACAAATATATGCATATGAACCATTGAATTTTAGAAATTACAAATGCAGTTGAGATATACAGACCTTTCCTTTAAGTTCAGGCTCTTCATCTTCGTTGTTTACAGACCAACGATGAACGGCAGCTTGCACACGTGTTCGTCGACGGCAAGACGATTCAAGAACACAACGCAATCAGAATCTACCGGATCCATATCTTGAACGCCGACCAGATCTGTCGCAGACTGCCGCTAAGGCTTCAATGATGGCAGTGGTCTCCGGCGACTAGATATGCGGCAGACTTCCCTAGGGCACCACCGGCGGTGATGGTGGGAGACGATTAGAAGTTCCCCAATTCTTTTTTGTTGTTTCTAGAAAATACCAATTCTACCCCTCCCGTGTAAACAAGCCTGTTTCTAATAAATTAGATCTCAGCCGTGAATTAATTTAATTAATCTAAGGGTTATTAAGGGCGTTTCCCAGTTCCCTACTTTATTAGTGTTCCCCAATGAACTTCACACTATATATATATATATGTGTGTGTGTGTTTTAAATTGTAAACACATATCAATTTCAGGGGTAAGATCAAATAAAAAGTTAATTTTGCCTAAGTAGGATGAGAAGTAATCTTAACCATTCATTTTCCAAATCAATGGTTAAGATGAAATGGTAGGAGAAAGGAGGAGTACAAGGGTATCTTGGGAAAATCGTATTTATGGAGTTTCTCTCTCCACATGCAAGGCACATGCATATTTCACCCTCAATTTTTAAACGTTCATAACTTTTTTATACGACATTATTATTTCATAAAAATTTCACCGTAAAATCGAGCGTTTTTTTATCTTTAATTTGAGTACCATATTGCTATATAAAATATGAAGACTAAAAAAACCCATTTAAATGTGTTGTATTTCTATGTTGTATAACATTTTTGTGTGCTGAATTTTTGTACTATATTTTTGTGCTAAATTTTTTGTGCTGAATTTTTTTGTCTTAAATTTTTTTTCCTCAATTTTTTGTGTTGGATTTTTTTGTACTACATTTTTTTGCTGAATTTTTTCGTGCTATATTTTTTGTACTAGATTTTTTTGTGCTATATTTTTTTGTACTACATTTTTTGTGCTATATTTTTTGTACTAGATTTTTTTGCTAGATTTTTTGTACTAGTTTTTTTGTGCTATATTTTTTTGTACTAGATTTTTTTTGTTGTATTTTTTAAAAAACAAAAGAGATGCCACATGTCATTTTCACTTCTATTTATAAGGCTGGAGGGTGTGGGGCGCCACCCTTCGCCACCTGGACGCCTATAGTGCCCCCCTCGGCCATCCACCACACCCCCGGCGCCATAGCCGGGGCGCCATTGAAGCTCCGCCAACATGTTAACGAGAGAAGAGGGGCGTTTTCAGGTGGGGACCATGTTCTAAACCAATGATTTTTTTTTTAATTTTGGTTAATAGGGGGCTCCGTCCATACCTTGCAATTTAAAGGGGGCTCCATGGCTGAGTTGGATCCTAGGCGGTGCTGACGTGGAGCTTAAGTGGACTTGATAAAGCCCATGGGGCTCCATCTACACCTCATAGCCTAAGGACCAAAATGCCCTTCATTCCTACTTATTAGAAGTGCCACATGTCATCATCACAATCCTTCTTATGCTACTTAGGCAAAATCCACTTTTTAGTGGATCCTTCCCCTCAATTTCAATATAGACCCATTATCAAATACTTTTTAATAGTTTATAATTTAGGCCACTACACGTTATGTTTATTGGCCCAATACTAATATGGTTAGCTATTAACTTATTAGTTATTACGGTTTCTAACTCATTAGAATACTATGATTTTGTCATATCATAATTGCATTGTTTATCAAATACTACAATTTTTGTCATTTTCGTAATTATTTTGTTTATTGTTAAAGCATATGAGCACATTTTTTCGAGCTCGAACAAGGTACGTAAATTCTTAGAGACGCCACTGGTCCCCGGCCTTGTTAGACATAGTTTAATATTATATTATATTATATTATATTAGAGGGTTTAGAGTGTAATATATATACGCATGTACATGTATCAAAATCTTTAATCACATATGAAATCTTTGTTTATGTAGGATTCCACCATAAGGTATTATTATGCAACGAAAATAAATAAATAAACATTGTTAATTTAAAAAAAAAAAAAAATTTCAGGTGGTCATCGGGATCGCACTGTGTTGATCAGTTCCGGTAAATTGTGCACATGTAAATGAGTCCAAGCACTAGTATTTTGTTGGAGCGAGTAGTGGTGTATATCTTGAAACTTCTAAATTAAATGCATTTTTTGCACTTTTAATTTAAAAATGTTTTTTTTTTTTTTTTTTTTTGCAAATCAAATGAATCTTTGAAGATGATGTGGCTTACATAGTATTATTTTACACATATGTTTGCTTCAGTGGTGGGTGTTAGTTGAGCCACACCAAGTTTAAGTTTACTTCGTATCTACTACATCAATGTAATCCTCCATATCTAGTTAACTACTGTATCGATGTAATAATTGACACATTTTAGGGTGCGTTTAGTTCGCGGAATGTTTTTGAATTGAAATTTGTATAGGAATTGGATTTAGAAGTAATCCAATTTAGAATTTAAACATTCCAATAGGAATTGGAAATTGTTGCAATTGGAGGCTATCACCACGGCCACAACCACCCCCGGTTCGAGTCGTAACGGTGTGGGTCAAACTGGTATGGAATCGAAACGGACGTGTTGGTCGAAACGGTTGAGGTTGAAACGATGTGTGTCAAAACAGAACGCATCGGAATGGTTTGTGACAAAACGGTGGGGGTCGAAACGGTTCGTGTCGAAACTGTACGGGTCTTAACGGTGCGCGTCGAAATGGCGGGTCGAAACAGTTCGGGTTGAAATAGTGCGGGTTGGAACGGGGCAGGTCGGGCATGATGGATGGTGACGGGGTGGCGGATGGGACAACGTCAACCGGTCTAATGTTCCAATTCATATATCTTGAATTCCTTTAGTTAAAGAAATTTGAAGCAATTCATGACCAATTCCAATTCCTTTATCAACCAAACACATAAAGATTGGAATTGAGATTCCAATTCCAACAAATTTTGTGAATCAAACATCTTAAGAATTGGAATTTAGATTCCAATTTCATTCAATTCAATTGAATTCCGGCGAACCAAATGCACCTTTATAGATTTCAAGCCTCATCTCGCTGGCTTATGTAGCTGACACACTTTATAGACAAGAGATACGTGTATTTGCTATTAAAATAGAGTAATTAATTATCAAGAATCCATTTCTAATATACATAGCCCTATATCAGGTCTTTGTGTGGTACTAATAACTTGAATAACTGATTCGTATAGGGATGAGTGTATGCAGAAAAAGAATGAAGAAACAAGTTTGTATAACTCCAGAAAAAAAATCATTGTTAAATCTTCTGGTAATTTTTTTTTATTTTGTATTTTGTATTGCCGATTAACATTTTAATCGTAATGAAATTTAAGTTATTAGTTAATTTGACCGAAATATTAATTTCATTTATGTTTTATTTGAGTATCTAGTGATATACATGTTGGCTAACTTATGTAAACATTTATTAAAACATATATATCTAGCCTTTTTCAGCTTCCCTTTTACGTGACGTATTGCAATCTCGTCCTGCATCAACTTGGAACAAGCTATTATTCACTCGAACATGAAAAAATCTATTATCTTCAATTATCTATAAGAGTAAACTGCCATTTTGGTCCATGTGGTTTGGCCACTTTTGCCATTTTAGTCCAAATCTCAAACTTTTTACATCTGGGTCCCTGTGGTTTGCATTTTGTTGCCATTTTAGTCCAAAATCCAAAAACCCATTTTTTTTACTGTCGAAAGCTGCCTAATTTGTCCTTTAGTGCAGGGGCATTTTGGTCATTTTTTAAATGTTTAGTTTTTTTTAATCAATAAAACCCAAATAAATCATCATCATCCCCAACATAATCAGATCTCTCTCTCTTCTCTCTCTCTCTATAGCACCACCACCACCACCGCCACCTCCTCCCTCCCTCTCTCTCTATAGCACCACCACCACCGCCACCTCCTCCCCCTTCTCACCACCGCCACTCCGGAGTTAATTATCAGCATTCGGTGACAGGTGTATCAAAAATCAAAAAATTTGTAAATTGACTGAAATGATTGAAACTTGTATCAAAAATCAGTTCGAAAACTCAAACAACATACCAAAACTCATTCAATTGTTTGAAACTTCAACCGAAACTCCACCAAATTAGTTTGAAATTTTGATGTAATCTTTCCGAAATTCTCAAAACTTTTATCTAAAATCACTAATTCAGTCCGAAAAACAACCGAAACTTGATCGAAAACAACCGAAATCAGTTCGAAAATGATCGAAATCAGGATCAATGTCACCGAAATTCGTCCGATGTCGATCACTTGTGAATTGCAGCTGATACTGCAGATTGTTATTTCGAACAATCAACAACAACAAATTCAGATCTAAACTACTAACCACTGTTGAACATGGACTCAGAATTAAGATCTATAATCGATTCAATCAAGTCAGATTCATATCAGAATTCACATGAAACACTAATGATTTGAATCTTTCTTTTTAGAATAACAATATAAATCAACAACTTCAACTATTCAGACACAAATCTGAGCGTTTGAAGATTATACAGATCTAAAACTCAATCTCAGATTCAAATCAATCCTTCTACAAATCCTATTTTTATTGTAAATCGTAACAACAACCTAAACATATTTGATTAAAAACTAACAAAAATCTGTTCATCAGTATTGGGGAAACTTCGAACCTCCTTCATCAGCATCAATCAATCAGCTGTTCATCTTCATCATCGACAACTTCAGGGTTTCATTTGCGGAGCCGCCGTCATCGGAGTTCCTTTCTCTCTCCTCTCTCTCTCTCTGATTTCCTGAACATACGTGTGTGTAGGCCGAAGTGGCGGTGGTGAGAAGGGGGAGGAGGTGGCGGTGGTGGTGGTGCTATAGAGAGAGAGAGAGAAGAGAGAGAGAGGGAGGAGGTGGTGGTGGTGCTATAGAGAGAGAGAGAGAGAGAAGAGAGAGAGGTCTGATTATGTTAGGGATGATGATGATGATTTATTTGGGTTTTATTTATTAAAAAAAACTAAACATTTAAAAAATAACCAAAATGCCCCTGCACTAAAGGACAAATTAGGCAGATTTCAACAGTAGAAAAAGAGGGTTTTTTGATTTTGGACTAAAATGTCAACAAAATGCAAACCACAGGGAACCAAATGTAAAAAGTTTGAGATTTGGACTAAAATGGGAAAAGTGCCCAAACCAAAGGGACCAAAATGGCAGTTTACTCTATCTACAATAAATGAAAGAATTTGGGCTGATGTGGCATCTCCTTAGCCTCCTAGATTCATTTTTGGCGGGAAAATAAACTGGGTTTTTTTAATACTCGCGGATCCTGTTTTTAGGAAACCCGACCCGTTTTATAACCCGGGTATATAAGTCACCTAAAAACCTAAATTCATCTCCCCTCATTCTTTTCCTTTTCCTTCGCTGCTTCACACCGAAACCCTAGCCTCCATCTTCCTTTGGCTTGAAGCTTCTACCATCTCATAGGTTCTACAATCTAAATGATTTAGCATCATCGTCCTCCCGATTTCTTCTCTCAATGATTCAAGAGGTTCTACAATCAATAGTATTGTAGGATTGATAAATCGAAAATCATCGATGTCCTGTGTCTACATCTGCGAGGCGATGATGGCTAGGGTTCCCATGGTGATTTCGGTAAGAAGGATCTTCCTGTATGATTTTTGAATCAGCAATTATTAATCATCTGTGTGCTTGTACTGGCTAACTTAAGTTTCAAATTAGTACTCATAGGATTTACGATGTTGTGTGATTGTGCTGGCTAATTTGTCACTTATTTGACCGGTTATTTATAGCTGTATGTGTATGCGTTGTGTATGTATGGTTTTAAATTTGTTTTATAGGTGAAATGATTTAAAATTGTTAGTTGAAATTGAATACAGATTGTCAGTTTGACCTGTTAATGTAAACTATCGCAACAGGTATCGTATTCGTTACAGGTTTTAACGCTAAATTAAGTTTCAAATTAGTACTCATAGAATTTAAGATGTTATGTGATAATTGTGGTGCAGCTCATGGTTAGGTAATGAAGAATTATATATCTGATAGGACTGATACAGCTTCAACTCATGGTTAGGTAATGAAGAATTATATATATTAATATAGAGTTAAATGCTTGGTTGGTCCCTGTGGTTTGTAAAAATCTCATACTTGGTCCTAGTGGTTTACTAATTACACGCGTGGTCCCAAAAGTTGTCAAAAATGAACTCGGTTGGTCCCCTGACCTAACCTCTGTTAAATTTCTCAGTTAACTATGTGTGAAATGACTATATTACCCTTAGAACAATTAAAAAAAGACATACCCATCATCTTCTTCTCCTCCCTTTCTTCTCAAATCAACCTGCAACACCCCCCAACCAATCCCCCATTTCTGAAAATAGCAGCCACTTGAAAAGCTCTGAGGAATACTTCCGCAGGTTGGCCGCCACTCAGCTGATGCTTTCCATTAATCTGCAACATGCCAACAAACAGCCATTCAGTTATGTAACCTGTAACCGAAACCAAAATTGTTGCGGTAAATCATGCTTTTCCTAATCACCTACCACATAATGGGGGACACCCGAAATGTTGGCTGCGTACTTCCCAAGTTCTTCATTAACCTTAAAACAAGCTCACAATAAAAAGTTCATAATTTGTAACATAAGCGAACTATGATATGTGTTGATTTTTTTCGAGTTTTCATAACATTGAGGGTGCATTTGCATACCTCCTGAAGTCCATTGTTTGGATCTTGAAGAAACTCAACTGCTCCTTCTAACCCAACTTTCGTTGCAGACTCTACAAGAAAGTCCCTGAATTTAAAAGAAAATAAGAACAAGAATATATCTTTTTGTGTTTAAAAACATATTTCCAAAGGTAAAAACTTACTTGTCACCAATAAATTTCCCCTGTGTAAAATACCCATTCATCAACTCTTCCACAAGATTATGCTGCTCATCAAGCCCTTGTTTCCCTGCAAAAAGTATGAGCCTGTGGCTATCCAGAGAACTTCCACTGTAAACATATTGTGCTACATGATAACATTTGCTATATGAATAATAATAATAATCAAACTAGAAGGAAAATAAACCTTGTTGCCATGGAGAGGGCTTAACAATTTCAGTCGTTGACACTTGGTAACATTTGTGTGTGTGTCAAATTCAAACCTGAGAAGGAGGAGGAGCATCCGCTTTGATGTTAGTCTCTCTTCTGGAAGCCGAATTGCTTTTCGTCAATTTGCAGAAATGGGGGATTGGTTGGGGGGTGTTGCAGGTTGATTTGAGAAGAAAGGGTGGAGAAGAAGATGATGGGTATGTTTTTTTTTTTTAATTGTTCTAAGGGTAACATAGTCATTTCACACATAGTTAACTGAGAAATTTAACAGAGGTTAGGTCAGGGGACCAACCGAGTTCATTTTTGACAACTTTTGGGACCACGCGTGTAATTAGTAAACCACGAGGACCAAGTATGAAATTTTTGCAAACCACAGGGACCAACCAATCATTTAACTCATTAATATATTATTCATATATTGGGATGTAGTTTGCTTTTAAATTGGAGCATCGAAATGGCAAGGGGTGTAGTTACGGCCCTCCTTACGAGTGGCAAGTTTACAGGTGAGCGGTTTTCTAATTCTGTACTAAAATTCAAAACATATTAAAATGCATTTTCAAATGCTAATTTTTTTTGCTTCAAGTTCCCTGAACGGATGTTATGGTGTTACGATGGTCCATCACAAAGGCCGTCAAGGAGACTACTATATCCTGGTGAGTTTATTAGATTTACCTTTTTTGTCGATTTGATTCATTGGTGCTTATTAGTCTAATATGCTCGATTCTGTTTGATCTAGGTTATGGATAAACTAGGCCTGAGTTTATGGGACGTTTGGAACTCTAGCAACCAAATGTATGTTATTAGTTAATATATTTATTTAAATTCTATTTTATTTTCTCTTAAAGTTGTAAATAACTTTAAAATATGCCCTTTTGGATAGTCTCTCTGAAGAAATGGTTGCTTGTATAGCAATGGAAGCATTATCGATATTAGAGTAGCTTCACTTACGAGGGTAGGCAGTTACGCACGCACACATCATTTTTTATCATAGATAATTATATTGTTTTCTATTAGCATATGTGATTGAAAATTGTTATCTGTTTTCAGTTTTGTGCATGGAGATGTTAAACCTGAAAACTTTTTGCTCGGTCAGCCTGGGACACTTAATGAGAAAAAGTTGTATTTGGTTGATCTCGGTTTAGGTCTATGTTGTCAAAAGCGCAAAAAGCGCGCGCCTAGGCGCAGCGAGGCGCACCAATAGCGCCTGGTGGCAGCCTAGGCGCAAAAATGGGTTTTTTTTTAAAAAGGCGCAAAAAAAACGGCCTGAGGCGCAAAAAAGGCGCACAAAAAAAACGAAAACTGAACTGAGGACGAATAAAAACCGCGGGCCCGGGATTTTCGGAGCGGCATTCGTGTCCGCATGAGTTCAACCAAATTCCAGCTCAGAAACTCATTTTTGCACCCCCCCCCCCCCTGCGCGCGGGTAGGACTTGTGGTAAAACATGTCATAAAGCTACAATAGAGTAGTGAAGACTTTACCTTATAAACAACCACTCACTTTGTCCCCACACCGATGTGGGACAAAGTATTTACCACCTTTTGAGACTTTTATTCATACACCCAAAACTTACAACATATAAGTCCTAAACTTTTGCTACTAACTATTAGCTCCATGATCTTAAATGGCATGTATAATAGTTTTTTTAATTATATATGTGGAATCTTATTTATTTTCAAAGCATAACATATTTTTATATTTTTTTCTCTCTGTGCGCTTTTCTTAAAAAAAGCCCACGCTTTTTTTGCGCCTTGCGCCATCGGCCTCGCCTGCGCCTTGCGTCTTTGACAACATAGGTTTAGGTACATCTTTTTCATACCTTATTGTAAATCTTTTAAATGCATTACAGAATCGGCTGAAAAGTTTGCGAGAAATGGTGTTGAGAGTAACGAAAGGGGTAGGAGATTTGATGAACGGATTGGGTATCGAGAAAGAAGGAATGTGTCGGATGATGAATCGGATATTGAAAGTGAAGAAACGGATAATCCGAAGTGGTATAAGGTTCAAGAGCGGTTCGATAGGTTTGATAAGGTTGTGGGTGTGGAGCGCAACGATAGATTTAATCAGCAAGACAATTGGGGCAAGAGAGTATGGAAAGAAGCTAGCAATCTAGCGTACCGAAAATGATAGGTGAATGTGTGTATGGAGTTGGCCCTGTATTAGCTGCGTTATCAGCGAACCGAAGAGAGTTTTATTTTTTGTATGCTCAAGAAGGTATTGATTTAATCGGAAATAATAAAAACAAAAAGGACAAGAAAGCATTCGAAAAAGTCTTGAAGCTTGCCGATAAAATAGGACTGACAAAGAAAGAGATATCAAAACACGATCTTAATATGTTTGCAGATAACCGATCGCATCAGGGTTTGTTTCTCGATGCTTCACCGTTAGAAATGGTGACCATACGTCAACTGGATCGCGTAGGGGAAAACGAAGGAACCGGGCTTTGGTTGGCGTTAGATGAAGTTATGGACCCACAAAACTTTGGGTGCAATAATCAGGCCAGCTTGCTTTTTGGTGCATCGGGGGTTGTAATTTGCGCAAAGAATTCCGCACCGCTTAGTGGGGTTGTAAGTAAAGCGAATGCCGGTTCACTTGAGCTATCCGTGCTTCGGTCATGTAACAACATGATGCAGTTTTTGGTTTCTTCAGCTTAAAACGGTTGGAGGGTTCTTAGTGGTTCGGTTTCTTCACGAGCCGTGGATATAGACGAGGTGGTGACCGGTGGGCCCACGATCCTTGTGTTGGGGAGTGAGGGCACGGGTTTGCGACCGCTGATTGAGAGGTCTTGTATGCAGTTAGTTAAAATTCCTGGGAATATCCCGGTGCGTTTTAATGCAGGGTTAGAAGATGTAGACCCTCAGTCTTTTGCTGTGGTTGAAACTTTGAATGTTAGTGTTGCGGCTGGTGTGCTTCTTCATCAACTTCAAGTTTGTATTTTTACGTGCGGGTTTTTGTATTTTTAGCTGCTGAATATAGCACTCTATAGAATTCCCTGAATCAGGTACAATTAATCGTTTCTTTTCCAAAATTCAATTGTGTTTTAATATGTGTTTGATGACTAATTCAGAATAATATGTCATTGTCAGGTTTCATTGTGGGATCGTATCATACCAGCAAGAGAAGTCGCAAAGTTTTCTGGAAAAATTAAGAACAAGGTTCATTGATCAGGTAATTATTTTTTACAAAAAGTTAAGTCAAATGGTTAGTTGGTGGTTTATTTATTCGTTTCCTAATTTTTTGTTTTCTTTATATATTATCCAGGTAAGCAACCTTAGAGGTAGAGATTTTAATATGACTTTTCATAGGCATGTGATGCCAAAAACTGGCAAAACGTTTGAAGACAGGTTGGTGCTGCCCAGTTATCGCTTGAAGCCTATCTGATTTACACACCAGGTGTCCAATCTAATGCTCATTTGATTTGTTTCTTATTCTTTTATTAGGTTTGAATGTAATTACAGTTTCTGAATGATCTTTTGATGCTCAGTCTTTCAACGACTTTCCTAACGAGTAGATGTTAAATCTTGTAAAATTTGAGGTCTAATGCTTCCGTAAAATTTGTATGAATTTTGTAAGAGTTTTTGTACTATTTTATATGAAGGTTACATGAAGGGCGTCGTGCTCCTGATGGTTCTGTTTCTATTAGAAGGCATCGTTTTTCTTCTTATGTTTTTAGGTTAAGTGGCCAGGTCTGTCATCGGATGGGTTCAATATGGGTCGGTCGAGTGGATTGGGTAATGGTTCAAAATAGGGATGAGCATTTGGTGCCGGGTACCGAACCGGTACCGTACCAATTGTGAATTCGGTGATCGACAAATTTGGAAGTGTTGCTTCAATGGCGTTGGTGCTGTGTAGAATTCCGGAACCGGTTGTGATAGTCGACGATTCCGGGAGTGCACATCACTGTAACACTTGGCGGCTTTGTACGTGAACAGTCGGCGTTGGTGGGTTTAAAACCATGGCTATGAACGGCGGAGACACTCAGCCTTTCAAAGGCAATTTTATACCTCATTCGAACTTTGGGTTAGTGTTACATTCGTTTTTTTTCAGGTGCGATGTTGATTGATATAGTAAGTGGTAAAATAGGTACATTTAGTCAAGGAAAGAATGCATAATGTGCTGCTACTTGCTGTTCCTTTGATTTACCCTTTACAATATAAAAACTCACCCTCACAAGTTTTGATGGATTGGATGAGAATGCTCTATTAGGTTTTATTACAGAAAAAATCCCTGCCCTCCACAAAACATCATCCGCCGACATGAACAAAATCATCCCACCCATTATAATCGATCTTATTTTTATCAATATCAACGCATACTCCCACCTTATGTAATCGTGATGATGGTTAATCGGAGAATCGGAGACTCTGATTGTACAGGTGAGTTCATCTTGCCTATGTTATGTTCTTGTATGCTTTGTTTTTTTGTCTGTAATATTAGGGGTTTATGCGATGAATGTTTGCGATAGGGATCCTACAGGTTGAATCAATTTTTGTCAAGAAATTTAGGGGTTAATCGATGAATATTAGGAGTTTAATCGAAGAATATTAGTCATGTATACTTTCGTATCTGTTAGCGAACAATTGTGATATAGACGCAGCATGTTAAATGATAGGTATCGCTTACAGGTTAAATCAATTTTTGTCAAGAAAATTAGGGGTTTAATCGATGAATATCAGTAGTTTAATTGAAGAATATTAGTCATGTATACTTTCATATCTATTTCATTAACCATGTTAAAATGTCAGAGTTAAACCGTATGATCTCAGTTCTTAGGCTGCTACAAAAATATTTAACATTTTATATATGATTTTGTGTATATATATATTCTGTCTTTTCTGTTTCGGTGCAGCTACCGGAATGGTCGTTTGACTGGACATACATGGTTAGAGGACTCGTGCTCGACAAAAAAAGAGGAAATATACTGAAGGTTCGTGTTTGTCAAATACCAAACTGAAGTGTTTACAATAGCATATTTTCAGGTAATTACATTTTTTATTTATGACTTTTTAGTCATAAGTTACTAACTACGGTTTCATATAGACGAAAAGGGTACTTTAACAACATACAAGGTAATTATTCTTGAAGAACATTATTATGCACATTATCTCTTTAGGTTCCGTTGTTATAGACACTAATTTGAGGGCTTGGGGCCAAAATCATTGGCTTCTTTTATGTGATACCTTTTTCTTTGTACCTATAAACTGATCTATCAATAAAGATCGATGGTCACTTTTCAAATAGTTTGCAGTTGGCTTTTAAAAAATCTCTCGGTATTCTGGTCTCTTAATGACAATGTTTGTCTCTCGGTTTCCATGTAGTTTTATTGATAATATCTATTTACAAAACATATTAGTTCAGCCCTATGCAGTTAAAGCGGTCCAAAATCGAATAGCGGTCAAGGTCCGCTATATGTTATATAGGTTATAGCGGTGGTATAGCGGTAATTTTTATACCATGCATAATTTATGTATTTTTATATATATATAAATATATCTTTGAAAAATATTAATAGTAATATCAAAATTCATAGTAATATCATTCCATTATCAAAAACCTGTCGCAAATCAAATACTAATAGTAACTTTGAAGTATTTAATTTAAGAATTAACACAATTAAACACCGTTACTGCTATAACCGCTTTAGGCCACCGCTATAGCACCACTATACTACCGCTATAGCGGTATTTAGCGCCGCTAATAGCGGAACCGCTATAGGCCACCGCTATTTGGACCGCTACACACCCTGAGGTCCGCTAACCGCTATAGCACCGCTATCGACTGCTTTCAATTTAGAAACTTCTAAATTAAATGCATTTTTTGCACTTTTAATTTAAAAATGTTTTTTTTTCAAATCAAATGAATCTTTGAAGATGATGTGGCTTACATAGTATTATTTTACACATGTTTGCTTCAGTGGTGGGTGTTAGTTGAGCCACACCAAGTTTAAGTTTACTTCGTATCTACTACATCAATGTAATCCTCCATATCTACTTATCTACACCACCACCGGACGTGTTGGTTGAAACGGTGTGGAATCGAAACGGACGTGTTGGTTGAAACGGTTGAGGTTGAAACGATGTGTGTCAAAACAGAACGCATCGGAATGGTTTGTGACAAAACGGTGGGGGTCGAAACGGTTCGTGTCGAAACTGTACGGGTCTTAACGGTGCGCGTCGAGATGGCGGGTCGAAACGGTTCGGGTTGAAACAGTGCGGGTTGGAACGGGGCATGATGGATGGTGACGGGGTGGCGGATGCGACAACGTCAACCGGTCGAATATTCCAATTAATTTATCTTGAATTCCTTTAGTAAAAGAAATTTGAAGGAATTCATGACCAATTCCAATTTCTTTATCAACCAAACACATACAGATTGGAATTGAGATTTCAATTCCAACAAATTTTGTGAATCAAACATCTTAAGAATTGGAATTTAGATTCCAATTTCATTCAATTCAATTGAATTCCGATGAACCAATGCACTTTTATAGATTTCAAGCCTCGTCTTAACCGGCTTATGCACCTGGCACACTTTATAGACAAGAGATACATGTATTTGCTATTAAAAAAGAGTAATTGATTATCAAGAATCCATTTCTAATATACATGGCCCTATATTATCAGGTCATTGTGTGGTACCATATGGACTTTGGAGTGGGACTAATAACTTGAATAACTGATTCGTATATGGATGAGTGTATGCGGAAAAAGAATGAAGAAACTTGTATATCTCCAGAAAAATAAAATCATTGTTAAACACACTTGAGAAATGAGAATGCTGGCAAATCTTATAGAAGTCAAAGTGATAGTATCTACAGACATTAGAGAAAATATAGTAAGTTTCATATGGCAAACTTTTCAGTCAAGTGTCCATCATTGTGCTATAAAAAAGATAATAGTGCAACATAAACCAGATTAAAATAAAAAGAACAAGAGTGACAGCTTTAAAATAATTACTTAGACCAACCGTACTGGGGCGTGTTCCCCCCTTGATACCGCCGGAAAACGCCGCCCCCCCCCCCATTACGCTAGGCGTTTTGGGGCGTGTTTTTTTGAAAAAAAATGTGTTTGGCGTTTTAAATAAAACGCTGGAGGGACGAGAAATTGACCAATCGTTTGCGACCATGTGTATTGTTTCAGTTTTGTGGCTGGCCATGTGTGTTGTTTCAGTTTTGTGGCTGGCCGGAGTTTAACCATCTTGCCGGAAAACCTGAAAACACGCCGAAGAAGATGGCCTGCAGATATGGTTTTAAAGAGTTTACTTTTTTACAACTTTGGTCCCTGTGGTTTAGATATGGTTTTAAAATTAACTTTTAAATATTTGAATTTTGGTCCTTGTAGTTTAGATTAGATATGTACTATTTTCTATTTAACTTTTGATATTTGAATTATGTTTTAAATTAAAAAAAATAATTGTGAAATGATTGAATGGGGGGTTATTGGCATAATGCCCCACTACGCCACTTTTGCTATAATGCCCAAGTGTGACTAGGATGCCACGTGTCTGATAATGCCCCATGGTGGGGGCATTATACCAACTTACCACTACACATGGTCTTATGAATGAGTTGGTTGGGTTGTCTCTTATTTTATTCAAAAAGAAAAATAACTAAAGAAATAACATAACTGCACCCTTACTTCGGAAGGGTTAGAAAGCAACTGCCTTGCAAGTTGCTCAACTTCCTTTGGCCATATCACTCTAGTACAACATTTAACAATGTGGTTGAATCTGCAAAAAAATAAAAAATAAAAAAAATAAAACACCAAATAATATACATAAAAACTTAAAGAAATTTCTATTCACGTGAGCATTAAAATCATCCCATCTTAGTTTCATAATTAGATATCTTGACGTCCAATCCCAACTGAGTATTTGAATAATTCTTTGACCGTGACATTGTACGAATTAACTTTCAATATGATAAAATCAAATCGACCAAATCAATTCGAATAAGAAACCATGTTTAAACTAATAATCCGGTTCGATTTGTAACTGGTTTTACAATGGAAAGAATACATGATAGATATACCAAAACTACTTTTCTGACCACCTACAATATCCGGTGACATTTATACATATTCTGGCCATAATTTGCAATTTTCCAATTATACAATAGTCCTAGATTTGATTTAAACGAAAACAAATACATACTTGAGTGTCATATAGAGTTTTTTTGATATATGAGTGGCCTTAGTGGAAAAAGTGAATATTTATATTATTAAAAACTGACCAATAGAAACAAGTAACTGCCGCTCATCAACTGAAATTGATTCTTTATTCCTTCTCAAATTTCGAGTGGTTCCCCTAAAGGCCTATATGACCTCTTCATTGTCATACTGAACAAACACTACTAAATCATACCTCGTAGAATTTGTCAAGGCTAACAACACATGCAACACATGATGCACACATGAGATGTTAATAATTATTTACAATTATGTTTTATCTGCTGGTTATGCCACATCTAAGCTTCTTACGATTATGCTTTATCCATAGTTGTCAATAGCGAGCGTAGCGATCGCTATAGCGCGCTACGTAGCGTATAGGTCTAGGCTCGCTATTAGGGTTGTAGCAATAGATAGCGATAATAGCGACAAATTATTTTATTTTTAATCTTTTTAAATATAAAAGGCAATTAAATATAGCTATAAAATAGTTGGATTTTAGGTTTTTGTTAAATATACATGTAAAATAGCATATATATACTAGGGTATTTTGATATAATATACATATAAAATTTAAAAAAACAATTTCTAGTATATTGCTATTTCTCGTTATTCGTTGTTCGCCATTAACAAGTATGGCTTTACCTACTACCACAATAACAGTCAACAGACAAGCTTCTTCCACATTTATCCCATCAACAAATCGATCTTTCTATCCAACCTCTGTTATTCCTTTCTACTCTATCCTCCCTAAGGGCCAAACTATCTACACACCACCAAGTGTGTAGATAGTCACCTTTAAAAGGTGTTTTTTGTCTTTATATGTACACCATGCGGTGTCGAACTGTGGCCAAAACGCGGCGTTTTGGTCAGGTTAACCAGACAAAGACCGACGGGTGTCTGACGGGTCTGTTGACCGGACCAAAACGCCGAGCTTTGGCAGCGTTTTGGTCCTGTCAACCAGACCGGGTGTCAGTCTTTTGTCTGGTTGACAGGACCAAAACGCGGCCAAAGCTCGGCGTTTTGGTCCGGTCAACAGACCCGTCAGACACCCGTCAGTCTTTTTCTGATTAACCGGACCAAAACGCCGCGTTTTGGCCACAGTTCGACACTGCAGGGTGTGCATATAAAGACAAAAAACACCTTTTTAGGTGTGTATATAGTGAAATGGGTGTGCCAATAGGTACACTCATCCCTAAACAACAAATCGTTTCTATCAGTGAGTGACCTGGTAGTGTGTAGAGAAGATAGAATGTAAATAAATTCATGAAGTTGAAACTTTCTTGTTTATTTTTTTAAAATGCAGCCATGTGTAGATGTTTTTTTAAATGCTTATCTAATTTAGTTTTTAAGAGAAATTAAAGTGAAATATGAAAATTGAAAGTAGTTATAAAAGTATTCATATCCTAAATTTAATATTCCAAACAACTTTTATATCAATTTCCAATTAATGTCTACAAACCAACTTTTATATCAATCATGTCATGAATCATTAAAGCTAGCTCACCTGAATTGAAGTGAGAATAACAGCAACATCATAAACTGGACTCCGTTGATTTTGATAAATATCCATTATCCAAGCATATGCTCCCATCTGCATAGACTGGCTGTTAGAAAAAAAAAACAATGAAGGAACCACCACCAACACAAAGAATTATGTAAAAATGATTTGTTTAACATGTAAAACTTATTAAAAACGAGTTTTAACATGTAAAAAACGAGGAGTATAATCCAACAAATCAACAAAATTGTAAACATAAAGTTCATCAACTACAAAAGGTATTTATAGTTATCAGAAATATAATCTAACAAATCAACAAAATTATCATAAATTCAATAGAAACCTTTTACTAAACCATATATCTAATCGATCTCCAGTTCAATTTTTCATTCAATAATAGTTCAAATAACCTTTAGGTTTTTACACATGAAATTGAATCAACATGATACAGTCTACTGATAAAAGCTCAAAACATAAATTCAAGTACCATACCGTCGAAGTCATCTTTAATATTCACAAAAATTAACAAATCCAAAACAAATACATGCATATGAACCATTAAATTTTAGAAATTACAAATGCAGTTGAGATATACAGACCTTTCCTTTAAGTTCAGGCTCTTCATCTTCGTTGTTTACAGACCAACGGTGAACGGCAGCTTGCACACGTGTTCGTCGACGGCAAGACGATTCAAGAACACAACGCAATCAGAATCTACCGGATCCATATCTTGAACGCCGACCAGATCTGTCGCAGACTGCCGCTAAGGCTTCAATGATGGCAGTGGTCTCCGGCGACTAGATATGCGGCAGACTTCCGCTAGGGCACCACCAGCGGTGATGGTGGGAGACGATTAGAAGTTCCCCAATTCTTTTTTGTTGTTTCTAGAAAATACCAATTCTACCCCTCCCGTGTAAACAAGCCCTTTTCTAATAAATTAGATCTCAGCTTTGAATTAATTTAATCTAAGGGTTATTAAGGGTGTTCCCCAGTTCCCCACTTTTTTAGTGTTCGTCAATGAACTCCACACTATATATATGGGGAATGATCCACTAAAAAGTGGATTTTGCCTAAATAGCCTAAGAAGGATTGTGATGATGACATGTGGCACTCCTAATAAGTAGGAATGAAGGGCATTTTGGTCCTTATAAATAGGAGTGAAAATGACATGTGGCACCCATTTTGTTTTTTAGAAATACAACAAAAAAAAATCTAGTACAAAAAAATCTAGCACAAAAAAATATAGCACAAAAATTGTAGTACAAAAAAATATAGCACAAAAAAAATCTAATACAAAAAAATATAGCACGAAAAAATTCAGCAAAAAAATGTAGTACAAAAAAATCCAGCACAAAAAATTGAGAAAAAAAATTTAAGACAAAAAAATTCAGCACAAAAAATTTAGCACAAAAATCTAAAACAAAAAAATGTTATACAACATAGAAATATAACACATTTTAGTGGGTTTTTTTTTTTTTGTCTTCATATTTTATATAGCAATATGGTACTCAAATTAAAGATAAAAAGACGCTCGATTTAATAGTGAAATTTTTATGAAAAAATAATGTCGTATAAAAAAGTTATGAACGTTTAAAAAATGGGGGTGGAATATGCATGTGCCTTGCATGTGGAGAGAGAGTCCATAAATAGAATTTTCCTAAGATACCCTTGCACTCCTCCTTTCTCCTACACTTTCATCTTAACCATTGATTTGAAAAATGAATGGTTAAGATTACTTCTCATCCTACTTAGGCAAAATCAACTTTTTATTTAATCTTACCCCTATATATATGTGTGTGTGTTTTTTTTAAATTGTAAACACATATCAATTTCAATATAGACCCATTATCAAATACTTTTTAATAGTTTATAATTTAGGCCACTACACGTTATGTTTATTGGCCCAATACTAATATGGTTAGCTATTAACTTATTAGCTATTACGGTATCTAACTCATTAGAATACTATGATTTTGTCATATCATAATTGCATTGTTTATTAAATACTACAATTTTTGTCATTTTCGTAATTATTTTGTTTATTGTTAAAGCATATGAGCACATTTTTTCGAGCTTGAACATGGTACGTGAATTCTTAGAGACGCCACTGGTCCCCGGCCTTATTGTAACACCTGTGCCTCCACGGCCATCAAACAAATACCAAACCAATGAAATATTATATTTCATACTTGGGATTTGTAAAAATATGTGTATCATTTGCACATATCAATTCTTGTTCAAACTCAAACTCTAAATCGCTTTCTGGAAGGTTATACGCGCACCAATGCGTAAATATAACCAGTTTAATGCAACAAACACTCCGGAATAGTGACATAGGCTTAACATACCTTAAATAACCTTTACATAACTTAGAAATAAGTTTTGAAGGTTTTGGTATGGCAAAATCGAGTTAATTCGCTTACAGGGACTAAATATGACAAACTGCGAAAGTATGTCAATTTGAACTGTAACGAACATTCCGGAACATGACCATAAGTTAAACACACCTTAAATATCCTTTATATAGCTTAGAAATAGGCTTTGAGGGGTTCGGTGTGCTAAAATAAACTTTTGGGTCATTCAGGGACTAAAAGTGTCAAAAAGTGCACAAGTTTGCATTTTCGAGCATAACTTACGTTCTGAATACATCCGGACATCCAAAAATTTATGTAAGCATGACTATATTATATTTTAGTGTTCGCCATAAGAAAAATCCATTCGTCGCGTCATTTGGATCGTTTTTCGCGCTTATGCGCATTCCGTCGTAATTAAGCGAACATCGCGTTCCTACGACCAAACGAACCATCATCCGGCATATTTTTGAGTATGTTTTGAGTTCCCTATACTTTAACTTCATTTTAGAGCCTTGAAATGAGGTTAACGGGGTTCAAACGCATCGAAAAAGGCCTTAAAACACCACAGGGACCATTTCTGCCAATTTTGAAACATTTCTGATACATGGGGCAGTGGCGTAGCGCGAGCCCTAAGGGCATATGCAGTCGCGCTACGCGAGTGCATGATCTGACCAGATTCAATGTTTTAAACATCAGTTTGCAGTTGTTTGATCCTCCACCACATGTTCTAAGTTGCTTAGTCACTAGATAAGAACCATTTTTTTAGCTACCATGAGTTTCCGACAAGTGTACGGGTTGGATCATGGCACGTTTTCCATGAAACGATCCTAACGGTTACCCGAAAACTATAAATACCCCATCACCCCAACCTCATTTCTTACAAGAATTCTGATTTGAGAGCTCTAAGTTGAAACCATTGTTTCATACCTGAGTTCTTGGATCGGGATTAGCATTCGGGGACCCTTCGTAAGTATTCTTTCGTTCTTTTCCTTATTTTATTGCTTTTCGAGTCAGAAAGTCAAACTTTGTT
This sequence comes from Helianthus tuberosus, assembly GCA_030545235.1. Lineage (NCBI taxonomy): Eukaryota > Viridiplantae > Streptophyta > Magnoliopsida > Asterales > Asteraceae > Helianthus > Helianthus tuberosus. Next base: position 7,946,732 of record CM060396.1, on the reverse strand, counting down.
TGACTTTCAGCGTTGACCAGTAATGGTCAATGCGAAGTTCGTTTGAACTTCGCAACGTGAGTGTAATCACGTTGGTTATAGTCCCTTGGGACTATGTCTACTGATTACCACGTTGTCTAGGGTCGTAGGGTAAGCGATCTAATAAATCGCCTATACCTTCGAACTCGACCCATTTGGTCGATCATTAGGATCCGACCAAATACATTAGGTGACCATAGTAGGTAGGGAATAACCTTCCGAGGTTATACCCTATGGTCGCTTCGTTTAAGTAGTTGTATGATAGGTAGTTTATATGCCTTAGGTAAATTACCAGAATACCCTTTTCATGTATAATTGGTAATTAAGCATATGTAACCTAAACTTTTGTCACATAACTGATTATGTAACATGTTTAGGCATATAACACTTGTCATAGGACTAGTTAGACGGTCCGAACGCGTTTCACGCGCACGACGCGTTAAAGTAGCGTATGTTACCTTAATGGGTCGCGATGGGTCGAAAGCACTTAGGTTTGGTTTCATTGTAGTATGTAGGCCTTGTTAAACCATATCATATGAGTTCCAACACTCATTTGGTTTACCAAGCCTCATCCTATCCGATCTCCCGATTTAAGTCCGGTTTATTTATATAGTTTAGATTTGCCGACTGATTCCGTGCTCCCTCAAGCTTTGTTTGGTTGTTGTTCAAGACCTCCAAGCATTCTCAGGCGAGTACATTATTCCCCTATTTTACTGCTTTCAATTGTTTTGGGGTGACTCATATGTGCTAAATGTTTTCGATGTTATAACGATGGTTTAAAAAACGATTAAGACGATTTATACAAAACTAATAACGATTTCATAAAGTGAACAAACTTGTTGGTTGTAGTTACATAACAAATGACATTCATTAGCAATGATCAAGCCGACCAGTATTAGGTTATGGTACCATAGGATCTGACTAATCCCGTTATTTACTACACCCGTGGTTATGTGTGGGTGTGGTGGGTAGCGACTGAATCTGAAATCATTAACTTACCCTATGGAGGTTTGTTAATGCGAAAACGAGAAGCGACGAAAACGAGAAGCGACGAAAACGAGAAGCGACGATTGATGAGTCACGAAGGTTTGAATGTTATTAGCGAGACGACCACATAAGTAGTTTCACGACCTAAAACGAATTAAACGATTGGGTAAACGATTGGTTTTCACACGATGTTTTAACGATTGGGTAAACGATTGGTTTTCACACGATGTTTTAACGATTGGGTAAACGATTGGTTTCAAAGCGATATACGATTGAATTTTGGTTATACATTACATGATTTACATTGGGCATGAACATTACTTTGGTGGTTTGGTTTGGGTAAGTGATTTGAGTAGCGGTGCGTGTGTAATATGATACAAGCATGGTGGATACGCCGCTGGTACTTCCTATATATAAGTGTTTGTATGGTATTACATATTGTAGCGTTATTTGAATCATTTCAGTTTGAGACATAGAACATTTTATACAAGTAACATACTTTTCACAAGACATTTATTTACAAACAACTTATCTTATACAAACTCATTTTACATGGTTATTCATTTAATCATGCATTATTCTCTTATTATACATATCACCTGAACTTATTATTTTTCGAATGATTTACAAAGACAAAGCAAATTACAAGGTTCATGACTAAACATTTTCTTAAAACAGAAGTCATGAATCTTATTTTCACAAAACCTATGTACTCGCCAGCATTTCTTTGCTGACCTCGTTTTCACATATGTTTCAGGTATTGTTGAATGATATCGATTGATAAGATGCATGCTCACATAGGACTGGACAAGGCCTTAGTGACTAAATAACAATGATAGACTATGTTTAAATAGTGTATTTAGATTTCAAGACGATGTAATTATTCAATGTTTAATAAAACGAAACACTCTTTGGTATCCATGGTTATGAAACATTAATTCTGTTACAACACGCCTCGATGTTTCCGCCACGTTTTGTTGTTTTACGTGGTCGGGGTGTGACAGAAAAGATGGTATCAGAGCCAATGGTTATAGGGAATTAGGTTATTAGTAATGCTTTGACCTAGTCTATAACCTTCTTAGGACCCTAACGCGAGTTTACTTGCGTTTAGTCATAAAACAATACTGTCACCTATCCTTAGGTGACAACCACAACAAGAACATAAATTTCAAAACCGCTTTGAAAACTAATCATCTGTTCTAGGATGATTAATTACTAGGTTTTGAACCCTCAGTTATAAGGTTTTGAACCCCTTTGAAATTTCAAAATCTCGTCAAAGTTTTGGGTTTTAAATAATGTGAACATGTGCAAACTGGAAGGGTGAATGCCTGTATTCTGGGTTTTCTGTCTAGGCAAGCACTTCGTATACATCTCATCAGACGCGAGACCAGTTGTGCTTACCTGGGAATTCTTGGGATGAGTGTTCACTTATAGGCGAGCATGTCTTCGCGATACATTATTTTTGACCCATTTACTTTGATCAGTCACCGTCTCATTTGTTTGCCTTAGGTAACAAACAAATGATCGCAATCTTCATGCGTTATCATTCTGTTTTGATTGTCCAATAATTTTTCACCTGTTTCTCCCTATGCCTTTCTTTTTCTTCAAGAATGTCTCTTCATCACGATGACGCCCAAATATCTGAGCAAGCAGCCAAATTCGCTCAGCGAATAGGCGAAGTAGTCCTGAAGACTGTTGAATTAGCTACTGCCATGTATCATCTCCAGGATGAAGCCACTCAAGAGTCACCAAGACAGGCAGGACCTAGTCAGGCGACAACACCATCAGCCAATAAACCAATCGAGGAATCAAAGACCATGGATGAACGATCCCCTAAGAAGTCAAAGAAGCGAAAGGCTTCTCAGAACTTCGCCATGGTCGCTCACAATGGTAAAGCAGTCCCCAACCAACCAGCTCAACCCCCTGCTAGGTGTGTTTGGCTTTTCCTATGATACCTACATCAAGGAACTATGTACCTTACAAACTACTCTTGTGATTTCTCTCTTTCAAATGATTGCTCATGATTCCCTCGAAAATTTTAAGTACTCGTTTCACTCTAAGAAACAAAGTACAGAAAATTAAGTGACATTATGAGTAATCGTGCTTTTCGCACATCTGTGCCTTTAAATCCTTGGTTAGATAACTAAGGGTATTTTCAAATCTCATACCCATTACGTTTTGATTTTTCAACATACACAGTACCAGTATTTCAAAACAATCTTCATGATCTCAAAACATTTCATATAGTTTGAAAACAATTTTTCTAGATGCATTGTCTATGTTATTTCAAAAACATTGGCCATGTTATCAAAACCAACCTTTCTAATTTCAAAATATTTCATATAGTCTAAAGACAATATTAACACAATACATTTTCTGATCAAGTGCATGATTTCGAAAAGCATCATTCATGTCTTTCAAAAACCTTATACATAATTTCAAAATTCATCTCGCATGATTTTAAAACATTTTTGTAAATATATCTACCTAATACACCTACTTTATTTCAAAAGTATTATATATAAGGTTTCAAAAACGTTAAACACATTTTTCTTAAAAGAACCCCATGCATAGTTTTCAAAAATATTTTCCTCATACATTGACTTAACCTTCAAAATTCTGCTTCATATGTCGCCTTGACATATCAAGCATCTCAACTTCATAAGCATTCTACATCATGTTTTGACCTAAGCACATCCAGTGCAAGGTTTCAAAACATCTTCAACTTCTAAAATTCATATGGGATCTTTTTATCTTTACAATTAGATCCTTGTGGATGATTATCGTTCAAATCAGAGTCCTTAATTGGATTCCTTATGTACCTTAATTCGAACACTTCGGTTCCTAGTAATCGAAATCGAATTTTCTTTTTGAATCTTTCTATCTTTATAGTTGGATTCTTGATAACGTTTAAAGTACCAAATGAAATCCACGGAATGGATTCCAAGTGTGCTTTAAATGCATGTACGCAAATTACAAGACAAATTAACGAACAATTTTGTGTTTATGTGTTCTCCTCTATGATTTTTGTGTTTTTAATACTCTGGATATTCGTTATCCAAATCCTCGCAGGATCTTTCATATCTTCATATGAGAGATTCATAGTAGGATATTCAAAAGGTACTACCTTAAATCCTTATGGGCTTCTACCTGGTAGTTAAGACCCTTGGGTTATATAGTACCACTCCATGATCCATAAGAGACCCTCTTAGTAGTCTAGTCAAAAAGATTGATTCACAATTTGGTTAGAGAACGACATCTAGTGATGTAGCTGAACAGACTCCTTGATAGTCTATTTAGATCATTTATTGATTTAATTTAAAGGACTCTATGGCGGTCTAGTCACACTCATCACAGGATTGTTTATTTGGTTTTCCCCTGCACATTATAAAATGGACTGAGTGAACTATGCAAGGAATTGTCTGATTATGGACGCGTACATAATTATGAAATTTAGTGCACAGAAACCCAGTAAGATTTATTATGTGTAAGAGCCGATAGTGACAACAATAACGAAATGAGAACGATGTAATAGAGGTACGGTGGACGCACCAATGACGCTTCATATACTTGTATATAAGTATCCCTCTTACATTGCAATCATGATGTTATTAAAGGTTACTAGAAGTTCAAAACCCTAACCAATGTTGTTTGATCTTTTCAACTTCATATTTTCAAGCTCTCACAAGTTTCCTCTAAATAAATTTCGGGACGAAATTTCCTAAAGTAGGGGAGACTGTAACACCTGTGCCTCCACGGCCATCAAACAAATACCAAACCAATGAAATATTATATTTCATACTTGGGATTTGTAAAAATATGTGTATCATTTGCACATATCAATTCTTGTTCAAATTCAAACTCTAAATCGCTTTCTGGAAGGTTATACGCGCACCAATGCGTAAATATAACCAGTTTAATGCAACAAACACTCCGGAATAGTGACATAGGCTTAACATACCTTAAATAACCTTTACATAACTTAGAAATAAGTTTTGAAGGTTTTGGTATGGCAAAATCGAGTTAATTCGCTTACAGGGACTAAATATGACAAACTGCGAAAGTATGTCAATTTGAACTGTAACGAACATTCCGGAACATGACCATAAGTTAAACACACCTTAAATATCCTTTATATAGCTTAGAAATAGGCTTTGAGGGGTTCGGTGTGCTAAAATAAACTTTTGGGTCATTCAGGGACTAAAAGTGTCAAAAAGTGCACAAGTTTGCATTTTCGAGCATAACTTACGTTCTGAATACATCCGGACATCCAAAAATTTATGTAAGCATGACTATATTATATTTTAGTGTTCGCCATAAGAAAAATCCATTCGTCGCGTCATTTGGATCGTTTTTCGCGCTTATGCGCATTCCGTCGTAATTAAGCGAACATCGCGTTCCTACGACCAAACGAACCATCATCCGGCATATTTTTGAGTATGTTTTGAGTTCCCTATACTTTAACTTCATTTTAGAGCCTTGAAATGAGGTTAACGGGGTTCAAACGCATCGAAAAAGGCCTTAAAACACCACAGGGACCATTTCTGCCAATTTTGAAACATTTCTGATACATGGGGCAGTGGCGTAGCGCGAGCCCTAAGGGCATATGCAGTCGCGCTACGCGAGTGCATGATCTGACCAGATTCAATGTTTTAAACATCAGTTTGCAGCTGTTTGATCCTCCACCACATGTTCTAAGTTGCTTAGTCACTAGATAAGAACCATTTTTTTAGCTACCATGAGTTTCCGACAAGTGTACGGGTTGGATCATGGCATGTTTTCCATGAAACGATCCTAACGGTTACCCGAAAACTATAAATACCCCATCACCCCAACCTCATTTCTTACAAGAATTCTGATTTGAGAGCTCTAAGTTGAAACCATTGTTTCATACCTGAGTTCTTGGATCGGGATTAGCATTCGGGGACCCTTCGTAAGTATTCTTTCGTTCTTTTCCTTATTTTATTGCTTTTCGAGTCAGAAAGTCAAACTTTGTTTGACTTTCAGCGTTGACCAGTAATGGTCAATGCGAAGTTCGTTTGAACTTCGCAACGTGAGTGTAATCACGTTGGTTATAGTCCCTTGGGACTATGTCTACTGATTACCACGTTGTCTAGGGTCGTAGGGTAAGCGATCTAATAAATCGCCTATACCTTCGAACTCGACCCATTTGGTCGATCATTAGGATCCGACCAAATACATTAGGTGACCATAGTAGGTAGGGAATAACCTTCCGAGGTTATACCCTATGGTCGCTTCGTTTAAGTAGTTGTATGATAGGTAGTTTATATGCCTTAGGTAAATTACCAGAATACCCTTTTCATGTATAATTGGTAATTAAGCATATGTAACCTAAACTTTTGTCACATAACTGATTATGTAACATGTTTAGGCATATAACACTTGTCATAGGACTAGTTAGACGGTCCGAACGCGTTTCACGCGCACGACGCGTTAAAGTAGCGTATGTTACCTTAATGGGTCGCGATGGGTCGAAAGCACTTAGGTTTGGTTTCATTGTAGTATGTAGGCCTTGTTAAACCATATCATATGAGTTCCAACACTCATTTGGTTTACCAAGCCTCATCCTATCCGATCTCCCGATTTAAGTCCGGTTTATTTATATAGTTTAGATTTGCCGACTGATTCCGTGCTCCCTCAAGCTTTGTTTGGTTGTTGTTCAAGACCTCCAAGCATTCTCAGGCGAGTACATTATTCCCCTATTTTACTGCTTTCAATTGTTTTGGGGTGACTCATATGTGCTAAATGTTTTCGATGTTATAACGATGGTTTAAAAAACGATTAAGACGATTTATACAAAACTAATAACGATTTCATAAAGTGAACAAACTTGTTGGTTGTAGTTACATAACAAATGACATTCATTAGCAATGATCAAGCCGACCAGTATTAGGTTATGGTACCATAGGATCTGACTAATCCCGTTATTTACTACACCCGTGGTTATGTGTGGGTGTGGTGGGTAGCGACTGAATCTGAAATCATTAACTTACCCTATGGAGGTTTGTTAATGCGAAAACGAGAAGCGACGAAAACGAGAAGCGACGAAAACGAGAAGCGACGATTGATGAGTCACGAAGGTTTGAATGTTATTAGCGAGACGACCACATAAGTAGTTTCACGACCTAAAACGAATTAAACGATTGGGTAAACGATTGGTTTTCACACGATGTTTTAACGATTGGGTAAACGATTGGTTTTCACACGATGTTTTAACGATTGGGTAAACGATTGGTTTCAAAGCGATATACGATTGAATTTTGGTTATACATTACATGATTTACATTGGGCATGAACATTACTTTGGTGGTTTGGTTTGGGTAAGTGATTTGAGTAGCGGTGCGTGTGTAATATGATACAAGCATGGTGGATACGCCGCTGGTACTTCCTATATATAAGTGTTTGTATGGTATTACATATTGTAGCGTTATTTGAATCATTTCAGTTTGAGACATAGAACATTTTATACAAGTAACATACTTTTCACAAGACATTTATTTACAAACAACTTATCTTATACAAACTCATTTTACATGGTTATTCATTTAATCATGCATTATTCTCTTATTATACATATCACCTGAACTTATTATTTTTCGAATGATTTACAAAGACAAAGCAAATTACAAGGTTCATGACTAAACATTTTCTTAAAACAGAAGTCATGAATCTTATTTTCACAAAACCTATGTACTCGCCAGCATTTCTTTGCTGACCTCGTTTTCACATATGTTTCAGGTATTGTTGAATGATATCGATTGATAAGATGCATGCTCACATAGGACTGGACAAGGCCTTAGTGACTAAATAACAATGATAGACTATGTTTAAATAGTGTATTTAGATTTCAAGACGATGTAATTATTCAATGTTTAATAAAACGAAACACTCTTTGGTATCCATGGTTATGAAACATTAATTCTGTTACAACACGCCTCGATGTTTCCGCCACGTTTTGTTGTTTTACGTGGTCGGGGTGTGACAGAAAAGATGGTATCAGAGCCAATGGTTATAGGGAATTAGGTTATTAGTAATGCTTTGACCTAGTCTATAACCTTCTTAGGACCCTAACGCGAGTTTACTTGCGTTTAGTCATAAAACAATACTGTCACCTATCCTTAGGTGACAACCACAACAAGAACATAAATTTCAAAACCGCTTTGAAAACTAATCATCTGTTCTAGGATGATTAATTACTAGGTTTTGAACCCTCAGTTATAAGGTTTTGAACCCCTTTGAAATTTCAAAATCTCGTCAAAGTTTTGGGTTTTAAATAATGTGAACATGTGCAAACTGGAAGGGTGAATGCCTGTATTCTGGGTTTTCTGTCTAGGCAAGCACTTCGTATACATCTCATCAGACGCGAGACCAGTTGTGCTTACCTGGGAATTCTTGGGATGAGTGTTCACTTATAGGCGAGCATGTCTTCGCGATACATTATTTTTGACCCATTTACTTTGATCAGTCACCGTCTCATTTGTTTGCCTTAGGTAACAAACAAATGATCGCAATCTTCATGCGTTATCATTCTGTTTTGATTGTCCAATAATTTTTCACCTGTTTCTCCCTATGCCTTTCTTTTTTTCTTCAAGAATGTCTCTTCATCACGATGACGCCCAAATATCTGAGCAAGCAGCCAAATTCGCTCAGCGAATAGGCGAAGTAGTCCTGAAGACTGTTGAATTAGCTACTGCCATGTATCATCTCCAGGATGAAGCCACTCAAGAGTCACCAAGACAGGCAGGACCTAGTCAGGCGACAACACCATCAGCCAATAAACCAATCGAGGAATCAAAGACCATGGATGAACGATCCCCTAAGAAGTCAAAGAAGCGAAAGGCTTCTCAGAACTTCGCCATGGTCGCTCACAATGGTAAAGCAGTCCCCAACCAACCAGCTCAACCCCCTGCTAGGTGTGTATGGCTTTTCCTATGATACCTACATCAAGGAACTATGTACCTTACAAACTACTCTTGTGATTTCTCTCTTTCAAATGATTGCTCATGATTCCCTCGAAAATTTTAAGTACTCGTTTCACTCTAAGAAACAAAGTACAGAAAATTAAGTGACATTATGAGTAATCGTGCTTTTCGCACATCTGTGCCTTTAAATCCTTGGTTAGATAACTAAGGGTATTTTCAAATCTCATACCCATTACGTTTTGATTTTTCAACATACACAGTACCAGTATTTCAAAACAATCTTCATGATCTCAAAACATTTCATATAGTTTGAAAACAATTTTTCTAGATGCATTGTCTATGTTATTTCAAAAACATTGGCCATGTTATCAAAACCAACCTTTCTAATTTCAAAATATTTCATATAGTCTAAAGACAATATTAACACAATACATTTTCTGATCAAGTGCATGATTTCGAAAAGCATCATTCATGTCTTTCAAAAACCTTATACATAATTTCAAAATTCATCTCGCATGATTTTAAAACATTTTTGTAAATATATCTACCTAATACACCTACTTTATTTCAAAAGTATTATATATAAGGTTTCAAAAACGTTAAACACATTTTTCTTAAAAGAACCCCATGCATAGTTTTCAAAAATATTTTCCTCATACATTGACTTAACCTTCAAAATTCTGCTTCATATGTCGCCTTGACATATCAAGCATCTCAACTTCATAAGCATTCTACATCATGTTTTGACCTAAGCACATCCAGTGCAAGGTTTCAAAACATCTTCAACTTCTAAAATTCATATGGGATCTTTTTATCTTTACAATTAGATCCTTGTGGATGATTATCGTTCAAATCAGAGTCCTTAATTGGATTCCTTATGTACCTTAATTCGAACACTTCGGTTCCTAGTAATCGAAATCGAATTTTCTTTTTGAATCTTTCTATCTTTATAGTTGGATTCTTGATAACGTTTAAAGTACCAAATGAAATCCACGGAATGGATTCCAAGTGTGCTTTAAATGCATGTACGCAAATTACAAGACAAATTAACGAACAATTTTGTGTTTATGTGTTCTCCTCTATGATTTTTGTGTTTTTAATACTCTGGATATTCGTTATCCAAATCCTCGCAGGATCTTTCATATCTTCATATGAGAGATTCATAGTAGGATATTCAAAAGGTACTACCTTAAATCCTTATGGGCTTCTACCTGGTAGTTAAGACCCTTGGGTTATATAGTACCACTCCATGATCCATAAGAGACCCTCTTAGTAGTCTAGTCAAAAAGATTGATTCACAATTTGGTTAGAGAACGACATCTAGTGATGTAGCTGAACAGACTCCTTGATAGTCTATTTAGATCATTTATTGATTTAATTTAAAGGACTCTATGGCGGTCTAGTCACACTCATCACAGGATTGTTTATTTGGTTTTCCCCCTGCACATTATAAAATGGACTGAGTGAACTATGCAAGGAATTGTCTGATTATGGACGCGTACATAATTATGAAATTTAGTGCACAGAAACCCAGTAAGATTTATTATGTGTAAGAGCCGATAGTGACAACAATAACGAAATGAGAACGATGTAATAGAGGTACGGTGGACGCACCAATGACGCTTCATATACTTGTATATAAGTATCCCTCTTACATTGCAATCATGATGTTATTAAAGGTTACTAGAAGTTCAAAACCCTAACCAATGTTGTTTGATCTTTTCAACTTCATATTTTCAAGCTCTCACAAGTTTCCTCTAAATAAATTTCGGGACGAAATTTCCTAAAGTAGGGGAGACTGTAACACCTGTGCCTCCACGGCCATCAAACAAATACCAAACCAATGAAATATTATATTTCATACTTGGGATTTGTAAAAATATGTGTATCATTTGCACATATCAATTCTTGTTCAAATTCAAACTCTAAATCGCTTTCTGGAAGGTTATACGCGCACCAATGCGTAAATATAACCAGTTTAATGCAACAAACACTCCGGAATAGTGACATAGGCTTAACATACCTTAAATAACCTTTACATAACTTAGAAATAAGTTTTGAAGGTTTTGGTATGGCAAAATCGAGTTAATTCGCTTACAGGGACTAAATATGACAAACTGCGAAAGTATGTCAATTTGAACTGTAACGAACATTCCGGAACATGACCATAAGTTAAACACACCTTAAATATCCTTTATATAGCTTAGAAATAGGCTTTGATGGGTTCGGTGTGCTAAAATAAACTTTTGGGTCATTCAGGGACTAAAAGTGTCAAAAAGTGCACAAGTTTGCATTTTCGAGCATAACTTACGTTCTGAATACATCCGGACATCCAAAAATTTATGTAAGCATGACTATATTATATTTTAGTGTTCGCCATAAGAAAAATCCATTCGTCGCGTCATTTGGATCGTTTTTCGCGCTTATGCGCATTCCGTCGTAATTAAGCGAACATCGCGTTCGTACGACCAAACGAACCATCATCCGGCATATTTTTGAGTATGTTTTGAGTTCCCTATACTTTAACTTCATTTTAGAGCCTTGAAATGAGGTTAACGGGGTTCAAACGCATCGAAAAAGGCCTTAAAACACCACAGGGACCATTTCTGCCAATTTTGAAACATTTCTGATACATGGGGCAGTGGCGTAGCGCGAGCCCTAAGGGCATATGCAGTCGCGCTACGCGAGTGCATGATCTGACCAGATTCAATGTTTTAAACATCAGTTTGCAGCTGTTTGATCCTCCACCACATGTTCTAAGTTGCTTAGTCACTAGATAAGAACCATTTTTTTAGCTACCATGAGTTTCCGACAAGTGTACGGGTTGGATCATGGCACGTTTTCCATGAAACGATCCTAACGGTTACCCGAAAACTATAAATACCCCATCACCCCAACCTCATTTCTTACAAGAATTCTGATTTGAGAGCTCTAAGTTGAAACCATTGTTTCATACCTGAGTTCTTGGATCGGGATTAGCATTCGGGGACCCTTCGTAAGTATTCTTTCGTTCTTTTCCTTATTTTATTGCTTTTCGAGTCAGAAAGTCAAACTTTGTTTGACTTTCAGCGTTGACCAGTAATGGTCAATGCGAAGTTCGTTTGAACTTCGCAACGTGAGTGTAATCACGTTGGTTATAGTCCCTTGGGACTATGTCTACTGATTACCACGTTGTCTAGGGTCGTAGGGTAAGCGATCTAATAAATCGCCTATACCTTCGAACTCGACCCATTTGGTCGATCATTAGGATCCGACCAAATACATTAGGTGACCATAGTAGGTAGGGAATAACCTTCCGAGGTTATACCCTATGGTCGCTTCGTTTAAGTAGTTGTATGATAGGTAGTTTATATGCCTTAGGTAAATTACCAGAATACCCTTTTCATGTATAATTGGTAATTAAGCATATGTAACCTAAACTTTTGTCACATAACTGATTATGTAACATGTTTAGGCATATAACACTTGTCATAGGACTAGTTAGACGGTCCGAACGCGTTTCACGCGCACGACGCGTTAAAGTAGCGTATGTTACCTTAATGGGTCGCGATGGGTCGAAAGCACTTAGGTTTGGTTTCATTGTAGTATGTAGGCCTTGTTAAACCATATCATATGAGTTCCAACACTCATTTGGTTTACCAAGCCTCATCCTATCCGATCTCCCGATTTAAGTCCGGTTTATTTATATAGTTTAGATTTGCCGACTGATTCCGTGCTCCCTCAAGCTTTGTTTGGTTGTTGTTCAAGACCTCCAAGCATTCTCAGGCGAGTACATTATTCCCCTATTTTACTGCTTTCAATTGTTTTGGGGTGACTCATATGTGCTAAATGTTTTCGATGTTATAACGATGGTTTAAAAAACGATTAAGACGATTTATACAAAACTAATAACGATTTCATAAAGTGAACAAACTTGTTGGTTGTAGTTACATAACAAATGACATTCATTAGCAATGATCAAGCCGACCAGTATTAGGTTATGGTACCATAGGATCTGACTAATCCCGTTATTTACTACACCCGTGGTTATGTGTGGGTGTGGTGGGTAGCGACTGAATCTGAAATCATTAACTTACCCTATGGAGGTTTGTTAATGCGAAAACGAGAAGCGACGAAAACGAGAAGCGACGAAAACGAGAAGCGACGATTGATGAGTCACGAAGGTTTGAATGTTATTAGCGAGACGACCACATAAGTAGTTTCACGACCTAAAACGAATTAAACGATTGGGTAAACGATTGGTTTTCACACGATGTTTTAACGATTGGGTAAACGATTGGTTTTCACACGATGTTTTAACGATTGGGTAAACGATTGGTTTCAAAGCGATATACGATTGAATTTTGGTTATACATTACATGATTTACATTGGGCATGAACATTACTTTGGTGGTTTGGTTTGGGTAAGTGATTTGAGTAGCGGTGCGTGTGTAATATGATACAAGCATGGTGGATACGCCGCTGGTACTTCCTATATATAAGTGTTTGTATGGTATTACATATTGTAGCGTTATTTGAATCATTTCAGTTTGAGACATAGAACATTTTATACAAGTAACATACTTTTCACAAGACATTTATTTACAAACAACTTATCTTATACAAACTCATTTTACATGGTTATTCATTTAATCATGCATTATTCTCTTATTATACATATCACCTGAACTTATTATTTTTCGAATGATTTACAAAGACAAAGCAAATTACAAGGTTCATGACTAAACATTTTCTTAAAACAGAAGTCATGAATCTTATTTTCACAAAACCTATGTACTCGCCAGCATTTCTTTGCTGACCTCGTTTTCACATATGTTTCAGGTATTGTTGAATGATATCGATTGATAAGATGCATGCTCACATAGGACTGGACAAGGCCTTAGTGACTAAATAACAATGATAGACTATGTTTAAATAGTGTATTTAGATTTCAAGACGATGTAATTATTCAATGTTTAATAAAACGAAACACTCTTTGGTATCCATGGTTATGAAACATTAATTCTGTTACAACACGCCTCGATGTTTCCGCCACGTTTTGTTGTTTTACGTGGTCGGGGTGTGACAGAAAAGATGGTATCAGAGCCAATGGTTATAGGGAATTAGGTTATTAGTAATGCTTTGACCTAGTCTATAACCTTCTTAGGACCCTAACGCGAGTTTACTTGCGTTTAGTCATAAAACAATACTGTCACCTATCCTTAGGTGACAACCACAACAAGAACATAAATTTCAAAACCGCTTTGAAAACTAATCATCTGTTCTAGGATGATTAATTACTAGGTTTTGAACCCTCAGTTATAAGGTTTTGAACCCCTTTGAAATTTCAAAATCTCGTCAAAGTTTTGGGTTTTAAATAATGTGAACATGTGCAAACTGGAAGGGTGAATGCCTGTATTCTGGGTTTTCTGTCTAGGCAAGCACTTCGTATACATCTCATCAGACGCGAGACCAGTTGTGCTTACCTGGGAATTCTTGGGATGAGTGTTCACTTATAGGCGAGCATGTCTTCGCGATACATTATTTTTGACCCATTTACTTTGATCAGTCACCGTCTCATTTGTTTGCCTTAGGTAACAAACAAATGATCGCAATCTTCATGCGTTATCATTCTGTTTTGATTGTCCAATAATTTTTCACCTGTTTCTCCCTATGCCTTTCTTTTTTTCTTCAAGAATGTCTCTTCATCACGATGACGCCCAAATATCTGAGCAAGCAGCCAAATTCGCTCAGCGAATAGGCGAAGTAGTCCTGAAGACTGTTGAATTAGCTACTGCCATGTATCATCTCCAGGATGAAGCCACTCAAGAGTCACCAAGACAGGCAGGACCTAGTCAGGCGACAACACCATCAGCCAATAAACCAATCGAGGAATCAAAGACCATGGATGAACGATCCCCTAAGAAGTCAAAGAAGCGAAAGGCTTCTCAGAACTTCGCCATGGTCGCTCACAATGGTAAAGCAGTCCCCAACCAACCAGCTCAACCCCCTGCTAGGTGTGTATGGCTTTTCCTATGATACCTACATCAAGGAACTATGTACCTTACAAACTACTCTTGTGATTTCTCTCTTTCAAATGATTGCTCATGATTCCCTCGAAAATTTTAAGTACTCGTTTCACTCTAAGAAACAAAGTACAGAAAATTAAGTGACATTATGAGTAATCGTGCTTTTCGCACATCTGTGCCTTTAAATCCTTGGTTAGATAACTAAGGGTATTTTCAAATCTCATACCCATTACGTTTTGATTTTTCAACATACACAGTACCAGTATTTCAAAACAATCTTCATGATCTCAAAACATTTCATATAGTTTGAAAACAATTTTTCTAGATGCATTGTCTATGTTATTTCAAAAACATTGGCCATGTTATCAAAACCAACCTTTCTAATTTCAAAATATTTCATATAGTCTAAAGACAATATTAACACAATACATTTTCTGATCAAGTGCATGATTTCGAAAAGCATCATTCATGTCTTTCAAAAACCTTATACATAATTTCAAAATTCATCTCGCATGATTTTAAAACATTTTTGTAAATATATCTACCTAATACACCTACTTTATTTCAAAAGTATTATATATAAGGTTTCAAAAACGTTAAACACATTTTTCTTAAAAGAACCCCATGCATAGTTTTCAAAAATATTTTCCTCATACATTGACTTAACCTTCAAAATTCTGCTTCATATGTCGCCTTGACATATCAAGCATCTCAACTTCATAAGCATTCTACATCATGTTTTGACCTAAGCACATCCAGTGCAAGGTTTCAAAACATCTTCAACTTCTAAAATTCATATGGGATCTTTTTATCTTTACAATTAGATCCTTGTGGATGATTATCGTTCAAATCAGAGTCCTTAATTGGATTCCTTATGTACCTTAATTCGAACACTTCGGTTCCTAGTAATCGAAATCGAATTTTCTTTTTGAATCTTTCTATCTTTATAGTTGGATTCTTGATAACGTTTAAAGTACCAAATGAAATCCACGGAATGGATTCCAAGTGTGCTTTAAATGCATGTACGCAAATTACAAGACAAATTAACGAACAATTTTGTGTTTATGTGTTCTCCTCTATGATTTTTGTGTTTTTAATACTCTGGATATTCGTTATCCAAATCCTCGCAGGATCTTTCATATCTTCATATGAGAGATTCATAGTAGGATATTCAAAAGGTACTACCTTAAATCCTTATGGGCTTCTACCTGGTAGTTAAGACCCTTGGGTTATATAGTACCACTCCATGATCCATAAGAGACCCTCTTAGTAGTCTAGTCAAAAAGATTGATTCACAATTTGGTTAGAGAACGACATCTAGTGATGTAGCTGAACAGACTCCTTGATAGTCTATTTAGATCATTTATTGATTTAATTTAAAGGACTCTATGGCGGTCTAGTCACACTCATCACAGGATTGTTCATTTGGTTTTCCCCTGCACATTATAAAATGGACTGAGTGAACTATGCAAGGAATTGTCTGATTATGGACGCGTACATAATTATGAAATTTAGTGCACAGAAACCCAGTAAGATTTATTATGTGTAAGAGCCGATAGTGACAACAATAACGAAATGAGAACGATGTAATAGAGGTACGGTGGACGCACCAATGACGCTTCATATACTTGTATATAAGTATCCCTCTTACATTGCAATCATGATGTTATTAAAGGTTACTAGAAGTTCAAAACCCTAACCAATGTTGTTTGATCTTTTCAACTTCATATTTTCAAGCTCTCACAAGTTTCCTCTAAATAAATTTCGGGACGAAATTTCCTAAAGTAGGGGAGACTGTAACACCTGTGCCTCCACGGCCATCAAACAAATACCAAACCAATGAAATATTATATTTCATACTTGGGATTTGTAAAAATATGTGTATCATTTGCACATATCAATTCTTGTTCAAATTCAAACTCTAAATCGCTTTCTGGAAGGTTATACGCGCACCAATGCGTAAATATAACCAGTTTAATGCAACAAACACTCCGGAATAGTGACATAGGCTTAACATACCTTAAATAACCTTTACATAACTTAGAAATAAGTTTTGAAGGTTTTGGTATGGCAAAATCGAGTTAATTCGCTTACAGGGACTAAATATGACAAACTGCGAAAGTATGTCAATTTGAACTGTAACGAACATTCCGGAACATGACCATAAGTTAAACACACCTTAAATATCCTTTATATAGCTTAGAAATAGGCTTTGAGGGGTTCGGTGTGCTAAAATAAACTTTTGGGTCATTCAGGGACTAAAAGTGTCAAAAAGTGCACAAGTTTGCATTTTCGAGCATAACTTACGTTCTGAATACATCCGGACATCCAAAAATTTTTGTAAGCATGACTATATTATATTTTAGTGTTCGCCATAAGAAAAATCCATTCGTCGCGTCATTTGGATCGTTTTTCGCGCTTATGCGCATTCCGTCGTAATTAAGCGAACATCGCGTTCGTACGACCAAACGAACCATCATCCGGCATATTTTTGAGTATGTTTTGAGTTCCCTATACTTTAACTTCATTTTAGAGCCTTGAAATGAGGTTAACGGGGTTCAAACGCATCGAAAAAGGCCTTAAAACACCACAGGGACCATTTCTGCCAATTTTGAAACATTTCTGATACATGGGGCAGTGGCGTAGCGCGAGCCCTAAGGGCATATGCAGTCGCGCTACGCGAGTGCATGATCTGACCAGATTCAATGTTTTAAACATCAGTTTGCAGCTGTTTGATCCTCCACCACATGTTCTAAGTTGCTTAGTCACTAGATAAGAACCATTTTTTTAGCTACCATGAGTTTCCGACAAGTGTACGGGTTGGATCATGGCATGTTTTCCATGAAACGATCCTAACGGTTACCCGAAAACTATAAATACCCCATCACCCCAACCTCATTTCTTACAAGAATTCTGATTTGAGAGCTCTAAGTTGAAACCATTGTTTCATACCTGAGTTCTTGGATCGGGATTAGCATTCGGGGACCCTTCGTAAGTATTCTTTCGTTCTTTTCCTTATTTTATTGCTTTTCGAGTCAGAAAGTCAAACTTTGTTTGACTTTCAGCGTTGACCAGTAATGGTCAATGCGAAGTTCGTTTGAACTTCGCAACGTGAGTGTAATCACGTTGGTTATAGTCCCTTGGGACTATGTCTACTGATTACCACGTTGTCTAGGGTCGTAGGGTAAGCGATCTAATAAATCGCCTATACCTTCGAACTCGACCCATTTGGTCGATCATTAGGATCCGACCAAATACATTAGGTGACCATAGTAGGTAGGGAATAACCTTCCGAGGTTATACCCTATGGTCGCTTCGTTTAAGTAGTTGTATGATAGGTAGTTTATATGCCTTAGGTAAATTACCAGAATACCCTTTTCATGTATAATTGGTAATTAAGCATATGTAACCTAAACTTTTGTCACATAACTGATTATGTAACATGTTTAGGCATATAACACTTGTCATAGGACTAGTTAGACGGTCCGAACGCGTTTCACGCGCACGACGCGTTAAAGTAGCGTATGTTACCTTAATGGGTCGCGATGGGTCGAAAGCACTTAGGTTTGGTTTCATTGTAGTATGTAGGCCTTGTTAAACCATATCATATGAGTTCCAACACTCATTTGGTTTACCAAGCCTCATCCTATCCGATCTCCCGATTTAAGTCCGGTTTATTTATATAGTTTAGATTTGCCGACTGATTCCGTGCTCCCTCAAGCTTTGTTTGGTTGTTGTTCAAGACCTCCAAGCATTCTCAGGCGAGTACATTATTCCCCTATTTTACTGCTTTCAATTGTTTTGGGGTGACTCATATGTGCTAAATGTTTTCGATGTTATAACGATGGTTTAAAAAACGATTAAGACGATTTATACAAAACTAATAACGATTTCATAAAGTGAACAAACTTGTTGGTTGTAGTTACATAACAAATGACATTCATTAGCAATGATCAAGCCGACCAGTATTAGGTTATGGTACCATAGGATCTGACTAATCCCGTTATTTACTACACCCGTGGTTATGTGTGGGTGTGGTGGGTAGCGACTGAATCTGAAATCATTAACTTACCCTATGGAGGTTTGTTAATGCGAAAACGAGAAGCGACGAAAACGAGAAGCGACGAAAACGAGAAGCGACGATTGATGAGTCACGAAGGTTTGAATGTTATTAGCGAGACGACCACATAAGTAGTTTCACGACCTAAAACGAATTAAACGATTGGGTAAACGATTGGTTTTCACACGATGTTTTAACGATTGGGTAAACGATTGGTTTTCACACGATGTTTTAACGATTGGGTAAACGATTGGTTTCAAAGCGATATACGATTGAATTTTGGTTATACATTACATGATTTACATTGGGCATGAACATTACTTTGGTGGTTTGGTTTGGGTAAGTGATTTGAGTAGCGGTGCGTGTGTAATATGATACAAGCATGGTGGATACGCCGCTGGTACTTCCTATATATAAGTGTTTGTATGGTATTACATATTGTAGCGTTATTTGAATCATTTCAGTTTGAGACATAGAACATTTTATACAAGTAACATACTTTTCACAAGACATTTATTTACAAACAACTTATCTTATACAAACTCATTTTACATGGTTATTCATTTAATCATGCATTATTCTCTTATTATACATATCACCTGAACTTATTATTTTTCGAATGATTTACAAAGACAAAGCAAATTACAAGGTTCATAACTAAACATTTTCTTAAAACAGAAGTCATGAATCTTATTTTCACAAAACCTATGTACTCGCCAGCATTTCTTTGCTGACCTCGTTTTCACATATGTTTCAGGTATTGTTGAATGATATCGATTGATAAGATGCATGCTCACATAGGACTGGACAAGGCCTTAGTGACTAAATAACAATGATAGACTATGTTTAAATAGTGTATTTAGATTTCAAGACGATGTAATTATTCAATGTTTAATAAAACGAAACACTCTTTGGTATCCATGGTTATGAAACATTAATTCTGTTACAACACGCCTCGATGTTTCCGCCACGTTTTGTTGTTTTACGTGGTCGGGGTGTGACAGAAAAGATGGTATCAGAGCCAATGGTTATAGGGAATTAGGTTATTAGTAATGCTTTGACCTAGTCTATAACCTTCTTAGGACCCTAACGCGAGTTTACTTGCGTTTAGTCATAAAACAATACTGTCACCTATCCTTAGGTGACAACCACAACAAGAACATAAATTTCAAAACCGCTTTGAAAACTAATCATCTGTTCTAGGATGATTAATTACTAGGTTTTGAACCCTCAGTTATAAGGTTTTGAACCCCTTTGAAATTTCAAAATCTCGTCAAAGTTTTGGGTTTTAAATAATGTGAACATGTGCAAACTGGAAGGGTGAATGCCTGTAAACATCGATGTCTCTAGTGAGGCACTAGAACAGCCAAATTCACCCAACAAAAAATAGAAACAAGCCATACAAACTCACCCTACATTTGCAAACATTAAATACGTGTTGAGGGCAATCATATTTCACATCTATAACTCAACAAACGCCGCAATATATATCAGGGTAATCATTCGATCCCAATTTTGGGATACACGTGCGCGCGTTGAGGGTTGGAGGCCGCAAGAAAGGTTTTCCTTTTTACAAATAGAGCTGTTAATATTTGGGCCTTACCTTTTGTTTATGTAGGCCAAAACTAATATAGTATATGAAACAAAATATAAATTCTGAGGCCCTTGATTTTGGAGGCCCTAGGCCTTTGCCTAGAGTCATAAGCCTTTGGGGTCGGCTCTGGACTACATGAATCCATGCATAGATATGTTATCACATGACATCATCATCACATCATCATGGTAATGTCATGGTGATGTGGCGGCCGATGATGGTTCGCGGCTCTTCGTGCTTCGTGTGTCGATCTCTGGGGCGCACGACGGAGGAATGTCGTGACATTCGTCTTGAGCCGAACCTAGCCGAGTCGAACCGAACTGAGCTGCATCCACAAAGTGCATCAACAAACTCCCCCTTGGATGCTTCTCGCGATGGTTCGAATCTTCATATGTTGTCGGATCTTCTGATGTCTTCACTTGTCACAAACTGGGAGTGTATCAACAAACTCCCCCTTGAATGATGCTCGTGAATATTTTGATCTTCAATATTTCAGCTCCTTGCGGTGTTGAGAAGTGATCAGCAGCAACTCGATCATCTTGATCCTTTGATTGCATCCATGTGTGTCTTCATTCCAAAGCTCGTTGTTTAACACGTTCTCTTCGCCTTTAGCTGGTTCAAATGCCACATCTGCACATACAACAGAGCTAAACGCATAATGAGAACAACCGCTTGGAATAAAGTCAAACAACAAACGACACACATATGACCAACTCTCAATCAATCACCGACCGACAACAGTTTGAAAGTTGTAAAATTTGAACAATTTTTAGATTTAAACTTTCAAAACTTGTTAACTTTGACCGTTTATGAAGATACAGTTGTTTTGGTTTCAATCAGGTTTCAGGTGGTAAAGACTCGAGATCCAACATCGGGCAATCGAAAATTAAACAGAAATAAAATCTTTTTGGCTTTTATAAAGTTTATATTAAAACACACCTAAAATATTTTTGGTATTTTTGAATATTTGACATGTAAAGACAGAAAGCAGTAAATAAATATATACAGAGATGCAGAGACTGAAAGCAATAAATAAATATTTACAGACATTCTTTTTGCGAGTTTCGAGGGTAAGAGAATCATATCAGTGTACGGTCACGCCAAAACGCTCGTATTGTTTAATTAGTTAATATTTAGATAAGCATCCTATAACGATTATCGGTATTGTTGTCCACTTAAGCTCAACTTATAAGATGTACTCGTGGTTAGGGGATACGTTAAGGTATGATTTATACATACCGACCAGTGTTCATCCACACACGACACATTCCTGTATCAAGGTATGTACGAGAGTTCATCTTACTAGTGAGTATACCATTTATCATCTGTTTTCAACGTATATGATGTGAGATACTCACTTATTTTGGATGAATACAAGCCCTATGTGATTAAATCACTTATTGATGAGGAACTTGATATTCAATGCATGCAGGGCACAAGAGCAAGTCCGTGAACATGTTAGTACCATCGTACCTACAAAGAGACGAACTTGACTCCCGGATAAACTGTGATATTTTATCACTTATTGATTGGGACATGTGATTGTTTATCACTTATTGAGGTCGAATGCATCATGTATTATATACATGTTTGTATGATATGTACACGTATGTATGGTATCATGTTGTTTTCCGGTAAAAGAAACAACCATGATACCCAGATGATATATAGCATAAAGACCACGTATCTCAGAACCTCGGCAATCTATCAAACGAAATTTCGGTACCAAGACCATATGCCATTGAGTGGTTCCCACACAGTCTTCAGTCGATTTAGTTTTATATCACCCTGCACACTTTAAAATGATTGTGAGCCTACCGATACATTCAGCGACTTTCTGCAATATCAAACAACGACCTTTTATAAGAAAACTATATCATTCAGCGACTTTCTGCAAGAAAGCTCTATGAAATGGCGACTTTAAACAAGCTTGTTTCATCATACAACGACCTTTTATAAGAAAACAATATCATTCAGTGACTTTCTGCAAGAAAGCTGGATAAAACAACGACTTTAAACAAGCTTGTTTCATCATACAACGGCTTTCAGCAAGAAAGCATGACCAAACAGCGACTTTCAGCAAAAAGCAGTACCAAACAACGAATTTAAACAAGATTGTATTATCATTCAGCGACTTTCAGGAGGTTGTTTATTCATTCAGCGACCTTCATTAGCTTCTGCAGCTTTTGCAGAACTTTGCAGTTTTTGCAGAAAGGGTGTTACAAGGTCGCTGTATGAAACAGCAACTTACCTAAATCTGAAAACAAAAAGTTTGACCACCTAATGGCACTCTTTTTCTTGCTCAAGACACTTACTTCTGCAAAAAAATCGAAAAGCAATAAGACGACAGAAGGGGGCTATCTATTTCTATTTATTTTCGATAGAAGGCAGAAGGAAGAGGATGTTGTTTGTTGGCGCAAAAAGAAAGAAAAAAATATCCAGTTCAAGTGTCCAGCGTTTACACAGCTTCCATGTCCGGAGACGATAGCCCAAACAATCGTGCCAACAATGACGATCTCCCAATTCAACTTGAGAATCTTCTTCGAACCAACCTTAATACCCAATCCCAAACACCAAAACAAACCTTATCCGATATTCTGAAGATCAGTATCAAGCTGAATAGTCAAAATTACGCTCTATGGGCTCGAATGATTCGAGTTGCTATAGGGGGGAAATCTAAGCACCTGTTGAGCCATATTACAGGAAAACCTGCCCCACCAAACCCGTCAGATGAACAATACGAGCAGTGGGAACAGGACGATCTAGTCGTGTTCTCGTGGCTCATACAAAACATTGAACCATGGTTAGCCGGTAACCTCACCGAGTTTCCCACTGTGAAGGTGTTGTGGGATGCATTGGTGGTTACATATAGCAGTGGGAAAGATAAACTACAAACCTTCGATTTACACGTCAAAGCAAACGAACTCAAGCAAAACGGCTCGGCCCTAGAAGATTTCTGGATCAAGTTACAAGGCATTTGGGAAGAAATAGATCGAAGGGATCCGAATCCAATGACCTGCTCTGCTGACATAGCAACATATAACAATATCTGGTCTGAACAAAAATTATTTCAATTTCTGAATGCTCTTGTGTAACACCCCGAAAACGGGTTTGGTAATTAAACCCCGTTAATACAAAAGAGCGGGTAAAATACCGTTAGTGGTGAAAGTAACCCGGTAAATATTAGGATTTAAATAAATAAACCTAATATTTAATAAAACGTTAACAAATCTTTTTAAGTAAATATGGTTTATAAGAAGTCTGAATTAACGGGACTTAAAAACATAACGGGTTATGACTTCCCGAACCCGCTAAAGTAACAAGGAATAATTAACCTAGTTAGTAGCATGTGATTAAGTGACTAATGGTGAGTTATAGCTTCATTTGATCAAAAGGAAACATGAGGGACCAATATTGCCAAGTGGGAAAGTTGTTTTATTAAAACAAAAGTTAAACACCAAAACACACACTTAAAGTGTGTGTTCTGGTCGATATATCCACAGGAGCCAAGAACATCTTGAGCTCAAAACCCTAACAAGCACAAATCAAGAAATTGGAAGGGCAAATCAAACCCAAATCGAAATTCAAGCACATATTCGTGATCACCAAGTCAAGGGGATCCTAAGGTATGTCGAATTTCTGTCATTCATGAAGTTGTAAAAAGTTGATAATCATCCTAATCGCGAATTAGGCATGGATTATAGAAGCTATGGCTATATTAGTGATGTATACTTGCTTAGGAACGAAACCCTAAGTGAAAATCATACATAACATGTTATAGATTGATGAATTTGGTGAATTAACACACTTAGATAAGTGGGTTTTGATGTTATGATGATTTTGATGATATAACTATGCTTAGAATCAACATGCATGATAACAAATAGAAGGTGTTCGATTAAACCATGAATTTGTGCACAAGATCATAATTGCTATGAAATGGGTTTAGTTGATTTGATGAAATTAATGTAGTATTGGTGTTTATAAACGCCATACTAACTCGTATGAAGGACTACTTGAACAAAATAGGGATTTTGTTAAGAGTTCATAATTGATTAGAAGTGCGTCTTGACACAAGGATTAAACTCATGATTTATTATTGAGTTTAAAGAGAAAAATAGTCAAAGAATCATAAGATGTGAAAGTCATGATTTGGAGTGACTAATCTAACAACCTTGTGAATAATGAATGATAGTTGGCGCTTAACAAGCTAGGTGAAGCTTGGGGAGAAAGCGGGTCGAACGAGTCAAGCATAAAGGAAAAGCGTATTCGGGATGCAAGGTAAGTATAGCTTACACTAGTCTTAAATTGTGGAATATTTTCTCATCATATAAATTACGAATGAGATATCTAAACAATTGAAATATGATGTTCCGTCGTGTAGTCGAACGGAATAAGATAATCAAAGATGAAAGAAACCGTAATAATGGTTAAAAAAAGAAGTAAATCGATAATTCGGTCATATTATGTCGAAAGTAATAAACGGTTTATAAGTTAAAATGACCGTACGGTGTTAAACGGAACGAGTCATGTAGAGGAGATGATAATAAATATCATCTCGCAAAGATAAACGGTCAATTCGGCCAAACGGGTCAAAAGGTGTAGACAACACCTTTTGACTATATAGACTAATGATTCTTTTGTCGAGTTATATGTTTACAGGAATAGATATCCAAATGGATATTCGCATCTTTCTTAATTAGCGAATATAAAGCAAGGTATTAAAACCGGGTTAATAAGTTGATCCGGGTCAGGTATGTATAATAGATCAACTCCTCTTTTAGAACTTGTAGATCTATGAGAGTTAGGCAAAGTAAAAAAAGGACATTCGGTTACCTGAAAAGGTAAACCGAAGGATTTAAATTATAGACAGAGTGTTTTGAAAACAAGATTTGGTTAAAAATGATATTTTTGGGCGTGCTTGGTTTAAGCAAGCCCTTCGTCGTAAAAGAAGGGTTAAAAGTGACCAAAATGCCCTTGTAAGTAAAATTAAGCAAACAACCCTTAGAAGTCGCTTGAAAACGAGTTTTATAATCAAGTCAATACTTAGAATAAGTATAAAAGCGAAAGATGTAAAATATTGGTCAAATGACTCTATAAAGAGTCTTTGACGTAAAATAACGATTTGAAGGGTAACATTTGGAATATATAAATCACCACATTGAATCCACCACAAATATAGTTGTTGTGGGAGATCATTTGATAAGAAATGTGGGCATATGTATTTAGAAACGAATGAAATCAATTGGTGCTTAAAATATGCTTAAATACCCTTAACGGGTCAAAATAAGCATATGAGTGAAAATAGGTTTAAGAAGGAATATGAATCTGTAATTGGAACCAAATATGTTAGACATCATTGAATTTAATAGGTTTATGAGAAATAAGGATCAAACAAACTTGTTTGTTTGATAAAAATCGAACGGGTCAAAATTTGGTAAAAAGGGTAATAAGCCGAAGACTTAAAAGTCTAAAATTTTGTTAAATCAAATGTTAGATTTTAACTCCATAAGGTGGAGAATCAAATTACAATCACGTAGGAAGAAACGGTAGGTCAAACGGACAAGCGGATTGAAAGATACGAAAGTTTTCGTGTCAAAAACGGCGAAATGGAAAGGCTGGATGCAGGGGCCACCGTAACTTACGGTGTCCACCGTAAGTTACGGTGGAGCTAAAACTGTTTCGGTAGTTAACCCCTGAGTTACGGTGGGGGAATATCCTTACAGAGGCCACGGTAACTTACGGTGACACCGTAAGTTACGGTGGAGACCAAGTTGAAATTTTTGTTTTGAGATCAAGAGATTAACGTTGGGATTTCTCCTTTCATATTCGTTACCGAACTCGTTTAAACACGTTTTAATCCCAGTATGACTAAAGCATTTCATGTTTATGAAATATAGGTACATTTTGGATGCCGAAAGACGATCAAGCTCAATGAAGAACCGAACACGATAAAGACACATGCTTCCGCACATTGCCTCGTTGTAAATTTTTAACGACGAACCCGATCACGTTATGTAGAATAACTTATGATTTGTAAAAGTTTTAATAAACCCGTATTTTTATAGTATGTGTAGTCTTAACTACACATCTAATTGTTGGTATTTACATATAAAATCGCTAAATAGTAACTAGGGTGTTACAAGTTGGTATCAGAGCCCTGGTTTAAGAGATTCAAGTATGGTGGGGAGAACCATGCTTGGACTTAAACCTTACGCTCTTGATAAAGAATAGTGTTCGGTTCGAGGCTTGATCGCAAATCCGGTAAGTACATGTATGTTAATAGTTTAACATGCTAAAGTATTGTAAATAACATATAGGGCTATCGTGTGATACACGTTACCCCAATTGAAATGATTGATGTAGTTGACGAAAATACGCGCGTTGACGCGTATAGTAGAAAAAAAAGCCTTGTATTATAATACGGGCGATTATTGAAGTTGACATTACTAACTCTTGTGAATGTTTAATTGAAGGACACTCGCATCTGAAGATGACGAGAGTTGAATGAATTGTGGATATGATGATGGAACGGTCTGAGCTATGACAAGGAGAGCATGCTCATTAAGGACCTAAATCGCGTAACGACCGCGAACAAGGTTAATGGCAGGGAACGCCCGACGGGGCAAGCGATACCAGGTGCACGCTTTTAAATATAATCACACAAATAGTAAAATGCAATAAACAAGTAGAGAATGATTGTTGCATAGGTGACTTAGAAACTTGGAAAAACCTGAATAGAAATACATATCCAGGATATCATTTCCAAGAAAACTAAATAGAGGCGTTACTTACATAGGGCGTGATGTGAAAACTATAAAAAGGTCGTGTATGTCATGTGTTAATCGCTTACTCTGGCCAAGTAAGTAGTGGCATATGATACCACGAGTTTCTTATAGCGGACACATTTACATCCGATGTAGTAAGGGTGGAGTGAATGGGACTAACTTAAAAAGTACCCAAATAAATCAAATGAGCAAAATATTTGATAATAATGTAAACGCACAGCCGGGTGACGGAAGCG
Organism: Helianthus tuberosus; assembly: GCA_030545235.1. Classification (NCBI taxonomy): domain Eukaryota; kingdom Viridiplantae; phylum Streptophyta; class Magnoliopsida; order Asterales; family Asteraceae; genus Helianthus; species Helianthus tuberosus. The sequence goes on along the minus strand of CM060396.1, from coordinate 7,919,098 downwards.
TATTACATTAGGATGATAAGCCCGAAGGAAGGGACAAAGAAACATGTAAAATAATTAAGGTACGTATTGGGAGGGGGGTGTACTTACACTCGAACCCGAAGAATATAAACACGTAGAATGATCAAGATATGCATTGGGAGGGAGTGTACTTACACTCGAACCCGGAAAGTGCGAATATGTCTCTAAACGGGTCGATTTTGTAAAACGCCAAACTTGAGAACAAAGTAGGAATATAAAAGCGAAACGAAGTCATAATGCATATCGTAAGGGTTGCAATAATAACGACTTCGGTAAAACACCCGGTTGGTGGGTAAGGGTTTAAAAACATGCGTAGACCGAGAAACGGGAACTCGGATGGAAAGTTAAAAGACTTGAATTTTGAGTCATGACCAAAAGACGACAAGATAAAGTAAATAGAAGTTTTGATAAATCATGTCCAACTATTCTAAAGTTGAACGGGTCGAACAAATATTGAAGTTTGACATTCATAAGTGACGAATTTTCACACGAACAAGTTAAACGGGTTAGATAAAACGTAACATTGGAAAGGATAATAAGCCCGGTAATGGGACGAGATTGAATACAAATATGGGCGCAAACCGAATAAAGGAAAGCGCGAGATATTAATGAACCCATGTAATGGGTCGGAATTGAATATGAAATGATTGCAGACACGAATCACAGTCGGAGTGAACGAACTTTTGATGTGAAAATAAATAAATTTTCAAACATAAAAGGGACGAACTACGGGATCATTATAACCTTCGGGTTATAAACAGTGTAAAGGTCTACGGGACTAAACCGACCCACGGGTCATGAATAAAAGGTAAAAGGGACATAAAGGCAACGCCCTAAAGAGGCAAAAGCCTAAGGAAATAGCCTACGAGGCTAAGTGAGAGAATCTGAGGGTTACTTAGACAAGCAAGGGAACCAGTAGAGAATCCCCGCATGAAACTAAGACTGTAAAAGAATAAATTATGGACTGTCAATATCCTGGTACGGATAATTGACAAAAGATAAAGAGAACATCCTAAACTAAAACTTCGGTTTTATAAGAAATAATGTTTTTACAAATAGAAATTCTGATAGGAATTTAAATAGTAAGCATGAAGGATACAAGTCTTGACACTAATAGGCGCAAGACGATATATTCGAAAAAGTGATGTTTTCGAAAATGAAAGGTTGATATGAATTAAACATAATGTGACACGATCACGGTTAAGAAATGCAATGTGAGGTAGAATCACGTTATAACCAGGCGAGCGGTAAAAGTAACTGGACTAATAAGTCTAGTTAGTGAGACCGGTTAAGGTCAGCAATTCAAATCAGGAAATTTGGTTTGCTTGCAAGTGGTAGATTTGGTATAATTGAACCGAATAAATAAATTTGAAAATAAAAGAATTTGTTGCTAAAAGTGAAAGATTTCACTAAAGACCTTTAAACGGGTCAAAGTAACGGATTCATAAAGAATTCGATAGTATACGAAAGTGATGGATATCGCTAAGTTAATTAAACTAGTGGAAATAACGAGATTACGTTATTTCAAGTTACATTATGCCGTATATAATACGTAGATGATTATTAACCAAAAAGATATTACCATACTTCTCTGGTAATACTAATAATTGGTTAAAGTATAAGTAATGTTTTAAAGATTCTCGGAACAGATGCATTGAGTTGAACTCAATGAATTATGTAAGAAAAAGTTTCGAGGACGAAAACTCTTTAAGGGGGGTAGACTTGTAACACCCCGAAAACGGGTTTGGCAATTAAACCCCGTTAATACAAAAGAGCGGGTAAAATACAGTTAGTGATGAAAGTAACCCGGTAAATATTAGGATTTAAATAAATAAACCTAATATTTAATAAAACGTTAATAAATGTTTTTAAGTAAATAAGGTTTATAAGAAGTCTGAATTAACGGGACTTAAAAACATAACGGGTTATGACTTCCCGAACCCGCTAAAGTAACAAGGAATAATTAACCTAGTTAGTAGCATGTGATTAAGTGACTAATGGTGAGTTATAGCTTCATTTGATCAAAAGGAAACATGAGGGACCAATATTGCCAAGTGGGAAAGTTGTTTTATTAAAACAAAAGTTAAACACCAAAACACACACTTAAAGTGTGTGTTCTGGTCGATATATCCACAGGAGCCAAGAACATCTTGAGCTCAAAACCCTAACAAGCACAAATCAAGAAATTGGAAGGGCAAATCAAACCCAAATCGAAATTCAAGCACATATTCGTGATCACCAAGTCAAGGGGATCCTAAGGTATGTCGAATTTCTAACATTCATGAAGTTGTAAAAAGTTGATAATCATCCTAATCGCGAATTAGGCATGGATTATAGAAGCTATGGCTAGATTAGTGATGTATACTTGCTTAGGAACGAAACCCTAAGTGAAAATCATACATAACATGTTATAGATTGATGAATTTGGTGAATTAACACACTTAGATAAGTGGGTTTTGATGTTATGATGATTTTGATGATATAACTATGCTTAGAATCAACATGCATGATAACAAATAGAAGGTGTTCGATTAAACCATGAATTTGTGCACAAGATCATAATTGCTATGAAATGGGTTTAGTTGATTTGATGAAATTAATGTAGTATTGGTGTTTATAAACGCCATACTAACTCGTATGAAGGACTACTTGAACAAAATAGGGATTTTGTTAAGAGTTCATAATTGATTAGAAGTGCGTCTTGACACAAGGATTAAACTCATGATTTATTATTGAGTTTAAAGAGAAAAATAGTCAAAGAATCATAAGGTGTGAAAGTCATGATTTGGAGTGACTAATCTAACAACCTTGTGAATAATGAATGATAGTTGGCGCTTAACAAGCTAGGTGAAGCTTGGGGAGAAAGCGGGTCGAACGAGTCAAGCATAAAGGAAAAGCGTATTCGGGATGCAAGGTAAGTATAGCTTACACTAGTCTTAAATTGTGGAATATTTTCTCATCATATAAATTACGAATGAGATATCTAAACAATTGAAATATGATGTTCCGTCGTGTAGTCGAACGGAATAAGATAATCAAAGATGAAAGAAACCATAATAATGGTTAAAAAAAGAAGTAAATCGATAATTCGGTCATATTATGTCGAAAGTAATAAACGGTTTATAAGTTAAAATGACCGTACGGTGTTAAACGGAACGAGTTATGTAGAGGAGATGATAATAAATATCATCTCGCAAAGATAAACGGTCAATTCGGACAAACGGGTCAAAAGGTGTAGACAACACCTTTTGACTATATAGACTAATGATTCTTTTGTCGGGTTATATGTTTACAGGAATAGATATCCAAATGGATATTCGCATCGTTCTTAATTAGCGAATATAAAGCAAGGTATTTAAACCGGGTTAATTAGTTGATCCGGGCCAGGTATGTATAATAGATTAACTCCTCTTTTAGAACTTGGAGATCTATGAGAGTTAGGCAAAGTAAAAAAAGGACATTCGGTTACCTTAAAAGGTAAACCGAAGGATTTAAATTATAGACAGAGTGTTTTGAAAACAAGATTTGGTTAAAAATGAGATTTTTGGGCGTACTTGGTTTAAGCAAGCCCTTCGTCGTAAAAGAAGGGTTAAAAGTGACCAAAACGCCCTTGTAAGTAAAATTAAGCAAACAACCCTTAGAAGTCGCTTGAAAACGAGTTTTATAATCAAGTCAATACTTAGAATAAGTATAAAAGCGAAAGATGTAAAATATTTGTCAAATGACTCTATAAAGAGTCTTTGCCGTAAAATAACGATTTGAAGGGTAACATTTGGAATATATAAATCACCACATTGAATCCACCACAAATATAGTTGTGGTGGGAGATCATTTGATAAGAAATGTGGGCATATGTATTTAGAAACGAATGAAAGCAATTGGTGCTTAAAATATGCTTAAATACCCTTAACGGGTCAAAATAAGCATATGAGTGAAAATAGGTTTAAGAAGGTATATGAATCTGTAATTGGAACCAAATATGTTAGACATCATTGAATTTAATAGGTTTATGAGAAATAAGGATAAAACAAACTTGTTTGTTTGATAAAAATCGAACGTGTCAAAATTTGGTAAAAAGGGTAATAAGCCGAAGACTTAAAAGTCTGAAATTTTGTTAAATCAAATGTTGGATTTTAACTCCATAAGCTGGAGAATCAAATTACAATCACGTAGGAAGAAACGGTAGGTCAAACGGACAAGCGGATTGAAAGATACGAAAGTTTTCGTGTCAAAAACGGCGAAATGGAAAGGCTGGATGCAGGGGCCACCGTAACTTACGGTGTCCACCGTAAGTTACAGTGGAGCTAAAACTGTTACGGTAGTTAACCCATGAGTTACGGTGGGGGAATATCCTTACAGAGGCCACCGTAACTTACGGTGACACCGTAAGTTACGGTGGAGACCAAGTTGAAATTTTTGTTTTGAGATCAAGAGATTAACGTTGGGATTTCTCCTTTCATATTCGTTACCGAACTCGTTTAAACACGTTTTAATCCCAATATGACTAAAGCATTTCATGTTTATGAAATATAGGTACATTTTGGATGCCAAAAGACGATCAAGCTCAATGAAGAACCGAACACGATAAAGACACATGCTTCCGCACATTGCCTCGTTGTAAATTTTTAACGACGAACCCGATCACGTTATGAAGAATAACTTATGATTTGTAAAAGTTTTAATAAACCCGTATTTTTATAGTATGTGTAGTCTTAACTACACATCTAATTGTTGGTATTTACATATAAAATCGCTAAATAGTAACTAGGGTATTACATCTTGACAGGAAGTTTGACCCAGTCAAAAGAGAAATCCTTCGGTGGGATCCTCTTCCCTCGGCTGAGCAAGCCTACGCGGCTGTAAGGAAGGAGATGGCACATCAAGGAATCCTTGGTACCATCTCTAAAACTTCACAGTCCGGCGTGGCGGCGGGGCTTGTCGCCGACGGAACCACTGAAACCGATGGACAGGGGTTAATCACGAAAGGGCAACGGCGGTCAGACTTCACTGGAAAATTATCATCCCGAATCGACAAATCCAAAGTGAAATGTAGTCACTGTGATATGAGGGGACACACCAAAGAGCAGTGCTTTAAAATCGTGGGTTTCCCTGACTAGTGGAGTGAGAACCACAAAACTAAGAACCCGAATCAAGAGGGGAAGGTTGTCATTGCCATAGGTAACAACAACGATGAGAAGGATGGCAGCAATAATGCTTCTAAAGAAATAATTAGTGTTCAAAGTGAAGGCACATCTTAGGCTGAAGATCAGGGTGGATGGACGTGGCACTGAAAAAATGCGAAGTGCTCCTGTTAAAATATTACGTTTCCGCTAAAAAAAAATCAAAACCAACCCCCCCCCCCCCAAAAAAAAAAAAACCCAAAACCAAAACCCAAAAAACTCAAAACCCAAAAGCTCAAAACCCAAAACCAAAAACCAGAAACCCAAAAAAACCCAAATCAAAACCAATGCCAAAACCCAAATGGCCAAGTTGAATTTTGGAAATCCCATAATTCAACTTGAGGGGGAGTGTTAGAAAAAGAAAAAAATAATTTAGAAAAATAATGAATCCTCAACATCATCTCTATATTTAAATATTTCCTTTTTATTCATTCTTGTAATGCCTATAAATAAAGGCTTGTTTCTAGGTTTTGAATGTAAGAAATTAATCAATGAAATTCAGTTCTTTTGATCTTCTTTGATTATCATTCACAGCAGATCTAATAATTTAAGATAGAATAATTTATGATTTTGGATGCAGTATATAAACTTTGAATAAATTTGCCCCGTTATCATATTTTTATATTTGTTACTTCACTTATGTATATTACTTGTTAGAAATAAAATATACATAAATTGATCAATTTTACCACATTTGTTTTCTAGCCCTACTCTTTATGTCTATGTGTTATGTGATAGTTTCTAAATATGTGAAAACAATAGAAAATATAAAAGTTAATACATTTTATTATCTATAACCCTATAAGCTACATCTAAGGCGAGGCTAGCTACACTAATAGAAAAGTGGCGGTTTGCTACGGGATTTTCCGACGGAAAAAATACGTTACAAATTTTGACTACTTTTCAACACATTTCCAACGAAAATAGATTAACTAGTCTCAATTTTAAAACTTCAATATTCCGTCACAATTTGTAACGCATTTGTGACAAACATATTAATTAAATATCAAAATAAATATGTAAAGTGTGCTGCATCCAAGTGTTCACACCTAAGACCGTTATCATACACAATTAAATAAGTAGAAAAAAAAAACCCTTGGTTTTACCCCTTGTAAACAGCATAGTAAGGTTCTGTTTGTTTTTTCCTAGAAGCTCTTCCTGATGTCTTTTGTCTGCGCCGCGCAGACGCGCGCAGACCTTTGTGGTTTGCAGCTTGTTTGTTTTCTCGCAGACCTTTCATTAAAAAAGGTCTGCGAGAGGTCTGCTTCAAACAGACATTCAAGCTTGTCTTCAAAGATCTTCACACCTCTTCTCACCTTCTCCTCTTCTCCCTCCAGCCTCTTCTGCCACCAGACCGCCACCACCTCCACTCCGCCACCACCTCCCACCCCTGCTCCGCCACCACCTCCAGCCCCACCTCCAGCTCCGACACCCTCTCTCTCCTCCACCCGACACCCCCAATCACCTCCACCATCAAAATCGCCGTCATCATCATCACAGGAACCACAACCACCGCCTACACCACCGTCTCTCTCTCTCCTCGAACTCTCTCTCTCTGAATCTCTCTCTCTCTCTCTGGATCTCTGTTATCATCATCATCGAGCATCATCGTCATCATGAAATTAGGGTTTCAAAAACCCCCAAATCGGAGATGTAGGTGGTGGTTGAACGACGGGGGTTGAACGACGAAGTGGTGGCGGTGGTGTAGTGCTCCGCCCGCAGTCTCTCTCTCTCTGGATCTCTCTCTCTCTGTTTCAAAAACCCCCAAATCGAAGTGGTGGCGGTGGTGCTTGGTGGTTGAACGACGAAGACGGGGTGGGTGGTTGTTCTTGGCGGTAGATGATGGCGGTGGTGTGATGGCGGAGGTGGTGCGGTGGTGGTGCTATCTTGTAGAGAGAGAGAGTAGAGAGAGAGTTGTGGCAGTGTGTGTTTTGTGTGTGTGTGTGAAGTGTTTTTGTAGAAAAAAAAAACAAACCCTCTTCTCCTTGCAGACTGCAGACATTTGGTCCACCTCTTCTCCTGCAGATGCCTGCAGATGTGGTCCACAGACTGTAGACATTTTCTCGCAGAAAAAACAAACAGAACCTAAGTTAACTCCAAATTCTCCCTCTCACACCTCTTCCAACCTAACAACCACGCGCCACTTACAAAACCACCTGCATCCCCAAATTGAAATTCAAAACCCTAAATCCCCAAATTTCACCACTAGTTCTATTCTAAAAATCCATAAATTTGTCAACCAATTCGCCTGGAAAAACACAAATTCAGTGAATCGTCACTCACCCGGAGCAGCTTTTAACAATTAATTTCGCCGTAAGCTCTGTTCCTTCACAATCTCATCATCATCGTCCTATGCTTTCTTTCTCCGGCGAGAATCGCCGTCACACGTAACGGTTACGTGATGTCATCTTCGTCCATTCATTTTTTGACCTATCACCTTCATGTCTCCTAACCGTTCGATCGCGTCGATGCGTTGCGTGATGTTCAGAATTCCGTCAGCTCTGGTGACTGTAACCACGAGATCCGCCATGGTTTTACGGTGAGTTTTTAATGTTCTCATGCCTCTGTGGTATTTTAATCTCATTTATTTCAATTTTTTCTTCTCATTTAGTGTAAAATGTGTAATTTGATCGTGTTTGTGCTAGATATTTCAGGTTTTGCAAATTGACATGGTGAGATACTTGTATCTAATGTTTAATCTGATGGTGTTTATCCTACAAGCAAGGTAAAAGCTTAATTCAGGTTTGAGTTTATTTGGCTTAAATTAGTGAATTGATGCATGTGCTAGGGTTAGTTCAGATTTTGGTGTAATATGTTCTAATGAAAATAACATTCTACAGGAGTAAACAGTTTTATCGAAGCAAATCTATGGCTTCAAGTTCCGAAATAGGTCTTGCTGCAGGGATAAATATCCTTACCGCATTTGCATTTTTGGTAGCATTTACTATTCTTCGGATTCAGCCTCTAAATGATAGGGTTTATTTTCCAAAATGGTATTTAAAGGGGTTAAGGAATGATCCACTTCAATCAGGTGCATTTGTGCAAAATTTGTAAACTTGGATTTTAGGTCGTACTTAAGGTTTCTGAATTGGATGCCTGCCGCACTACACATGCCGGAGCCTGAGCTTATCGATCATGCAGGATTGGACTCTGTTGTTTACTTGAAAATTTATTTAACAGGGTTCGTACTAATCCTCATATTCCTCCTGTTTTTTCTTATGTTGTTTGTTATATTTAACAATTTTACCAATGAAATTTTAGATTCACTAGACTTTAAGGGGTGTTTGGATGTGTTTTTCAGTCTGGTCTTAGGGTAAGCTGATTATGATTCTATTGTTTAGGGCTCACCCAATAGGCTTGCAATGCAAGAATAGATACTTATACGACTCAGTTAAGCTTGCCTGAACTGCAGTTTGGTATTATTCCTGGAGGTGGAGGTATATCATTCTTCTGAAATAAACAATAAAAATGATTTATCATGCATATTACAATCTTTATAAAGTTACTGAAAAAAAATCATAGTGTAACTTATGATTCTATTGTTTAGGGCTCACCCAATAGGCTTGCAATGCAAGAATAGCTACTTATACGGCTCAGTTAAGCTTGCCTGAACTGCAGTTTGGTATTATTCCTGGAGGTGGAGGTATATCATTCTTCTGAAATAAACAATAAAAATGATTTATCATGCATATTACAATCTTTATAAAGTTACTGAAAAAAAATCATAGTGTAACTTATGATTTTGCATCATTTCAGGAACTCAACGGCTTCCACGACTTGTTGGTCTACCAAAGGCCCTTGAAATGTTGTTGGTAGGCTATTTACGTGCCTCTTTCAAAAATATTTTTGATAGGTTCAATCGCCATAAGAAGTTGATATTGACTTGAGTCAATAAAATTCAAGTTTCAATTATTCTATCTCAAGGGAATTTCAGTATCTGACCCATTTACTTATTCTGAAAGTAGAGGTTACAATTTCAGCCCATTTAGTTATTGATCGATTCGGATTATAAAGTCTCCTAAATCGTTCTTCATAACATTGAACTTGTGTTTCTTGTATCACAATTGACACTTCAATATTCTATAAGATGAAAAAAATTGGACAAAAAGTGTTCTGTCAGTTTGACCAGACCACCATCTCACATTAGCCCATTTTGACCCATTACCAGTCCACATTTTTCAACACCAAAAACATCGATTTGGCAAACATTGCAATTTTCTTGAAGCAGAGTACAACACATAATAGTATAATACTATTTTCTTGTTAACTGATTGACCTCTCTATCTTTCTCTATCACACATTCTAGACATCAAAGCCGGTCAATGGAGAGGAAGCTCATAAGTTTGGGCTCGTGGATGCCATTGTGTCAGAAGATGAGCTACTAGAAAATGCTCACAAAATGGCTTGAGATATATGGGTCTGTAGAAAGCCACTGGTTTCAAGTCTTTTCAAAACATATAAAATCGAGCCACTTGACAAGGCCCATGAAATATTGGAATTTGCTAGAGTTCAAACCCGCACACAAGCACCCAATTTACAACATCCACAAGTTTGCATTGATGTTGTTGAAGAAGGCATTGTCTCAGGCCCGGATGCTGGATTATCAAAGGTTTGTACTTGTCATAACTAAATTCCCTAATTTTACTTGCATTACTTGACAGTTATAATGTAATTTTGTTTATATAATTTGCAGGAACGTGAAGAATTCCAAATTCTAATAAAGTCAGATACTTGAAAGAGCTTGGTTGATGACTTCTTTGCCCGGGGTAGTGCTAGGAAGGTACATTTTGCAGAGTTTAGGAAATATGAAATATGATATATAATGTTTTGCAGAGTTTGCCGTTGGATCAAGCAAAACCACGGTTATGAGATGAAATGGACATCGTCTACTGGTTTCAGACCATTGAACTAATTATGCTTTGCTTCCAAATGAAATTTTGCAGTGTACTTAGTTTTGTTGAGTAAAATGCGTAAAATAGGTATACGGGTAATGGGGCGGCCCGGTCAAAAAACAGTTTTGAAAAAGATTTTTACTGGTTCACTTAACGAGTCGAATAAGAGAGAGAGAGAGAGAGAGAGCTCTATATTTTTTTCTCTTCTTGAATTGTTTGCATGTGTTATTAGTTGGATGATTTGTTAGCTATTAACTATATCGATGATACTTTAGTGGTTCTCAACTAAATGGTCATTAGTCCGGTTTGATTTTCAAAACATTACATATAATATGTGGTTATATGTGTTATATTCTTATCCATATCTTATCGATAAATCTTCATTGCAGGTTGCTTATGACTGCAAATTTTCTATCCAATTTGGTAAATGAGAGGAAAACAAAGCAGAATTGGCTTGACTATTATCAACTGAAATATAATAGAGATAACCAGTCTAAAAGACCATCAATGAAGGTATAGTTAGTCTGAGATTGATCCATTAAACCATCGAAATGCGTTTTAGATATAATCTGAGATTGATCCTTTAATATAATAGAATACATGATGGAACAGATATAAGCCAGGCAGCCATCACGTCAAGGTTTGAAATAGTTTTTTAGTCCATATGTTCACTGACCTTATTTTTTTATCCAATTTCTTGGGCTGGTTAGTAATTACACTAAAATGTAATTTACGTTCACCTTTTTGATCTAGTATCAAGTAATTTGGAAAATGGTGTTCTTTTATGCATCTTTTGCTATGCAGTTCTTTTATGTTTTATATGATGGTGCTAGAGGTTGAAAATTGGATCAAAATGACCGTGTGTGCTATCATGGTACACATAATATTTTTTAAGTGATGATTATAACCGATGACGTGTCGTACACGTGGGCGGGTCAGGCGGGTTGTATGACGGTCAAATTGGGTTCAGGTCCACAGGTCTTGACAGGCTGGGCTGAGCCACCATTTTTTATGGTAATTATTGTTGAAATTTCTTACTAGAACAAAATAATACTCGAATTGATCCATTATCCTACAAAATGGAGGAAGACGCACCAGTATGTACTTTTTGTTTATACTAAGATGATTCTAGCTATCTATACTTGCATTTTTATTTTAAATTTATTTCTCATATTTTATTAAATTTTATATCTAGGTCCCCTTTCACTTACATAAACTCCCCTGACGATTACAGAAGAATAAACACTCGTTCTGATCTCGCGGATGGTGAAAGCAGTTAATGGCGCCGACCAAAGTTTTGTCGACGAAAGAGGCCGATATACAGATGATGTTGTCTATTGAAGTTCATCTTGGCACCAAGAACTGCGATTTCCAGATGGGATGTTACATTTACAAGCACCGCAATGACGGTATTATTTGCTATGTTAGAGTTTGCAATAGGAACTTGTAGAATGAAGTTTTAATTGTATTGAAGCCTTTTAATTTATTATTTGTTGGAAGGGTTTAGGTTAGAATGTTTGAAGGTAAGCTTTTGTTGATTTTCCTGCAATTTTTTAGCCAAAAAAATGAATTTTCCAGTTTTTTTTTGTATTTTTATATATTTCGTTACAATTGCGTTGCAAATTTTTTTAATACTCCGTTACAAATGCGTTGCAATATTTTTTAAATTCAGTTGCAAATGCGTCACAACACTCTACTAATTATAATTAGGGAAACCGTAGGAAATTCGTCACAACTTTCCGACACCATGTTTTGGTTGGAAATACGTTGCAAATTGTGTTGCAAACGCGTAGGAAATAATTTGCAACCGTGCTTTTTCGAACATCAATGTTTTGTCACAAATCCGTAGCAAAACTGAATTTGTTACGCATTTGTGACGGAAAAGTGTGTTGAAAATACCCACTTTTCTAGTAGTGCTGGTGAACCAAACTCACTTGCGGCCTTCTAGGCTAGATGAGGGCGTTTGTCTTAATTGATATAAATGTTGCCATAATTTATGGTTGAGCCAAGTATGTTACCAACATTTGTTTCTAGAAATGATTGATCGCCGTATCAAAATGGGGCATCCACCATGACCATACTTGCATACAATCATTTTGGGGAGTTAAAACGGTTGTAAATCGGTTGCAAATACCGAATTGGGCTTGTTTTGCGACAGGTTGCGGTGATTTTAGTGTTGTCAAACTTTTTTGAGGAATTGGATTTACTTGAAGACCACATAAGAAATTATAATTATTATCGATATGAGTTGGAAGGTGTAGATTACACGTTCGTTCAACATTGGTATGACTTCGATAGTAAAGAATCGAACCTTTTGAGGTGTGGAAGCATCTTGAACCTCGATAGCAATTTGGAACTTCAGTCGCGAGGTAGCAATAGAGTTGTTACTAAGGGTGTTCTCTGAAGAGTTTCTTACGGATGTAACCGCCAACAGTTGTAACCACTAAGTGAAATGTTGCGATGATTTGACCTCATATATATAGTAATCATACTCTAATTTTATTATCGAAAATTTCATAATTCGAATTTCACATAAAATAACTTCTCTTTCTTTGGAATAATCACTTTTTGACTTATCAGATTATCGATTTCATGATATGCAAAATACTTTAATTGGAAAGCGGACTCATTACATGATTTTGAAAGTTATTCAGGGAAGGAAATAAGAAATCCAAAACCTACATCAGAAATGATTTTTTGAACAGTATCAGAAATGATTTTTTGAACAGTTTTTGTTGCGGTTAAAATATTACATAATCATATTTAACGACTGAAATTTTCATTTTAAAATTAAGGACCAGAGTAAAATGCTAAAATGGTTCTTGAGTTTAGGGCACTTTTAACACTTCTGTCAAAAAATGAAACTTTTTATATCTGGGTCCTGATGGTTTCATTTTTGTTGCTATTTTCATTCAATTGGCAATCTGGGTTAGAATTTTCTGTTAACTTCTCCCATTTTTTTTGCCATTTCCCTCATTTAATTAAAATATATTATGACATAAAATAACGATTATACCCTTCATTTAAATGAGGAAAAGGACAACGAGGGGAGAAGTTAACTTAAAAATTCTAACCCAGTTTGCCAATTGGATGGAAATGGCAACAAAAATAAAACAACGGGGATCCAGATACAAAAAGTTTCATTATTGGACTAAAGTGGCAAAAATGGCCTAAGCACAGGAACCATTTTGGCATTTTACTCTTAAGAACCGCTTTAGTGACTGATGTTAGCGACAAGAAACTAGCAACTTTTGGTACCAGACTAGCAGGCCACTTACATACTGGAAAGACCATGTTACCATCATCCGTATTATGATTGCTTTGTCATTCAAATACATTACATATTCAAATATATTTGAAAAAATCCACATAAAAAACAAAAATGTGAACATGAAAATGATGACAACAGTTGAGTTTCATGTTTTAACTCTTTCCTTGCCGTTATTTGATCCATTTGTTAAATGTTGAAACATTTTTCATGTTGGTAGAATTTGACGAGGTCAAACGAGGTTGTGGGAAAATGCTTCCACAATGTAACAACTATGTTTTTTTTTTAACGGTGAACTTCATTTATAAAGTTAACATACTCTTCAAATCGAAGAGTCCCGTATTGCCCCATTCCGGCCAGGTTATGTTGTCTTAACCGGGCCCACGCTGGCTTCAAAGTTTGGCTTTTTTGGGCATTCCCCAGGAAACCATACCGCCGACAGTCACTTGACAGTCGTTGTGCCACCCCAAGAGCAGAATTCTTTGGCGTAACACAGGGTGGGACGAAAACCCGGTTGGGCTCGGGAATCGAACTGGCAGCCTCATACAAGACCTAGTTCAAATCCTTCATTACGTATGTCCACCTATATAACACAAGTGAGAATAGAACTTGAGTCTCTATTGAAAAATCCAAACCTTTTACCACTAGACTAAAAACAGAGGGACTTGTAACAACTATGTCATTGAGGTCATTCCATTTAGTGGAATATAATACATTAAAACATAATGGTTTTAACTTTTATCAGTGAAAGCATAATTTAAATGAATTAAGTTAACTAATAAGAAAACCTTTAACTTAATTGAGTGCCATTTTCCTATTAAGAAACGTGTTTCACATGTCATTTTCTATTTCTTCATCAATGTTATTATAATTAGGGGTTTGTATTCTAATCAAATTTATTGGCGACGAATAAGATAGTAACTCGTGTGAATGAATGGAACTAAGTGATAATTGCTAAACTATTTAAACTGTTTGACAAGGGATGTTTGTTAGGAACTCCTTGAATAAATTGTTTGGATAAATATGAGGGTCTCGATATCATTTTCAAATTGAATCAATTCGATCGTTCACTCTAAAATTTCAATTGGAAAAACTTAGAATTTCAATTCTACAAGAACAAGTATATCCGTGTGATGAATTCACGAGCTAGGTCTTTTTTGACCAAAGAGAGGGATACAAATTTAGGGTTGGAGGGTCATTCACTACCCGATGACGGTTATCCAATTTAATTTTGAAATTGCAACAAAAGGGGGGCATTGCTCCCACTTAGGGGTTTTGCCCTAAGGGCCAGGGAGATTCCTGAATAGGTACAATCATGATAAACTCAAACAAAGCGCGCAATAAGCACTCTCCTGACTCATTTGATGTATATTATGACACACTTTGATCAAACAAGTCAATCCAAATTCAATAATACGAAATCATCTATTTGAAAGAGTTTTCAAATAGTTAACAACTAATTACATATTATAACTTTATCACTAATAATATTTAAACTAGAACTAGACTAAAATAGTAAAAGACATACAAACTCGCTAGGAATTTAAGGATCCTTCATATTTCGTCTTTAGTATAGGGGATTGCTCTCGAGTAATTAAACATAACTAAGGTTTTATGCTTTTAGTCTGAGGAAACATGATCCAATCGAGGTCGCATGTTGTAATGTTAGTTTAAACTCCAATGTCTATAAGTTCCCTAACAATCGAGGTGGTTAGCCTTAATGGTTCCAAGTTCCAACACAAGAAATTCGAGTCATGAAAATGATATGACATTGAGGCTTTGGCCTAGTGGTAGATGGAAAACCATATAGGTATTTAAATAGAATAAGGTTATGGATTCGATACCCGAAGAGTGTAATATTTAGCTGTTAGAATAAAGCTCTTGCGGATCTAAGGGGATACGGAGTGGGGTGCGGCAAAGTGTGGTAAACTTAGTTTGCCAATTGGCAACACCACCGCCAATATAAGTTTACCACTCAAAGTTTGCCAATTTGGTGATGGGTTGCCGATGCGGGGATAGTGAGGGTAGGAGAGAGAAGGGGTGTGTGGGGTGGGGTCCATGCCATCTCAATCAATCACACATTTTTTCTTTTTTTTTGAGAAAAATGCTCGGATAGTCCCTGTGGTTTCGCCTTTTTTCACCTTTAGTCCCTAACTTTCTAAAATTACCTCAACAGTCCCCAACTTTTCATTTTTTGTTCCCAGATAGTCCCTGAGTCTAACTTCAGTTTATTTTCTCTGTTAAGAGGGTGTGAAATTACTAAAATGCCCTTCATTAAAAAATAACATATAAATAAAACACATCTCTATACTCCTGTCTCTATCTATCTATCTTTCTTCTCTCTCTCACTAAAACCCACCACCACCGTCACCTCCGGCGAGATCTTTCTTCTCCGGCGACGGCCTTTCTCCGGCGAGTTACTTTGTATTCCGATTTGCTTTGTTTTGATTTTTCGATCTGTTCTTCATCATTTTCATCTCAAAACTCTTTATGTTTTAGATCTGTTCTTCGAGAGTAATCTGAATAGTGACAACAGAGTAATCAAAACTCTTTATGATAATCGTACCTAACGAAAACGACGACGGTAGTTTAGAAGCAACGGCGGATGTAGCGAAAGCGATGACTGGATTACTAATCCGAACAAGGTCGGTTAACTCCGATTTGGTTGAAATCGGATTAACAGGCGAGACAGTGATGCCCAGGGCTAGAAGAGAGAAATACAATACCGGAATGTGTAAGGAAGTTGGAGATAGGATCAGTGCGACTTGATTTTGGGGAGTAGGGTTGGATTGGAGGAGAGAGAGTGTGTAGTCGGTGATGGAGAGTGGTTGTTGTGGAGGAGGGAAGAGGTGCCGGTGGGCGGAGGCTGTGGAAAGTTTTTGTTGTGGAATTGAAGCCGTTACGGGGATTTATGGAGGTTGTATCCGCCATTGATGTGGTGGTGGTGGTGGTGTAGTTTTATGATATGTGAAATACGAGTAGAAGATGAGTATAGGGAAAATGAGGAGTGCAGATTTGATTTGTGAATCTGAATGGTGGAAGTGGTGTAAGGAATTCATAAAAAGTCAACATCTTTGATTCTGTTAAATGCCTAACATCTTTGATTCTGTGAAGGGTGATGGTGGCAGTGGCGGATGAGGTTGAAGATGACGGTGGGGGTGGGTGGTTGGAGGTGGTGTTGGGATAAAGAAGAGGTGGGTGGTGATTTAGGTGGTGGCAGTGCCCTGATAGTCCCTGTGCTTTGGCCTTTTTAAGGAAAGGGCATTTTAGTAATTTCACACCATCTTAACAGAGAAAACAAACTGAAGTTAGACCTAGGGACTATCCGGGAACAAAAAATGAAAAGTTGGGGACTATTGAGGTAATTTTAGAAAGTTAGGGACTAAAGGTGAAAAAAGGCGAAACCACAACGACTATCCGAGCATTTTTCTCTTTTTTTTAAATAGTTTATCAATTTATGAAGTGTCTAACCATTGCCAACACTTTTGAGCATAGTTTACCACTTTGACATGACACATCCTCATTGGTTGATTTTGAAGTTTACCACTTTCAAGTGTCTAACCACTCCCTAAACCCTAACTCAACCAATGTAACATGTCACTCAACTTACAGCTCATGTTATTGCCTTGGGATTGTATGGCTTAAGCTGAATAAAGGGTCTCTATAAGTATACCTTTTGGACCATATTTAATGTTTGTTGGACTCTTGGCATATGGTCTCTTTTGTGAATAATTTAGACACTATTCTTAATGCATTGTCTTAGTTAATATAAACTATTTCTCTATATTATATAGAGTGGTCGATCTATCATTGATTTACTTAATATTAATTCACAATTTCGGTTCATGTGTGGCACTATTCAATAAATATTTTTTTAAGTTTCAGTTTCACCCATTATATTATAAAAAATATACGTTTTTAACATTTATTTTTCATTAAGTTTTATTTTCGTTTAATAACTTACGTTTAAAAAAAGTTAGAATATGCCGACATGTTGAATAAATTATTTGTCAATATTTAAACAAAAATTCTGTTTGGAGTTGTAATCAAATATAACATTTTTTTAGTATCGTAAGCTACTACATCAACACGAACCAAACACATGCCAACATTGGTACCTCTCTCATCAACACGAACCAAACACATGTTTTCAGTTGAAGTAAAACACATCAGTACCGTATCAAACACCATAACAGACTCTATTGGACGAGTCATCATATTCATGTCATTATATGTCAATATGTCATGGGCAAACGTGAGTTCATATTAAAGTATTAAATTGACAATGATTTATACTGGGCTTCAATGATTCTATATTGGGCTACAATGATTCATAATATTGAGCCTAATTTCTCCGAGTTGAATAATTTTGGGAACCGTGAACCATTTTCCCGCCATTTATCCATCTTCACAATATTCACACTAACCAATCGCCAATCACAAAAAGTTGTTAGATCAGAGAAGAAAGTTTCGTCAACACTGATGTCGTCTAACGGCGTTTCAACCCTATGGAAGCTGATTTATAGATTACATTCGTACTTCGTTGATTGTTACTGCTACAGTTAATGATATGTAGGTTTTATCGTTTTAGTATAGCTAGTTTTGTGAATTATTTTGTATTTGATGGTAAGATGGTTATAGGTTATGTTTTATAACTAGAAAATTGTCGTTTCAAATCTAACTCATTTTGACCTGTCTTATATCCTCCTCAATAAATAACATACCTTTGTTAGTTACACATACGGTAGTATGCATAAAGGGGAGCAACAACCAAGAAAAACGATATGAAACCTAGTAATGATCAAAGTATATAGAATGTGAAGTCTTAAGAGATAATAAAGAAAAAAAATATTACAACTTATTTTTAGATTGAATTAATGTTGGAGAAGCAACAACAAACTAGAAATGGTAACAAAATGTTGGCCTAATAATGTTGAAACTGAGACCGAGTAATAGTTTTTGACGATACTAGAAACAAAATCTTGGAGTTTACCTGCAACATTAATGTCGGGGTCAACAATTAATTACGCCATGAAATCTGAATTTCAGAGGACTTTGAATCATATACGATATCAAATGTCTTCCTGTATCCATCTTCATCCCAACTGTAACACCCCAAAAACTCGTCTTTCAATACTTAAGGGCCAAACTAATCTACAACTAAACATAAGGGGGTTAAATGTGAGAACTGAGAAAGTAATTAAAACAAAAAAAATGTGCAGATGTATGTATGTGTGTGTGTGCGTGATTTAAAGACAGAGAAAGGGAGATGGACATCTCCAAGAACTCAAGCCCAAATTCAGCAAATTGAAGAGGCAAATGATAGCAAATTTCATGCATGAACTCTAAATTATAATCATCTTGACTTTACAATCATAAGGTAAGTCACAATTTCTCATTTGGTGAAGTTGTAAAATGATGAACATGAATGTGTCAAATTCTAGAATGGGGTTAAAGATAGGACATGAATTAAGATAGAAATTTTGATTAAAATCATCATGAGAATGATAATTGATGTTGAATGTGTGTTTGTATTGATGATATGTGGAAATTGTCATGTAAGATGAAGTGGGTTTTGTGATATGATCGTACAAAATGGGGGTTTGGGCTATGATTGTGATGTTTGTTAATTGACTTGAAAATGGAAATTGTGATTTGTGTTAAGTCTATTATGATATTGGTGTAATTAGGAAATCCATGAATGTGAAAAATGGTGTAAAATAGTGTACATGATAATAGCACTAAGTGTCAAATTCTGATGCACACCAAGTGTTCGACAAAATGCATTAGATGTAAATTTTGTGAAATTTTGATAATTGTTAGCAATTGGTATGCTAAGAACGCGAGAAATTATAGTTATAATGAAAAGGGAATTCATGAGAACTAAGAATGAATGCGTTGTGTAGGTGTCAAAGAAGAAGGCTCGAGTAACAAGAAGGCACAGGGTGTTCAAGATCGAGGTACATTACTTGTACAATTCGAATTTATTAGTAGTAATGCTTGTTTTATAATTGTAGTATTGGTCATGCTATTGACACGTTACGGCGGGTCAAACAAACAAGGATGTTATGTTTAAGAATGGTCATGCTATTGACCCATTATGAACGGGTCATATAAAACAAGAATGGATTGTTTAATGATGGACATGCTATTGACCCGTTACGAACGGGTCTTACAAAATAAGAATGTATTGTTTAAAAATGGTCATGTAATTGACTCGTTACGAACGGGTCATACAAAATAAGAATGTATTATTGTTTAAGAATGGTTATGTAATTGAACCGTTACGAACGGGTCATACAAAATAAGAATGTATTGTTTAAGAATGGTCGTATAATTGAACCGTTATGAACTAGAACGAATTAGAAGGGTATGGTTAAGGATGGTTATTTAAGAGAACCGTTATGAACGGGTCAAATTGACTAGTATTTTAGGTGTGGAAATGATTATGTATTTGACCCGTTGAGAACGGGTCAAATAAGTGAAAGTTGTAATCAAACTAAGGAAGAATGTTGAAAGAGTATAGTATGCCAATAAGATAAAAGATTGTTTATCATGTTTGTTGAAAGTTAGCATAATATAATTACATGTAATTGATTTTAAATCTTGTTGTTATGTTTTAGGTAAAGCTCAACTTTAGGTGTATCGCGACGATTGGAATGAACACACTAGCACTTCTCGCCCTCGACACGCTTCCAATCTAAATGTAGCAAACGGGTCAAACTTTTGTTGTTATGTGAATTAAAGTGTAGCCGTTAAACATTTACCAAAGACATATGTTCTATATCTTTTGTAAATGTTGGATGGTATGTAACTAGCCAAAAACAGTTAACTTTATAAGTTTAACCAAGTTTTCTTTAGAAATGTGTAAAGTTCAAACTCGGTCGTATATTTTCGTTTCTTAAACTACCGGTTTGACCGCTTAAATTCGGTCGTATATATAACTCAGTTGTAACATCAGCCTCACCCAAGTATATACTTAATTTTAAGAATATTGGGTTTTCATTAAATAAAAAAAAATCAACATTTGGGAATTGACTTGTCCAAGAAACAATTAAGCTTAAAGAAATTATGGATGGCTGGTAGGTGTCGGATGTTTGTTCGGTATCACGAGCCCCTTTTATCACCGACTAGTCGATTTCATTTGTGTTTTTTATCAATATTATTGTAACAATACTGTTTTTGTATGATAATCAATACACTAAAATTGAAAAACAAAATATATCAAAATAGAAAAAAAAGTGTTTGTCAAAAACCAACCCAATTTTGGCCCGGATAAATTGCCGTTCCAACTCTTATCTTATTTTGACCCGTCTTGTATCCTCCTCTACAAATAACATAACTTTGTTTCTTACACATACGATAGTAGCACAAAAGAGGAGCAACAACTAACAAAAACTATATATGAAACCTGGTAGTATAGGATGTGAAGTTTTATGGGATAATAAAGAAATTTATTACAACTTTTTTGGTAGACTGCAATAATGTTGCTAAAGCAAACTAGAAATGGTAACAAAATGTGGGCCCAATAATGTTGAAACTGAGATCTACTAACAGTTGTTGATGACCCTTGAAACAAAATCTAGGAAGATATACCAGCAACACTAATGCCCAGGTCAACTATTCATGAGTCCATGCAATCCGAATATTAGAGGACTGTGAATCATACACGATCTTAAATGTCTTTTTTTCTTCTTCATATTCTTCATCCCAACACTCTGAGTAATCGATTGGGTTTTCGTTTAAATCAACTGTTTTATTTTTACTACGAACAAGTTCCACATTAAGACCACCGTCATCAGTCTGAAATGAAATATTTTTAGTGTATGTAGGATTCAACGATGGGATGTGCCGCAATGAATTAAAGGGTACATAACCCACCATTTCATACTTACATTTTTCCCGATCTTCATCCGACTCTTCAGAGTAATCATACTTACATTGTTCCCAATCTTCACCCGACTCTTCAGAGTAATCATATGTGGACGTCTCCTGCTTAATATCTATGCCATGACTAAACCCATACACATTATCATCACGTAAGAATAATAAAAGTCCACTAAAGTCACTGGACCAGTTGCTTGGAAGTTGCAATGTAACTAATCTCGTAAAAATACGTGGCGATGGTTCAACCGCGGGAAGTACGACATTCATAAAGCGATCTTTAGCTGCATTTCCCTGCCACGTTTTCATTCCAATTATGATGAACACTATTATTATATTGTAAATTAAAAAAATGATTGAACTTCAAAAACAAGATAAAAGTTATACCTCAAGCATAGAATGTAGTACCCTCTCACCACCAATCGACTTATAGCAACCCCGAAGTGAGACTTTCCACAACCATTTATAGTCTGATAAATATCTTACAATTTCAAGTTAGTCACAACCCCATCTGCTTTGAGAATAGCTATGCTTGATGGGAGGTCTGGCAATTCTACAAGGTTCAAGCAGTTTAACAGATTGAGAAACTTTAGACCTGGGAGTCGTCCAACTGACGGTGGGATTATTTCTATACCAGTCCAACTCAAATCAAGGGTTTCCAATCTATCCATGTTCGACTGGATATCCGGAAACTGTTGAAGTTTACTGCAATAAGAGAGATCAAGAGCCTCCAACATTTGCATCTGTATGATGGGTGGAAACCTTTTAAGTGCTGTACACCAGGTCAGGTTCACGAAAACAAGCCTTTTGTGATATCCAATTGATGGGTGAATCTCTTCTAAACTATAACATTCCTCTAAAATCAATCTTTCAAGACATGGAAGGCCTTCAAAATCTGGTGTCGTGATTAGGTCTGATCTCGAAAGATTAAGAATTTTCAAATTTGGTAGACTCTGTTTCAAGAAAAGTAGGAAAAGTCAAATAAATAATTAAGTATACAACAATTTCCTTTGACATTGGCATACTTGTTGCCCATGGACCATTGATCGATCATTAGGCAGGACATGAGTTGTTAATTTATACATAAACTTAAACTAGCATATGATATAACATCTTATAATAACAACCTCTGTAACATGCAAAGTATATTCCAATTGCTTAAAACATCATATAGTCTAAAAGTCTCCTCGATCCTCTCGCCCAAAAATCTACGCTTAAAATTTCCTTGTAATATTAAATTTATTACCTCTGCGCAATATCATCAAAAGTTTCTTTAAAGCATTTGGCATTCGTGTAATGTTGACTATTCAGGAAATCGAAACTAAGCTAATTTGTCTTTAATCTACAGAGACACCTCTGTTTGTAGATGTGTAACAAACTCAAAACAACTAACTAACTAAATGCAAATGAAGGGTTACCAAGCTAACCATGTTCGACTGGATATCCGGAAACTGTTGAAGTTGTTTGCAATCACAGAGATAAAGAGTCTCCAATTTTTCCATCTGTATGATCGGTGGAAAGCTTTTAAGTGCTTTACACAATACCATGTTCACAAACACAAGCTTTTTGTGAGATCCAATTGATGGATGAATCTCTTCTAAACTCTCACAACCATAAAGAATCAATCTTTCAAGATATGGAAGGCCTTCAAAATCTGGTGTCCTGATTAGGTTCTTTGAAAGTTGGAGATGAAGAATTTTCAAATTTGGTAGATGCTGTTTCAAGACAAGTAGCAAAAGTCAAATAAATCGGCAAGTATACAACTATTTCCTTTCACATTGGCATACTTCTTGCCCATGGATCATTGATCATTAGACTGGAGCTCTTGATTTATACCCAAATTTTACCATTTTAATATCTTATAATAACAGCCTCTTTAATTTACATCATATCGTCGATAACTTTCATCAATGTTTGCCCAAAAATCTACCTTCAGAATATTACATTTCAGACACTTTGTTAATTTATTTATTTCTGGCATTCAATCTAAATTAAGCTAATCGACCTCTAATTTACAGAGAAAGTATGATATGTATTTTTCTTAATGAAATATTTAATTACACCTATACTTTTAAATGTGTCAATTACCTATGTTCATTTTATAATTCATTTCACAGTTTTATTGCAACGATTTGTGAAACAACAATATTTATCTACCTTATACCCATGCGAGAGTTCTTTTTGTTTGCTCCGACTCAACTGTAGATAACCAAGCTCTCTTGGCTGAAAATTTGATGGGAATGAAGATGTCGGATAATAATCAAAACGAATCCACCGAAGTTTCTTCATGCTTGCAACAACATCAGATAGACCTACAACATCAGATAGATCCGGCAAACAACAAGAACGCTCTAATACTTCAGTTTCCTGTGTTAATTAATCAAGGTAACCAAATTGTGTCAGTAACGTTATACACAGGTGTCATTTGATGCAGATATATATGAAATATTTTATTGCAAAGTTAATTTAACCATTGAGGGTGCAGCTACCCCCATATCACAGAGGTATTTAAGATCTTTCCACTTCCAAATTCTGCTATGCTTTTCAGGATGATTAGGGTGTGCCCCTCTAACAATGTAGTGAGCCATTTCTTCTACCAAGTCATGCATATCAAATTCACCATCTGAATCAACTTTTATGAGAGACTTTTGAACCAACACCTTCACCCCTATACGAGGGTGTAAATTACAAGCATCAAGCACCATCATTGCGTCATCCATCTTTTGTTCCCTCCAAAAACAAGCAATATCTAAGAATATTTTTTGATGGTCGGGTTCAAGTCCATCATAACTTATTTTGAGTCTTTCGGTGACTTTAACATTTGGGATGCATTTTAATTTGGCCAATGCACTCTTCCACTCATCCTTGTTTTTGTCATATAGAAAAGAACCTAGAATTTCAAGTGCTAATGGGAGCCCACTAGCATAAGAAACTACAACTTTTGAAAGCATCTCGTAATCTTCTATAGGTTCATCTTCCCGATATGCATGTTTGTTGAAGAGCTCCATCGCCTCGTCATCTGATAACAAACTCACTTCATATATCGTGTCTGCATGGTGGGTTAGCAAATGCTCATCCCTCGTTGTAATTATTATCCTGCTCCCCTCACCAAACCAAGCATGCGATCCGGCTAGGGCCTCTAGTTGCTTAACATCATCTACATCATCAAGAACAAGTAAAATACATTTACGACATAACCGTCTTTCTATCATGCTTCTTCCTTCTATCTCACTCCCTACCACAACATCTTTTGTTTTCAAAACAAGCGAGAGAAATTTTTCTTGCAACTTTGTTAAACCATGCTTGCTTGATTCTTCACGGATTTTTTGAAGAAGGCAGTGACCTTCAAATCGGTGAGAGATTTCCGCATAAGCAGCAGATGCGAGAGTAGTCTTACCACCACCCCCAACTCCCCATATTCCAATAACGCGTACACCACCTGACTCGATTTTCAACTTTGATTTCAGATCTTGTAAGCGTGTCTCTATTCCAATGAGGTCTTTATTGACGTTTGTAGTTAGTGTAGGCAGCCTACTAGAAATTGTACCAACAATTTCTTTGATACATTTTGCTTCATGACTGCGCGATGGATAAATACAAATAATTAGAATTTCTTTGATACATTTTGCTTCATGAGGTGAGGGTTTCGTTAATTCAGGAAGTACAAGTAACCACTACCAGCTTCAGTCTTTCAATATTTATAGTTATAAAACACCTCTCAATCAAATGCAAGTTTTTATATTTTTATAAACCTGGCTCCGTAAATTAAACACTTTTTAACACTTCCTTTTGAGTCTTATAAACTACTTAACGCTTTAAGGGGCTGTTTGGCAACTTTGGAATGGTTAAGTGCTGAACCAATAAGAAGTCTAAACCATTAAGTGCTTAAGTGCTGATCCAGTATGAGGTCTGAACCATTAAAAGTCAGTATAATGCTTAACCCTTCAGAGGCAACTGTCTGACCAATTCAGATTAGAGGTCTTAACTATTCAGACTCTTTATAATACTTAACCACACGAAACAAACAGTCTGAACCATTAAGTGCTAAACCAGTAAGATGTCTGAACCATTAAGAGCCTCATTAAGAGGTAAACAAACAGCCCCTAAAATCCCTAAATCTACTTAAAATGTTTTTGAGTCTTATAAACTACTTAACGCTTTAAATCTACTTAGAAATGTTAAAAAGTAACTTATTACTATAGTAGCTATTTTTTTGGTAAACCCAACTTATTTGACCCATTTTATTGTTATTTATCAAATTTTGCCCATTTGACTTGTCAACTGTGAAAACAAAACTTAAATCGACTCATTGTAAAATGCAAATATCTTAAGCATAAAAATTCTTAAACAAAGGAGATGTAAAATGCATACATCTTACGCATAAAAATGTTTAAATAAAGGAGAGAACATTACCTGTTTTCAATGTCATTGATGACCCATCCAGAAAGTTTGCCTGCCCGTTCCAGAGCTTTTCTCCATGATTCAACTTTGAGCTTATTTTCCCCCACCGAATGTTTGTCAAATGCTTCTCCGTATTTCCTCTTAAGTTTTCTCACATCAGAGGGATCAACGTGATAAAATATGGGCATCACTATTTGCCCTTTTGTGTCCATGCACTCCATAATATGTGCAAGCTCATCCAAGCACCAAGATGAATCCGCATAGTTTTTAGAGAATACAATAACGGCGACCCGTGAGTCTTGGATAGCCTTCAAGAGGGCTGGAGCGATTGACTCACCCCGAGCAAGTGTTTTGTCATCCTTGTACGTGTGGATCCCTTGTTGTTCAAGAGCAGCGTAGAGATGATCCACAAAGCTCTTGCGAGTGTCTTCGCCTCTAAAACTCAAAAATACGTCATAATTCCATGATTGAGAAATAGAGGCAGGAACTGAGTGAAAAGAGGAGGATGAAGATGCCATTGATTTGTAGATGGAATTTGTTTGGAAGTAGTATAAAGGCAAGCAATGGAGATTACCAAAAAGAGAGATGTGGTTTGAGCAGCTGAGATGTGTCTATGGGCATCACATATATAATATATCAGAAATTTCACACTCCAGGAAAAGTCATAGAGAGGAAATTTCATGAAATTTTCACATTGGATTCCTTCATATTTCTTTGAAATTCTTTATAACAAGTGGTCATTTAGTCATCGTTGACTGTCGTTTTTAGTATGATGGTTTTTAGTTTCATCCACCTATTTAAAACTTTGTCAACAAGTTTAGTGATTTCGACTGGTGACACCTATTTTTCCTTTTTATAAAAGAATACAAGGTATTTTATAACTTTTTAATTGCATGTTTGATAAGGAATTATGTTTGATGGTATATAATATTAGGGGTGTGTTTAATGCTAAATCAATTTTATTATATAGAGAAACCCAGGATTCAAACAATCTAGAATCGTTTATGTTTATCAAATTTAACAGGGTTATTGGATTTAAATAATCTCAACTTTCATTATTTGATCGATATAACTCTCAACTTACGAAAATTGGATCATGTCACTCCAAATTTTCAACTTATTTTCCTATGACACTCCCAAACTAACTGAACTAACTAAACCCAACTCAGTTAGTTTTTTTTTCTGAAGTGACACTTATGTAGTGATGTGGCATCTGACGAGGCCTTTTTAATATCGTGGCATCTGACTGTAACTTATTTAGTGACGTGACATTTGATGTGGCATTTGTTTAGTGACGTGAGAACTGTTGTGGCATTTGTTTAGTGACGTGTCATCTGATGTCAGCTAACTGGGTTAGGGTTTAGTTTGTTTGAGAGTGTCGGGGGAAAATAAGTTGAAAGTTGGGAGTGACGAGGTACAAGTCGTAAGTTGAGAGTGTTATCAGTCAAGTGGTGAAAGTTAGAGTTATTTAAATCAAATATTCCAATATAATGGGACAAAGAAAATGACACCTAGTTTTCCTTTTTATAAAAGAACTAGTATTAAAGGCCCTCGCGTTGCGGCCGGGGGCATAGACCGTGCCAAGTAGCACTAATGCTACACAACTACCAGCGACCAACAATACTGGAAAAGCTCGTAAAAACAAAATAAATGAAAAGGAAAAAATAACACCGAACGAAAAGCATACGTAAAATCGTTGAACCACGTATGCCAGTTGCGACATGTTAATGCTAAGAAATTAGATTGAAATGTAAAAATAGAAAAAAGTAACTAAGTCGATCTAAGACCACGCGCATTGCGACGAACCTATCAAACAAGGAAAAATAGACGCGTTGTGACGGTCCTGTCAAATATGAAAAAATAATCGAAAAAATTGAAACCCACACGTACGTTACGGCGTGTTTACTCGCAAAATTCGAACGAAACGTAAAACAAAAAATTTGCAAAAGACGAAAAATACGTGGATCAAAGTTGAAAATAAAAATGTGTTGGGGTTAAATTGTAAAAGATTGTTAAAAATAAAAAAACAAAAAGCTTAAAATGCAAAAAATGTAAACATTTGAGTTAGTAGCACTACTAGAAAAATGAAACTTTACAATGTGTTTTTGCGTCGCAAATCTGAATTTGCAACGCATTTGTCACAAAAACCTAATGTTGGAAAAAGCCCCGTGGAAAACTTTTTGCAACGCATTTACTACACAAATTTCAACTTATTTGCAACGGAAATATTGTGTTGGAAATTTGTAACGCATTTCCTACGATTCCTTAACTACTCTTGTATAAGATTTGTGACGTGTTTGCAACAGAGACATGGCGTTAGAAATTTATTTGTAACGCATTTCCTACGCTACCTCTTAATATATTTGCAACGACATATTTATTAAAAAATCAAAAAAATGGAAAATTTAATTCTATATCAATTTGTGTTTTTTTTTTTTTGCTGAAAAATACATGAAAAATCATCAGAAAAAATATATAGAAAAGATTAAAAAACCTGCTTCAAATTCACTTTACTTCGAAAATAATACATAGTTCTAATGTTTTTAAACCACAAAACTAACATGCTCGTAAAGGTTACAGAGTGTTTCAAGTTTCCAGTCTTCTTTCTCATATAGAACTGTTTGATACCTTCCAAAGTGAGTTCATCACGCTTCACAAGAATCCTAACCGGTTTGTTGCGGAGAACACGCCAACATGAACCTTTGATGGCAACAACTGTTAGATATCATAGATCTGGAACAAGAAAAACCACTTGTTAGACACTGACTAGTAAAATGTAATTTGACCATACATACCGGATCCTTGAACCCCATTGAAAGCATTTCATCAGCCTCATCAAGAACAAACATCTTGATGTAATCAGAACGTTTAGGCTCGAGAAAAAGATCGAAACGAGCCTCAAGCCTTATCGAGATCGAGCCGAGCTTGAGCCTAAAACAAAGCTCGTTTATTTATCGAGCCTTATTGAGCTTTAGTGTAATATTAGTTTTATTAATATTTAATGACATTTGCCCCTTATTTAAAGTTGTACAGTAAACGAGCCAAGCCAAGTAGCTTAAGAAACTACAAACGAGCCGAGCTCGAGCTCTCATAAGTTAATCGAGCTCGGGCTTGGCTTGGCTTGGCTTGTTTGCACCCCTAGTTCCACCCACCAAGGGCGCACATGACTTCCTCAAATAAACCGAGTTCTATCCGGTGACCCTTACGATGTACTAGAAGAACCAGGTCGAACCTGCAAATAAAATCATGAATTCATGATCAGCTACATTCCAATAACAAATAAATATAAATGACAAAATAATGGTACATAAGTAATAACAAGTACCTGATTAAGATATGTCACTTTGATAAACCAAGTTGCTCTTAGTAGTGGTACATTGTTTATGATAAGAACATCGAAAAGTGCTTTCTTTCTATATCCATGAGGAACATGATCCGCCAATGACCGCAAACGCTTATGTTGTTGCGACAAACCCTGTAAAATATCATAAACATAAGCTTTCATTAGTGTACAATCAAAGAGTTCTGTAAAATATCAAAACGGTTATACTTTAAACTAAAACTGAAAGACAAACCTCAATCCATTTCTTCCGAAAATCTTCACCACTGGCTTTCTGTTCTGGGAATACGCCTTACTCAACAAATTAGAGGTAAGAGGGACTCCATAAACTTGACCAGCCTGCATACGTAAATATACTTGAAGCATTCAACTTAACATTTAATATCAATACATACTGGCTAAAGTAGTTATATTATATATAGATTGCAATATAATGATATATATCATAGATGGAAGCATAATCAAAATTTAATACCTTGCGTTTTTTAGCACGAGATTCATTAATTGCTCTGTGATATTTTCTGATTGCCTACAGAATATCATAATGTGATTAATGTCTCAGGTCAGAGTAATGTGATAACTGAAAGGCTTGGTGAAAGTTAAAAACGTTTACCTCTTTGCACTTTAGAATAACGGGCTTGGTGAAAGTTAAAATCTGTGATAAAGATATCTCTCTGGACTCCTGTAAAATTAACGTACAAAATAGTTGCAAATAATTATAGAGATTAGTTAATATGAGTTAAAACTAAATTAACAGTTTTTACAGCATACCTCAAGTCCTTCAACCGTCTCTCTGTATCCAGCAAGCACATAGTCCTTTGTAAGTGTCTCCTCGGGGCAATTTGTAGTTGGCAGGTGAAAGTCGGGTGGTGGAAGCCTAAAAACACAAAGATAATAAATCAAAATTCAAAAACAATTTAATAGTATGCAAAACGAGTTCGATAAAACACCCGCTATTAATATCAAAATAACATATAAATCTTGTGAAAGTACTTGCTAAGATACACATTGCAGAAATGAATGGACATCGAAACTACCTTGAATTCAGGGGATCTTTCTCACACCTCAATTTGTATGGTGCGAGTTGTGAAGGGAGTCTGAAAAATAAAAACAGAAAACAAAGCAAAATTAAGTCGCTTGCTTCCCAGATAAAGAAAATACACTTTGAAAACAGATGTAAACAAAAGATACATATATACAACATATACACTTTATGAATATTGCATATATGTTGAATACCTATTTGATTGAAAGTTAGCTGGAAGTGCAGATGACTCCGCTCGAGACGTATCTCTGCCTAATGAGCCACCAACTGCACTGTTATTGACTGCACTAGTGCAGTTGGTAGCATGATACCTTTGCATTGCTCCAAACTATGACCCGCATACTGTCTCACACATTGAAGCACTACAGATTACCATATTAATAAAGTTGCATTAGATACTATCAAGGGTTGCCTCTATACACAGAACATACTTTCAAAAGCATTGTCACACATTAACTCATTAGATGACGTGTAGGCACAGTATGGGTTCCTTAAAGGTCCATAAACTAGCATATTTGTATCACATTAACTCATTAGATAATACCGGTAGCGATATTCTGACCGATATTTTGCACCAATATCTCACCAGAAGACCGGCGGATATTAACTGCATATATCCAGTGAGAGATGTAAAGAGTGGTTCTACACCTCCCAGATCTTAATGCATCCAAATGAGTGCCGTAAACATGACTAAATCATCTCAGCTACGTAAACACAACTTATTTTCAAATTTCAATTCATGTCACACTAATCAACTATCTTATTTCAAATATCCTCATCTCACATACACACTATTTCTATTCACACTGATCAACAATCTTATTTCAAATATCCTCATCTCACATACACACTATTTCTATTCACAATTAAGCATTCTGAATCTCTCAGCTACGTTGACTCAACCTTTTTAGGTCAATTGAGTTCAATTACAAACGATCCCCTAGCAAAATTTCCCTCAATCAACCTAAACCTAACCTAACTTGCAAAATTCACTTGGCTTAACATTTAACCTAAACTAATTCACAATTTCAGTTACACTAGCCACTGTGCAAAATGCATATATCAAAAATAAAAGTATTCAAATACTTATATATAAAAGAGGAAAGTAACCTTTTCGTTTTTGAAACGAGTGCGGATATTGCCGAGCTCTTTATCAACACGAAGACGCTCTTGTTCTTTGTTCTGGCAGTTACGGATTTCGGAGATGAAGACGGAGAGACCTCTCATGCCGGACAACACCATATCCGGTAGACGGAGATCAGATCCGACGGAGAGATAAGTGTCGGAGTAGAATCAGGCGGTTTGATTGTGGATCCGAATCCAGTTGGATCAGGAAATGATAGTCTGTGTGTGTCGTCGTTAGAGCTGTGTGTGACGGTGATTCTCGACGAAGATGTGGATCTCGGCGGTGATTCGCGTCGGAGATGAGTGACGATCGACCGGATTTGTGTCTTTCCAGCGACAGGATCCGAATTTTGGTGAATTGATGGATGAATTTGGGGAATTTGGGGCTTTAGAACCGAAGTGGTACCTTTCAAAAAAAAAAGAACCGAAGTGGTGAAAACTTGAAGATTTAGGATTTTGAATGGCCTGGTCTATTCGCACACGGCATTAGTCTATTTGCACACTCGAAGCGCCCCGCTTTGGCCATAGCGGGGCGCTTTGGACAAGGTCAACAGACAAGGACTGACTCAGTCCTTGTCTGTTGACCTTGTCCAAAGCGCCCCGCTATGGCCAAAGCGGGGCGCTTCGAGTGTGCAAAAAGACAAAAAGTGTTGGCTGTAATTTGTGTTGTTTTTTTTTTGAAATAGGTGGGATGTGGGTTAGTTTGGTAGTGTTTTTTGGAGGAAAAAATTGTATTTGAGTTTTATAATACGTTGTTTTATAATTACGTTTTTTTACGTCATTATTTTTATAGAACGTATATAATATAAGTGCGTCTTTATAAACTGTTAACCTAGTTTATTTTGTTAAATTAAACGAACACGTTAAATAAATTGTACAGAAAGCCATAAGAATTAAACGTAAACAATTCAAAACCAACGGGATGTAAATATATATCAGTTTGTACATACAAAACAAAAAGGTACAACTGACTACATAATACATAACAAAACACTATACAAACAAACTAAGGTACTAATCCTCGTGCGGTGGGGACGGTGGGAGGGGAAGTGGAGGCAACCCAGCGGCCTCTCGTAGAGAAACGAGCGTCTCGATGATCCAGTCCTGGCGTGCGGCCTGGCGTCTCAGGCGCCGGTCGAAGTCCCGAGCCACCTCACGCGCTACCGGAGGCAGGTCAGCGTAAACGTGCTGCGGGTACTGTGGCGGCTCCGGAGCTGGCTGAACTGGTGGTACCAGGATCTCCTCGATATGCTCCTCCTGAGCCGGATCCTCTAATACAGGCTCAGGCTCAGGCTGAGCCTGAGCCTGAGCCTCAGCCTCAGCCTCAGCCTCAGCCTCAGCCTCAGCCTGAGGCTGGCCCGGGAACTCATCGAGTCCCAGAGCCTGTAGCTGAGCCTGCCGAGCGGCCGCCTGCTCAGCAGGAGGAGCCAACACTCCAGGCCTCAACTCAATAACAACCGGGATGACCTCCGGCACCGGCTCCGGCTGCCAAATCTGCCCGTCCATGCCCCTAAACCTCAGACCAACATCAAAGCGACGGGTGATCTGCATGCTAGAAACTGACGCGCGGCCCAACCTGGTAGACGGGACCGGATCGGACAGCAGCGGATCTCCCTCGAGCACGATCCCGAGCGAGCGAGCGATGGCGGTGATGAATGAGCCAGTGTGCACCCACCCGCGGAGCTGCCGGTGGTATGCGGTGGCAAAGTATTCTGCCAGGCAGGCTGCTAGATTGCAGGGCTGGCCCCGCAGTAGGCAGTATAGAAAGAAAAGGTCACCGAGGTTGACCTTCTCCCTGCTGGCACCCCGCGGCACGATAGTTGCCGCGATAACATGCTACAAGTATCGGAACAAGGGGTCTCTAATGGAGGTGGCCTTTTGCCAGGATTTCCCAAAGGGTCTAGTGGAAATGGACCTCCAGAAACTGATAAGCGTCTGCCTGTCCATCATCGTAACCGCCTGCGTATATAAATCAGTATCAAGCTCGGCCTCTGTGTACAAACCTGTATAAACAAATAATATTAAATAAACAAATGATATTAAATAAACAAATAACATTAAATAAATAAATAATAATAATAAACAAATAATATTAAATAAACAAATAACATTAAATAAACAAATGATATTAAATATAATATAATAAATAATATTATTTAAACAAACCTGTATGCACAACAAACTGCCGCACACTCATCTGAAACTCCTGACCGGCGAGACGGAATGTAACCTCGTGGACTGGAAAATGCGGGTCCTCGACGTAATCCGCCGGATGCGGCGCGTTTGTAAACGTGGAAAGAAACTCCCACGTAACCTCAGGATACGAGTCCTCCATCGCTAACTCAAATAGGCGCGACCAAGGAGTATCTAGTCCAACTATCTCACGCGCCCGCGCGGCCTCTCCCACGGTGTCCAGCAGGCCCCAGTCTATCCCTACATGCTCCCCAATGGGGATGCCGCGCAACCTCGCGCATCTCCTCCTCGCCCGTGACCCCGCCGGAAACTGCAGGTACGGACATGCCGGCTGCTCTCCCTCATCTCCCACCACTCCCTCAGCCTCCATATGCTCAATCTCATCATCGGAGGAATCCATCTCTGCACGTTGAAATAAAAAAATAATATTAAATATAAATAATAAATAAATTATATTATTTAAACAATTTAAAT
Source organism: Helianthus tuberosus (assembly GCA_030545235.1). Lineage (NCBI taxonomy): Eukaryota > Viridiplantae > Streptophyta > Magnoliopsida > Asterales > Asteraceae > Helianthus > Helianthus tuberosus. The sequence continues at coordinate 7,885,278 of CM060396.1, read as the reverse complement.
AATAAACAAATAATATTAATTATAAATAATAAATAAATTATATTATTTAAACAATTTAAATAATAAACAAATAATATTAATTATAAATAATAAATAAATTATATTATTTAAACAATTTAAATAATAAACAAATAATATTAATTATAAATAATAAATAAATATTATTAATAAAAAAAAAAAAAAAAGCATGAACCAAGGCGCCGCGCTTTGGCCTCGGCGCGGCGCTTTGGTTCTTCGTGATGAAGAACAGCGGACCGGATCGATCCCCAGCCCAAATCAAACAAAAATCAAACAATAATACACACATAACTTGAACCAAAACATGAAATGAAGTTCGATCGTACCTTTTAGCGGGTGAAACGGGTGAAATGATGTTCGATCCGGTCTAGTGTGTGTAAATCGCACTGGTTGTGTGTGTTTGGGTGTTTGGTTTGAAATGGGGGAGAAGGCCCTCCGCTTCAGCTATAGCGAGGGGTCGAAGCGCCCCGCTTTGGCCATAGCGCGGCGCTTTGAGGTCAAAGCGGGTCGCTTAGGTCAAAGCGGGGCGTTTCGGGCCTTTTTTTATTTTTTTTAAATTGTTTTTAATTCACAAACGCGTCGATAATAGTCTAAATTTTACGTTTTTTCCATTATACATCATTTTTTATTATATATGAACTATATTGCAAGTTCCGGATCAAATCGGTTACGTGTGATGTCTTATTCCGTTATATCGTATCATTTTGGTTTGAAAGCACAAGTACTCCTGTGAGAGGTGTTATGTGTATCAGCCGCCTACCGTACATGAACATGACGTATTTTTTCATTAATTTGTAGTATTATGATGTATATTGTCATTTTGGGTCGTACAAGTGCGTATTGAATCTGATTGGGTCGCGCAGGTGACATTCGGTTTTTAACGTGATGTAACGCATATATTGAACAAGCACAAACGTGATTATTATTAAACACATTTAACCTACATCGTGAACATATGGGGTTACATTAAGGTCAGGGGCACGATACATAAGCATTTCGTACGCGTTGATCTGATCCCGGTACAATGTATGCCAGGCTGCTGCCCGATCTGTTCTGTGTGCTGTCCAGAGTGGGTTTGGGGGAGGCATTGGATAACAACCTCTAAGCTCTACATGTATGAAATGCCCATGGTCGACGAACACAACCGCAACCACCAGGTGAGGTTCCTCAGCTTCGTTTGGCCCGCCCAGCAGAGGGAAAATTGTACAGCTCCCACGCATGTCGAAGCTGTGAACAATCACACCGTATCGTTGGGCAATAAGAAACCCCGTCTCAGGCATCGTCATGTAATTTTCGATATCTGCTCGTCCCACCCCCTTGAAATTGATCCGTCTAAGCAGCGCATCATAATGTCCTATGTTTTCCGGATCGAAAAACTGCCTCCAAAGCGATTCGTTCCTACGTAACTCCTTTATAAGTTGTTTCCGGATCATCAAATATGAATTCTGTTTCACTCCTAACCCAACAGCCACCGATCGAAACCCACAATGACCATCTGGTTTCACGTCCTTTATTCTAACGATGTATGGATGGATCACTTCGGGAATCTGAGATGCGTAGTGGCGGATCGCTATATCCGTCTTAGGACCGAGCTTGATCATCGGGAAATCAGGGTGCAGGTTGATCGGTTTGGTATTCTTTTGTCTTCTAGAATCTTCGAGTGATATGTACGAGCTGTGACGGGGAAGATCATCTGAGGCCTCGACCCAAGTTTCTTCCGACGGAATGTACGAGCTTTTTCTAGCGGCTTCAACCTTTCTTTCTTCCTGCGTTTTCAATGTTGGGCGACCACGAGTTTTCTTCAGAACAGCAGGAGGTTTTTTGTTATTGTTCCCTGGATTGAGGATTTGCTGAAACTTTTCAAAGAAGCTCCTTTTCACTTGAGGGGGTGTTGGATCGATCTTTTGTTTCAATTTTTCAAATTCCGCGTCTACATCGATATCCTCTACGTTTTTCTTTGCAGGCTTGAAGTTAAGCTTCTTCCAGAACACGTCTATGTGTGTGATCCGGAGTTGCTGACCTGTGGATGAAAACAAATTAGGTGGCAGAATCATAACGAGAAAGGTCAAAGATATTAATTACCATGATTTTCCAACTTTTCCAAACGACAGGCACATGGCAAACCACAGCTGGTAAAAAGTTGGCAACCACAGCTTGCACCGTAGGCTCTCAACCCGTCTTCCTTACGTTTTAGTTCCCTACTCAAAAGCTCAATAGCATATATTGAAACCTTTCTGAGAATATATGCAAGCATGGGCTGCTTCTTGTGGTGCGTCATCACTTTTCGGAGGCTTGTTTCAAAGCTTGTACTAATCTCGGTGTATTGTCTATCAACAACATGATCAACATACAGTACAAGTTTATCCAGAGTGTTGCGATGACTTAGAAAGTGACTTTTTAGTGTTGCATGCATGCCCTCAACCCTGTTGGTCGTAGTTTGGTGAAAGTTGATAGTTTTGTTAATCCAACATGATACAAACTTTTCACGGTACGGATCCAACCAGGATTTCTTCATATAATCAAAAACCTCTAAAATTAAAAAAAACGTAAATAGTCAGTTTTTGTTATTATATAAAATTTGAACATAATTATGTAAGAAATACCTACGTTCACGGTCATCTTCTTTCAGCTGTGCTTCAAGGTTTTCCAAGTTATACCTGTATATTTCCTCGGTCGTAGACTCGCACAATAACCAAAAACTACGTACGAATTCTTTCCAATCCTTGTCAGAGAATTTCTTCTTGCTGTTCTTATTAATATTTTGTTGAATATGGAACCGACAAAGATACTTATGCGCTTTTGGAAAAACTTGTTCACACGCGTTCATTAGCGCAAAATCCCTGTCTGTTAAAATCACGCGCGGTTCCATACATCCTACCAGCATAGACTTGATCCTCTGCAACACCCATAGGTAGTTCTCTGACTTCTCAGCGGAAATTACCGCACAAGCAGCCGTAAACGATTTGTTTGTCGACGTCATGCCTACGACCTGAACAAATGGCAGGTTGTACATGTTCGTTTTGTAGGTGGCGTCAATAATTAGCACATGCGGGAAGGCACACCACATCTTGAATGATCTTTCGTGAACAAAGAAGACATCTTCAACTTCGTTTGATATCTCATTCGTGCGCATGTAATAAGTGTAATTTTTTTCGAGAAGAATGCTTTCAAGTTTTTGCATCGGAGACTTACCGACATTTTTTTCGGCGTTGATCTTCTGAACAGCGTTGTGTATATCTTTCGGAATAAGCTTTCTAGCCGGATTGTTTTTTGTCAGCGTTCGCCAGATACTTTGGTTGGGAATGTCTTGCTCTGCCAGCTCCTTAACCAGTTTTGTATCCTCCGAAGAAAGCCTTCTCGCATACGCGTGACCCTCTAAGTTTTCAATAGGAGTGTGGTTATGCTTCGCCTTCGTCACCTCGATCCTCCAAACACTTCCGGATGATTCCGAAAACCCGATCATCTCGAACGGGCAGCCTATTTTCTTGCTACCCGTTTTCCTCTGTGTAGCCATACTCTTATGCTCCCCACCAAAAGTACATTGAAACCAAATCTTGTAATTCTCTCCTCTTTTATTCGACCTCTTAGTCACAATGAGGTAACCGTTGTCTTTTGCCGTGTCTTGTACCCAACGCACCAACTCTTTACGTGACGAAAAGGTCTGCGTCGTATCAAACGAAAACGTAACCGGGTAACACCCTTCCTCGTCAACAGACACATCCCCCGGCTCACCATCGTCACCGAGGTCCGAATATACTTGATGTTCAAAGTTGTGCTCGCCACCGTAACCGAAATTCGAATAACCTTGTAAGCTCTGTTGACAACCGTAACTGTCGTTTGGACCACACTCCTGCTGTACAAAGCTGTACTCGCCACCGTAACCGAAATTCGAATAACCTTGTTGTGCGTAAGGGTCCTCCACAGGGGTATTCAAATCCAGCGTCACCGTGTTATCACGATAATGAATGCCAGATACAACCTCTGCCTCCCTCAAGTTGGACGAGACCGGTTTCTCATACGAGTCAGAAATAGCGGTCCCCTCGTAAGAATCAGGAACAACTGTCTCGTCAGAATATTGACCGAAAATATAGTTGTTTAACCACGACATCGTTTTTTCAAGAGATGTAACTAATACAGCAAAACCGCGCGTTATTTTGAGAAGAAACACAACGGATCTGAAATGTGGAAAGAAATATATATCGAAGACAGTGTGTGATCGAAATGTATGTTCACAGGTTGCTTTTAAAAGGGGAAAAAGGGTGAAATTTGGGGTCGAAGCGCCGCGCTATGGCCACAGCGCGGCGCTTAGGGTTACCGACAAAACATCATGATTAGCTTTATGTCTGTCAAACAGTATCGAATGTTTCAAACGTCAATCGAAGCACGTTTTGTCGATCGAAGCGCCGCGCTTTGGCCATAGCGCGGCGCTTTGGGGTGTGAAAATAATATTGGGCGTGTGCAGCTAGCATGACCCTTTTGAATTTCAATCTATTGTGTGTGTGTGTGTGGTGGTTTAGATGTATATATATAATTGGGGGTTGAAAGGTTTATAGGTGATGGTAAAGTGTAAATAGTTGAACTATTAGGGGTATATGTATAACTAGGTTTTGCCCCCCCCCCCCCCCCCCCCCCCCCGCTGCGGGGCATTAAGCCTAATATTTCTTTCTCATAGCATGTACGTCTGTGTTTTAGTTACTTGTACATACTACTCATCACATGATCTTAAAAAAAATTACATTGAGTAAACAAAGTAAAAAAAAATACTACCATACTTTTGCTAAAAAAAAACTAAAACGGTGGAAAAACTACCGCTTAGCATGACGAATAAAAATTAAATCGAGCCAACCAATTAAAACAAAACACTACCATAGTCTTCTAAAAAAATATTAAAACGAATTTTATACTGGGGCAAAATCGTAAATAAACACAAAAAAATCATGTCGAAATGTAAATCAACTTAAGTTTATATCGACACGTCATCATCATCATCATCATCAGACTCAGTAAATCCCACCAATAGCAAAGCAAAGGTAGGGTCTGAGGAGGGTAAGATGTAGACAGCCTTACCTCTACCCCGTAGGAATAGAGAGGCTGCTTCCAGTGAGACCCCCGGCTCGATAGTAGTTTTGCATCAAGCCTTGGACATAAGGCACATAACACTCGGCAATCGGGACAAAGACCGATTAGTGCATGTACCCTTTTGTCTTTCAGCTATCAACGCCACCACATGATGCATGATTAACCGTCCTCCACTTTTAACGTTATTTTCACGAAATTAGTAAAATAACGTTAAAATTAGTGCACTTTTACTTTTGCCCCCCGATGGCCCACACATATATACATTATATGCGCATACCGCAAGCGGGACAAAGACCGATACATTATATCGACACGTAAATAAAAATAAAGACGTAAAACTCGATTAGAAAGTTAAGGGGTTGTAAGAGTTAATGTTGAAAATTAAAAGGTAAAACTAAAAAAGAAACAAAACCATAAAAAAAAGAAAAAAAAAAAGAAAAAAAAAATTGACAACACCACTGTAGCAAAGTGGTGTTGTCAATTGATATATATAATAATAGGTTGAAAGTGGTATATTTTCACCCTACATTACACTAAAAAACACTATATTTTCTCTCTCATTTTTAGTTAAATAATATTTTTTATACCTTTATCATTACCTTTTCTCTTTCTTCCACTTACAACCACTTTCAAAATATATTAAAAAATTATAGGGGGTGAACAGTGTCCCCCCAAATATACAGATGAACAGTAATATTTTCTCTCTCCTCCACTCACAACCACTTTTTATACTGTTTATATTTTTAAAACACCACACACAGAATTTGGTTCTTTGGATGTGAATGCTCTGAAAGTGGTTTTTTTTTTTATTTGTAAATATAAAGTTTCGTTACAAATGGGTTGTAAATTTTGTTACGCATTTCCAACGAAAAATGCATTTTTTTTTGTTTGTGTAGTTATTGTGTTACAAATTTGTTTCAATAATTAGGAGTTTTTTTCCATTAAAAATGTGTTGCAAATGTGTTGGAATTTGCAACGCACTTTTTTGCGTTGAAAATTTCCGTAACAAAATACAACTTTTCTAGTAGCGTAGTGAAAAATCTTCTTTTTTTTTTTTTTGAAAGACTCCCTATACTTGGAGTAGATTCTATGAAGCACAAAATATTTCTAATTTATAATATGTAATGTTAATCAAAGTTTAAAAAGTAAGAATTAAAGTATTACTGAATGGAGTCCACATTTCCCTATGACGAGGTATGACCCGAATCGGCTAACCTGACCATGTCATTACCTATTGTTTTATTATAAATAAATAATCATAAATGGTTATTCTAGAATATTCCATCCTGCATGGATAAATCACGTAACCAAATCCCCAACTTTTTGGGGAAGATTGTGCAAATCCCTGACGTATTGGAGCTCATCCTAAGTTAAGGGAAACCCTAATGGTAAACTATAAATAGAGGTGAACATCTCAGGTATGAATCATCTTGCTCCCGTTTTACTCTTTTCTCTACACATACCCTTTTACTCCCAAGACCGAGACTTATTCTCACGCCGGATGGTGGTTACAGGAATAACCCCATTCCTGTAATGAGTCCTAACGGTGTTCTGTTTTGCAGTTAGCAGTTCGGATCGCCAAGAGTTGAAGTCCTAGTTGGATACTACCGTGAAGGTCAGTGTTTCTTCATTGGCGTCATCCGTGGGACCACATCAGTAGCGACAACAAGACTGAACCCATTGCCGAGCGATCAGAACATAGCAGTAACACCAAGCCAGGCGATGTTAACTAGCAATCCGTTGGTAGAAACAAACCCTGTCATCTCCATGCCAGCCTCACCGGTTGTGACCAGGTCTCTCGACCTGTAATTTGAAGCAGAAGGGCCCCCACCGGGTTTTGCTGGTACTACTGCCGCCTCTTCTGGGACCGCGGCAGCAGACTTATTTTCGTACACTTCTCTGCGACTCCAATCAGCTGGACCAATCACAACAGGCGTGAATGTTTTCGCCTCAGCCGCAACCTCCAGTGCACAGACCATGCGTCATAGCACTATGCCCGTTGTCACGTCGGCTAGCCCTAGCACCGCCATACCACAGGGTGGCACACCTCAATACTATCAACCCTCGGGTACTTACGCCATGCCACCTCTGTATTCAGCAGCACTAACAGCTGAGTTATCCACACCTCCTCATCAACCAGTGGTCATGCCGGCGGGAATCTTGAACGCCCCAGTCACACCGGGAAATCAGGCTTACTTTCCCGGGTATTATTTTGCACCCCCATACGGGTATCTGCCCCAATACAATACCCCAACATATACTCCCCAGGGGGGGCCACAAGGTTACTCTCAACAATCGCCATACGCGGCTTATATGCCGCCTTGGTGGACCTTCCCAGCATCACAACCTGTTTACAGTCAAACCCCGCCCACGGCGGAACCCGTGTATGACAGAGGAAATACGTCTAGGCCTCGTTTTTCTCCAGGAAGAGGCCCCAACTCAACACTGAACATCACCCCGGCTCAACCCCCTGTCACCCAGGGTACCAGCCAAGGTGGGGTAACTCCACCAGTGCAACCCATCAATGTCGAAGAAGACGAACTCACCAGACCTTACAAGCCAGTGGATGCTAATTTCAAATCCAAGTTTACCAGAAGAATAACAGAAGCTCCTATCAAGGAAAAGCCCAAGATGCCTCAGACTGTAGGCAAATATGACGGGCTAGGCGATCCTGACGACCATCTCAACTTATTCAAAAGTGCCGGGGAAGTAGCCTGTTGGCCTATGCCCCTCTGGTGCAAGATGTTCGTCCAAATGCTGGTAGGCGCGGCTCGAGTTTGGTGGGATAGTTTGCCCACATGGGAGATTGACAGCTTTGAAGATCTAGAAGCTAAGTTTATCCTGTAATTCAGCCAACAGCGCAGACACACGAGAGATCGAAACGAGCTCCTTCACATCCGCCGACGGGACAATGAAACGGTGGAGAGTTTCATCGTTAGATTCAACAAAGAAAGCCTGGCAATCCCGGGTGTCACAAATGATCTAGCGTGTGGAGCTTTCCTACAAGGAGTAAACGATGATGAGCTATTAAGAACACTCCATGGAAGAGATGGTGTGCCTCCCACCATCGAAGAAATCCTGAGGATAGCTAAGGTGTACGTTATACAAGAAAAGGCTGTAGCCGCCAGTCACGCGGCCAATAGGAAAAAGGAGGCCCAAAAAGGCCAAGAAGATAGAGAACAGTGGGGTTCTAAAAGTAAGGGTAGGGGAGACCGATACCAAAGGAGTGATAGGACGGACTCGCGATATGATAGGTCCAAAAATACCTATTCAAGGAATGAATCCGCTAAGCCGCGATCCGATTACCCCAACCTGAGCAAGACGCCCGCAAAGATCCTAGCTTCAGAAAACCTCAAGTTTAACCCTCCAAAGCTGCTGAAAGACAACCCTAACAAAGATACAAGCAAATATTGTGAGTATCACAAAGGAAGCGGCCACGACACTAACGACTGTTTTCAGCTAAAGAAGCAGATCGAATACTTCGTGAAAGCGGGAAAATTGGCACACCTAGTGAGGGATATCAAACAAGGCCCGCCACCCGTCAAGGAAGAAAACGACAAGGCGGCGGGTAAAAGGCCGTGAGAGCTAAATATGGTATACGCGGATAAGGGAAGATGGGCCAAGCGGAGTTTCTCCACGCTCGAACCCTGGATGCTAGCAACTATAACCATTGAGCCTCGCGTAGAAGATTTGCACCTCACCACGGACGCCTTGATCATATCCGCTGCTGTTGGTGATTATCATATGAGGAGAATCCTGGTAGATATCGGGAGTTCGGAGGACATTATCTATGAACAATGTTTCAATAGAATGCAACCAGAAGACAAAAGGCTGCTTGAGTCGGTGCACACCCCTATTAAAGGTTTCATAGGAGAAAAGGTTGACCCAATTGGTCAGATTACTTTCCCAGTTACATTCGGACAAGAGCCCCGGGAAAGAACGATACTCCTAACATTCCTTGTGGTACGTGCTGAGTCATACCACAACGTAATCATTGGAAGATTCACCCTGGGGAAATTGGACGCTATAGTATCCACAGCGCGTGGATTCATGAAGTTCCCTACCCCGCGGGGTATTGCAACAGTGTTTCGGGACAAATTAGGAGAGGTGTTAAATACCAAGAGATGCCGCCAAGGACCCACTGGTGCCATCGGCCCAGAAAGATGGGTACTAAGCACACGTCATCTGGATCAGACAGTTACAATAGGGGATAGCCTCTCCCCTGAAGTTAAAAACAATTTGAAACAGCTGCTGAGAAGGAACGCAAACATCTTTGCTTTCGAACACTCTGACATGACTAGGTGTAACGATTCTCATCAAAAGTCATAATTATTAAATTAATTTGACCAATAGGAAACCCTAATTGAGACACCCAAGTGATTCTGTGCAAACCCTAAAATTTTCAGAACAATCAGAATCAGGATCAGGGCCCCTAAAACTCAGGGGGGGCATTTCCCGTTGACGATAATCATCACAGTTTATTATAAAAATCGAAATTATTCAATCCGTCGACTCAGCTAGCCTACCCATGAACGTGGCAATCCTATGGTAAAAGTTGTCCCGTCGCGCCACGCGACGGAGACATGTCTCCCTGTCGCGACACGCGAGGGATGACATTTTCAGGTATAAATAGATGAGTCTGGGACTTGATTCTGGACACTTGAACGACGTAAAACTTCGAAAAATACGCTGAGATATTGTCTGTATACTTCAATTAACATACACAGGTCTCTAATTGAAGCTGCAATCAGGGTATTAGCACAATCGCTATTACGATTCATTGTCCGATTGATCTAAATATCCAATGAATGTTTAAGTGCCGCCCACATTAGGGTTATACTTTATCGTTCGTCATTAATTTGACGGATCATCGTTAATTCGATGGATAAAGTATTATACTTTGTCATTCGTTGTTAATTCGACGGATCATCGTTAATTCGATGGATGAAGTATTGCACTTTGTCATTTGTTGTGAGAATTTGATCTCGTGAGTTATCGTAAATGCTGGATTGATTACTAACCCCAAATTGTGTACTTGTTATTGAAATTAGGATAAAAGGTTAATCAATAGGCTAGGCTCTGCCCGTATAAATCTGCAATGTGAGTCATTCTTTCTTTTTATCAAATCTATTTACAAAATCATGTTATTTTCAAAGTTATAATTACGGGGATTAAGTCTTTGTAATCACCAAGTTACAGCCGGTATGTGGGGTTTTGTATACATTACTTGATAATCGTCACCATTGGGGCAGCCAATGGGGGATATGACCATAGTCACAGACACCATTGGACGAATGGGCCAATGAGTCGAGTAACAAATACCGTGGGTAGTTGGCTTGATATCAGAAACATTGTAATCGCTCTTAATACTGTAAATTATAACAAATGTGTCATTTTAGTAAATCGAATGATTCACTCAGTATTTCCCGCTGACAAAACCTTTTTCAAACATGTTTCAGGTGATCTGTTGTAATTCAGGAAAAGTGCTGGGGAGCATTTCAAGCTTAAGATAGTGGCTCATTATAAAATAAAGAAATAATTTTGTAATATCACGCTTTTATAGTAAAACATAATATTGTAAATTATCGGGGTTTTATCCCGAATTGTGAAATAAAATAATCGGGGAAAAATTTTAGCTTTAAACGATCCTGTTTCCGCTGTAAAACTCAATTAAAATAAATACCGCAGTATTTTCTGCCGCGGCTCCTGAAACGGGTCAAACCAGGTCGTGGGCCGTGACACTAGGATACCTCGCGACAAGGCAGAACACAAGCTAGCGACACTCCCTGGCATTAAGCCAGTCGCACAGGGTAAACGTAGTATGGCCCCGGATCGAAGGGCAGTGGTTGTCAAAGAAGTACGAAAGTTGGTCGAAGCTGGAATTCTCAGAGAAACAAAATATCATACATGGGTATCAAACCCTGTAATGGTAAAGAAGCCAGACGGCACATGGCATATGTGCATTGATTTTAAAGATCTGAACAAAGCATGCCCCAAAGACGCGTACCCGCTGCCCAAGATGGACTTCAAGGTTGATTCTTTAGTTCCTTACAGGTATAAATGCTTTTTAGACGCCTACAAAGGTTATCACCAGATCAAAATGTCCAAAGAAGATGAAGAAAAAATGGCGTTTCATACCGATGTAGGCATCTTTTGTTATACCAAAATGCCTTTCGGTCTGCGAAACGCCGGGGCCACTTATCAGCGACTCATGGATAAAGCTTTCGAGAAACAGATCGGCCGAAACCTAGAGGTGTATTTAGATGATCTGGTAATCAAGAGCAGGGAAGAAAAACAAATGCTTGAAGATATTGAAGAAACTTTACAAAAGCTCAGAGAATACAATATCAAACTCAACCGCAAGAAATGTTCATTTGGGGTAGAGGAGGGCAAGTTCTTGGGGGTAGTAGTTACCCGGGACGGCTTTAAAGCTAACCCAGAAAAGATATCCGCCATAAAGCGGATGGCCTCCCCCGGACTTTGAAAGAAGCACAAGCGTTAAATGGGCGGTTAGTGGCTATAAACAGATTCTTGGCAAGACACGCCGAGAGGTCTTTGCCATTTATAAAAACACTACAAGATTACCTCAACAAGAAAATTTTCAAATGGACCGGCGAAGCGGAAGAAGCCCTACAAGACATGAAACGCTTCATCGAGAAACTACCCATGCTAACAGCGCCATACCCAGAAGAAGTGCTTAAAATGTATTTGGCGGCGACCCATAACACAGTAAGCGCGGTGCTCATGGTAGAAAGAGATGGGAAGCAAACACCCATATACTACATCAGCCGAGTGTTGGTGATGTGTGCAAAATGTAACATATAAATTACATCAATTGTGGCATAAAACTAACCCTTTTTTAGTACTAATGTTGGAAAAAATGTGCTTTTGTCTTCCTTTTGTATTTTCAAGATTAAATGAGCTCAAATTAACAAAAGAAGCAAAAAGACATCAAAATCTAACATAAATACAAGAAAAGGAACAAGACGTGACATGCCCGACCCCACGACAGTATCTTCCCAAGCAAAACAAGAGGACAGAAGACTGAACACGCCCCGTGCTCAGCCAGCACGGGGGCGTGCCCAAGTGTCAGCAGAAAAGACAAAGTTGTAGAAGCTTCTATTGCCCACCACGGGGCCGTGCTCAGCGGACACGGGGCCGTGGTCAACTATAAGATTCGCACAATCTAAGCAAATCTTCATAGTACAAAGATTCTTCTGCACCATGGGGTCGTGCTCAGCGGACACGGGGGCGTGGTCAACTAATAAGACAAAGCTGCATTAAATGAAGAAAGAGAAGGATGTGGACACGGGGCCGTGCCCGAGCTTCTGTTCAGCCTATAAATAGAAGTGCTTGGCTCAAGCTCAAACCATCCCTTGGCACACCACCTCTCTCACACTTCACCCACCACCCACCACCACCATAACACCATCATCCACCACCATCATCCATTGTCCATCATAGAGTGTGTGAGTCGTCTCGGGATCCAAGATTGATCGTAAGAGTTCTTGACAATCAAGGCCATGTTTGCCTAAGTCTCTTACATCACTTGGTGAAGACAAGTGTCTAGTGTAATACTTTTTATTTCTAATCTTTTCGCACTTTTTACTTGGTTTTGTATTAATGACTTTAATAACTAGTTTCTTATGTTGAAGGTGATTCTTCCTTATCGTTTGTTCGTGGTGTCTTGGCATTATTTTACTGTCTATATAAAATAAAAGATTTTCACCATTCATATCTCCACGGTCTATATGGAGGTATGTTGGCTACCTGGTCGGGGGTTAAGGGAACGGTTTGGTAAGAGTCTTGCCATTGTTCAGCGTTTAGAGGTCCTGTAATGGACCTGGGTCAAATTTAGTAGGACCTCCTTCAATACTTAACGGTATTGGATGGCGGGGGGTCCAAACTCTTTGATCCCCTCATAAGTTAACTACTATTAATACTATAACCCAGCTATTTAGAACTGTATCCCTGCTGACTCAGACTACTTAGTCGAGGGTAACGTCATCTCCAAAAGAGGGGCCTACCATAATTTGCATTAATGACTTAATTAATTATCTTCCAATAATCCACCCTTTTAGGATTGTATCCTTGCTGACTCAAACTACTGGGGTGAGGGTAACGTCACCTTCAAAAGAGGGGCCTACTATAATAACTAAGATAATCTCTTAAATATGTGCAAAAGTGCGGAAATAATCAAAGGTTACACTATACACGAGTCGGAACCAAGTGATTCATCTTGTCTATCTGTTTTTTCTTTTTATTTTTATTTTCAGCATTTTTAATTAGTTTTTATTTTTCTTAGCTTAAAACATTTTTTCTAAACTTTTTATTTTGATTAGACGTTGAGGATAAACCGGTACTAAAAGCTCTTGTGTCCTTGGACGACCTTGGTATCTTACCAACACTATACTACGCTCACGATGGGTGCACTTGCCCATATGTGTGTTTAGTGTTAGTAAATATCGTGTTTTATAAATTTAAAACTTGACTAAAAAAGTGTTAAAGGGGCTTAAAATATACACCTAATATATATAACACTTTACACGCATCAAGTTTTTGGCGCCGTTGCCAGGGACACAAGGATTTTAAGAAAGTTAGGAATCAACGGCCTAATCGTTTTTTCTTATTTTTCATTTTTTTAGGATTTTTCTTGATTTTTCAGCTTCTGCAGAACTCGGCACGGGCCGTGCTCGCTGAACACGCCCCGTGCCCAATCATTGGAACTGGCAATCCTGTTTTAAGTCAGACAGTAAGCTGAACACGGGGCCGTGCCCACTCAACACGCCCCCGTGCCCAAGTTTCAGTTACTGAAAACAGAACCGTAAGATCCCGACGGTTGGTAATTTCTGACACAAACATGAGTGATACTGATACTTTTTACTTTCGGCACTCTTATGGTACTATGTGGTGTCAATTATGTGGTGGTAACCATAAGGAATTAGAATGTTATTTTCTAAATTATAAACCCCACTATATAGACCCATCGTTTCCTAGTATCCTTGATGCGTGTGAAGTGTTATATATATTAGGTGTATATTTTAAGCCCCTTTAACACTTTTTTAGCCAAGTTTTAAATTTATAAAACACGATATTTTACTAACACTAAACACACATATGGGCAAGTGCACCCATCGTGAGCGTAGTATAGCGTTGGTAAGATACCGAGGTCGTCCAAGGACACAAGAGCTTTTAGTACCGGTTTATCCTCAACGTCTAATCAAAATAAAAAGTTTAGAAAAATGTTTTAAACTAAGAAAAAATAAAAACTAAATAAAATGCTGAAAATAAAAATAAAAAGAAAAACAGATAGACAAGATTAATCACTTGGTTCCGACTCGTATCTAGTATAACCTTTGATTATTTCCGCACTTTTGCACATATTTAAGAGACTATTTTAGTTATTGTAGTAGGCCCCTCTTTTGAAGGTGACGTTACCCTCACCCCAGTAGTTTGAGTCAGCAAGGATACAATCCTAAAAGGGTGGATTATTGGAAGATAATTAATTAAGTTATTAATGCAAATTATGGTAGGCCCCTCTTTTGGAGATGACGTTACCCTCGACTAAGTAGTCTGAGTCAGCAGGGATACAGTCCTAAATAGCCGGGTTATAGTATTAATAGTAGTTAACTTATGAGGGGATCAAAGAGTTTGGACCCCCGCCATCCAATACCGTGAAGCATTGAAGGAGGTCCTACTAAATTTGACCCAGGTCCATTGCAGGACCTCTAAACGCTGAACAATGGCAAGACCTTTACCAAACCGTTCCCTTAACCCCCGACCAGGTAGCCAACATACCTCCATATAGACCGTGGAGATATGAATGGTGAAAATCTTTTATTTTATATAGACAGTAAAATAATGCCAAGACACCACGGACAAACGATAAGGAAAGATCACCTTCAACATAAGTAACTAATTATTAAAGTCATTAATACAAAACCAAATAAAAAGTGCAAAAGATTAGAAATAAAAAGTATTATACTAGACACTCTGTCTTCACCAAGTGATGTAAGAGACTTAGGCAAACATGGCCTTGATTGTCAAGAACTCTTACGATCAATCTTGGATCCCGAGACGACTCACACACTCTACGATGGACAATGGATGATGGTGGTGGATGATGGTGTTATGATGGTGGTGGGTGGTGGATGAAGTGTGAGAGAGGTGGTGTGCCAAGGGATGAGTTGAAATGAAACCAAGCACTCCTATTTATAGGCTGAACAGAAGGCTGGGCACGGCCCCGTGTCCGCTGGACACGCCCCCGTGCCTGTCTGACACTCTCTCTCTTCATTAATTGTAATTCGCAATTACAATTAATGCACCTGCTGTACTTTCGCCACGCCCCCGTGTTCACTGGACACGGCCCCGTGGTGGGCAATAAAAGCTTCTATAGGTTTGTCTTTTCTGCTGCTTCTTGGGCACGGCCCCGTGCTGGCTGAGCACGGGGCATGTTCAGTTTTCTGCCTTCTCTATTTTGCTTAGGAAGATGCCGTTGAGGGGTCGGGCAGTCCACTTATGTTCCTTTTCTTGTATTTATGTTGGATTTAGCTGTCTTTTTGCTTCTTTTGTGATTTTGAGCTCATTTAATCCTGAAAATACAAAAGGAAGACAAAAACACTCTTTTTCCAACATTAGTACTTAAAAAGGGTTAGTTTTATGCCTCATTTGATGTAATTTATATGTTGCATTTTACACACATCAAATACCCCCACACTTGAACTTTTGCTTGTCCTCAAGCAAAACTCTTTAATATGTGGCTTACACTCCCAAATGGAATGGGTAGAAGAGAAGGTTTTGGCTTGTCATAGAGTGTTGGGAATCCAAGATCTTTTTGGGTTTTATTTTTATCTATTTACAATCCTATTCGTTATGATTTGTTTAGAACGTTTCATAGGAGAA
The DNA here is from genome assembly GCA_030545235.1 of Helianthus tuberosus. Taxonomy (NCBI): domain Eukaryota; kingdom Viridiplantae; phylum Streptophyta; class Magnoliopsida; order Asterales; family Asteraceae; genus Helianthus; species Helianthus tuberosus. The sequence goes on along the minus strand of CM060396.1, from coordinate 7,869,279 downwards.
ATTACTTATTTGGGCATAACATGCCTTTTTAAAATTCCATTTATATACAAGTTCACATACCTCACGAGAGAAATCACTCACACTCGGCCGAAGGTGTATTATTAGTGAATCACTCGAGAGCGGCATGGAACTTACTCCTACCATAGGCTTGCCAAGCAATCAATCCTCCTCCTTTTTAACTTTTATTCCTTTTGTAAATATCAAGAGGACTTTGTGGGTGAAGGGTTAGGCTTGGGTTAAAGGTAGGTGGTTGGGATAGTGGTTAGTAGAAAAAGGGTGAAAAGCGTAACAAGTGTCGGTTTTCGTAGGACTTTCTATTTTTGTAACTTTTATTTTGATGAAGCTATTATTCAAACAAAGTTATTTTTGATGAACTTGTTTGTTTATCTTTTGCTTCATCATCAACACATTTTTTTTTGAACGATCATACGAAAAACCGAACTTGTTACTAAAACAATGGGTTAAAAATAAAAAAAGGTTTTGGTGGGTAAAAGGGTGTTTGGTTTGGGTTATGAAATGAAAAGGTTTAGGCTCAAAGGGGCTAACTAGGGGGATTTTTGGGTAGGGGGTAAAAGAAAAAGAAAAATAATGGTGTAGAAATAAAAAGGGTTAGTCCTAATGCCTCCATCATTTACTTACTCGGGTTTAAGTTGATAAGGACCGGGAATGTATCGTCATGGCAAGTTCTAGAGTCGTAAGAACCAAACGGCTATTCACACAAGAAACGAAAAATGAGCATTTAGTTTAATGATATGTAATTGTATGCTCAATAAAGGCTCGAAACTCACTTTTGTGGGAATGAGTTTTTATGTGATCAAGTATATATAATCAAATTTTAACTAAGTTTGCCATACCTTTTCATAATTTTCTTATGTTGGTTCTTTTTATCACTACGCTATCGGTTGTAAATTCGTAAAAATATAACTTTTTTGAGAACTTGAATTTCCCGAGTTAAACCTAGACAAGTAAAAAAAATGAAAATTTTGAAAAAAATTTGGGGTGATTAGCGGTTCCAATAGAGTTTTGTGTAAGGCTTGTATTTAGGACTTGCAAGATTCAAGGTTTTAGCATCCCCCCCACACTTAAATTACACATTGTCCTCAATGTGTCCCAAAAATAAATTTTTAGGTTGATTAGATGTGTAAAATGGTGTTAAAAGCAAAGATTTATGTTACTGGTAGTCTGGACACGGCCCCGTGGGGACCGGACACGGCCCCGTGTTCAGGTGCCAGTAACAGAAATTAAAGAAAAGAAACAGAAGCCTGGACACGGGGGCGTGTCTGGTGAACACAGCCCATGTCCAGTTACCTGAACTGGGCATTTTTCTGCAGGGGGTTCAGCACGGGGCTATGTTGGTTGGACACGGCCCGTGCTGAGCTTACTGTAATGGAGAGATTGATGCCGGGTTGCCTTGTTCTTGTGCATGGGGTCATTTTTCTCGTTCCCCTTTTCATCCCTTACCACCATGAGTGTGTTTTATTTATTATGAACCATCCAAACTTTAAAAACCATCATTTCATTGTACTCATAGAGAGACCTTACATAGTCCTAAATTTATATTAAACTAGATATGAAAACAAAGAAATATTAAACCATGGAGTTCTAGCCTCTACTTTATTTTAATTAGCAAAATTTCCAAGAAGCTACTAATCTTGGTTAGACAAGGCCTTTTAGAACTCCTTCTTCCGGGTGCGGCTTTCCTCACATGTCGGCGAGCCACTCTTCCACCTCCCTTGGAAGGAGAAAAGAAGGCTCATTGGCATTAGTTTGAGGAGTTTCGATTTCCACCGGGATCTCTTGTTGGTGTTCCACGGGAGGTTCCGCCGGAAAGTCTTCCCACCCGGTAGGGTTGTTAATTCCGAGTGCCAGGTTCCAATCCTGTTGAGGGAGGACTGGTTCCATCAGGGGTGCTACAAGAATATTTAACCTCTGGTGCAAGAGGTTAATTTCTTGGAAGCTGCTTTCGAGTCCCACCGTAAGATCGTTAATACGGTCGATTAGGACCTCCTCTACTGATGTCATTTCGTCGAGAGCATCCCTTAATGCTATCACATAGTGCACAAGTGTAGCTTCAACGGAGGGCCTCCTTCCTCTTCGGCTGTTTGATGAATGCACAGAAGATGTTTCGCTGTTTTCATTCGACATTCTACGAAAAATAACTAAAAAATAGTTTATTTGATGAAACAGTGACCGGACACGGCCCCGTGCTCATTGAGCACGGCCCCGTGTTCATCTTTCTGCAGAATTTTGGAGCAAGGAAACTTGAAATTTTAAGTTATTTTCTGAACTTGTGGGGTCTTTTTAGACATTAAAAACTTAAAACAATGTTACATAACATATTTTTACCAAGATTCCTTGAACAAAACTCATTAAACCCTACCACAAAGTTGGAAGAATTCAAACTTTTAATGGTAGTTCTTGGAGAAAGATGGAGAAAAAGGAAATGGCTAAAAGAGGAAAGGACAAGATGGGTTGTTGGAACCTTCTTTTAGACTTACCTAGAATAGTTGAGAGAAGATTCCTTCAAATCTCTGTCCCAAGTTGGTCCAACTGTGCAGAATTTTTGGCTGCATTTATAGAAAACGACAGCATCCTGGACACGGCCCCGTGTCTATTGGACACGGCCTCGTGTGCAGGTGGAGTTCTGACACAGTTTGTCCGTATTCTGACGTACTGATCAGAAGGGAATCTTTTGGTGAACACGGGGGTGTGTTGGATGGACACGGCCCCGTGTCGAGGGAATGTTTTATGAAGTTGTCTAGTTTTTTAAGGAACTCATTAGTATCGGGTGGCTCCTGATTGGTTGGAACAACCCCAAAGTGCCTAAGATACCTTAATTGTCCTAAACTAAGGCGAGAACGCAAGAGGTTGTCGGTGAGGGTAATTCCTATTTTCATTCTAGGTGGACAAGTCCAACCCTTTCCCGGGCTCTCGTTAAAGAAGGTGTATGCCGAATCGCTCAGGTCTATGTGTACACCGAACGAATTCGATGGAGAGTCCTTCACGGCACAATCGGCACAGGGACGACTATCGTCCAAGTCTTTGCTAGGTATGAAGGTATTTTTGGGAGCAACGAGGTTGTCGGAATGCGGTTCCAACATTTCGTTATGGTCATCGTCTTGGGGTGGATCAATAAAGTCCTTCCTAAGCTCTTTTGACCAATTTAGAATTAGCTTTTCTAGTTGAAATAACTCGTCAAGGAGCATTTCCCCTAGAATATCTGGCTGGGCGCATTCGAGGGAGAGATAGGGCTTATTTTTACTTTCGCCCCTCTTAAGGTTATAAGAAATCGGTGGGTCCATGTAGTGGGGCCTATAATTTAGAAAGTAACATTCTAATTCTCTATGTTCGCCTCCACATAATTGACACACCGTACCATAAGAGTGCCGAAAGTAAAAACAATTACTATCACTCATGTTTATGTCAGAACTTACCAACCGCCGGGATCTAACGGTTCTGTTTTCAGTAAGTGAATCTTGGGCACGGGGGCGTGTTGAGTGAGCACGGCCCCGTGTTCAGCTTACTGTCTGACTTAAAACAGGATTGCCAGTTCCAATGATTTAGCACGGGGGCGTGTTCAGCGGGCACGACCCGTGCTGAGCTCTGCAGAAGCTGAAAAACTAAGAAAATCCTAAAAAAAATTAAAAAGAAAAATAAAAATATGATTAGGCCGTTGATTCCTAACTTTCTTAAAATCCTTGTGTCCCGGGCAGCGACGCCAAAAACTTGATGCGTGTGAAGTGTTATATATATTAGGTGTATATTTTAAGCCCTTTTAACACTTTTTTAGCCAAGTTTTAAATTTATAAAACACGATATTTTACTAACACTAAACACATATATGGGCAAGTGCACCCATCGTGAGCGTAGTATAGCGTTGGTAAGATACCGAGGTCGTCCAAGGACACAAGAGCTTTTAGTACCGGTTTATCCTCAACGTCTAATCAAAATAAAAAGTTTAGAAAAATGTTTTAAACTAAGAAAAAATAAAAACTAATTAAAATGCTAAAAATAAAAATAAAAAGAAAAACAGATAGACAAGATGAATCACTTGGTTCCGACTCGTATCTAGTATAACCTTTGATTATTTCCGCACTTTTGCACATATTTAAGAGATTATCTTAGTTATTATAGTAGGCCCCTCTTTTGAAGGTGACGTTACCCTCACCCCAGTAGTTTGAGTCAGCAAGGATACAATCCTAAAAGGGTGGATTATTGGAAGATAATTAATTAAGTCATTAATGCAAATTATGGTAGGCCCCTCTTTTGGAGATGACGTTACGCTCGACTAAGTAGTCTGAGTCAGCAGGGATACAGTCCTAAATAGCCGGGTTATAGTATTAATAGTAGTTAACTTATGAGGGGATCAAAGAGTTTGGACCCCCGCCATCCAATACCGTGAAGCATTGAAGGAGGTCCTACTAAATTTGACCCAGGTCCATTGCAGGACCTCTAAACGCTGAACAATGGCAAGAGCTTTACCAAACCGTTCCCTTAACCCCCGACCAGGTAGCCAACATACCTCCATATAGACCGTGGAGATATGAATGGTGAAAATCTTTTATTTTATATAGACAGTAAAATAATGCCAAGACACCACGGACAAACGATAAGGAAAGATCACCTTCAACATAAGTAACTAATTATTAAAGTCATTAATACAAAACCAAATAAAAAGTGCAAAAGATTAGAAATAAAAAGTATTATATTAGACACTTTGTCTTCACCAAGTGATGTAAGAGACTTAGGCAAACATGGCCTTGATTGTTAAGAACTCTTACGATCAATCTTGGATCCCGAGACGACTCACACACTCTACGATGGACAATGGATGATGGTGGTGGGTGGTGGATGAAGTGTGAGAGAGGTGGTGTGCCAAGAGATGAGTTGAAATGAAACCAAGCACTCCTATTTATAGGTTGAACAGAAGGCTGGGCACGGCCCCGTGTCCGCTGGACACGCCCCCGTGCCTGTATGACACTCTCTCTCTTCATTAATTGTAATTCGCAATTACAATTAATGCGCCTGCTGTACTTTCGCCACGCCCCCGTGTTCACTGGACACGGCCCCGTGGTGGGCAATAGAAGCTTCTATAGGTTTGTCTTTTCTGCTGCTTCTTGGGCACGGCCCCGTGCTGGCTGAGCACGGGGCGTGTTCAGTCTTCTGCCTTCTCTATTTTGCTTGGGAAGATGCCGTTGAGGGGTCGGGCAGTCCACTTATGTTCCTTTTCTTGTATTTATGTTGGATTTAGCTGTCTTTTTGCTTCTTTTGTGATTTTGAGCTCATTTAATCCTGAAAATACAAAAGGAAGACAAAAACACTCTTTTTCCAACATTAGTACTTAAAAAGGGTTAGTTTTATGCCTCATTTGATGTAATTTATATGTTGCATTTTACACACATCAAATACCCCCACACTTGAACTTTTGTTTGTCCTCAAGCAAAACTCTTTAATATGTGGCTTACACTCCCAAATGGAATGGGTAGAAGAGAAGGTTTTGGCTTGTCATAGAGTGTTGGGAATCCAAGATCTTTTTGGGTTTTATTTTTATCTATTTACAATCCTATTCGTTATGATTTGTTTAGAACGTTTCATAGGAGAAATTACTTATTTGGGCATAACATGCCTTTTTAAAATTCCATTTATATACAAGTTCACATACCTCACTGGAGAAATCACTCACACTCGGCCGAAGAGACTCCTAACTCTAGTGAGGACTTGAGCGATAGTCGTCCCTGTGTCGATTGTACCGTGAAGGACTCCCCATCAACTTCGTTTGATGCATACATAGACCTGAGCGATTCGACATACACCTTCTTTAACGAGAGCCCGGAAAAGGGTTGGACTTGTCCACCTACATATAGCATAGGAATCACCCTCACCGACAACCTCTTGCGTTCTCGTCTTAGTCTAGAACAATTAAGGTATCATAGGCACTTTGGGGTTGTTCCATCCAGTAAGGAACCGCCCGATCCGGAAAAGTTCCTTGAAAATAGACACACTTCATAAAACAGCCTTCCGACACGGGGCCGTGCCCAGGTCAACATGCCCCCGTGTCCATCAAAAGATTCCCTTCTGACTTTTGTCAGAATACGGACAAAACGTGTCAGGATCTTGCCGACACGGGGCCGTGCGCAACGTACTGTCGTTTTCTATAAATGCAGCCAAGAATCCTGCACATTTGAACCATTCCAGGGATAGAGATTTGGGGACTATTCTCACATACCATCCTAGGGATTTTCTAAAAGAAGTTTCTCAACTATCTTCTTGTCCTTTCCTCTTTTATCCACTATCATCTTCTTCAATTTTTCTTATACTTCCATTAAAGCTTGAATCTTCCATAATTTCAAGCCTTATTGAGATGTTTGTTAGATTTTTGTTCATGGAATCTTGTTAAAAATAAGTTCTATAACAATGTTTTAAGTTGTTTATGTTAAAAAATGCTTTAAAATCATGAAAAAAATTTGAAACTCCAAGATTCCTTGTTCCTAAATCCTGCAGACATCTGAACACGGGGCCGTGTTCGCTGAACACGGGGCCGTGTCCGAAGTACTGTTCCCATAAAATTGAACTCTTTTCGGTATGTTTTCTCAGAATGGCAAGCAGAACTAGCGGAAACTCTTCATCGCATTCCAGGAACAACCGGCAGGGTAGAAGATCATCAACGGTTGAAGATTCTCTTGTAAACTATGTTTACGCCTTAAGAGAAGCCCTTGATGAAGTGACAAGTGTGGAAGAGGCATTGGTTGACCGTATTAATCATTTGACGGTGGGACTAGAAGGATGTCTCCGGGAAGTCAACCTTTTGCACCAAAGGTTGAACCTTCTCGCCTCTCCTCCTTTGGTGCCAATTATCACCCAAAGGGCATGGAATGTGGTACCGGAAGTCATCATTCCAGCTGAATGGTATGCCTTACATCCGGAGCCCCCTCGAGACATACTACAAGGGGTTCCGATCGGTGTCGCTCCTCCTCCACAAAATGTTGAGGAACATGAAGCCGCCTCCCTTCTCCCGAGGGAGATAGAAGAATGGCTCTAGCAACATCTAGGGAACACCGTTCGGTTTGGAGTTCTACAAGGCTTTTAGACCGGAAATCTATTTCCGGAATTTTGGTTCTTATTGTAGAAATAGAGCTCCTTAGGAAGATTTTACGGATCACTTGACCTATTTAATATTAGGACTTTTAACTTTTATTTTCTGCTTTATTTTTCATTTTTAGGACTAATATGTAATTCTCTCTATGACTTAATGAATGATGGTTTTAGTTAATTTGGTGTTTGGGTGGTGTTGAAATAAATAAAACACACTTGAGATGGCAAAAGATACAAGGGAAACTTGAACCAGCACCCCATGCAGGAAAATAGAGCCGTCCGACGATTTTCTTCGTTTACAGTAAGTTCGGCACGGGTCGTGTCCGCCCAACACGGCCCCGTGCTGCACAGTCTGCAGAAAAAGACCCAGTTCAGGTAACTGGACACGGGCCGTGTTCACCCAACACGCCCCCGTGTCCAGGCTTCTGTTTCTCTTGATTTAATTTTGTTACTGGCACTTGAACACGGGGCCGTGCGCAGACAACACGAGGCCGTGTTCAGCGCCCAGTAACACAAAATTTTTGCTTTTTCACACCTTTTACACATTCAATCAACCTAAAAACTTATTTTTGGGACACATTGAGGACAATGTGTAATTTAAGTGTGGGGGGGATGATAAAACCTTGAATCTTGCATGTCCTAAATACAAGCCTTACACAAAACTCTATTGGAACCGCTAATCACCCCAAATTTTTTTCAAATTTTCATTTTTTTACTTGTCTAGGTTTAACTCGGGAATTTCAAGTTCTAAAAGGTTATATTTTTACGAATTTACAACCGATAGCGTCGTGATAAAAAGAACCAACATAAGAAAATTATGAAAAGGCATGACAAGCTTAGTTAAAATTTAATTATATATACTTGATCACATAAAAACCCATTCCCACAAAAGTGAGTTTTGAGCCTTTATTGAGCATACAAATACATATCTTTAAACTAAATGCTCATTTTTCGTTTCTTGTGTGAATAGCCGCTTGGTTCTTACGACTCTAGAACTTGCCATAACGATACATTCCCGGTCCTTACCAACTTAAACCCGAGTAAGTAAATGATGGAGGCATTAGGACTAACCCTTTTTTATTTCTACACCATTATTTTTCTTTTTTTTTACCACCTACCCAAAATCCCCCTAGTTAGCCCCTTTGAGCCTAAACCTTTTCATTTCATAACCCAAACCAAACACCCTTTTTTTCCACCAAAACCTTTTTCATTTTTAACCCTTTGTTTTAGTAACTAGCTCGGTTTTTCGTATGACTTTTGAAAAAAAATGTGTGTTGATGATGAAGCAAAAGAAAATAAACAAACAAGTTCATCAAAAATAACTTTGTTTGAATAATAGCTTCATCAAAATAAAAGTTACAAAAATAAAAAGTCTTACGAAAACCGACGCTTGTTACGCTTTTCGCCCTTTTTCTACTAACCACTAACCACTAACCCAACCACCTACCTTTAACCCAAGCCTAACCCTTCACCCACAAAGTCCTCTTGATATTTACAAAGGTATATAAGTTAAAAAGGAGGAGGATTGATTGCTTGGCAAGCCTATGGTAGGAGTAAGTTCCATGCCGCTCTCGAGTGCTCCACAAAAATACATTTTCGGCCGAGTGTTGAGAGATCCCCGTGAGGTATGTGAACTTGTATATAAATAGAATTTTAAAAGAGGCATGTTATGCCCTAATAAGTAATTTGTCTTATGAAAAGTTTTAAATAAATCATGACGAAGAGGATTGTAAATAAATAAAAATAAAACTAAATAAAGAATCTTGGAAATCCCAACACTCTATGACAAGCCCAAAAACCTTCTTCTCTACGCATTCCATTTGTGAGTGTAATAGCCACATATTAAAGAGTTTTGATTGAGGACAAGCAAAGATTCAAGTGTGGGGGTATTTGATGTGTGCAAAATGCAACATATAAATTACATCAATTGTGGCATAAAACTAACCCTTTTTAGTACTAATGTTGAAAAAAGTGTGCTTTTGTCTTCCTTTTGTATTTTCAGGATTAAAACAAAGGAGCTTATAGCCTCATTCGACAATGTCACGCTCAACCACGTCCACAGAGGGAAGAACCAAATAGCAGATTGTAAGGACCTGCAAAAATGTCCATAAACGACCCGTAAGTGAAAACCCAGACCCCTGAAACCCTAATGTGGATGAAAAAACAAGAAAACAAGGTTTTTGAGTTTCAGGCGGGCTGCGTAAGACATAAGCTTAGGCTTACGTGGGCCGCGTCAACTTAAAGTTGACCGGATAAGCGTTCCAGGCCACGTGTCACACACGTGGCAACCCTACTCGTGACACACAAGCCCTACACGTAGACTAGGAGTCCTCGCGGGCCGCGTAAAACTCATCTTAAGGTTTATGCGGGCCGTGTAAAACCTAAAATGTGGCTATAAATTGCCTGTGCATGGCCTGATCGTCTGTGCTCGAGAAAACTTTCAAAATCACACTTATTCTGTTCGAAAATCAAGTTTAAAGTAGGAAAACGATGCTCCGAATACAGGGTATTAACTCGATCACTGCTACGATACAATGTCCGATCGATTGAAACTATCCGATGGATGTTTAAGTGCTGCCCGTATTTGGGCTATACTTTGTCATTCGTCGTGAGGGTTTTGATTTCGTGAAGTTTATCGTAAATGTTGTATTAAGTTACTTACCTAGTTTCGTGTGCATTGTTATTTAAACTAGGTTACAAGGCTAAATCAGTAGGCTAAACTCTGCCCGTCTAAACTTGCAATGTGAGTCATTCTCTTTTTATCAACTGTTTTATTTAAACCTCAAATTATTTTCAAAGTTATAATTACAGGGATTAAGTCGTGGTCTTGAATCACTGGCAAGTGGGGTATTGTGCACATTAATAATCTCTCACGGTTAGGTTCATCAACCTAACAGTGATAATCATCACTACTTGGGTGAAAGGACCCAATAGTGGTATGACCATCGTCACCAGGGTGTGACACGACGCCAGATAAAAATAAGATAGTAGCCATTGTAATCGCTCTTATGCTGTAATTTATAACTAGGAGTCGTTTTATCAAAATTGAGTGACTCGCCAGTATTTCCCCGCTGATAAAATATTTTTCAAACATGTTTCAGGTGACTTACTGTGAACCAAGGCAAAATGTGCTACAGAGCACTAACAAGCTTGAAGTGGTGGCTCAGTAAAATAAATAAACATGTTTTGAAAAACAGGGAATTTCCTAGTAAAATTCCTCTATTGTAAATTACGGGGTTTATCCCAAATTATGAAATAAAATAATTGGGTATTTCAAGTTTTAAAAGATCATGTTAAACTTCCGCTGCCAAACTAAATCAATACCACGGGTTTTCTGTCCCGCGGCTCCTGAACCGGGTAAAACCAGGACGGGGGCCGTGACAGAAAAAAGCAGTATCAGAGCCACTGATTTAAGCCAATTAAGTATTCAGAAATACTTAATTTCTCAAATTGTCATTCTGTGATTCTGTGAAAATTTAATTTGCAATATATAAATTTCTAATTAAGATTTTGTGCTTTATTTATATCTGCTAAACAACATGAATGAGTTGTCTGAAGCTCTTCAGAATCTCAATATCCATTCAGCTGGTATAGAAGTGTCCAGAGACTTTTCTGATTATCTGGCCGATACGGAAGAACCTATGGAATTCCAGGCTCAATCCCAAGAGAAACCCAAGACGAAGAAAACAATGAGAATCATAGGCTAGAGACGCGGACGGAGAAAGAAGCCAGCTGCACAAAAGATTAAAAAGACTGAGGATCCCAAGGATAAAGGCAAAGGAAAGGAGATCGGGGAAAGTTCAGGACAAGCCCAGAAAATGCCACCATGGGAAGAGCTCGATCGTAAACTGCAAAATTGTGACCTCATTGGACCTGCCAATGAAGACCTTTTCAATTACCCAATTAAAGCACAACTTCCAGTTAATTTGGAACCTGCTATCCCAGATCCCATTGTCAACCACCAACTTCTACCTGGAGAACTGGAGGAATGGTGGACAAGTGATTGGCAATTTCAGAATCTCTTGAATAACCCTAATACCTATTTCCCCCAGTTTGACCCTGAGCCTGCACCAAACCCACCGATGAGCACCGAGAACTTGGCTGAACTCCGCCACTATGGCGAGAAGCTGGTGGACGCAGGAAATAGAATCTGGGAAGTGGGGGAGAGGATATCATGGAAATACGACGAGAGGGAACGTCGTTTCTGAAGTGCCAGCTGACGGGGATCGAATGTGGTGAATGTGTGGTTAGGTGTTTAATAATAATAAAATAATAATAAATAATAAAATATAATCGTGTAAAATAACTTGAAATAAAACTTTTGTAAAATATTCGGTGTGTAGTGATGCATACTACTATATAAAATATAAAAGTCGCAATGTCGACAATTTTGGCTATACGTGTTGGCGTGACCTTGTGATTGCTTGATTGTGTTTGGTTGTTGTTTATTCCATGATAATAATTTACGTATCTTGATAATTATTCAGATGGAAAACGCGGAAAACCAACCAGTCAACGAAGTTAACCAATCTGAGCAAAACCATGAAGATTAATTTCTTAATAGACAAGATATAGAAAATATCGTTGCTCAAGGAATAGCCAGTGCTATTCCAGCAATCCTTGCTGCTGCCCGAAATCCAGTTGAACCTCAACCAATTATTCCCAGCAAACGTACTCGCGACGACAATTTTAGTAATAATGTAAATGGAGGCGGCAACAATAATAATGATAATGATGTGATGCAAGCCCCGTTTCTTAAGAAAATGAAAGCTGCAACGCCTGGTTGCACTTATAAGGAATTTCTTGCCTGTAAACCGATTGAATTTGCAGGTAACGAAGGGGTGACTGCCGCACTGCGTTGGTTAGAGAAAACCGAGGCAGTAATTAAAATAAGTAAATGTGTCGAGGAAGACAAGGTCATGTACGCGCCACATCTTTTTAAAGAAGGAGCGTTAGAATGGTGGAACACCGTGCTACAAGCCAAGGGAAGCGATGTGGCTTATGCAATGAATTGGGAAGAATTCAAGAGACTTGTGGAAAGAAAATTCTGTCTCGAATACGAAAAGGAACAAATGACAAATAAGTTCCTGAACCACCGAATGGTGGATGTTGACTGTCGAGGGTATACTTCGACATTCTTCGAGTATGCTAGAATTGTACCTACCCTGGCTTCGCCAGAACCGGTACTTATTTCTCGCTATATTTGGGGGTTGATTAGCGATATTCGCGATATCGTCAAAGCTGCGAGACCTCGCACAATTGACAATGCGGTGGAACTAGCCAACACCTTGACCGACGGACTGGTACGCACAAGAGAAGAAAACCGAAAGAAAGAAGTGGCCCAAAAGATTACCCAAGGATTTCGTGTGGGTAATAATAGCAATTTCAAGAAAAAGGGAACCGGGCAATCTCCCACTGCTCCATTTTGCAGTACCTGTAAAACAAAGCATTTTGGAAGATGCAAAGGGTATTGCAATTTCTGCAAAATTCTGGGGCATCAAGAAGAAGACTGCAGGACAAAAAAATCAACAATCTGCTTCAACTGTGGAGAAGCTGGACATTTTAGACCATACTGCCCTAAATTGGTCAAACCAGATGACAACAAAGCCAAACCTGCAGAAGGAACTACCAAGAAAAACGCAAGAGCCTTCCAGTTGACTACCCAGGAAGCAGAGTTGATCCCTGATGTAATTGCTGGTACGTTCCTAGTTCATGACGTATATGCAAAAGTATTATTTGACTCTGGTGCAAACCAAAGTTTTATAAATACTTCATTCTGCCAAGCTCTTAATCTACCCTTAACAAACCTTAGACAAATTTTTACGGTAGAAACGGCAGAGGGAAATTCTGTTAACATAGATAAGGTTTTGCATGAAGAAAAGATAGAACTCTTAGGCCATAAATTTTCTGCAACCCTGTTACCTATGAAGTTACCCGGATTTGATGTCGTGTTAGGAATGGATTGGTTAGTAGCCAACCATGCTCGAATCCTCTGTGACAAGAATTCCATAGAAATTCATACACCCACAGGAGAAATCGTAGTAATTACAGGAGATAAGCCACGTAAACCAATGAAATTCATTTCAGTTATGAAAATGGCCAGTTATTCAAGAAAACAAGGAATAGTGTTTATGATTTCGGTAATCATTAACACTAAAGGTAAGGAACTTAAGGAAATTCCAGTAGTATCAGAATACTCGGATGTATTCCCAGAAGAACTACCTGGATTACCACCCGATAGGGAAGTCGAATTTAGAATTCATCTAATTCCTGGAACTACACCAATAGCTAAGGCACCTTATCGGTTAGCACCCACCAAAATGCTAGAACTGAAAAAGCAGTTAGATGAATTATTAAGCAAAGGATTTATACAACCTAGTTCATCCCCCCGTGGGGGAGCTCCAGTGTTGTTTGTGAAAAAGAAAGATGGTTCGATGAGAATGTGTATCGATTATAGGGAATTGAATAAAGTTACAATTAAGAATCGATACCCATTACCTAGGATTGATGATCTTTTCATTCAACTTCAGGGAGCTAGATATTTTTCTAAGATAGATTTACGCTCCAGATACCATCAGTTGAAAGTACAAGAGGAAGACATACCTAAAACTGCTTTCAGAACTAGGTATGGTCATTGCGAGTTTACAGTCATGCCATTTGGGTTAACAAATGCTCCTGCAGCATTCATGGATATGATGAATAGGATCTGTAAACCGTATTTGGATAAATTTGTAATTGTTTTTATCGACGATATACTTATTTATTCCAAAAGCCAGGAGGAACATTGTGAGCACCTGCATGCACTCTTAACTTTGTTAAGAAAGAAAAAGCTTTATGCCAAATACTCGAAGTGTGAATTTTGGCTACAAGAGGTGCAATTTTTAGGACACATGGTGAATCACGAAGGTATTCACGTAGATCCTTCCAAAATAGAAGCAATCATAAAATGGAAAATTCCGCTGTCACCCAAGGAAGTTAGAAGTTTTCTAGGGTTAGCCGGATACTATAGACGGTTTATTAAGGATTTTTCCAAGATAGCCGTGCCATTAACTAAGCTAACCTGTAAAACAGTTAAGTTTGAGTGGGGACCTAAGCAAGAAAAGGCTTTTAGGATTTTAAAACAACGATTAACAAATGCCCCAATTCTAGCCTTACCAGACGGAACTGAAGATTTTGAAGTTTACTGTGATGCTTCTAAGTTAGGATTAGGATGTGTACTAATGCAACGCAAACAGGTAATTGCGTATGCCTCAAGGAAATTGAAGAAGCATGAGGAAAACTATACGACTCATGACTTAGAATTAGGAGCCATAATTTTTGCCCTTAAGATTTGGAGACATTATCTGTACGGAAGTAAGTTTACTGTCTATACAGAGTTTAAGATATATATTTGGGCAAAAGGAATTAAACATGAGGCAAAGAAGATGGATGGAAATTCTAAGATATTACGACTGTGATATTCAATATCACGAAGGAAAAGCAAACGTAGTAGCAGATGCCCTAAGTCGTAAGTATCATGAGAAACAAAGAGGACTTCATGCTCTTAGAATAAATCTTCAATTAGATTTAATGGAACAATTGAGGAAGGTTCAGGAAACAGCAATTGAGGATAGTGCTGAAGGAATGAAAGGACGAATTAAGGAATTAGAACAAGGAAATGATGGAATTTGGAGATTCCACAAGAAAAGGATTTGGGTACCTAAGCAAGGAAACTTAAGAGATAAAATTTTAGAGGAAGCCCATAAATCTAGATATACCATGCATCCTGGTAATAATAAGATGTACCAAGATCTAAGAAATAACTTCTGGTGGATAGGAATGAAGAAAGATATAGCCAGATATGTCTCTAAGTGCCTAACTTGCTCGCAAGTTAAAGCAGAACACCAGAAACCTTCAGGTTTACTCCAACAATTAGAAATGTCTGTTTGGAAATGGGAACTAATAACCATGGACTTTGTTACTAAATTACCGAAGACCAGGAAAGGTAATGACGCAATTTGGGTAATTGTGGATCGATTAACCAAATCAGCTCATTTTCTACCCATGAAAGAAACCTTTAGCATGGAAAGGTTAGCAAAGTTGTACGTAGACGAAGTAGTATCACTACATGGAGTCCCACTCTCTATTGTATCGGATAGAGATAGTCGTTTCACTTCACACTTCTGGACAAGTTTCCAGGAAGCAATGGGGACCAAACTGAACTTAAGTACTGCATATCATCCCCAAACAGACGGACAGAGTGAAAGGATGATCCAAACCCTGGAAGACATGCTTAGAGCATGTGTAATAGATTTTGGTGGAAATTGGGACGACCACCTACCTTTAATTGAATTCTCCTATAACAATAGTTACCATTCAAGCATCGAAGCTGCCCCGTTCGAAGCACTGTATGGACGAAAGTGTCGAACTCCAGTTTGCTGGGTAGAAGTAGGAGAAAGTCAATTATCAGGTCCTGAAATTGTGCAAGAAACTACCGACAAGATCACTCAAATCAAGGAAATACTAAAAACGACTCGAGATCGCCAGAAAAGCTATGCAGATAATCGACGCAAGCAGTTAGAATTCCAGGTTCGAGACAAAGTACTACTAAAAGTTTCTCCTTGGAAAGGAGTAGTTCAGTTCGGTAAGAAAGGAAAACTGAGTCCAAGATACATAGGACCATTCCTGGTAATTCAACGCATAGGACCATTTGCTTATCGCTTACAACTACCAGAAGAGCTAGCTGGAGTACATGATGTATTTCATGTATCCAACCTCAAGAAATAGCGATCTGACGAATCACTGGTAGTCCCTCTTCAAGACACAGAGGTGAATGAAAAATTGAAGTTCGTAGAGAAACCGCTCCAGATAGAAGACAGAAAGATTAAATTCCTTAAACACAAAAGATTGGTACTTGTCAAAGTCAAGTGGAATTCAAAAAGAGGACCAGAATACACTTGGGAGCTGGAATCGGAAATGAAGCGAAAGTATCCCCACTTATTTCAGTAAATCTCAAGGACGAGATTTTAAATAAGGTGGGGAGGATGTAAGGACCTGCAAAAATGTCCATAAACGACCCGTAAGTGAAAACCCGGACCCCTGAAACCCTAATGTGCATGAAAAACCAAGAAAACAAGGTTTTTGAGTTTCAGGCGGGCCGCGTAAGACATAAGCTTAGGCTTACGCGGGTCGCGTCAACTTAAACTTGACCGGATAAGCGTTCCAGGCCACGTGTCACACACATGGCAACCCTACTCGTGACACACAAGCCCTACACGTAGACTAGGAGTCCTCGCGGGCCGCGTAAAACACATCTTAAGGTTTACGCGGGCCGCGTAAAACCTAAAATGTGGCTATAAATTGCCTGTGCATGGCCTGATCGTCTGTGCTCGAGAAAAATTTCAAAATCACACTTATTCTGTTCGAAAATCAAGTTTAAAGTAGGAAAACGCTGCTCCGAATACAGGGTATTAACTCGATCACTGCTACGATACAATGTCCGATCGATTGAAACTATCCGATGGATTTTTAAGTGCTGCCCGTATTTGGGCTATACTTTGTCATTCGTCGTGAGGGTTTTGATTTCGTGAAGTTTATCGTAAATGTTGTATTAAGTTACTTACCTAGTTTCATGTGCATTGTTATTTAAACTAGGTTACAAGGCTAAATCAGTAGGCTAAACTCTGCCCATCTAAACTTGCAATGTGAGTCATTCTCTTTTTATCAACTGTTTTATTTAAACCTCAAATTATTTTCAAAGTTATAATTACAGGGATTAAGTCGTGGTTATCTTGAATCACTGGCAAGTGGGGTATTGTGCACATTACTAATCTCTCACGGTTCGGTTCATCAACCTAACAGTGATAATCATCACTACTTGGGTGAAAGGACCCAATAGTGGTATGACCATCGTCACCAGGGTGTGACACGGCGCCAGATAAAAATAAGATAGTAGCCATTGTAATCGCTCTTATGCTGTAATTTATAACTAGGAGTCGTTTTATCAAAATTGAGTGACTCGCCAGTATTTCCCCGCTGATAAAATATTTTTCAAACATGTTTCAGGTGACTTACTGTGAACCAAGGTAAAACGTGCTACGGAGCACTAACAAGATTGAAGTGGTGGCTCAGTAAAATAAATAAACATGCTTTGAAAAACAGGGAATTTCCTAGTAAAATTCCTCTATTGTAAATTACGGGGTTTATCCCAAATTATGAAATAAAATAATTGGGTATTTCAAGTTTTAAAAGATCCTGTTAAACTTCCGCTGCCAAACTAAATCAATACCATGGGTTTTCTGTCCCGCGACTCCTGAACTGGGTAAAACCAGGACGGGGGCCGTGACACGGATGCCTTGAGTAAACTCGCCACCTCAGGCATGGAAAGAGAAGTAAAGGTAGAAACATTGCAAATGCCCTCTATTGAGCCTCGGGAGGTTTCCGCCCTCACAGCGGAGGAACCCTGTTGGTACACCCCAATATTAAAATTTCTCACAAAGGGTGAATTACCTCCCGCCAGAGCGGACGCCCACAAAATCCAACACAAGGCACTGCAATACGAAGTCAGTAACGACGTCCTAGACAGAAAATCATACCTGGGTCCGCTGATGCGATGCGCATCTCCAGCAGAAGCGAAATACCTAATCCAGGAAATCCACGCGGGCATATGCGACATTCATGCGGGACCCCGGGCAGTTGTGGCCAAAATCCATAACGCCGAGTATTACTGGCTAGGGATGCATGGAGACGCGGTAGAAGAACTCAGAAGGTGCCATAGCTGTCAGAAATTTGCTCCTCAAACATTCCGACCCAAGAACAACTTGATACCGGTCACAGCGGCCTGGCCTTTCCAAAAGTGGGCGGTGGACATTTTGGGACCATTCCCGCTGGCCCCTGGAAAGCTAAAATACCTTATCGTGGCGATTGACTACATCACTAAATGGGTCGAAGCCAAACCTTTGGCTAAAATAACCGCTGTAAATGCAAAATAGTTCCTTTGGGAGCACATTGTGTGACGGTTCGGACTGCCACTGTATTTGCACACCCGCAAGGAAATGAACAGGTAGAGCGGGCGAATCGAAGTTTGTTGGATGGAATAAAAAGAAGGCTGGGTTACGAAGGAACTTCCTGGGTTGAAGAACTGCCAAATGTACTTTGGGCACATCGCACAATGCCTAAGACAAGCAACAACGAGACTCCTTTCAGCCTTACCTATGGCGCGGAGGCCATGATACCCGTAGAAGTCAGTTTGCCCTCGCTAAGGCGTCTCACTACTAACGACGATAACGACAGACTCCTAGGGGAAGGCCTGGATATGCTCGAAGAAAGGCGTGAAGCGGCCGCTATCAGCGAGGCAAAATATAAGAAGGCTTTAGAAAAAATACTATAATCAGCGCGTGGCTCATCACAACTTTAAAGAGGGCGACTATGTCATGCGCGATAATGAGGCCAGTAAAGCGGAACCCACAGGCAAGTTGAGACCCAATTGGGAGGGTCCTTACGTCATCCAAGAAGACCTAGGCAAAGGAGCCTACCGCTTAGCAAGGCTGGATGCTACCGCGGTTCCACGAAGCTGGAACGCGGCCCAATTGAAAAAATGTTATATGTAATACTTCGCCCCTAACGGCGGGTATGAACGTTCTTTCATCTTTTTTCAAGCAAGTGTAATTCATCTAAAGCGATGTATCTTTTCCTTTTTTTTAAGTATTGAATTAATAAAAGTCATTTCTTTTATGTTTCCTCATTACTTATACAATAAAATTTACCACCGTATTTGCACTGCACTTACGGTACAAACAACTACCATCGCTTCTAAATTGCACATAATGGTAAAAAAGTACCTTTAACACGAAATATTTTTCACATATCAAAGTTCAGGGGTCAAAATATACAGCGCTAAGAGCGGGTATCTTGGTAATAGATACGATAACCGCTACAAAAAGATAGGTATTTTGGTAATAAATACATGCAACTATCTTACAAAAAACCAAGTACTTGTCCCTGTTGCTAAAATACCAACATACGGGAACCAAAAAACGAACATGTTCTAAAACCTACTTCTAGGAAAGGTCTGCCACTACCTCTGCAGGGGTATGCAACACTTCTCCATAACACTCCAACGGATGAGGATCAACGATCAACTCATCGGTATTTCCCTCATCCACCGGAGCAGCCATCACCTCTCGATCCTTAATCGGTTTCTTTCCGGAACGGTCACCACGGCGCCTTTCATACACTACTCCACACCGTTGAATGTAGTCGGATGGAAAGGCTTTTATTAAAGTATCAGCCGATAGAACAGCAGCACTTGGCTCAGCATGTGAAGGCTCTCCATGTATAATGCTCTTACAGGACCGGCTAACCCGGGGTAAGACATTATCAGGAGGCACCTCCTCTCCTCGGATCATATCTTCCGTCACCGGAACTTGGAGACGGACTAAACCATCGGCGGCATCTAAGCGTCAGAAAATATCGGAAAGCCTCTGTTTATAACTTCTCCGACTCATCATTTCAAATTACTAAATTTGGAAAAGGAAGTTTAATTTATAGAAGGATAAATAGGATTGACAGTGGTGACGTTAGCAGAATTAATGAAAAATAATCATCACACGTCTAATCGCCATATTTCAGATAAACGCCGGCGTCATCAATCATTACATTAGCATTAAATGTCTAACACAAGCACTTACACAAAAACCAAGTAAAACAGTGTTAATACAAAATATCTGAAGAACAGTGTACAAATGCAAAAGAAAACACTCATTCTTCTTCAGATTCTTCCACTGGCTCCAACATCAGGCGTAGGGCATCCACGCCGTCTTCAGCAACGTGTTTTGTTAAGTCAGCATAAGCGGGTAGTGGATCGTTGCATACAGCCTCCAAGGCATCCGCCATATCTCCCTGAAGCTTACCCCTCACCGCATGGAACTCAGGAGTAATCTTACCTGATTGATGGCACACATGATAGCCGGTGTACACACCATCATGATGACCAGATTGGTAAGCCGCGGTGGAAAGGCGGTCTAGCAATGCCGTAAAGGACCCTGATTGCCGAAGATATTCAAATGCCCCATCCAAGCCGTTGGTTATTAGCCAATTCCTGTCACCCCGCAATGCAGCCATTTGCCTTGTTAAGCTGTTGTCACGACCCCCGACCCACCCTGGACGGAATCGGGAGTCGCGAACAGCCAAGTGGTACCGGTGATTATTTTGAAAAAAATATAGCAGCGGAAATTTCATCAGGACCGTGAGTTAGGAAAAATATCAGAGTTTAGAAAACACCGGATTTTATTTATTAAATAGATGGGATAAACCCATGTTTTACAAAGGTAGCTTTAATAAGGGATAAACCCAATTACATAAAACAATATTTCTTAATTTTATTTAATTAATAAAATAAGCCACTTCTGTTAGCCTTGTTGGTGCCTCATCCAACTCTAATTCCTGATTTACTGTAATTACCTGAAACACGTTTTAAAAAGATTTGGTCAGCAGGAAATACTGGTGAGTTCATTCAGGTTTTATAAAATGACCCTTAGTTATAAATTACAGCATAAGAGTGATTACAATGGTTTCTATCTTATTGTTATATGGCGTTGTGTCACAATGGTGACGATGGTCATACCACTATTGGGTCCTGTCACCCAATTAGTGATGATATATCACTGTTAGGGCTTATTTGCCTAACCCCGTGAGAAATTAGTAATGTGCACAATACCCCACTAGCCATTGATTAAGATTACCACGACTTACTCCCTGTAATTATAACATTTGAAAATAATTTGAGGTATTGTAAAACAGTTGATAAAAAGAGAATGACTCACATTATAAGCATGCAGATTTATACGGGCAGAGTTTAGCCAATTGATTAGTCTTGTAACCTAGTGCACACGAACTAGGTAAGTAACTAATACGGCATTTACGATAACTCACAAGATTAATACCCTCACAACGAATGACAAAGTGCAACACTTAAACATCCATCGGATTCGCAACGAATGACAGAGTACACCCCGAGTTCGGGTGGCACTCAAACATCCTGTCGGAATCACAATTAATGACAAAGTATAGCATTTAAACATCCTGTCGGATAGTTTCAATCGATCGGATATTGAATCGTGGCAGCGATCGAGTTAATACCCGGTATCGTAGCAGTATCCCACTACTTTGAAAGTGAAATTCGAGCAGAGTGTGAATGATTTTTGAAAGTTTTGTCGACACTGAATGAAAGCCCCTGAGCTAGGCTATTTATAGCTGAAATTCAGACTTGTCGCGGCCCGCGTGAACTCCCGGTCAACATTTACGCGGCCCGCGTGGGAGTGTGGATCAGATCGGAGGTTGCTGAGTCACCGGTGGTCTCGACACGTGTGACGACACGTGGCCTTCATGCATATCCGGAGACCTACAAGTTGTCGCAGCCCGCGTGACCTTCCACCTTTTCTTTACGCGGCCTGCGAGAAGACTAAATATCTGATTTTCTTGATTCTTGATATGGATTGGGGTTTCAGGGGTCCGGGTTTTTACTTATGGTTTGATTTGGGACATTTTTTGACTATAATTATATTACAAAGAAAAAGGGAATAAAATAGTGAGAAAAGAGATTGGACCCACTTTGTAACTTTAGGGTTCAACTAGAAAGCCTCTTGGTATAAATTTTGGGTATAACTTCTAAGCTATTTAAAATATATATATATATATATATATATATATATATATTTGTACTCGTGTTAAGTATAGTACCCCTAATTCAACCTTGTCCCTATGTCACGAGACAGAACCCCAATGAACTTAGTCAGGCAGAGCCTTGACATGTGTTATGGGGCTCAGATCAATCGGAAAGGGTAACGGTGATCGGGAGTTAAAACACTTAAAACGGCACAGAGCATTATTATTATTATGGGATGAATTATATGTATATGAAAAGAAAGAGGGGCGACCAAGAGACAAAAGAAAACAGTTTTAGCAAATGGTGAATTATGAAGTTATCCTATATTTATACTAAAGTTGCCTTAGCATCAATCTCACGCATTGAATTCTACATAGGACACGTATCCATCTTTAAATTGAAAATTGTACATATGCATGGACACGTATATTCAATTCAATGTAATCTAGTTATTATTTATTATTATATATATAAAAAAAATATAGGACACGAAAGTTTGAAATAGAACACGAAACATGTTTCAATTTCAACTATATATATTTTATTTTATTATTATATATATTATAATTAATTTAACTGCTTTACTTATTTGGCGCGTATAACTTCTAAAATATAACGTTTTATAAAATAATGAATATGTCTTTGGAACGAGTATATTTTTGTCTACATTTTGAACCAACTTTCATTAAAAACGGAGTAAGTCCAAATACAATATATTTTTATAATTTAATTATTATACGGTTCATCGGTCCATCTAATTACTTCATATTTCTAATCTTCAACTTACCCGTAATCTACCCGTCTAATAATATAAGTTTTTATATACTTTTATTTTATTTAGAAAGGTCACCTATATACAGGCCAATATAATATTTCAACCAACTATATAAAATAGTGTTTAAAACTATTTAGGTTGAATATTTATATTAAAAATAAACTAGTTACCAGTGGTTAATAAATTTAACCAAACCTATAATTCTTATATAAAAATAGGAATGTTACATCCTCCCCACCTTGTTTTAAATCTCGTCCTCGAGATTTGGGTTACGATATTTCTTTTAGACTTATGTCATATTTTAGTCAATAAAAACAATATTTAGGTAGATGATACAGAATTAAAATATCAAATTTTGTGAATACGAGTTGTACAATAAGTAGGATTCAATGGTTCAACTGAATTAGTTCAAGAAATCGATGACAAACGAATGAGATGAAATGATATAATTTTCAAGGTGACTAGGTTCAAGCCAAAAGATATATGATCAATAGATATTTAAAATGAATGTGAAGGACTTTTAGAATCAATAAAATTCTTTGTCAAAAGAAAGCTTACTTTGATTGGCAACTGAGGAAGACTTAGAATCGACAGGTTCAAAATGAAATAAAAGCATGAAAAATGAGTTGTCAAATATCGAATTATGATATGAGAAAATCAATGTGCTGAGATGAGTAAATTGCAAGGATACATGAAAAGACAATAGAGTTATTGTATTAAGGCTTTTTGCGTCCGTACCTTAAGCGATGATCGTGAGATAATAGATTACGTCTAGACGATCGTGAAATCCTATAATATTGTTATAACCATATTTAGATATGTTAAACTCTAATTAGTATTTTGTTCATTCATTAAATTTTCGGCTACCTTAAGACTAAAATTTTAATTGGCTTGTAAACATTAGTTTCACACAATTAATATGAGTCCTCTGCGAATTTTATAATAAACTTAATATAGAAAGTCATATGAACTAAATCTGTGAAGGTAACAAATTTATTAACTTTATATACGCACACTAAACCATATGTATAACTAAAAATATATATATGCAGAAAGTTATACTTAGGTATTTTATTCTTATTACTATATAATAGAATAGTTAAAAAAATAATATGTTAATAGTAACTATACGTATAAAAGTAAATTTTGAAAATCTAACATAAGTTTTTTAAATATAAAATTCATTTTAAGAAATTTTATCAAAATTTAACTTAACTTTTTTTTTTAAGATTAGAACTTTAAAAGACAATAAGAATCCTTATAAACTTTTATGTGATTCTATATTTATCTTATTTACTTTAGATAGTAATTTATGTGTATGGTTGTAAAATAATAATATTTTTATAATATATAAAGTAATTCTACTACACATGTAACTTTCATAAGCTGAATATAAGAAAACTAAAACAAAATTTAGTGTTATTATTATCCTTTTTAACATGAGCTACAAGTTTATACCAATACCGCAAGGTGCCGTAATGATTTGAAATAGTTTAATAATTATGGTGTTTGAACAAATTCACCATGTAATCAACTGAAAGCTTTTAATGAAAACTCTAGGGGTTTACGTCTCTGATCTGCATAACTCTTTTGTTGATCTTGATACATAATACTTCTATAAGTATTTAATAGTTGTGGAATATTAAACAAGATGAACAATTACTTATAAGTATAAAATGTCTTGTCCATGAATACTTAGAAATTTATTTAGATAATTTTATTCGTCCTCCTAATTCTTATATTGTTTTATGAAAATATGTCTTCTCCTTACAGTACAAAGTATATATAAAAAAAATATTTTTATATATAATTAAAATTTACTAAATAAGTATGATGACTTAATTTATATACATTAACTAGTCATTATCATGGTTGGATATTGGTTAGTGCTGCCTTGTTTAAGCATGGGTGATCAATCTATGCCTAACTAAGGCTAGGCTATCCAATACCTGCCCCTGACAATAACCCTAATACCTAAACATAATACTAATACTACTACTATTAATATATTATTACTAATAATAAAACTAATATTAATTACCAATAATAAATAACTAAATATAAACTTAAATGAGAGTATACCTCAAACATAATAAAAATATAAATTCTTCACCTCAATGGTTTAACAAGAATTTTTAAATATAGTAATACTATATTGTAAATTTACTTATGTAAGTTTCCATATATAATGTCGCAACCCCCGATCCCTTATTCCCGGGAACGGGCGGACGCGATCTTAGTTGTGGTGGTATCAGGTTATTTAAATCTCGCAGCGGAATTTTCATCAGGACCGTAGTTAGGAAATGTTTATCAGAGTAAAACCACCTCATTTAATATTAATAATCACATGGGTAAAACCCAAGTTTCTTATTACAATACATTTATAGGGATGAACCCTATTTTATTTAAATTTAAAACACCGTTTATTTGGTAACTTTTATAGCCACATTATCCCCAAGCCTTCAGTGCTCTCCAGCTGACTTTATATTAATTGACTTTCACATTGGGTTACCTGAAACGAGTTTTAAAAACATTTGTCAGTCAGAAATACTGGTGAGTGAATCCCAGTTTAATCAAGAAACATTTTATTGATTAAAACAGTATTGAGGACGATTACAATGTTTATGTCTACACAATTACTCCATTTGGTACTATCAATCCACTGACTTGTGGGTCATATTACACATTGGCCAACTCATTGTCCAATGGTAACGTACTGTCAAACTTGACTTACTACTCACAGTGTAGTAAATTTTGTATACAAAACCCCAACATACCGGCAATAATTGAAGAACTACAAAGACTCAATCACCGCTTAATCACATTGTAAAACAATTAAGGTTTTGTAAAACATTCCAAAAACATTAACAAAAAGAGGATAAACTCACGTTGCTATCTTAGGCTTCTTGTAAGGGTTTCTTGGATATAATCTATAATTTATACAAATGTACATTGGTTAGTATTATAACCCTTTGAAAATATTAACGATACCCTCCCTGAGACGGCATTCCAACAACTACGTCGGGCAGAACCACAACAGTTGTTACGGAACCCTAAATCAATCGGGCAGCGTAACTATTACGAAACTGGGGTTATAATACTTACAACGGAACAGGACCTCGCTAATTAGGGGTATAATACCCGACTATAATGCCTCTTCTACAGAAATTGAGATTTAGAATTGAAATGTGAGCGACGAAAAACGTAAACTGATGCATTCTATTTATAGTTCTGATTTCTGGTCCTGTCGCGGCCCGCGTGAAAGACAAGGGTCACTTACGCGGCCCGCGTCAACATTGGTCAACGCTGTAGCTTAGCTGGGTCAGCTACTAGACCCGCCACGATGTCGACACGTGTCGGCTCCGGATGCTTCCGCGTTTCATGATCTGTCGGGGCCCGCTTCAACTAAAGAAATTAGCGCAGTCAAATCCAGCCTTGATACCGCTCGCGTAACAGCATGGGGTAGGTCTACGCGGCCCGCCTCAACCCCATTTTTCTTATTTTTGATTTATTTTATATGTTATAACATAATTCAGGCTCGGTTTTCACATACGGGGTGTAATATAAGACATAAGGGAATATTTTAACATATAACAGGGTGTCTGAATTATTATAAGGGCGTTGGTTTTACCGAGGGTTGTTACATTCTCCCCACCTTGTTTTAGAGCTCATCCTCGAGATCTACTGGAATAAATGCGGATATTTCTTTTTCATTTCTGATTCGAGCTCCCATGTGTACTCAGATCCTCTTTTGGAGTCCCACTTCACTTTGACTAGAACTAGTCTCTTATGCTTGAGATTCTTGACTTTCCTGTCTTCAATTTGTAGAGGTCTTTCTACAAACTTGAGTTGTTCATTTACCTCTATATCCTTAAGAGGTACTATTAATGATTCATCAGCTAAACACCTTTTAAGATTAGATACATGAAACACGTCATGTATTCCTGCCATTTCCTCTGGCAGTTGTAGCTGATAGGCTACTGGTCCTTTTCTTTTAATAATCTTAAAAGGTCCAATATACTTGGGACTTAGCTTTCCCCGTTTGATGAATCTTACCACTCCTTTCCAAGGAGAGACTTTCAATAATACTTTATCTCCTACTTGAAACTCCAATGGTTTTCGCCTGTTATTAGCATAACTTTTCTGTCTATCACGTGCTGCTTTTAGTTGTTCCTTGACTTGAATAATCTTGTCAGTTGTTTCTTGCACTATCTCAGGTCCAGATAGTTGTTTTTCCCCAATTTCTGCCCAACAGACTGGGGTTCGACACTTTCGTCCATAAAGTACTTCGAATGGTGCAGCATTGATACTTGTGTGATAACTATTATTATATGAAAATTCTATTAAAGGTAAGTGATCATCCCAATTACCTCCAAAGTCAATTACACAAGCTCTAAGCATGTCTTCCATTGTCTGAATTGTCCTTTCACTTTGTCCATCCGTTTGAGGATGATAAGTTGTGCTCAATTTTAACTTGGTTCCCATTGCCTTTTGGAAACTTGACCAAAAATGAGATGTAAAGCGACTATCTCTATCAGAAACAATTGATAAAGGAATACCATGTAAAGAAACAATTTCATTTACATATAATTTAGATAATTGTTCCATACTAATTGTTTCCTTCATTGGTAAGAAATGAGCTGACTTAGTTAGTCTATCTACAATCACTCAGATTGTATCATTTACTTTCCTAGTTTTGGGTAATTTAGTAACAAAATCCATTGTTATTAATTCCCATTTCCAAACTGGCATTTCTAATTGTTGTAACAAACCTGAGGGTTTCTGATGTTCAGCCTTAACTTGTGAGCAAATTAAACATTTAGAAACATAGGCTGCTATATCCTTTTTCATTCCTATCCACCAGAAGTTTTTCCTTAAATCCTGGTACATTTTGTCACTTCCTGGATGCATCGTATACTTAGACTTATGAGCTTCTTCTAATATACGATGGCGTAGATTTCCTAATTTAGGTATCCACATTCTCTTTTCATGGAATCTCCAAATTCCATCTGTTCCTTGTTTTAATTCTTTCAACATACCTTTTAACTTTTCAGTATCTTCTTTGATTACTGATTCTTGTGCTTCTCTTATTTGATCATTTAAATCTACTTGCAGATTTAATTTAAGAGAACGTACCATTTTTGTCTTTTCATGATACTTTCGGCTTAAAGCATCTGCCACTACATTTGCTTTTCCTTCATGATACTGGATATCACAATCATAATCACTAAGCAATTCCATCCAGCGTCTTTGCCTCATATTCAATTCATTTTGCTTGAAAACATACCTTAGACTCTTATGATCAGTGAATATGGTAAACTTACTACCATAAAGGTAATGTCTCCAAATCTTAAGAGCAAAAATTATAGCTCCTAATTCTAAATCATGGGTTGAATAATTTTCTTCATGACTCTTAAGTTGTCTAGATGCTTAAGCTATAACCTTTTGTCGTTGCATCAATACACATCCATAACCTAGTTTAGAAGCATCACAATAGACTACAAAGTCTTCAGCTCCTTCTGGTAATGCTAGTATGGGTGTATGGGTTAATTTATGCTTAAGGATTCTAAAGGCTTCTTCTTGTTTTAATCCCCATTCAAACTAAACAGATTTACAGGTTAGCTTAGTTAAGGGAATGGCTATTCTAGAAAAATCTTGAATAAACCTTCTATAATAACCGGCCAATCCTAAGAAACTTCTAACCTCAGTTGGTGACTCAGGGGTTTTCCATTTAGTAATTGCCTCGATTTTGGTTGGGTCTACATGAATTCCTTCATGATTGACTAGGTGTCCAAGGAATTGTACCTGTTCTAACGAAAATTCGCACTTTGAAAACTTAGCATAAAGCTTTTCTTTTCTTAATAAACTTAAAAGTGCGTGCAAATGTCTTGCATGATCCTCTTTACTCTTAGAGTAAATTAAAATATCATCTATGAATACAATTATGAATTTATCCAAATATGGCTTACATATTCGGTTCATCATGTCCATAAATGCAGCTGGGGCATTGGTTAAACCAAATGGCATGACAGTAAATTCATAATGACCATACCTCGTTCTAAATGCGGTTTTAGGAATGTCCTCTTCCTGTACCTTTAATTGATGATATCCTGACCTTAAATCGATTTTAGAGAAAAATCGAGCTCCTTGTAGTTGATCAAACAGATCATCGATTCTCGGTAATGGGTACCGATTCTTAATCGTGACTTTGTTTAATTCACGGTAGTCAATGCACATTCGCATTGATCCGTCCTTCTTTTTAACAAATAATATCGGCGCTCCCCATGGCGACGAACTTGGTTGTATAAATCCTTTTTCCAACGATTCATCTAATTGTTTCTTTAATTCTTGCATTTCTGCAGGTGCCAAACAGTAAGGTGCTTTGGCAATTGGTGCTGTTCCTGGTAGCAAATGGATTCTAAATTCAACTTCTCTATCCGGAGGTAGTCCTGGCAATTCTTCTGGAAAAACATCTGAAAACTGTGATACTACTGGAATATCTTTTAGTTCTTTTCCTTTAGTGTTAGTGATTATAGAAATCAAATACACTATAGAACCTTTTCTTATACAACTTGCAGTTTTCATCACAGAGATGAACTTAGTGGATCTAAACGACTTATCTCCTTTAATTGTGATCGTTTTACCTTTTGGTGAATTCACTTGTATTGACTTTTGATCACATAAAATATTGGCTTTATTGGTTATTAACCAATCCATTCCTAAAACAATATCGAATCCTGCCAGATTCATGGGATAAAGATTTGCAATAAATTTCTGATTCGAAATTTCTATACTTACTCCCTGCAAGATTTCAGAAATTCTAACGGTTTCTCCATTAGCTGTTTCTACTAGACATTCTTGTGGTAGTTTAGTTAATGATTGATTTAAAATTTTGAAAAATGAAGTATTAATAAAACTTTGGTTCGCACCAGAGTCAAATAATACTTTAGCAAATATATCATTAACTAAAAACGTACCAGCTATAACATCTGGAATCATCTTGGCTTCTTCTGCAGTCAGAACAAATGCTCTAGCATTTTTAGTATTCTTGTTGTTTGCAGCGGGGACCAATTTTGGACAGTTTGGCCTGATATGACCTTTTTCTCCACAGTTGTAGCATAATCCATTACTGGATTTCCTCTTACAATTTTCTTCCTTGTGTCCTGGCATCTTGCAATAATTGCAGAGATTGGAGCATTTTCCCGAGTGCTTTTTCTTGCAGATCTTGCAATAGGGTGCAGAGGTAGAACCTACGTTCCTACAGTTGAAATTTCCAGAATGAAATTCTTGAGTAAGCCTTTGGGTTAGGTTTCTCCTCTGATCTTCTTCTCTAGTACGGATTAACTCATCTGTCAAGGTATTGGCTAGTTCTACAGTTTCTTCTATAGTTTGAGGTCTAGCTGCCTTGACTACATGTCTAATCTCTCCAATTAATCCCCAAATATAACGGGAGATTAACACTGGTTCTGGTGAAGCAAGAGTAGGTAATATTCTAGCATATTCAAAGAATAACTTCGTGTACCCCTTACTATCCACACCAGTCATCCTAACATTTAGGAATTTGTTTGCTATCTGCTCCTTTTCATTTGGAGGGCAGAATTTCCTTTCTACCATATTCCTAAATTCTTCCCAATCCATACTATAAATCTTATCACTTCCTCTAGACTGAAGGATAATATTCCACCATTCTAAGGCTGCATTCTTAAATAGATTAGAAGTAAACATTATCTTGTCCTCTTCCGCACATTTACTTATTTTCAGAACAGCCTCAGTCTTTTCTATCCAGCGTAGAGCTGCAATAGGTTCTTCATTGCCCGAGAATTCTATTGGTTTACAGGACCAAAATTCTTTGTATGAACAACCGTAAGGCACGGTTCTTCTTCTTTTGGGAATGGGCATTTGAAGTATAGGTTCATTGTTCACGCTATGTTCTGGTTCAATTAGTCGCTTACTGCTATGTTTACTTTTATTATTCGCTTCTTGAACCGTTTGAAGAATAAATGGCATTGCGTCTATAATTCCTTGTGCCACTATATGTTGGATAGCACTATTATCCATCTGATTTCCATTGCTATTGATACTTGGGTTTTCATTAACCACGTTAATGTTACTCTGATTATCGTTATTCAGATTTCCTTGATTTTCTTCGTCTTCCATCTGAATTTTAAACATTTATCCCATATTAAAATCACAATAATAGTTAATATAGTAAATCACATAACACACAATCTAACCAAAAACGTCGATCATTGCGACTTATACTATATTTTCATATACTATGCGTCTATTACACACTAGTACAGAAATAAAGGTTACAATACCAACAGAAAGAAAATTACACTAATAGTACTATGCATCCGTACACACATAATTTTATTTTATTTTTATTTTATTATTTTATTATTACTACCATCTCCTCCATTCTCACATTCACGGGTATGGATTCATCCAAAAATCCATATTGCGTTCATCGTACTTCCATACGAGACGCTCTCCCACCTGACGCATCCTCTCACTGCTTTCTAAAATCTCTTCCCCGAAAGTCCTAAGTTCTTGGACGTTTTCTGCACTCATTGGGGGTGCAGGTTTTAGGACTGGGTTTGGAATCTGGGGTGCTGGTTCCTGATATGGGGGTAAAAGTGCCTGAAATCGGTAAGGATCCTCTAAGAGCTCCCTGATGTAGTTATCATGGTAATAGGGATCTAAGGTCCATACCTGAATAGGCTCCTATAGGTGTGTCTTCCGGGATAGAGTAACGTTGCACATAGTCCCTATTTTCGTCCCACCAGGGGTCATAATTCGAGTCTAGTGGGTTTGGTGCAGGTACTCTAGGGATTTCTTCTGGGTTAAAGTCGTGCATCTCCACTTGGTTGTCAGGATTTTCTATCTCCATGGGTTGTTCTGGGTTTTGTGGTTGTAGGGATACTAATTGTTCCAGACTTGGGTCAGCAGCAGTTGTAGCTAGGATATGGAAATTAGCTAGGCTTCTATTTAGCATATCTTGAGTATGGGCATCTGTCTCTCGCTTAATAGCTGCTAAGGCTCTTTGCTGTTGCAACTTTCGCATTCTCTTCCTATGAGCAAAAGCTTCTTTACTGAACCATCCTCGTTTCTTATTAGGAAATGGTTCTTCAGATTGAGCTCTAAAAGCAAATATTCCATCCTCCTGATCAGCAGTATACCCTGAAAGGGCAGGCTATGATGATGTACCTTCACTCCTAGGTGATTCAGATAACTGACGATTCATATCTGAGGGTTCTTGATCACTCATACTGTAAACTAACAAATAGTCAAATAACACATAACACATAATTACAGTTATGCACGTATTTCTGTAATTTATTTCCTAACACAAAATATAGAATTTAAGTGTCAGCAGAACACTTCTTTGGCTCAGACCAGTGGCTAGGCTCTGATACCACCTCCTGTCGCAACCCCCGATCCCTTATTCCCGGGAACGAGCGGACGCGATCTCAGTTGTGGTGGTATCAGGTTATTTAAATCTCGCAGCGGAATTTTCATCAGGACCGTAGTTAGGAAATGTTTATCAGAGTAAAACCACCTCACTTAATATTAATAATCACATGGGTAAAACCCAAGTTTCTTATTACAATACATTTATAGGGATGAACCCTATTTTATTTAAATTTAAAACACCGTTTATTTGGTAACTTTTATAGCCACATTATCCCCAAGCCTTCAGTGCTCTCCAGCTGGCTTTATATTAATTGGCTTTCACATTGGGTTACCTGAAACACGTTTTAAAAACACTTGTCAGTCGGAAATACTGGTGAGTGAATCCCAGTTTAATCAAGAAACATTTTATTGATTAAAACAGTATTGAGGACGATTACAATGTTTATGTCTACACAATTACTCCATTTGGTACTATCAATCCACTAACTTGTGGGTCATATTACACATTGGCTAACTCATTGTCCAATGGTAACGTACTGTCAAAATTGACTTACTACTCACAGTGTAGTAAATTTTGTATACAAAACCCCAACATACCGGCAGTAATTGAAGAACTACAAAGACTCAATCACCGCTTAATCACATTGTAAAACAATTAAGGTTTTGTAAAACATTCCAAAAACATTAACAAAAAGAGGATAAACTCACATTGCTATCTTAGGATTCTTGTAAGGGTTTCTTGGATATAATCTATAATTTATACAAATGTACATTGGTTAGTATTATAACCCTTTGAAAATATTAATGATACCCTCCCCGAGACGGCATTCCAACAACTACGTCGGGCAGAACCACAACAGTTGTTACGGAACCCTAAATCAATCGGGCAGCGTAACTATTACGAAACTGGGGTTATAATACTTACAACGGAGCAGAACCTCGCTAATTAGGGGTATAATACCCGACTATAATGCCTCTTCTACAGAAATTGAGATTTAGAATTGAAATGTGAGCGACGAAAAACGTAAACTGATGCATTCTATTTATAGTTCTGATTTCTGGTCCTGTCGCGGCCCGCGTGAAAGACAAGGGTCACTTACGTAGCCCGCGTCAACATTGGTCAACGCTGTAGCTTAGCTGGGTCAGCTACTAGACTCGCCACGATGTCGACACGTGTCGGCTCCGGATGCTTCCGTGTTTCATGATCTGTCGCGGCCCGCGTTAACTAACGTGAACACTTACGCGGCCCGCTTCAACTAAAGAAATTAGCGCAGTCAAATCCAGCCTTGATACTGCCCGCGTAACAGCATGGGGTGGGTCTACGCGGCCCGCCTCAACCCCATTTTTCTTATTTTTGATTTATTTTATATGTTATAACATAATTCAGGCTCGGTTTTCACATACGGGGTGTAATATAAGACATAAGGGAATATTTTAACATATAACAGGGTGTCTGAATTATTATAAGGGTGTTGGTTTTACCGAGGGTTGTTACATATAATCAACTAAATTTATATAATGTTTTTTTTAATAAGAAAGTTCGGACATGGTCACAACAAAACCATGTATGCCAAAGGAAATTGAGTTTTTTCAAGAAATTCATTGACTCGATATCAAAGAGTCATCGTTTTGTAATAATGCGGTTCACAGTGCAAAAAGCGGAATGATATTTGAGTTTGGATAAAATAACAAATCAGAATGAAGCCCTCCAGTGGTCTTCATAAATCAAACGAACCACATGCTCAACAAACAAGAAATGAAATAGATCAATATTCGCTACTATGAAAGAAATCCTCATGGTATGATGACCATTAGGGGGAGTAGCAATGCAAAAGTCTATTCACAGAGGTTAGAATTTTAATAAAAGAAATTTAAGAATTTTATCTAGAATTTTGTGTGATAACCGTTGTTAAGTGACATTACCAGGGAATGTCGAATAAAATGAAATAGGGGATTTGCAAAGGTATGTGATTCCTTTTGCATTGATAATAATTATGACTCTGATTAGACTGTGCACCGATGGTTGTGAAATCTTGTTACAACGTACCTCAGCGATATTCATGTCGTTTGTAGGATCATGTGGCAAAGTACCGCTTTTTGATCAGTAGTTCTCCTACTGCTGGGATGAGCATTGTTGTTGTCGTGCCCAAATCATATTTTCCAAAGGTCTTGCCTTGAAAGTTGTGTGTGATATATTTTGACGTCTATGGACGTATAATTTATGTTTCATGTGTTTTCTTGTGTACTAGCACAACTTTACATGATTCTTACTTGCGTTAATAGTCTATGGTAACACATTTGAAATTTCTTTATACTTTTTATAGCGTCCCAACTTAAAAGGGTTTCCATTGTTTATATTGTCGCACGAGTTACGAGGTAGATGATCAAACGGAATAATGTTTGATATCGGAATTATAGATATATGCAAGAGATTCCTGATAAAGAAATCTAGATTTATTATTGACACATATGCTTGTGCTTTATTCTTAATTGACTTTTGGAATTTCTTATAGATATACATATCTATATAATTATATATTTCACATGCTGTAATATACACACCCTTCATAGGGTCAATGTATTTAACAGATTCTTATTTCCAAAAACAAATCAAATATCAGGTCATGATACTTTTTAAGGAAATCTTGTCACTTGTTTGACATATTATATACCCCGTCTTATCTGGTTCGCGCCGGAGAGGTAACCCAGTATATACGGACAAACTGGAGAGTCTGCTACACCATACCCAGTCTTGCCGGAGAAAATTTTCTATTTCCCATAAATAGTATCTTTTCAAGATTTTAAAAGTGCCTCTTTTATTAGGGCTTTTATCCAGAATCAAGGAAATTTGTATTTCCATAACATATCTTTATTCTAGACCAAGTAATATCAATAAGCAAGAATTAATAGTAATTAAGTGTTATTGCTTATTTATCGTACCTTGCAATGTTCTAATCACCATTCTTATGGCATACCAATATTCATCATATTATACTTATATAAGTAATTTATCTTGAAGCTTATATTAAGGCAAAATTCTTAAGTTCAAGTCTAAATATTATCCTGAGTGCTACCAGATAATATTAAGTTCCTAACTCTCCGTTTAAACTTAGGTATTATTACAACACCTAATTGCTTAAATAAGTGGCTTAGCTTATACTAAGGCATCTTTCTTAAGTTCAAGTCTAAATGCTATCAGGTGTGCTACCAGTTAATAGCAATATCCTAACTCCTTTATATGATTAGGTATTATTATCTCAACACCTATTGGCTTAAAGCAGTGGCTTTGATACCACCTTCTGTCACGACCCCTGACCCACCCTGGACGGAATCGGGAGCCGCGAACAGGCAAGTGGTACCGGTGATTATTTTGAAAAAAAATATAGCAGCGGAAATTTCATCAGGACCATGAGTTAGGAAAAATATCAGAGTTTAGAAAACACCGGATTTTATTTATTAAATAGATAACCCATGTTTTACAAAGGTAGCTTTAATAAGGGATAAACCCAATTACATAAAACAATATTTCTTAATTTGATTTAATTAATAAAATAAGCCACTTCTGTAAGCCTTGTTGGTGCCTCATCCAACTCTAATTCCTGATCTACTGTAATTACCTGAAACGTGTTTTAAAAAGATTTGGTCAGCAGGAAATACTGGTGAGTTCATTCAGGTTTTATAAAATGACCCTTAGTTATAAATTACAACATAAGAGCGATTACAATGGTTTCTATCTTATTGTTATATGGCGCTGTGTCACAATGGTGACGATGGTCATACCACTATTGGGTCCTGTCACCCAATTAGTGATGATATATCACTGTTAGGGCTTATTTGCCTAACCATTGTTAGGGCTTATTTGCCTAACCCCGTGAGAAATTAGTAATGTGCACAATACCCCACTAGCCATTGATTAAGATTACCACGACTTACTCCCTGTAATTATAACATTTGAAAATAATTTGAGGTATTGTAAAACAGTTGATAAAAAGAGAACGACTCACATTATAAGCATGCAGATTTATACGGGCAGAGTTTAGCCAATTGATTAGTCTTGTAACCTAGTGCACACGAACTCGGTAAGTAACTAATACAACATTTACGATAACTCACGAGATTAATACCCTCGCAACGAATGACTGATGCGTGCGAAGTGTTATATATATTAGGTGTATATTTTAAGCCCTTTTTAACACTTATTTTAGCCAAGTTTTAAATTTATAAAACACGATATTTTACTAACACTAAACACACATATGGGCAAGTGCACCCATCGTTGAGCGTAGTATAGCGTTGGTAAGATACTGAGGCCGTCCAAGGACACAAGAGCTTTTAATACCGGTTTATCCTCAACGTCTAACCAAAATAAAAAGTTTAGAAAAATGTTTTGAACTAAGAAAAATAAAAACTAACTAAAATGCTGAAAAATAAAATAAAAATAAAAACAGATAGACAAGATGAATCACTTGGTTCCGACTCGTATCTAGTATAACCTTTGATTATTTCCGCACTTTTGCACATAATTAAGAGATTATCTTAGTTATTGTAGTAGGCCCCTCTTTTGAAGGTGACATTACCCTCACCCCAGTAGTTTGAGTCAGCAAGGATACAATCCTAAAAGGGTGGATTATTGGAAGATAATGAATTAAGTTATTAATGCAGTATTGTGGTAGGCCCCGCTTTTGGCGGTGACGTTACCCTCGGCTAAGTAGTCTGAGTCAGCAGGGATACAGTCCTAAATAGCCGGGTTATAGTATTAATAGTAGTTAACTTATGAGGGGATCAAAGAGTTTGGACCCCCGCCATCCAATACCGTGAAGCATTGAAGGAGGTCCTACTAAATTTGACCCAGGTCCATTGCAGGACCTCTAAACGCTGAACAATGGCAAGACCTTTACCAAACCGTTCCCTTAACCCCCGACCAGGTAGCCAACATACCTCCATATAGACCGTGGAGATATGAATGGTGAAAATCCTTTATTTTATATAGACAGTAAAATAATGCCAAGACACCACGGACAAACGATAAGGAAAGATCACCTTCAACATAAGTAACTAGTTATTAAAGTCATTAATACAAAACCAAATAAAAAGTGCAAAAGATTAGAAATAAAAAGTATTATACTAGACACTTTGTCTTCACCAAGTGATGTAAGAGACTTAGGCAAACATGGCCTTGATTGTCAAGAACTCTTACGATCAATCTTGGATCCCGAGACGACTCACACACTCTACGATGGACAATGGATGATGGTGGTGGATGATGGTGTTGTGATGGTGGTGGGTGGTGGATGAAGTGTGAGAGAGGTGGTGTGCCAAGGGATGAGTTGAAATGAATCCAAGCACTCCTATTTATAGGCTGAAAAGAGAGCTGGGCATGGCCCCGTGTCCGCTGGGCACGGCCCCGTGCCCGTCTGACACTCTCTCTCCTCATTAATTGTAATTCGCAATTACAATTAATGCGCCTGCAGTACTTTCGACACGCCCCCGTGTTCGCTGGGCACGGCCCCGTGGTGGGCAATAGAAGCTTCTATAGATTTGTCTTTTCTGCTGCTTCTTGGGCACGACCCCGTGCTGGCTGAGCACGGCCCGTGTTCAGTCTTCTGCCTTCTGTATTTTGCTTGGGAAGATGCCGTTGAGGGGTCGGGCAGTCCACTAATGTTCCTTTCCTTGTATTTATGTTGAATTTAGCTGTCTTTTTGCTTCTTTTGTGTTTTTGAGCTCATTTAATCCTGAAAATACAAAAGGAAGACAAAAACACTCTTTTTCCAATATTAGTACTTAAAAAGGGTTAGTTTTATGCCTCATTTGATGTAATTTATATGTTGCATTTTACACACATCAAATACCCCCACACTTGAACTTTTGCTTGTCCTCAAGCAAAACTCCGTAATATGTGGCTTACACTCCCAAATGGAATGGGTAGAAGAGAAGGTTTTGGGCTTGTCGTAGAGTGTCGGGATATCCAAGATCCTTTTGGGTTTTATTTTTATCTATTTACAATCCTATTCGTAATGATTTATTTAGAATGTTTCATAGGAGAAATTACTTATTTGGGCATAACATGCCTTTTTAAAATTCCATTTATATACAAGTTCACATACCTCACGGGAGAAATCACTCACACTCGGCCGAAGGTGTATTTTTAGTGAATCACTCGAGAGCGGCGTGGAACTTATTCCTACCATAAGCTTGCCAAGCAATCAATCCTCCTCCTTTTTAACTTTTATACCTTTGTAAATATCAAGAGGACTTTGTGGGTTAAGGGTTAGGCTTGGGTTAAAGGTAGGTGGTTGGGTTAGTGGTTAGTGGTAAAAGGGCGAAAAAGCGTAACAAGTGTCGGTTTTCGTAGGACTTTCTATATATATATATATTTTTTTTGTAACTATTATTTTGATGAAGCTATTATTCAAACAAAGTTATTTTTGATGAACTTGTTTGTTTATTTTCTTTTTGCTTCATCATCAACACAATTTTTTTTTTTTCACGAAAAAACCGAACTTGTTACTAAAACAAAGGGTTAAAAAATAAAAAGGTTTTGGTGGGTAAAAGGGTTTTTGGTTTGGGTGATGAAATGAAAAGGTTTAGGCTCAAAGGGGTTAACTAGGGGGATTTTTGGGTAGGTGGTAAAAGAAAAAGAAAAAAAAATGGTGTAGAAATAAAAAGGGTTAGTCCTAATGCCTCCATCATTTACTTACTCGGGTTTAAGTTGATAAGGACCGGGAATGTATCGTCAAGGCAAGTTCTAGAGTCGTAAGAACCAAGCGGCTATTCACACAAGAAACGAAAAATGAGCATTTAGTCTAATGATATGTAATTGTATGCTCAATAAAGGCTCAAAACTCACTTTTGTGGGAATGGGTTTGTTTATGTGATCAAGTATATATAATCAAATTTTAACTAAGTTTGCCATGCCTTTTCATAATTTTCTTATGTTAGTTCTTTTTATCACTACGCTATCGGTTGTAAATTCGTAAAAATATAACCTTTTTGAGAACTTGAATTTCCCGAGTTAAACCTGGACAAGTAAAAAAAATTGAAATTTTTGAAAAAATTTGGGGTGATTAGCGGTTCCAATAGCGGTTCCAATAGAGTTTTGTGTAAGGCTTGTATTTAGGACTTGCAAAATTCAAGGTTTTAGCATCCCCCCCACACTTGAATTACACATTGTCCTCAATGTGTCCCAAAAATAAATTTTCAGGTTGATTAGATGTGTAAAAAGGTGTAAAAAGCAAAAATTTTGTGTTACTGGCAGCCTGGACACGACCCCGTGTTGAGTGGGCACGACCCCGTGTTCAGGTGCCAGTAACAAGAACTTACAGAAGGTGAACACGGGGGCGTGTTGGGTGGACACGGCCCCGTGTCTGACAAAAATCTGCAGGTCAGTAGCCAAACAGCAGGTCTGGGAGGTGAGCACGGGGGCGTGTTGGCTGGACACGTCCCCGTGTGGACAGTCTGAAAGCCTGAGAAACAGGTTTCTTCCTCCGGTTTTTCCATCCTGGCCCTATAAGTGCTGAGGCTTAGCACCCCAAGCCTTGGTTTGTACCTGTTTCATCACTTAATACCACACCAAGCAACACAAACATCCTAAATTACCATAGTTAATTGTTCCAAGCATAAAGTAAAAGAAAAAGAAAAATAAAATGCAGAAAATAGTTAGGAAAGGTAAATTGTCTAACACTTGGCACGCAGGCCATCAATTGTTCAAGATTGCAAAGGGTTAACCTGGGGAGTCATCAATCAACCGCTTCCTCCTATGCTCCTTCCGCCTACTCCATAGCATCATCATCATCATCATCGTCATCATCCCCTCCATGGCGTGCAATGTGGTCTCGTATGTATCCGACATCGTCTTGTATCTCGGATAGGTTTCTCTCGATAGCTTTGACCCGGTGGTAGGTGTTGCTCGCCATGTTGTAGGTGTTCCTAGTGCACATAAGGTTTTCCTGCAACAAATCATGCAAACTTTGAAAGTTAGGAAAACCGCCTCCCGAGGAGGATTGACCCGGATCACCGTGGGGTTGGTACTGGTACTGATGATGTTGCGGCGCTGGGAGGACAAGCGCTTCTTGCGGGTTCCATGCATGACCTTGCATCCTTTGAAAGGTTACCGTCCCGTCTTCGGCCTCATAAATTAGGTTCATTGAGCGACATATGTTAATATCCACCGTACCTGACCATGGGCTCCTCTCAAATGCCCTAGGTATGTGAGCGAAGTGCTTGAATAGACGGTACACCCATCCCCCAAAGAAAATAGGAGTCGGTGCACTAGCAAGGCGGTTGTGATGCATGTTTCGGAGCATGAGGAACGGAACATCGAGCGGCCTGCGGTTGTGGATGCAGTGGAGGACAAGCAAATCTCTTAACCCAACGACGCCACTACTTTCATGCCTTTGGCTAAGAGAATAGCCGAGGAGCCTATGGATGTATCTGTAGAGCGGATCCCTCAGCTTGGTACTCTTAGTGCTGCTCGGATTGTAGAACCCTTCCCCAATCTGAGCCCACATGGCTTGGCGTTCGTTGTCTTCAATCTCTCTCAATCCCCCAGTATTTTCTTCGCTTCCCGCATCCTCTTCCGCATACAACCCGATAATCGACCCGAATTGTGCCATGGAGATCGAATACCTCGTTCCACCACACCGGAATGACACCCCGTCGTTATCGAATGGGTCACACCTTGAAGTGAATGCAAAGGTGCTGTAAAATTCCAAGGTGCATTCATGAACGGAACGGAGTCGAGTTGTTAGGGCAACTCTGAGTGGTCCCGTGACGATGTTGTTGAAACGGTCAATTTGATTCACCATGGTTAGCAATTCTGTGCAAGCTTGCCTCGGGTGTTCTTCCGGCCTTGTTTGAAGAAGCTCGTATCGAGCTCTTGCATCTAGCTCATTGGCGTTGAATCTTGTGAACTTCCTGGCCATCTGCAAGAATACACCAAAAGTTAGCACGAAACAGAATTATTTTCGAACAAAACTGCAAACAGCGGCCTGGACACGACCCCGTGTCCAGCGGACACGGCCCCGTGTCCAGAGGTCTGTTACTCAAAAACTTCATTTTTCGACCCGGTTTCGAAAACTTGAAAATTTTTGGTTCAATAGTTGCGGTTTCCCCCGAAAATGAAACCCTAAGTGCCGTTTTTCCCAAAATAACCCGTTTACCCTATCAATTTTATCTTTTTCGGTTCAAGAACAAGGGTTTGGGGTTTTTGTTAGAAATCGGGTGAATCTATGAACAATACAAGTGTATTTACTTCCCTTAACACTAATCTAACTAAATGCAAACAGATCTAAACAAAAATTTGAGGTTTGATCCGGGTGAACTTCAAGAACCCTAGATTTTTCCCCAAATTTTTGGTGTTTTAACTACATGCAAGTAACTAATCTAACTACTAAGAGTGATTGAATCATACCTTGATGTTGTTAGATCGATAGGAGACGTCGGAATTTCGCGAAAAATCGCCTGGAACCAGAACTTTTGTGGGGAAACGGGGCGTGTGGAATGAAGAAACTGTTTTGAAAAAGGGTTTTATCCCGTCTGCAGCGCGAACACGGCCTCGTGCCGAGCAAAAAATTTTTTTTTTTTTTTAAGTGCGCGTGTGAGTGCCCCCTTTTTCCCATAAGCTATGGTTAGAAAACTTACCGCTTTATTTTGTCGTCTCAATCGTCCGTAACTTACACGGCATGATGTTTTTATTCTTCCACCGTTTGAAGCGAGATCTCTTCTTCCTCATCCTCAATGAATCCTTGATAGAGTTTCAGCCGTTGGCCATTGACTTTAAATGGTGGCCCATTTCGAGATTTAATTTCTACTGCACCGTGTGGAAAGATATGGGTGATGGAAAAAGGTCCTGACCACCTAGACTTTAATTTACCAGGAAACAATTGAAGTCGTGAATTAAACAAAAGAACTAAATCCCCTACCCGAAATTCACTAGGTTTAATATGTTTGTCATGCAAATTTTTCATTCTTTCCTTATAAATTTCAGAGTTTGAGTATGCATAATTCCTAAGCTCGTCTAATTCATTTAGTTGACAAAATCGATTTTTACCAGCAAATTCTAGATCTAAGTTTACATTTTTGATTGCCCAGTAGGCTTTGTGTGCAATTTCTACTGGCAAATGACAACTTTTTCCATAGACCAGCTTATATGGGGTTGTACCTATTGTTGTTTTATAAGCAGTTCGAAAAGCCCATAAAGCATCGTCTAATTTATCAGCCCATTCCTTTTTATTTAATCCTACGGTTTTTTCGAGTATTCGTTTTAAACCTCTATTAGTCACTTCGGCTTGCCCGTTTGTTTGAGGGTGATATGCTGTTGAAACCCGGTGATAGACCCCATATCTTGTTAAAAAATTTTCAAGTTGATGGTTGCAAAAATGGGTACCTCTATCACTTATTAAAGCTTTAGGTGTGCCAAAACGAGAGAATAATTTTTTCAGAAATCTTACCACGACTCTTCCATCATTTGTTGGAAGTGCCTCGGCCTCGGCCCATTTAGACAAGTAATCTACTGCCACAAGTATATATTTGTTTCCTTTCGATGGTGGGAAAGGTCCCATAAAGTCGAGTCCCCACACATCAAAAATTTCACAAACGAGAATGCCATTTTGTGGCATTTCGTTTTTGGAAGAAATATTACCTGTTCTTTGGCAGGCATCACATGTTTTTACAAGACCTTGGGCATCTTTGTAAATGGTTGGCCAATAAAATCCTGAATCGAATACCTTTCGTGCGGTACTAGCAGCACCATGATGTCCTCCGTATGGACCTTCATGACAATGGCGGAGAATTTTTCGTGCTTCACCACCATGTACGCATCGTCGGACGAGTTGGTCGGCACACATTTTGAAAAGATATGGATCTTCCCAAAAGTAGTGTTTTACATTAGCAAAGAATTTTTTTCTTTGATGATGTGGCCATCCTTTTGCGACTATACCGCTAGCTAGGTAGTTAGCATAGTCGGCGTACCATGGTTCTTCCTTGTATTCCACCATTTCCAGGGACTCAGTTGGAAATTTTTCGTTGATTTGCTCGTCCCTGGTCGCCTCTAAAGCTGGGTCTTCTAAGCGTGAAAGATGATCTGCTGCGGTATTTTCTGCTCCTCTTTTGTCCTTGATTTCAATGTCAAACTCTTGGAGGAGTAGAATCCACCTAATCAAACGTGGTTTTGCGTCTTGCTTCTTAAAGAGATATCGAATGGCTGCATGGTCTGTATAGACTATAGTTTTAGAAAGAACAAGATAAGAACGGAATTTATCAAAAGCAAATACCACAGCTAGTAATTCTTTTTCAGTTGTTGTGTAATTTTCTTGCGCATCATTAAGTGTTTTACTAGCATAATAGATTGGGTGGAAATGCTTTTCTTTTCTTTGTCCCAAGACAGCTCCAACTGCAAAGTCACTAGCATCACACATGATTTCGAAAGGAAATTTCCAATCAGGCGCTATCATGATAGGTGCATTGACTAACATTTCCTTTAGGGTAAGAAATGCTTGATTGCAGTCCTTGTCAAAGATGAATGGAGCATCTTTTTCAAGTAACTTCGTTAGAGGCCTTGAGATTTTTGAAAAGTCTTTGATGAACCGTCTATAAAATCCGGCATGCCCTAGGAAACTTCTGATAGCTCGTACAGAGGATGGAGGTGGTAATCTAGAAATGGTATCTATTTTGGCTCGATCCACCTCCATTCCTTCGCTTGAGATCTTGTGACCGAGTACTATTCCCTCCGTTACCATGAAATGGCATTTTTCCCAATTAAGGGCGAGGTTAGTTTCCTCACATCGGGATAGCATTCGTTCAAGGTTATCGAGGCATTGGTCATATGAATCCCCAAAGATAGAAAAGTCGTCCATGAAGACTTCCATTGTCTTTTCTATCATGTCATGAAAAATAG
Organism: Helianthus tuberosus; assembly: GCA_030545235.1. NCBI lineage: Eukaryota > Viridiplantae > Streptophyta > Magnoliopsida > Asterales > Asteraceae > Helianthus > Helianthus tuberosus. Next base: position 7,825,458 of record CM060396.1, on the reverse strand, counting down.
CTACCATGCAACGTTGGAATGTTGCTGGGGCATTACATAGACCAAACGGCATGCGTCGATAAGCAAAAGTTCCATAGGGACATGTGAAAGTTGTCTTTTCTTGGTCTTCGGGTGCTATCGGGATTTGAAAGTAACCTGAAAAACCATCCAAAAAACAGTAAAATTTATGACTGGATAATCTTTCTAACATTTGATCAATGAAGGGTAAAGGAAAGTGATCCTTTCTTGTTGCTTTATTTAATCGTCTATAATCTATACATACTCTCCATCCTGTGACGGTTCTCGTTGGTATTAGTTCATTCTTTTCGTTAGTTATTACCGTCATACCTCCTTTCTTTGGAACTACTTGGACGGGACTCACCCAAGGACTATCTGAGATAGGATAGATAAGTCCGGCGTCAAGTAGCTTGATGACTTCGTTTTTAACCACTTCTTGAACATTTGGATTTACTCGACGTTGTGGTTGTATGACCGATTTGTAGTCATCATTCATCAAAATTTTGTGTGTGCACATAGAAGGACTAATTCCTTTTATGTCTACAAGTTTCCAAGCTATTGCGTTTTTGTGTGTTTTCAAAAGATTAATTAATTTTTCTTTTTCTAAGTTATCTAATTTAGACGAAATAATTACAGGTAAATTACCATCTTTGTCTAGAAAAGCATATTCCAAACCTTTTGGAAGTTCTTTGAGCTCAAGTGGTGGGTCTTTAGGAGACTCCTTATTTGGTTGCTCAATTCGATCAAGAACTTTAAAAGTTTGTTCTATGGCAACCTCTTCTTCAACAAAGTGGTCAATCTCTTCACTTGTATCGGGTGGTTCATCTTCATCTTCAATTAGGGGGTCATTATTGCCGAATGGATATTTCATTGATCGTTCGAGATCGACACTTCTTTTAAATGCCCCTAATTGAAGAGGTAGATTATTGAACTTCCGGTTTTTCAAAGCTTCATGAGTCTTTACAAATGGTCGTCCCAACACTAGAGGAGCGTCATCGAGGATGACAAAGTCGGTTGGGATTACCATTTGATTTGCTTGAACCAAGACATCTTCAACTACACCAATTGATTTTATTACTTTCCGATTGGATAGAAAAATGGGTATTTGAAGTGGAGAAAAATCACTAATACTTAATTTTTCAAAAATGTAGTTAGGCATTATGTTAACACAAAGATCTTTGTCGATTGTGACATTACTAATAAACGAATTTTGAAAGAAACATGGAACCGGTGTGATGTTAATTTCAAATGGGTCTTCTTTTATTAGTGAAGTTTGATCATTAGTTAACTTAACACTTACCGTTTCGTCAATTTTAGTGTTAGTGCTTAACTCTTTTAAAAACTTAGCATGAGGGAGTATTAAACAATGATTTTCAAAAGAAGGTGTCAAGAGATTAATTTCTTCAAAATTAGACTCTTCTTGAATTTTAACGATGTCGGACTCACCTTTTTCGTTGTTTAACTCATGTGTCGGTTTTTCACTTATTTGTTCTTCCATTTTTACATTTTCAGTTATCTCTTCTTTTTTTAATTCTTCTCTTGCGCGGGACTCCTCTTCCCTTGCGCGAGCTTCTTTTATACATCGATCGATAACTCTAATGTGTTCTAATATCCTATCAGTCACTTCGGTTATAGAAAAAGAATCAGAATTTTCTAAGCTTGAATCCGGTTGTTCGACCCTTTGTTCCTCATAATACTCATATGAAGTCGATGGTTCGCACCATTGTTCTTCACTGTAAGCATATGATGGATAAGGTTCATAATTTTGTTCTTCATAATACTCATATGAGGTGGGTTGTTCACGCCATGGTTCCTCATAGTAAGCATACGAAGGTGGTGGCTCATATCTTGGTTCCTCGAAGTATGAGTATGAAGGCTCATACCTTGGTTCATCAAAATATGAGTATGAGGGAGGAGGTTCATACCTTTGGTCTTCATAGGATGTGTATGAAGTTGATGGCTCGTACCTGGGTTCCTCATAGTAAGTGTATGAATTGGATGGTTGATATGAGTGATTATTTTGAATCGAGCGTGCATTACGACAATTAGTGCAATAATTACCCCGATAATCATCCTCATCATAGGTGTAGTTGTAACCTCCTGAGTATTGATCCATAAGAATCACTCAGCAGACCACAACCAAGTCCCGAGATCAGAAAACAAAAATAAAAACGGAAACAGAGGCTGGACACGGCCCCGTGTTCAGTGAGCACGGCCCCGTGTTCAGGATCTGTATCTGGGCGTTTTAATTAAATTTACTGATTTCGTTGAGCACGGGGTGTGTTCAGTGAGCACGGCCCGTGTTCAAGCTTCTGTTACTGGGTGTTTTTATGAAAATGCTGGACACGGCCCCGTGTTCAGTGAACACGGCCCCGTGTACAGGTTACTGTAAATGCAAATTTAAACTAAAATGCAGAAAAAAGTGCGCGCGTTTTAAAAAGGTTTTGAAAAACTGATTAGGCCGTCGATTTTAAGCTTTCTTAAAATCCTTGTGTCCCCGGCAACGGCGCCAAAAACTTGATGCGTGCGAAGTGTTATATATATTAGGTGTATATTTTAAGCCCTTTTTAACACTTATTTTAGCCAAGTTTTAAATTTATAAAACACGATATTTTACTAACACTAAACACACATATGGGCAAGTGCACCCATCGTTGAGCGTAGTATAGCGTTGGTAAGATACCGAGGTCGTCCAAGGACACAAGAGCTTTTAATACCGGTTTATCCTCAACGTCTAACCAAAATAAAAAGTTTAGAAAAATGTTTTGAACTAAGAAAAATAAAAACTAACTAAAATGCTGAAAAATAAAATAAAAATAAAAACAGATAGACAAGATGAATCACTTGGTTCCGACTCGTATCTAGTATAACCTTTGATTATTTCCGCACTTTTGCACATAATTAAGAGATTATCTTAGTTATTGTAGTAGGCCCCTCTTTTGAAGGTGACGTTACCCTCACCCCAGTAGTTTGAGTCAGCAAGGATACAATCCTAAAAGGGTGGATTATTGGAAGATAATGAATTAAGTTATTAATGCAGTATTGTGGTAGGCCCCGCTTTTGGCGGTGACGTTACCCTCGGCTAAGTAGTCTGAGTCAGCAGGGATACAGTCCTAAATAGCCGGGTTATAGTATTAATAGTAGTTAACTTATGAGGGGATCAAAGAGTTTGGACCCCCGCCATCCAATACCGTGAAGCATTGAAGGAGGTCCTACTAAATTTGACCCAGGTCCATTGCAGGACCTCTAAACGCTGAACAATGGCAAGACCTTTACCAAACCGTTCCCTTAACCCCCGACCAGGTAGCCAACATACCTCCATATAGACCGTGGAGATATGAATGGTGAAAATCCTTTATTTTATATAGACAGTAAAATAATGCCAAGACACCACGGACAAACGATAAGGAAAGATCACCTTCAACATAAGTAACTAGTTATTAAAGTCATTAATACAAAACCAAATAAAAAGTGCAAAAGATTAGAAATAAAAAGTATTATACTAGACACTTTGTCTTCACCAAGTGATGTAAGAGACTTAGGCAAACATGGCCTTGATTGTCAAGAACTCTTACGATCAATCTTGGATCCCGAGACGACTCACACACTCTACGATGGACAATGGATGATGGTGGTGGATGATGGTGTTGTGATGGTGGTGGGTGGTGGATGAAGTGTGAGAGAGGTGGTGTGCCAAGGGATGAGTTGAAATGAATCCAAGCACTCCTATTTATAGGCTGAAAAGAGAGCTGGGCATGGCCCCGTGTCCGCTGGGCACGGCCCCGTGCCCGTCTGACACTCTCTCTCCTCATTAATTGTAATTCGCAATTACAATTAATGCGCCTGCAGTACTTTCGACACGCCCCCGTGTTCGCTGGGCACGGCCCCGTGGTGGGCAATAGAAGCTTCTATAGATTTGTCTTTTCTGCTGCTTCTTGGGCACGACCCCGTGCTGGCTGAGCACGGCCCGTGTTCAGTCTTCTGCCTTCTGTATTTTGCTTGGGAAGATGCCGTTGAGGGGTCGGGCAGTCCACTAATGTTCCTTTCCTTGTATTTATGTTGAATTTAGCTGTCTTTTTGCTTCTTTTGTGTTTTTGAGCTCATTTAATCCTGAAAATACAAAAGGAAGACAAAAACACTCTTTTTCCAATATTAGTACTTAAAAAGGGTTAGTTTTATGCCTCATTTGATGTAATTTATATGTTGCATTTTACACACATCAAATACCCCCACACTTGAACTTTTGCTTGTCCTCAAGCAAAACTCCGTAATATGTGGCTTACACTCCCAAATGGAATGGGTAGAAGAGAAGGTTTTGGGCTTGTCGTAGAGTGTCGGGATATCCAAGATCCTTTTGGGTTTTATTTTTATCTATTTACAATCCTATTCGTAATGATTTATTTAGAATGTTTCATAGGAGAAATTACTTATTTGGGCATAACATGCCTTTTTAAAATTCCATTTATATACAAGTTCACATACCTCACGGGAGAAATCACTCACACTCGGCCGAAGGTGTATTTTTAGTGAATCACTCGAGAGCGGCGTGGAACTTATTCCTACCATAAGCTTGCCAAGCAATCAATCCTCCTCCTTTTTAACTTTTATACCTTTGTAAATATCAAGAGGACTTTGTGGGTTAAGGGTTAGGCTTGGGTTAAAGGTAGGTGGTTGGGTTAGTGGTTAGTGGTAAAAGGGCGAAAAAGCGTAACAAGTGTCGGTTTTCGTAGGACTTTCTATATATATATATTTTTTTTGTAACTATTATTTTGATGAAGCTATTATTCAAACAAAGTTATTTTTGATGAACTTGTTTGTTTATTTTCTTTTTGCTTCATCATCAACACAATTTTTTTTTTTCACGAAAAAACCGAACTTGTTACTAAAACAAAGGGTTAAAAAATAAAAAGGTTTTGGTGGGTAAAAGGGTTTTTGGTTTGGGTGATGAAATGAAAAGGTTTAGGCTCAAAGGGGTTAACTAGGGGGATTTTTGGGTAGGTGGTAAAAGAAAAAGAAAAAAAAATGGTGTAGAAATAAAAAGGGTTAGTCCTAATGCCTCCATCATTTACTTACTCGGGTTTAAGTTGATAAGGACCGGGAATGTATCGTCAAGGCAAGTTCTAGAGTCGTAAGAACCAAGCGGCTATTCACACAAGAAACGAAAAATGAGCATTTAGTCTAATGATATGTAATTGTATGCTCAATAAAGGCTCAAAACTCACTTTTATGGGAATGGGTTTGTTTATGTGATCAAGTATATATAATCAAATTTTAACTAAGTTTGCCATGCCTTTTCATAATTTTCTTATGTTAGTTCTTTTTATCACTACGCTATCGGTTGTAAATTCGTAAAAATATAACCTTTTTGAGAACTTGAATTTCCCGAGTTAAACCTGGACAAGTAAAAAAAATTGAAATTTTTGAAAAAATTTGGGGTGATTAGCGGTTCCAATAGCGGTTCCAATAGAGTTTTGTGTAAGGCTTGTATTTAGGACTTGCAAAATTCAAGGTTTTAGCATCCCCCCCACACTTGAATTACACATTGTCCTCAATGTGTCCCAAAAATAAATTTTCAGGTTGATTAGATGTGTAAAAAGGTGTAAAAAGCAAAAATTTTGTGTTACTGGCAGCCTGGACACGACCCCGTGTTGAGTGGGCACGACCCCGTGTTCAGGTGCCAGTAACGAGAACTTACAGAAGGTGAACACGGGGGCGTGTTGGGTGGACACGGCCCCGTGTCTGACAAAAATCTGCAGGTCAGTAGCCAAACAGCAGGTCTGGGAGGTGAGCACGGGGGCGTGTTGGCTGGACACGTCCCCGTGTGGACAGTCTGAAAGCCTGAGAAACAGGTTTCTTCCTCCGGTTTTTCCATCCTGGCCTTATAAGTGCTGAGGCTTAGCACCCCAAGCCTTGGTTTGTACCTGTTTCATCACTTAATACCACACCAAGCAACACAAACATCCTAAATTACCATAGTTAATTGTTCCAAGCATAAAGTAAAAGAAAAAGAAAAATAAAATGCAGAAAATAGTTAGGAAAGGTAAATTGTCTAACACTTGGCACGCAGGCCATCAATTGTTCAAGATTGCAAAGGGTTAACCTGGGGAGTCATCAATCAACCGCTTCCTCCTATGCTCCTTCCGCCTACTCCATAGCATCATTATCATCATCATCATCATCATCGTCATCATCCCCTCCATGGCGTGCAATGTGGTCTCGTATGTATCCGACATCGTCTTGTATCTCGGATAGGTTTCTCTCGATAGCTCCGACCCGGTGGTAGGTGTTGCTCGCCATGTTGTAGGTGTTCCTAGTGCACATAAGGTTTTCCTGCAACAAATCATGCAAACTTTGAAAGTTAGGAAAACCGCCTCCCGAGGAGGATTGACCCGGATCACCGTGGGGTTGGTACTGGTACTGATGATGTTGCGGCGCTGGGAGGACAAGCGCTTCTTGCGGGTTCCATGCATGACCTTGCATCCTTTGAAAGGTTACCGTCCCGTCTTCGGCCTCATAAATTAGGTTCATTGAGCGGCATATGTTAATATCCACCGTACCTGACCATGGGCTCCTCTCAAATGCCCTAGGTATGTGAGCGAAGTGCTTGAATAGACGGTACACCCATCCCCCAAAGAAAATAGGAGTTGGTGCACTAGCAAGGCGGTTGTGATGCATGTTTCGGAGCATGAGGAATGGAACATCGAGCGGCCTGAGGTTGTGGATGCAGTGGAGGACAAGCAAATCTCTTAACCCAACGACGCCACTACTTTCATGCCTTTGGCTAAGAGAATAGCCGAGGAGCCTATGGATGTATCTGTAGATCGGATCCCTCAGCTTGGTACTCTTAGTGCTGCTCGGATTGTAGAACCCTTCCCCAATCTGAGCCCACATGGCTTGGCGTTCGTTGTCTTCAATCTCTCTCAATCCCCCAGTATTTTCTTCGCTCCCCGCATCCTCTTCCGCATACAACCTAATAATCGACTCGAATTGTGCCATGGAGATCGAATACCTCGTTCCACCACACCGGAATGACACCCCGTCGTTATCGAATGGGTCACACCTTGAAGTGAATGCAAAGGTGCTGTAAAATTCCAAGGTGCATTCATGAACGGAACGGAGTCGAGTTGTTAGGGCAACTCTGAGTGGTCCCGTGATGATGTTGTTGAAACGGTCAATTTGATTCACCATGGTTAGCAATTCTGTGCAAGCTTGCCTCGGGTGTTCTTCCGGCCTTGTTTGAAGAAGCTCGTATCGAGCTCTTGCATCTAGCTCATTGGCGTTGAATCTTGTGAACTTCCTGGCCATCTGCAAGAATACACCAAAAGTTAGCACGAAACAGAATTATTTTCGAACAAAACTGCAAACAGCGGCCTGGACACGACCCCGTGTCCAGCGGACACGGCCCCGTGTCCAGAGGTCTGTTACTCAAAAACTTCATTTTTCGACCCGGTTTCGAAAACTTGAAAATTTTTGGTTCAATAGTTGCGGTTTCCCCCGAAAATGAAACCCTAAGTGCCGTTTTTCCCAAAATAACCCGTTTACCCTATCAATTTTATCTTTTTCGGTTCAAGAACAAGGGTTTGGGGTTTTTGTAAGAAATCGGGTGAATCTATGAACAATACAAGTGTATTTACTTCCCTTAACACTAATCTAACTAAATGCAAACAGATCTAAACAAAAATTTGAGGTTTGATCCGGGTGAACTTCAAGAACCCTAGATTTTTCCCCAAATTTTTGGTGTTTTAACTACATGCAAGTAACTAATCTAACTACTAAGAGTGATAGAATCATACCTTGATGTTGTTAGATCGATAGGAGACGTCGGAATTTCGCGAAAAATCGCCTGGAACCAGAACTTTTGTGGGGAAACGGGGCGTGTGGAATGAAGAAACTGTTTTGAAAAAGGGTTTTATCCCGTCTGCAGCGCGAACACGGCCCCGTGTCCAGCGGACACGGCCTCGTGCCGAGCAAAAAAAATTTTTTTTTTTTTTTTAAGTGCGCGTGTGAGTGCCCCCTTTACCAGGAAACAATTGAAGTCGTGAATTAAACAAAAGAACTAAATCCCCTACCCGAAATTCATTAGGTTTAATATGTTTGTCATGCAAATTTTTCATTCTTTCCTTATAAATTTCAGAGTTTGAGTATGCATAATTCCTAAGCTCGTCTAATTCATTTAGTTGACAAAATCGATTTTTACCAGCAAATTCTAGATCTAAGTTTACATTTTTGATTGCCCAGTAGGCTTTGTGTGCAATTTCTACTGGCAAATGACAACTTTTTCCATAGACCAGCTTATATGGGGTTGTACCTATTGTTGTTTTATAAGCAGTTCGAAAAGCCCATAAAGCATCGTCTAATTTATCAGCCCATTCCTTTTTATTTAATCCTACGGTTTTTTCGAGTATTCGTTTTAAACCTCTATTAGTCACTTCGGCTTGCCCGTTTGTTTGAGGGTGATATGCTGTTGAAACCCGGTGATAGACCCCATATCTTGTTAAAATTTTTTCAAGTTGATGGTTGCAAAAATGGGTACCTCTATCACTTATTAAAGCTTTAGGTGTGCCAAAACGAGAGAATAATTTTTTCAGAAATCTTACCACGACTCTTCCATCATTTGTTGGAAGTGCCTCGGCCTCGGCCCATTTAGACATCAATGACAAAGTGCAACACTTAAACATCCATCGGATTCGCAACGAATGACAGAGTACACCCCGAGTTCGGGTGGCACTCAAACATCCTGTCGGAATCACGATTAATGACAAAGTATAGCATTTAAACATCCTGTCGGATAGTTTCAATCGATCGGATATTGAATCGTGGCAGCGATCGAGTTAATACCCGGTATCGTAGTAGTATCCCACTACTTTGAAAGTGAAATTCGAGCAGAGTGAGAATGATTTTTGAAAGTTTTGTCGACACAGAATGAAAGCCCCTGAGCTAGGCTATTTATAGCTGAAATTCAGACTTGTCGCGGCCCGCGTGAACTCCCGGTCAACATTTACGCGGCCCGCGTGGGAGTGTGGATCAGATCGGAGGTTGCTGAGTCACCGGTGGTCGCGACACGTGTGACGACACGTGGCCTTCATGCATATCCGGAGACCTACAAGTTGTCGCGGCCCGCGTGACCTTCCGCCTTTTCTTTACGCGGCCCGTGAGAAGACTAAATATCTGATTTTCTAGATTCTTGATATGGATTGGGGTTTCAGGGGTCCGGGTTTTTACTTATGGTTTGATTTGGGACATTTTTTGACTATAATTATATTACAAAGAAAAAGGGAATAAAATAGTGAGAAAAGAGATTGGACCCACTTTGTAACTTTAGGGTTCAACTAGAAAGCCTCCTGGTATAAATTTTGGGTATAACTTCTGAGCTATTTAAAAATATATATTGTACTCGTGTTAAGTATAGTACCCCTAATTCAACCTTGTCCCTATGTCACGAGACAGAACCCCAATGAACTTAGTCAAGCAGAGCCTTGACATGTGTTATGGGGCTCAGATCAATCGGAAAAGGGTAACGGTGATCCGGAGTTAAAACACTTAAAACGGCACAGAGCATTATTATTAGTATGGGATGAATTATATGTATATGAAAAGAAAGAGAGGCGGCCAAGAGACAGAAGAAAACAGTTTTAGCAAATGGTGAATTATGAAGTTATCCTATATTTATACTAAAGTTGCCTTGGCTTCAATCTCACGCATTGAATTCTACATAGGACACGTATCCATCTTTAAATTGAAAATTGTACATATGCATGGACACGTATATTCAATTCAATGTAATCTAGTTATTATTTATTATTATATATAAAAAAAAATATAGGACACGAAAGTTTGAAATAGAACACGAAACATGTTTCAATTTCAACTATATATATTTTATTTTATTATTATATATATTATAATTAATTTAACTGCTTTACTTATTTGGCACGTATAACTTCTAAAATATAATGTTTTATAAAATAATGAATATGTCTTTGGAACGAGTATATTTTTGTCTACATTTTGAACCAACTTTCATTAAAAACGGAGTAAGTCCAAATACATTATATTTTTATAATTTAATTAGAGTTAAATGCCATTTTAGTCCCTGTGCTTTGGGTCATTTTGCCAGTTTAGTCCAAAGGTTTCATTTTTAACTTGTGGGTCCAAAAAGGTTTCACAGTTGCCATTTTAGTCAACTTGGTTAACTTCATCCATTTTTTCTGTTAACGAGAAGGCCAATTTAGTCATTTTGTATGTAATTTTGTTAACTAAAAGTGCAATCCAGCCATATAAAATGACCGAATTGGCCTTCCCGTTAACATAAAAATGGATGAAGTTAACCCAGTGGACTAAAATGGCAACTGTGAAACCTTTTTGGACCCACAGGTTAAAAATGAAACCTTTGGACTAAACTGGCAAAATGACCCAAACCACAGAGACTAAAATGGCATTTAACTCATTTAATTATTATATGTTTCATGGGTCCGTCTAATTACTTCATATTTCTAATCTTCAACTTACCCGTAATCTACCCGTCTAATAATATAAGTTTTTATATACTTTTATTTTATTTAGAAAGGTCACCTATATACAGGCCAATATAATATTTCAACCAACTATATAAAATAGTGTTTAAAACTATTTAGGTTGAATTTTTATATTAAAAATAAACTAGTTACTAGTTACTAGTGGTTAATAAATGTAACCAAACCTATAATTCTTATATAAAAATAGGAATGTTACAGCTGTCCACCTCGGCGTTTGCCTGCTCCAGTGCATTTTCTGCCTCTTTGAGGCGTGCTTGATCGGCGGCAGAGGATTGAGTAAGTTTATTCTTTTCAGTAACCAGGGAGTCACATTGTTGCTGCAATTTCCTAAGCTGGTCCTCCCGCTCTTCCAACTCTGCTTGTTTGGTTTGGACCTTAGCACGGGAAGTTTCCACCTCAACCGTCAAAGCCTGGTACCGTTCCTGCACCTGAGATACAAAGTCAGTGTCAATTCGAAATCTTTCCACTTCAGCGGACATTTCAGATCTCACCTTCTGGGCTTCGGTAATGGCTTTACGCTCCAGTTCCTCCTGTACATTTTTAGCATGAGCAAGGACCCGGTCCTTCTCCGCTATGTCACGAGCACATATTATCCGTTCCTCAGCTAGGTTGGCGGTCACCCGTTTCAGGTCATCCTCCGCTTTGTTTTTCTCATATACAAATCTGCTCTCCCTCAATCCAGCGGCTTGGAGTTGACTCTCCAAACGGTACTTTTCATCCTTCAACTCCTCAATAACAGCTCGTGCTTGATGGAGCTCGTTATTGTCATGCATCCACCTACGCCGGATCTCTGCAAGCCTCCGGGGCTGACTAACGAAATCTACAATAGTAGAATTCATCAAATTCTCATTGTTTAAACACTCCACATACGCTGACTCAGCCGGGGGATAAGCCCGCTCAACCCAGTGCTGAATCACTGGTGGGAAGATCAGTTTTGAGGACTCGGTTATTTTCCATTTAGGTTGATACCGTTTATCTTGCATGTTAGGATCCCAGTTGATGGTAGGCAAGTAAAGGTCATCACCCAAGCGGACTCCATCATCGGCGATACCACTGCTTGAACCCCCGGCATCGCTTAGGGCGGCATCTTGGGTACTAGTCCCCTCATGGGTAGCAAAGACCGTGGGTGTCTCTTTACCAGTAGCAGAAAAAACGCTGCGAGGAGAATCGAACAAAGTAGAAGGAATTACACTTGAGGGCAGAGGCGTAGACACCGGATTGGTTGTAACAGCCATAGCAACGGTAGGCATGGGTGGTGGCATAGGACAACTAACCGCAGTGGTAGCACTTGCCTATGATATTAGATCGGAGAGGCGAGGTTTGCAAGCAACAGACGGGATGGTTCCCATAGATACTAACGGGGCAGACGATACGTTCGCAACATGAACCCCCGCAGCAGGGCCTGTGTAAAATTAAGTTCTCCGTAAACATATGATATAAAGTCTATGTTAACACTCACAGATAAAGGCTACTTACCAGTAGGTATGATATGAGCGGCTTGGATAGCCTCGAAAGCAGTAAGAGCGGGGACAACCTTTCGCTTTTTCGACACATGTGTTGGACTTGTCAGCTCAGTAGCACCACCAGCGGATGCGGTTACGCTCACCGACGAAGCACCCGTCCCCACAGCCATGTACTTCCTCCCGGGGACCTTCAGCTTGATGGGTTTTTTCTCTACGGCAACCACATTACCTCCTCCACTGGGGGGAGGTACTGTAATATAAGCAGTGGGTTCCGCCGGTACAACCGGTAACAAAAATTGCTCTAAGTGGATTTTCAGGACATCCGGCTCCTGCTCACCAAGTACGCGGTCCGCAGCCTTTAAGGCAGCGTGCCGTGGAGGATCCACAAAATCGAACAAGCTCCATTTACCTATAAGATACACACATGTCAATATATACAGCAAGCGAAACAATTGCAAAGCCACAATTTACATACCTTCATCCTCCCTCCGGAAAGAAGGATACAGCTTTATATCATGCCATGAAAGGCTCATTCCAGCCATCACCAACGCCCCCTCCGGGATCACCATACACTCAGACGGGTGCTCACATAGCTTAGTATACAGGGCATTGGACACATAGGCATCTTTTGGAGGGGCCTCATCTTTAACCTTGTCTTTTAACCCCATCGCTCTCCACTGCATCTCTCCGGGAATGACGGTGGCATCGATGTAAAAGAACTTTTTCTTCCATTCTTTGTCCCTTGAACTGGTAGGAATGTCTCTCAAACAAGATACCTCTGTATCCCTCCTGTCGAAGGTAAAAAAGGGGGATTTCCATACAAGGACGAAAAAAGCCCTAAAAACAAGGACTTCCGGAATGTGCCCTAGGGCGATACAGGCGAACTCAAATTGTCGGAGTTTTACAAGCCCTAAGGGATGCAGTTGGGAAATATTGATGGGATAATGGTCAAGAACTAATTTGCAGAACTTTGTAATCGGCAGCCGAAAGTTGCAGAATTTAAAGAAGTCACTAAACAGAGTGATTTTACCTTGCTTTAACGGGAAGGCCGTGTCGGTTTTCGACGGTAACACCGGGTTCCACTCCGCCCTAATATGGTAATCTTGAAGAAGGTTATTGAATGAAGCCTGCCCCCATTTGACATACAGGGCATCGGAACTTGGGGGGCAGAGGAAGACGATTCACCGGTCTTGGAGGCCATTTTTAGGTTCAAGAAATGGGAGAGAGCGATCGCACAAAAAGAAGAAATTAAAGTTCTAAATCCCTAAACAGGTACTCTATTTATACGGCAATAGTAACTTTTCGAATTCAAAAAGGCAAATAGATGGGAACTCACGTCAGAGCAGGGTGTTGACAGTTGTTACCTTAATGATGATTTAACCGTCACATCCTTTCCCATCGCCGGCATTTTTCAAAAAACGCAACGTTACCCCACTCAAGAGACTAACCCGCAAAAGGGGAAGGTTTGACTTTTCCTTTTTAGTCTGATTTTATGAATTTCATTTCATAACTTCGGACTGGGGGGACATGACGAGGTATGACCCGAATCGGCTAACCCGACCCGGTCATTACCTATTGTTTTATTATAAATAAATAATCATAAACGGTTATTCTAGAATATTCCATCCTGCATGGATAAATCACGTAACCAAATCCCTAACTTTTGGGGGAAGATTGTGCAAATCCCTGACGTATCGGAGCTCATCCTAAGTTAAGGGAAACCCTAATGGTAAACTATAAATAGAGGTGAACATCTCAGGTATGAATCATCTTGCTCCCGTTTTACTCTTTTCTCTACACATACCCTTTTACTCCTAAAACCGAGACTTATTCTCACGCCGGAGGGTGGTTACAGGAATAACCTCATTCCTATAACGAGTCCTAACGGTGTTCTGTTTTGCAGTTAGCAGTTCGGATCGCCAAGAGTTGAAGTCCTAGTTGGATACTACCGTGAATGTCAGTGTTTCTTCACCCCATATATTAAAATTTGAATGCAATGAATAGTAATTTCATTAAGGATGAGCAATTGCCCTATATATTAAAATTCAAATGGTATAAGTTATTGGTACTGATACCAAATTTATCAAACCGGGTATATTTTCGGTACCGTTTCGGCACCAGTATTCACTGGTTTTTACCCTCAAATACCGGTGCCGTATCAGTACCGACCGGTACCGAACCGTACCATACCAGGTATATTCGGTACCGGTACCCACTTTTGAGGATTTGGGTAACGGTATTTTCGGTACCGGTTGGTACCGAGCTCATCAAATCCTGTAGCAACGTAGCAATGCAAGTAATTGCACCGTTTAGATTATTTTTCATACACATAGCAAGTAAACTGTATTTCGTTTGAATGGGGTTTTATATACACAACAACTTATTTTGCTTTCTTTTTTTTCTTTTTCTGTAATGAATGATTGAATGAATTGTAGCATGTAAAATTAACTTGGATATCTAGATTATTAATGAGCAAATCGTATCAAATCTTCTAATCAAACCGGTATCGTATCGGTACCAAATTTACTATACCAAATCATTTTCGATACCAATTTGGTACCCAGCTTTTGGTGTTTTCAGAATCGTTACTTTCGGTTCGACACCGGTCTAGCACCATACCTGTATTTATTGATTTTTACCTTAAAATACCATACCGTATTGTACCAAGCATTTTCGGTGCCGATACCTAATTTCGATGATTTTCCGGATCGGTACTTTCGGTTCCGTTACCGGTATCGAGCTCATCCATATTTTAACGTGTTAGCACCGTAATAACCGAACTGGAAACACCCGAATTTCCAACGTATAGGACGTGTGGGTCCTATTATTATATATTAGGTTATTTAAAATCGTTTTTTTTGGACGGAGTGACTATCCTTACCACGTCATTTTTATTTATGTTTTGATATTCGGTATCTGCTTGCCATTGTTGACACGTGTTTTGCAGACATTGGGTCCCCGCCGCAACGCGAGGGCTGAAAATCAACTAGTTGCACTAATATCCGACCGACTATATTGTCACCTACCCACTATGTTTAAAGTAAGAATTTTTGATGATGAAATATAATAGCTTAATTTAATAGTATGAAACATTGAAACCAGTCGTTAGAATCAATAAAATCAAAATATCTATATATCTATAGGAAACCAGATGTTAGAATCAATATAATCAAAAGATATGAGACCTGATTTCGATACTGACTTTAGAAACATGAAATCTCAATATGTATCGTGTTGGGAATTCCGAACAATGAAACCGATTTGACGTGCAAGACTTAAGGAGGGTTTCAAAGTGTGGACAATTGTAGATTATTAAATGTGTTTGTGATTTAATAATTAATTGTCACTAGATGAAGCATCCGTCGCGATGCGGCTAAGGCTTACAAATTACTACGCAATATATACGAACGAACGCGGCAAGGTTTAGCTGTCAACCAAGATTTTTAAATAAAGAAGTGGAATTAATAATAAGTTCAGCTCATTGTAGTTTAGCAGCTAAATGTAACCCCCTAGTTTGGATGCAATAAAAAAAGCTACTTGGGACTCTACAATTATTCTCATAACAAACAAATGAAACAGATAGCATACCACCTACATTTCATAAACATAATAAAAAAAAAGTCGTAATATTAGTCCCAATACCAGTTCCTCATTACAGTTCATCACCATCACACTATAACAAAATAAACTTCAATTCTACAATAAAAATTAGGACAAAAAACTGTTGATCAACATTCAGTAAGTTACCAAAAGAAACAACAGAAGAGATGAAAACCATGACGCCGGCTAGAAAAAACGTTATCAAGACCTGATTCGGCATTGAAACCACTATCGTCGCTTGATTCCGCTGTTGTACCGCTAATCGCCGTCAGCTCGTCGCTCATCTTCTTCACATGCTTCGAATTTATTCCTTTATTTGTAGAGATTAGGGGCCCTTCTCAAGACAAGAGGGGAGTCAATAATACAGTGATTTACCCTCTCTTATAATACCCAGCTTTTCCTCCATGTAATTTAGTCTCTGCAAATACCCCTCCAATTCCAAATTTTCCTCCAAGTGATTTAGTCTCTTGAAATACTCCTCCAATTCCAAATTTTCCACATCAGTACATAGTTTAAACGTCCAAGTTCTACTTCATATAAGAAGTAAGTAGGGATGAGCAAATCGTTACCGATACCGGTACCGAATTTACCGAACCGGGTACTTTTTCGGTACCGATTCGGTACTGACTTTTAGCTTTTTCGGTACCGGTTCGGTACCGGTATTTACCGGTTTTTACCCTCAAATACCGGTACCGAACCGGTACCGAACCAGGTATATTCAGTACCGGTACCCACTTTTGGGGATTTTCGGTACCGGTTCTTTCGGTACTGGACGCTACGGAGCTCATCCCTAGACGTAAGGCCTTTTCTTTCTGCCACAATTTCAGCCACTTTTCATTTAACTTTTGTTTAACTTTTCTGTCATGTAACAAAAAACAGTCTATTGAATTATTTGATTCAAAAGGAGGAATGATATGACTGAACACACATTCTTATCTTCTATTTCCAGTTCATGTAACAACATCAAGAA
Organism: Helianthus tuberosus; assembly: GCA_030545235.1. Classification (NCBI taxonomy): domain Eukaryota; kingdom Viridiplantae; phylum Streptophyta; class Magnoliopsida; order Asterales; family Asteraceae; genus Helianthus; species Helianthus tuberosus. The sequence goes on along the minus strand of CM060396.1, from coordinate 7,808,893 downwards.
CAACAAATTTCATAACAATCATCCAAATCACAATCATCAATAAAAGCACATGCACCGATAAGTTACCAAAAGAAACAACAGAAGAGATGAAAACCTTGACACCGAGAAAGGCAAATCGAAGGAGAAATTCACCGGGCACACAAACCGATCAATAGTCGAAGCCCAGCTATTGATGAGTTGGAAAACAGTCATGCAAACCATCTATCGTGTCATTCACCGAATCAAAGGATCAAGTCTGAATTCAAGCACAAAACTCCAAATAAACAAATGACTAAATATCTAAAAAAGCTTAGTGATCTAATTCGCCTGAATAAACAAATGACTAAATATAGCCCAGTGTACAAGAAAAAATAACAGATACAATATATAGCACAATTTACAAACAATGATGCCTAAGATTGTTTTAAATTGATAGTATATAAATTATCATGTCCTGGTTAATTGATAAGATAATTATCTAGCATCCTAAACGAGTTAGGTTTGGATGTCTTTAGGATAATTGTGTGGACAATCCTAGTTATTGTATAAATATACCAAGTATTGGGTATGGATTTGTAAGAATCAAATTTTTAAGTAGTTTTCTTGTTCTGATAATATTGTGGGAGTTAGCTATAATTTTATGTTTGTTTGATATATTCGATTGGGACTTGATATCGAGTATGAACAAAGAGTTTGATAATAACTGCCAAGACAGACGGGATCAGAATAGGAATTCGTAGGTCTCCAAATCCTCGACGGTGGATGTTGCAATGTTTGTGAAGTTAAAACTATGGCAGAGTGACGGACATGTCAAAAGTCAGCGTGTACTGGACCTTTAGGGTCGTATTAGGCGATCGTCACCCGTGGGGAATGAGGAACAATTTGGGGGGGGGGGGGGTGTTAAAAAAAGGAGTCGGGTGATCGTGGTGAAATGGGTCAAAGCACATCAGAGACTCTAATTTGTTGCCTTACAACGACTCAAAATCAATAAAAATTCACTAACAAAATCAAATCAAATAAGGAATTATAGACAAGTTAATTAAATTAAAAAAGAATTGTTTAAATCGTAAGCATAGGCTCAGTGTAATGTTGAAATTCATCAAAATAGCTTGAAGCTTTCAGAGTTTGATGGTATATAAGTTTAAATCATCATAGCCTACACAAAAACTTCAATTCGACCAAATTATAAGTTCTGACTTCCTGGTTTTCAGCACCAGTTACGCGCGATCATGCCTCAGTTTACGTATTGTTAAAATGCCGGTTACACTTTCGGAGCCGGTTACATGTACCAGGATCGGGAAACGCACGTCTAGCGCCACATTACTAGGCCCCAGCACGCACTTAACCTACCGCTCTGCGTGTAACGGCATCGGTTACGCGCGTTCAGGTGTCAATTACGCGTGCCGCGTCTGTTACGCGCTTTTACTGCGGTTATGCATACCAGAGCTTGGACATGCGGCAGGCGCTTAACGCAGTGCTCGACACGAAACCGACTTTGCACGAGTAACTGACGCCAGTTACGCACACGCCCTTGGTTACGCGTGTTTAATGTCAGTTACTTGTAATTAACATCACTAGATACTAGATAACATCAAGGGCGGACCTAAGCCCGGCCCAGGGTGGGCGGGCGCACCCCCGGGAAAAAAAAATTAGTGCTAAGTTCCGTCGAAAATCTCGTCCGCACCCCTTGGAATTTTTCGTCCGCACCCCATGAAATTTTCCGTCCGCACCTCTTGGAATTTTTCGTCCGCACCCCTTAGGTAAAAAGTGTTATCAATTTATATTTTAAAAATATTCTTTAGTAAACTCCTATTTTATAAAAAATACTACCTAAATTATATTACTTTTAATACCTAAATAACTAAACCCAAATACCCAATACATTTAACTAGCCCACTACTAAGTCTTAGCCCAATAAACAAACCCAACAAATCAACAATATTTCAAACTAAAATAAAATAAACAAGCCCAAAACCCTTACATATTCTATCATGCTCTCTTTATCGTCCTTGCACGCCAGCGATCAGAACATCAACAGTGAACAGTCAGCAGCCGCATACCACCGTAATCAGCCACGGGTAAGTTTCTTTGTTATTTTTGATGATTTTTTGTTGGTTTTTGGTTGATATTAGCCACCTCCAGCAGCCTATTATAGCCGCATACTAACCATAGTAGACATGTGCTTCGTATTGTCTTCATTATGTTATGGTGGGTTATATAAATTAAGTTCTTTTGTTTTACATGACCCGACTCGACCCGAACCGACCCGATACGAACCGATTTTTTATTTATATACCTTGGGGCCTAAAATTTTTAAAAATGTTCTGCACCCCCATGGAAAAATTCCTGGGTCCGCCACTGGATAACATTCCGAATTCAGAAAATCTGCTCGAACGAAAGTAACTACGAAAACGGATAAAACATATACCTTCCTGCTCTATACTTGTAAAATCCATTATTACCATTGGAGTGGTGAGATCCACCGGCACCACCGGGATGGAACAAAAGACCACCGGCACCAAAACCCGGCACCACCGACACCACCGGCACAACAGGGATAGTCTGCTGCAAACCGTTCCCATTTAACTCAACCACAAATCTTCGAAATTATATGGCATCCCAAAATTATTCCAAAATCTTCAACTTAAATCATAAGCAAATCCTCTATTTCTATTGAAAGATTCACATTTTAAGCCTGGCAATCATCTCCTCCACCACTCCAACTTCAGTTTCCCTCATTTCACCTCTATCAATCTCACCCATAACCTGTTCCAAAACCACATTCTTCGATCTTTCACTTCTGAAATCGCTCGAACAATCCCTCAAAAGCCGAAGCAGTGATTTCGCGCTTGCTTTAGCATTTCACCTCGAACAATCCGGCGCCAGATGAGAGAGATAGAACATCATCTTCGTCATCATCGGAGAACGGCCGGAGCAAGAACAACACCGGAACCGGCGCCGGCGTCTCTCTCTCTCTCTTTCTGCAGCTTTCTCTCTCCTCGATCTCTCTCGTTATCTCCCTATTTCTCTGTCGTTGCAGCCGTATGCCGCCACCACCATGGTGGCCGGCCATTTAATCGCGTGAAAACATGGGGGTTTTGTGGTGGATTTAAGGTGAAGGAGGGTGGTGGTGTGGTGTGAGTGTCTCGTCGGAGCAAGAACGGGCCGGCATAGTCGTCGGAGTCCAGCTCCGGTCGCCTGACAGGAGACGAGAGGGGAGAAGAAAGGGATGTCACTGCTCATAAGGGTTTAGGTTTTGAAAGATGAGATGGGGGATCTGGTTTTGAAGAAAGGAGAGAGAGAGTGAAGAATTTAGTGAAGAGATAGAAGATTTGACATTGAATAATTACAAAAATAACCTTTAGCTTTTAAAATAGGGTGCTACTTTCTACACCCCCTAATTACGTTTTACACCTCCCTTCTCTCACATACTTACAGGTGGGGCCTGGGTGGGACCGGCAGTTTTCCTCTCACAAGGGGGTATAAACAGGAGGGAGGGGGGTGTGTTTAGAATCAACCTTAAAATAATAGTGTACTAGATTAAAACCTCGTGTATTGCATGGGTTGTATCAGTGTAAATTTATATAATAAATAATAAAAATGATCTATTTTTAAAAAAACTCGTATAATGAACAAAATATAATGTCATATATTAATACATACAGTCGTCATGATTTATCTTTCAAAAATGAAATTTGATGTACTATTTACTTATTATAAAATTTTATTTTGTTTTTTTATATTTACTATTAGCTTAAAAAGAGATGTATTACATGGGTTGAATAATATTTTCATTATGCATTCAAATTATGAGATACAATTATTTTAGTTAGTTTTAAGAACCTTCATTCTTGTATGTTTATTTTGTTAGATAAAACACTGTCTCAATTTTGTATTCAAGAGAGTTTATGGTACAAAAAGGTGGAGATCGATCCCCACATTTTTATGTATTACATCATTTTTTATTACATTCCTGCTCAAATGAAACTAACTACGAAAACGGAGAAAACATATACCTTCCTGCTCTATACTTGTAAAATCCATTATTACCATTAGAGTGGTGAGATCCACCGACACCACCGGGATAGTCTGCTGCAAACCGTTCCCATTTAACTCAACCACAAATCTTCGACTTAAATCATAAGCACATTCTCTGTTTCTATTGAAAGATTCACAAACAAAGTTAAAAAAAAAACCTCTGTTTCTAGTGAAAGATTCACATGTTAAGCCTGGCAATCATCTCATCCACCATTCCAACTTCAATTTCCCTCGTTTCACCTCTATCAATCTCACCCATAACCTGTTCCAAAACCACATTCTTCGATCTTTCACTTCTGAAATCGCTTGAACAATCCCTCAAAAGCCGAAGCAATGATTTCGCGCTTGCTTTAGCTAGGGGTGAGCAAGAAAACCGAAATAACCGAACCGTAACCGAATAACCGAAATAACCGAACCGAAAAAACCGAACCGAAACAAAAACCGACGGTTCGGTTTTCGGATTTTTAATAACCGAAAATTTCGGTTCGGTTTTCGGATAAACGTTTTCAATAACCGAAAAAAACCGAACCAAACCGATAAGTTACAATCCATATATTTTTATGTTTAAGTTTAAATTGTTTAAGTGTTTAACCCAATGCTAGTAGAAAATGTTAATTTTATTCTTGAATGTAAAGTGTTTATAATAAAAACATTATAACTGAAATGATTTATTATTACCTATAAGATATAACAAAATTTAATATAAAAATTAAATTTAATAAAACTTTGAAGAAACATAAAAATATATTAGAAGGTTAGGTTTATGTAAACAATACTAATTAAAGAGGTGAACTATAATAACTTAAATATAAACATATAAAAAGATTGTTATAATATAAATTATACTTTTTATTTTTTGAATCTTACGTAATTTTGTTCCAAAAACCGAAAAACCGAACCGAACTGACGTAAAAACCGAAAAACCGAAACCGAAAAAAACCGAAACCGAACGGTTTTTAAAACCCAAAAACCGACATTTCGGTTTCGGTTTTGATTTTACCCAAAAACCGAACCGAACCGTGCACACCCCTAGCTTTAGCATTTCACCTCGAACAATTCGGCGCCCAGAACCGGAGAACGGCCGGAGTAAGAACAACACCAGAACCGGAACCGGCGCCGGCTTCTTTCTCTCTCGCTTTCTGCAGCTTTCTCTCTCCTCGATCTCTCTCGTTCTCTCCCTATTTCTCTGTCGTTGCAGCTGTATGCCGCCACCACCATGGTGGCCGGCCGTTTAATTGCGTGAAAACATGGGGGTTTTGTGGTGGATTTAACGTGAAAACATGGGGGTTTTGAAAGATGAGATGGGGGATCTGGTTTTGAAGAAAGGAGAGAGAGTAAGAGATGTACTAGATTTTTACCTGTGTCGCGCGTTGCGGCGGCAACGTCAAGCGTTTTGGACTTTATTACACACGTTACGTTAGTGGCATTGTTGGCGGAGGTCCGATGGGCTCCAGAATAGCAACGGCTTTGATTCTAAATGGGTATGAAGTTGTCTTGAAAGAAGTAACTGAAAAGTTCTTGGATGCTGGAATAGGCAGAGTCAAAGGTTTGACTTTTCACTCTCTTATAGACTTATAGTAATTGTAAATTTGCTTTTGTATCACTATATTGACATATCTATTATCCAGCCAATTTGACAGGCAGTGTTAAGAAAGGTAAGCTGACTCAAGAAAAGTTTGCGAAAACCACATCTCGCCTTAAGGGCGTTCTTGACTACGAATGGTTTAAGGATGTAGACATGGTGATTGAGGTACTTAACATTTTCCATTTTAGTTTATGGATTTTAAGAATTAAGAATAAACATGTTAATGAAAGTTCATACTGAAACAGGCTGTTACCGAGAATGTCTCACTGAAACAACAAATATTTTCGGATTTGGATAAGTACTGCTCTCCAAATTGTATATTTGCAAGTAACACATCAACAGTTGACTTGGATCTAATTGGTGAGAAGACAAAGTCTCATGATAGAATAACTGGCGTACGCTTCACAATAGGGAGAAACGTCCGACGACAACTGTTCTGAAGCATACCATAGGGAGAAATGTCGTCTCCACCCTATCACAATCGTCACACAGTTTAAACTTAAACGTCTGAACGTTCAACGTCATATTTCCACCGGACTGAATCAACACACCCATAATAACACACAGGAATAACACCTACCACAATTCATCTTCGATTCCTTCTCTATTTGTTTGTAAGTTTGCTGTGGGGTGCTCAAAATGAAAAAAAAAAACAAACTTCAAATACCTATATCACACATATCACAATCAACAAATAAAAATCAACAACAGAAATACTGAATCCTCACTTAACATCAACGCCACTTCCGTCACCACACTGATCCACTGGCACTGACTCCACAACCACCACGGCACACGGAGGCGACAACTCATGCTAATGCTCATCCTCATCCTTCCGCTCTTTCTCTCTCTCTCTCTCTCTCTCTCTCTCTCTCTCTCTCTCTCTCGTAACTTCCGACAACATCCGACGTCCAAAAGAAAACATAGATAGAGCCGTACACGCTAGCCACGACTGTCGAGTACCGAATCCCAGCGGTCCAAACAAACCCTCATAACTTCAACCGGAACCATAGGAACACGATTTTGGTCCACCGCGGCTTCCAGGCCCATCCACTCGCCACTCTGAGCATCACCGCGAACCAAATCGGTACCGCACATTAGAAAACGGGAGAAATGTTTCGATTAAAGCAGGTTAGGTGATGAAATCAATCAAATTAGTTAAATTATTGAAGTAATTTTGATTTTCTATAATCTAATCGGTTGATATGTGACGGATCTGAAAGAATAGATGTCGCCGGAGTTTAATTCCGATCGGTACCGGAGGAATACAGACGGAAGAGATGTAGATTAAATGATTGATAAAAGGAGATGAATCATGAAACCAAAAAGTGAGGTGTGTATACGTATGTAGCAGAGAAGAAGGGTTAATCTATTTGGGAGGGACTTAAAATGTTATATCTTAAAAGTTTAAGGGCTATTTTGTTGATAGAAAAACCACACCGACATTGTTCTTTAATATTATATAAATATGTCTCGTATTTTGATTGATGAAGAGGAGTTTTTGTGGTGTTCGTAACTGGTAATGGTTTTTATTTGAATCGATCCCTATATATATATATATATATATATACATACATATATATATATATAGGTAAAGAGTACTGTACAATATTGCTTATCGTACATTACGTACGCTTCAATCTCAGCCTCCTTCAGATCATCTTCCCGCATTTTAAAATCGCATGTTGTTTTTCTTATAACAATTTCGCATGTGAATAATTTTTGATGAATTCGCATGTGGTTTTTTTTGTACCAATTTCGCATGTGATAATTTTGATGAAATAGCATGTTGTTTTTTTATAACAATTTCGCATGTGATAATTTTTGATGAATTCGCATGTTATTTTTTTGTACCAATTTCGCGTGTGATAATTTTGATGAAATAGCATGTTGTTTTTTTGTAACAATTTCGCATGTGGTAATTTTTACAACATGCGAATTCAATGCGGGAAGATGATCGGACGGCTGAGATTGTAGCGTACGTAATGTACGATAAGGACATTTGTACGTTAACCTAACCCTATATATATATATATATATATATATATATATATATATATATATAACCCTATATATAGGTTTAGGTTCTTTTGTGAACACTTTCTAGATGATGAACAAAACGAACAAATCCTGGCCATAGATCTTCTTTAATCTAACATAAGGGTAGGATTGTCTTTTAACTTATATATTTTTATTTATAATTTTTTTTAAATATTTCATGGCAGTTATCTAATAAACCACCCACTTCTCAACATGTCGTTCAATTTCAGTCGATCATAATCTGCCCCCTATCTTCCTGTTCGTTCTTTATCACCATCATTCAAATCGGTATTCCAATTATCTGCAGTCAATTCAACTGTAATGACACAGTCGAGCGATCAGAATATTATTTCACCGAATTTGCTAATTCATCAGAGCACTGATCGCGGAGAAGATCATCATCAAGGTATAATATTAAAACATCTGTTAATACAATTCACTATCCAATGTCGATCTAATTTTAAAACATCTGTTAATACATCGTTAGAGGGTACCCGTATGTCAGAGATGGTCGATCAGCCCGTCAAGTTGTTAATACCGCAGAGCGATGAACCAGGAGCAGATCATCATGAAGGTATAAGTTCTAAACAATTGTTTATACATGTCCGTATTGTGTGTCGCTGAATTGATGTTACATATTTGTATCATATATATTTTTTTTGTTGTGTATTTTTTGTTATAATACTTATGAATTTAAACTCTCGACTGAGGGTACTGCTATCACAGATGTGAATGATAATCCCGACGCACCAGCCGATTTGGTAACTCTTCCGAGCTCTCAGCTAGCAGTCCAAATCATGTGTTGGTAACATCCATTGAGCATCAAGGTATTATTCTAGGACAGAACAATCCATAAGAAGTCAGTGGTGTATGCTACTTGTATTTTGCTGACGTTAATTCGTTGTTTCAAATCTCAGAGTCTATGGCCAGCAATGTATATCAAAGTCCTAATGGCACAAAGTATTGGACTCCAAATGTACCGCCCGATTTAAAACTGTATGAAGGAGCCAGATTCCGAAATATTGATGAAGCAATGGCTATGTATGAGCATTATGCAGAGAGGGCTGGTTTTTCGACCCGTTTGGGTACGTCAAAGCAAGATAAAGCTAAAGGGATATTCAAACTCCGTTACATTTTGTGTTCTAGAGCTAATAAGCCCAAAGTCCAGGAAGACGGTTAAGGACGACTCGACAACCGACGGAGAAGATCAGTTATACGAAGATGAAGAAACCGAAGATTTTGGCTCTGAGGATCCTGTTAGTGATTAATAGTTTCCGTAAACCGTAACAATATTCGTTCCTTTTTTCTAATCATTTCCGATGGTTTTTTTAGTAGAGTATATGTTTATGTATTTTGTCTTTTGATGTAACGAAGTCGGGTTTTTTTTTTTTTTTACTTTTTATCCACTTTCCTTGCTTTGTTTAGTGACATCTGTAACAGTGCGTTAAAATGTAGATGAGTCACATGTAACAGTGCGTTAAATTGTGGGAGGAATAAAGCTCAAAATTTCCCGACTGTTAATTGTCTAAACCTTTATTTTTCAAATTTCGGAATGTAAATCAGCGTGACAGTCCTCAATGTCTTCCTGACAACATAGTAACATGATCCGCAGTAATAATTTTGTATGAGCAGGTTCACTCAACAGTTCAAAAGCATATGGATGTAGCTGGAACCTAACCGATCCCGTGGGCTTACATTAACTAACCCTAGTCAAATAATACAGTTCAATCATACAGAAACTGGACGTTAAGATTACTTTAAACATTATCCCATACACGAAATTTCGACATACCATGATTAACACCCACCAAAAACAAAGCATGATACGTAGTCTGTTAAAACTAAACTGTCAAACAAAAGTAAATATTTTTTTTCAACATCAGCAAAACTAAACGACAAAAAACAAATTCCAGTAGCAATCTTTTTTATCTATTTCCCTCTGTTGATACCGGCAGTTTGGTAGGCTTCTTTTAGAATACGTTCGCGCTGTGTGTTCGCCTCCGAAGTTATCAACTTCACTGCATACTTCTTCCTAAGTTGTGCTACCTTTCTGCATCTTGTCAGCTGAACAACATCACACAAAGCCAGTTAGATGATGAAAATTGGGCCGTACAAACATTCACCTTTTTACTAATAGCTAACCCAAAAAATAAAAGAGTAAAGGTACAATGATCCAATAAACTTTACTTTCTTCATCATCTGAACATATAATTGGGTCTTCTGCGTTGCTTACACATCTTGATTTACATTTAGCAGCTATACGTTGGCTTTGCCCCCTACATGTTTATATCAACAACATTTTTTAAAGCAAGACTTTCCTGTTTAAAGATTTTTAGTTCATCGGTAGCTGATAAATGCACTTACTAGTCCTCATTTTTATCCTTTTAAATTACCTAGAAGAAACCATGGACAACAATCAAATGACAAAGTATTAGAATCAAAGACGATTACACATAAACTACTTTTGGGAATAGGTTTTAAATTATATTATTACCAAAAAAACAGCTATCACATTACGTACGTATATGTTCTTATCAGTCGGGTCAAAGTTAATACACGTGTGTTTTTCCACAGAGTACGCATGTGTATTGGTATAACAGTTTGAGTATCCGGTCACAACCACATACCTTATTTAATCATTGAGTCTCAACAACTTGAATACACATGTGTACTACTATCCTATACACATGTGTACTACCGTCCCATACACAAGTGTATAATTAGAATAGTTAACCCTCATTCCAATTTAATTTTTTACAAATCTATGAAACTAAAGTAGCAGACTCAATTAAAGTGACATAATTACATGCCAATCAGTATGTTACACTATGTAAAGTGACAAAATACCCAAATACTTCTTTCAATATACACAACACACCATCTCAATGTTCACAAAACTGAACAGCAGAACAATAACGTAGCTACACCTGATATTCAACATAGCTGGACGGTACAGGATAAAGCGTTAACAGATACACACCTAGTCGGTTAAATTTCCCCCACAAACAAAGCCCTAGCTCATGGATTAAAGGCTTTTCGGAGCATTTGGGAGAATAACTCCTAATCACTCGGCAAAAACATGTAATCGGCTTAAATATATGTACAAATAACACCATTACATTACAAAATCACGTAAGAAAAAGTTCGAGACGACTGATCACGACGGAAAAACTAAACCCTAGATTTTGAAATGTGATGTTCAGTGTGTATAAAGACGTAACATTCAAAATCCTTTAACGATTACTCAAATATGTAATGATACCTTGCTTTAATGATGCTTCTTTAGTTTTCCCCTGTTGTAGAAATCGCCGATAAGGGATCAAGGATGAAGACGGTTGCTTTTTGGTTTGATGATAGAAGTTATGAATGCAGGGATTGTGTTTTACTATAATGCCCCTGAGCGGTTGAAGAATTGATTTTTTTTTATTTTTTTAGTAATTAAAAAACCATTTAAATTATATAATCAAGATCTCATCATCCAACGGTCTAGATCTGTTCGTTTTTGTTCACAATTTAAATAGGGTTCACTCTTGATCCCTACCCTATATATATATATATATATATATATATTATATAATAAATGAAAGTTATTTGGGTCACGTGTCAGTAGATTAGGGCTTTCTTTTTCCCATTTTCCCGCTCAACAGTACCACTCCCCTTTATTCTCACTTTTTCACAAATGTGATAGGTTGATTAAATAAAAATAGAAGAACTATAACATATTAGTTAAAAATAAAGAAATATAGAAAAACACTCATTTTAGTAATTATTTTTCAAATCACCTATTTTGATAAATAACTTTTCCACCAATCCTCTTTTGGGAAAAAACTCTGGGGAGATCTGGTTTTGAAGAAGGAGATAGAGAAAACAGACTTCTGGGTTTTGAAAAGTGATGGAGAGAGAGAGAGAGTAAAGATTTTAATGAAAAGAGAAGATTTTACCAATGTTTTCAGGACCGGACCGGAAGTCGACCCGGTCGCCTTAGGGGGTCAAAGGTCGGACCGGTCTGACCGGATTTAAGACCCGGGTTACGTGTAAATATAAATTTCAATACCATTTTACTTATTCTTTTGTTTTGTGGTCATTTGAAAGATTCAGGATTTTTTTTATCAAAATAATTCAAGGATTGTTTGTGTAGTATATTTAAAATAGCAGGAGTGATTTACAATTAAAATAGTAGGATGGATTTAAAAAGTGAAGATACACCACCATCACCACAAAAGTACAAAACACACCCACACACCTTCTCACACACGTAGTTCTGTACTTCTCTTTTCTTAACACCACAATCACACCCACACACCTCTCCTTTTTTGGCGATGGAAACAACCGTCTACAGTGGTAGTTCTCAAGACCAAAGATGATGACCGATAACCCACTGTTGAAGTAGATCGGTCAACATGCATCACCAAATCTGCTTGTCGATTCCTTGTCGGGTAACCGGGTTCGCGACCGGAACCTTAAGAACGGATATGGTGCCAACCGTCTGAATCTATTTGAGGTCAAATTTCGTAACATTTGTCTTCGTATTTGCTATGAATCAAACCCTCCAATAATAACCGGCCCGACCGCCTGGCTCCCGGCCCGACCTCCGGGTCGTTGTTGAAACGGGTTAAAGGACTGAACCGGCCTGGTGTTGTTTCCGGATCCCGGTCCGGTTTTAAAAACCTTGGATTTTACTAAATTACCAAAATAACTTTAGGTTTTTAAATAATAGTTTATATGTGTCATATTCTGATTGGTGGAGAGGAGTTCTCACGGTTCTCGCAACTAGGGATGGTTTTCATTTGAACTGATCCATATATATATATATATATATATATATATATAGGGAGAGGATCATGAGAAAACTAGATATAAATGAGAAAACCAAAAAACTAACCAAAAAAGCACTAAAAAGGAGGGGGGAGACTTTTAATGAAGGAGGGGGGGACTTTTAATGAAGGAGGGGTAAAATTGGAAAAAAAATATATAACTTTTCAAACATTTCCCATTTCTCCATACGTTATCATTTTAAAACAAAAATGACACCATAAGATCACAAATTTTTGTATCTTTCATTCAAGTATATTTGAGCATATTTTTTATGGCATAAAAAAAGATTTATGGTGTCGTCTATTTTTCAATACTATTATTATAGCAGTGCACATGTGCAATATAACATGTACTACAATTGCATTACATGCTTAAAATTAGCTTTTTGAGTCTAGTTTAGCTTTTAGGGTTAGTTTTTTTGGAGGTTTAGGATTAGGATTAGGTTTTTGGGTGTGGGGGGGAGGGGGGTTTAGGTTTTTGGGGGGTGGGGGTGGGGGGGTTTAGGTTTTTTTATTGCATTACATGCTTAAAATTAGCTTTTTGAGTCTAGTTTAGCTTTTAGGGTTAGTTTTTTTTTGGAGGTTTAGGATTAGGATTAGGTTTTTGGGTGTGGGGGGGGGGAGGGGGAGGGGGGTTTAGGTTTTTGGGGGGTGGGGGTGGGGGGGGGGGGTTTAGGTTTTTTTCGGGTTTATGTTTAGGGTTTAGTTTTAGGTTTTCGGGAAGGTGGGGGGTGGGGGGGTTTAGGTTTTTGGGGGGTGGGGGGGTTAGGCTTTTGGTAGGAGGGTGAATTTAGGTTTTTGGGGGGGTGGGGGGTTTAGGTTTTTGGGGGGTGTCGGGGTGGGGGGTGGGTTAAGTGGTTTAAGCTTTATGTATTAGTGCACATGTGCAGTACAACAAAAAAAAAAAAAAAAATTTGAAATTTTTTTTCCATATATAAAAAGTAGCGATTTTTAAAAAAAAAATTGTAAAAAAAAAAAAATTTGGTATGTTTTTAGGTTTTTTTTAGGCTTTTTTGGTTAGTTTTTTGGTTTTCTCATTTAAACTAGTTTTCTCATGATCCATCCCCTATATATATATATATATATATATATAATTTATCGTTTATGTTTTATTTAAGTCTCTAGTTATATGTGTTGGCTAACTTGACAGTAATTCGGTTATTAGACCATGCGTAGTGGTGCAAATTTTGGCGTTTTTCATCCTCAAACACGCCCACCCCCCACCCCTAGGCATTATTGGACGTTATTGTTCAAAAAAGCCCCCAAGCGTTTTTAAAATCACGCTTTATGCAAATTTGAAGGGTCAATCACATTTAATCATCCTTTTTTTAGCCAATAGCTTTTTTTGTTGGGTTTTTTATTTTTATTTAATTCTCTAAGCCCTTTTAACATAATGCCCACATCTCCACTACACCCATTTTAGAAAAACGCCCAATAATGCCTCTTGCTGACTGTACTGCCACATGGCGGAAAACGCCAAATGGTGGGGCATTATTCACCAAGTGCTTAACCTGTTCACAGGTAAAAGCTGAACATCAGAAACACTCAGGTTTATTGCAGCAACGAGAAATGCCAATATGGAAATGGGAATTGATAACAATGGATTTGTTACCAAATTACCCAAGACACAAAAAGGAAATGATACAATCTAGGTGATTGTAGACAGATTAACCAAGTCTGCTCATTTCTTACCAATGAAGGAAACTGTCAGTATGAGTTGTATGTAAATGAAATAGTTTCATTACATGGAATTCCTTTATCTATTGTTTCTGATAGAGATAGCCATTTTACTTCTCATTTTTTGACTAGTTTCCAAAAAGCAATGGGAACCAAGTTAAATCTAAGCACAACTTATCATCCTCAAACGGACGGACAAAGCGAAAGGACAATTCAGACAATGGAAGATATGCTTAGAGCTTGTGTAATTGATTTCAGAGGAAATTGGGACGATCACCTACCATTATGTCACGGCCCCCGGCCCGGTTTGACCCGATCTAGAAGCCGCAGGACAGAAACCCGTGGTATTTATTAATTTGAGTTGACAGCGGAAGATTTAGCAGGATCTTTTTAAAACTGAAAATGCCCGATTTATTTTATTTCATAATTCGGGATAAACCCCGTAATTTACAATAGAGGAATTTCACGAGGAAATTCCCTGGTTTACAAAACATGTTTATTTATTTAACTGAGCCACTACTTCGAGCTTTATTAATGCTCCGTAGCACTTTTCCTTGGATCACAGTAGTCACCTGAAACATGTTTTAAAATATTTTTATCAGCGGGGAAATACTGGCGAGTCACTCAAATTTGATAAAAAGACACATAGTTATAAATTACAGCATAAGAGCGATTACGATGGCTACTATCTTATTTTTATCTGGCGCCGTGTCACAGCCTTGTGACGATGGTCATACCACTATTGGGTCCTTTCACCCAAGTAGTGATGATTATCACTGTTAGGTCAATGAACCTATCCGTGAGAAATTAGTAATGTGCACAATACCCCACTAGCCAGTGATTTAAGATAACCACGACTTAATCCCTGTAATTATAACTTTTGAAAAAGATTGGAGTATTGTATAAAACAATTGATAAAAAGAGAATGACTCATATTGCAGATTTAAACGGGCAGAGCTTAGCCTACTGATTAGCCTTGTTAACCTAAATTAAATAACAATGCACACGAACTAGGTTAGTAACTTAATACAGCATTTACGATAACTCACGAGATTAAAACCCTCACAATGAATGACAAAGTGCAATACTTAAACATCCATCGAATTCTCGACAAATGACAAAGTATAACCCTAATTTGGGCAGCACTTAAACATCCATCGGATTGGTTTCAATCGATCGGACATTGAATCGTAGCAGCGATCGAGTTATTACCCTGTTGTTGCGGCAGCGTTTCGTGCTGTGTGTGTGTTTTGATACTAAACAGGCGATATCTTGGTGTAGAAAACGAATTTTAACGTCGAACAAACGCTCCAATTCAAGTCCCACACCCCTGCATTTATACTTGAAAAACAGCTCCCTCGTGTGGCGCGAGGGCTGTCGCGTGGCGCGAGGGGTGCCCTTCTAGTATAGGGTAGCCTCGTGTCTCAGTAGCTCAGCTGAGTTGACCGTTCGTAAAAAATTGATTTCCACGTAAAACTGTAAGGATAATATCAACTAGGAAACACCCCCCCTCCCCCGAGTTTTAGGGGCCCTGATCCTAATCCTGATTATTCTGAAACTTTTAGGGGTTATGCAATATTACTTGGGGGTCTCAATTAGGGTTTTCTATTGGACAAAATAGGATAAGAAATAGGACTTTTGGTGAGAGTTGTTATATCCTCCCCACCTTAATTAAAATCTCGTCCTCGAGATTTACTGGAATAAATGAGGATATTTCCGCTTCATTTCCGATTCCAGCTCCCAAGTGTATTCCGGTCCTCTCTTAGAATCCCACTTGACTTTGACCAGTACTAGTCATTTGTGCTTGAGAAACTTGACCTTTCTGTCTTCTATCTGTAGCGGCTTCTCAACAAATTTTAACTTTTCATTTACCTCTATGTCTTGAAGAGGTACTACCAGGGATTCGTCAGATAGACATTTCTTGAGGTTGGATACATGAAATACGTCATGTACTCCAGCTAATGCATCTGGTAGTTGTAAACGATAGGCAACTGGTCCTATACGTTGGATTACTGGGAATGGTCCTACGTACCTTGGACTTAGCTTTCCCTTCTTACCGAACTGAACTACTCCTTTCCAAGGAGAAGCTTTCAAGAGTGCCTTATCTCCGACTTGAAATTCCAGTGGCTTGCGTCGATTGTCTGCATAACTTTTCTGGCGATCTCGAGCTGTTTTCAGTCTTTCCTTGATTTGAGTGATCTTGTCGGTGGTTTCTTGTACGATTTCAGGATCTGATAATTGGCTTTCTCCTATTTCTACCCAACAAACTGGAGTTTTACACTTTCGTCCGTACAGTGCTTCGAACGGGGCAGCTTCGATACTTGAATGGTAACTATTATTATAGGAGAATTCGATTAAGGGTAGGTGGTCATCCCAATTTCCACCAAAATCTATTGCACATGCCCTGAGCATGTCTTCCAGAGTTTGAATCTTCCTTTCACTTTGTCCGTCTGTTTGAGGATGGTATGCAGTGCTCAAGTTCAATTTGGTCCCCATTGCTTCTTGAAAACTTGTCCAAAAATGCGAAGTGAAACGACTATCTCTATTTGATACAATGGAGAGTGGAACTCCATGTAAGGATACTACTTCGTCTACGTACAACTTTGCTAACCTTTCCATGCTAAAGGTTTCCTTCATGGGTAGAAAATGAGCTGATTTGGTTAATCGATCCACAATTACCCAAATCGCATCATTACCTTTTCTGGTTTTGGGTAACTTAGTAACAAAATCCATGGTTATTAGTTCCCACTTCCAAACAGGCATTTCTAATTGTTGAAGCAACCCTGAAGGTTTCTGGTGTTCTGCCTTAACTTGTGAACAGGTTAGGCACTTAGATACAAATCTAGCTATGTCCTTTTTCATACCTATCCACCAGAAGTTGTTTCTTAAATCTTGGTACATCTTATTATTTCCCGGATGCATGGTACACCTAGATTTATGGGCTTCCTCTAAAATCTTATTTCTTAATTCTCCTTACTTAGGTACCCAAATTCTTTTCTTGTGGAATCTCCAAATTCCATCACTTCATTGCTTTAATTCTTTTATTCGTCCTTTCATTCCTTCAGTATCATCCTTAATTGCTGTTTCCTGAACATTCTTCAGTTGTTCCATTAAGTCTAATTGTAAACTTAATCTAAGAGCACGAACTCGTCGTTGTTTCTCATGATACTTACGACTTAAGGCATCTACAACTACATTTGCTTTTCCTTCGTGATATTGGATATCACAGTCGTAGTCGCTTAGAATTTCCATCCACCTTCTTTGCCTCATGTTTAATTCTTTTTGCCCAAATATGTACCTTAAACTCTTGTGATTCGTACAGACTGTAAACTTACTTCTATACAGATAGTGCATCCAAATCTTAAGGGCAAAAATTATTGCTCCTAATTCTAAGTCATGGGTCGTATAGTTTTCTTCGTGCTTTTTCAGTTGCCTTGAGGCATACGCAATTACCTTTTTGCGTTGCATTAGCACACATCCTAATCCTAGCTTAGAAGCATCACAATAAACTTCAAAATCTTCTGTCCCTTCTGGTAAGGCAAGGATTGGGGTGTTTGTTAACCTTTGTTTCAAAATCCTAAAAGCCTCTTCCTGTCTAGGTCCCCATTCAAACTTAACTGCTTTACAGGTTAGCTTAGTTAATGGCACAACTATTTTGGAAAAATCCTTAATGAATCGTCTATAGTACCCAACTAAACCTAGAAAACTTCTAACTTTCGTAGCTGATTGCGGGACCTTCCATTTGGTGATCACTTCTATCTTGGAGGGATCTACGTGAATACCTTTGTCATTCACCATATGTCCTAAAAATTGCACCTCCTGTAGCCAAAATTCACACTTCGAGAATTTGGCGTAAAGCTTTTCCTTTCTTAACAAAGTTAAGAGTGCATGTAAATGCTCACAATGCTCGTCCTGACTTTTGGAATAAATAAGTATGTCATCGATGAAAATAATTACAAATTTATCCAAATACGATTTACAGATTCTATTCATCATATAACCATAAATGTTGCTGGAGCATTTGTTAGTCCAAAAGGCATAACTGTAAACTCGTAGTGACCATACCTAGTTCTGAAAGCAGTTTTAGGTATGTCTTCTTCTTGTACCTTTAATTGATGATATCCGGAGCGCAAGTCGATCTTAGAAAAATATCTAGCTCCTTGGAGTTAATCAAAGAGATCATCAATCCTAGGTAATGGGTGTCGATTCTTAATTGTAACCTTATTCAATTCCCTATAATCGATACACATTCGCATCGAACCATCCTTTTTCTTTACAAACAACACCGGTGCTCCCCAAGGGGATGAACTAGGTTGTATGAATCCTTTACTGAGTAATTCGTCTAATTGCTTTTTCAGTTCTAACATTTCAGTGGGTGCTAACCGATAGGGTGCTTTAGCTAATGGTGTGGTTCCAGGAATTAAGTGAATTCTAAATTCTACCTCCCTATCTGGTGGTAATCCTGGTAACTCTTCTGGGAATACATCTGGGTATTCTGAGACTACATGAATTTCCTTAAGTTCCTTACCCTTAGTGCTAATGATTACCGAAATCATATACACTATTCCTTGCTTCCGTTCATAACTAGCAACTTTCATTACTGAAATGAACTTCATGGGTTTATGCGGCTTATCTCCTGTAATCAAAATTACTTCTCCTGTGCGTGCACGAATTTCTATGGAATTTTTGTCACAAAGGATTCGAGCATGGTTGGCTACCAACCAATCCATTCCTAACACGACATCAAATCCAGCTAAATTTATGAGTAATAGGTTTGCAGAAAATTTATGACCTAAAAGTTCTATTTTTCCTTCGAATAGCGATATATACGATATAGTTACATTATGATCTGAATCTCTGGTGCTAGGCGTAACGAGTATAACGAGTAGTAACAACGCACAAAAGTGCGGGTTGTTACAAGCGAGAAATAAGTACCGGTTCTGGCGAAGCCAGGGTTGGTACCACTCTAGCATATTCGAAGAATGTCGAAGTATACCATCGACAGTCTACACCCACCATCCGGTGGTTTAAGAACTTATTTGCCATTTGCTCTTTCTCATATTCGGGACAGAATTTTCTTTCCACCAGACTTTTAAATTCTTTCCAATTCATGGCATAGGCCACATCGCTTCCCTTGGCTTGTAGTACCGTATTCCACCATTCTAGCGCTCCTTCTTTGAAAAGATTTGACGCGTACATGACCTTGTCTTCCTCGGCACATTTACTTATCTTGATTACTGCTTCGGTTTTCTCCAACCAACGCGGTGTAGCAGTTGCCCCCTGAAAGTGCCTAAATAAGACGATCTACCTCACAGCGCGAAAGTCTAAGACAACTATGGATTTCAATCTTGGTTTACTAGACAAGGGAATGTTTAAGGACTAGACCAATTTCTTAGACCTAGCTATAAACCAAACCGAGACCTATTAATAACCTCGAGCCTCACAGCGACAAGATTAGTAGAACACTTGATTTTATTAAATCAAGTGTTTAATTATAAACTTGATGTGCACGAAGTGGTTAATTAAAAACTACTAAAATTACCCTAAATCTAGACACTCTAAGTTTTAAATTTATAAACTTAGACTCAATCTAAAACTAAAACCACACAACCGGCAAGTGTACCGTTCAATGTAGAATAGCTAAAGTAAGTTCGAGTATCGAACCCACGAGACTCTAAAGATTACGCTAAGACTCTAACTAGACTATGACTGACACGACTTAACTAAATGTTTGTTGATTGGGGGGGTTTCTAAAAAATCCTAAAGAATGCAAATAACGATTAACTAGATTAGCTAGACTAACTAACACGAATTCGAACGAAGACTTTGACCGGTGGTGATGAAGACTACCTAGGCTAGACGCAAGCTAAACTCAGAATGGATTTCTATTCGATAGTTTTGTGGTATGGAACCAGGATCTTTAAATGCTAAACCTATTAAGATACCAACTAAGCCCCTCAATCCCTCTCAAGGTGATTCTTGTGGCACTACCTAGGCTGTTACGCTTACCGATTTTTAGATTTCCTCACAGTCCTCTAACTTCTTGAAAGTGCCTAAATAAGACGATCTACCTCACAGCGCGGAAGTCTAAGGCAACTATGGATTTCAATCTTGGTTTAATAGACAAGGGAATGTTTAAGGACTCACCAATTTCTTAGACCTAGCTATAAACCAAACCGAGACCTATTAATAACCTCGAGCCTCACAGTGACAAGATTAGTAGAACACTTGATTTTATTAAATTACCGAATATTACTTCTAAGGTTACTTATGCAATTTTCACCATAAAGGATTAATGACTTATTATGTGATATAGACACTCACCTAAACCAAGAACTCTAGCACAACCCTATTATGTGATAAAGACCGTCACCAAGGATTATACGAAGCAACAATCAGCAATAGAACAATATCAAGCATGCATATACACCAAGTTAAAATTCCATAGCCTTTACAATACAAGAAAATCCATAAACCACTTAAAAACCGAATAAAAATCCAAACTTTATTTAAACCATTGTCATGCCTAGGTAGTTAAAGAGTTTTAGCCGCTAAACATCATCAAAAGAAGAATAATAATCAAAATATAATCTGAATTCATCGTGTCACAAAGTTAAACGAACGAAAACGAAAGATAAAGGATGATTAAACCCGAATCTTCACTCCCGAACGCTCCCAAAGTATACCCGAATGATTCCAAGCTTCCAAGATGCTCCAAAACCTTCAACAGCCTTCAATGGTGCTCCAAGAAACTCAAATTCGTAATTCTGGTATATGCGTCTGATGTTCTGTATTATATTGCCTATATCTAAAGCTGCTGTGCGTCCACCGCCTTATTTTTCTTTCCTTCACAAATTGGGCTTGGCCCAATTAGCAAAATAGCCGCTTCCTTCTTGCGTCCAGATGTATCTCCCAATTCGTAGTTAATTCCCTCTGTCGAATATATAATCAAACAATAGGGCTGCCTCCTCTTTTAATGTGCCGCCCCCCAACTTCAATTTCTTTTGGACTTTCGTGTGGTGTAGGGATGGCAAAAAAGCCCAAGCCAGACGGGTATACCCGAAACCCGAAACATACGGGCCTGGTATACCCGAAGCCCAATGGGCATGGGCCGGGTATGGGCTTAAAAATAGAAAAAATCCGGGTATGGGTACGGGTATGGGATTTAGTGATACCCGCCCGATACCCGACCCATTTACCCGAATAATACCCGAAAGTATCATATTATAGATTTCCATATATATAAACTTAGTACATGTACTTATTATCTTCTCTATAGTCATATGTGGATATGTATATAGCAAGTGTTTATTGAACATATAACTTATTTTTGAGCATGTATATTAGATATGGAAGCTATCACCATTTATTATGTGGATGTTTTATGCAATTAGGTGGTCCTAATACAATTACTTGATTAAGTAATCATATTAATTTAGTTTAGTATATGTGGTCTGAATATGATATGTAAGTCGTTAATCATATTTTCATTTGTTATCGTCATTAAAATAGTAAATTATATAAACATCAAATTAAAAAATTGCAAAATTGTCCCAACGGGTATCTTTAAGAAATTAACGGGTATACCCGATACCCGTGGGTATGCCCGATACCCGACGGGTAATTACCCGAAAAATACCCGACGGGTAACGGACCGGGTATGGGACAAAGAATTACAACCGGGTACGGGCCTGGGATTACCAATACCCAGCCCAAGCCCGGCCCACTGCCATTCCTGTGGTGAAAGTTAATTAGCCCCAAATTGAATTAATTCAATTGATATTATTGTAATGAGAGCCAAGCCCACATATTCTCCAGCCAAAGTCCAAAAAAAAAACATATTAATTGTGCCTCTCAATAATCACGTGAATATGGGCTGCCAATAATGATGTTTGATGATTCCTTTGATAATATATGATGTCATCCCATATTTATATAACATTAAAATGAAAGGTCGGTGGCTATGCCAAGTGACCATTCTACCCTTTGACAAGAAAAACAAGGGATCGTCTCTGGCAGCAGATTGACCTGCAACTCCAAAGTCCAAAACCTTCACAGAGCTCCTACCCCAATGGCGGAACAACAACCTTCCCGATCGCCATGACAAAACCTTCATCTTCCGATCATTCTCCGTCATCGCCGCCATGATCAGTAACGGCGCCACCTCTACCACCACCGCCGCCGCCGCCGCCACTTCTTCTTCCTCCAACACCGCCGCTCAATCTCTCGGTCTTAAAAAACTTCTTCAAAACTCCTGAAGGCCGGTACAAGCTTCTGCACGATAAAACGCATCCGTCGTCTCTTCTTCCGTACGCACTCGCTAAATCTATTACTCAGGTAATCAGTTAATCATATTGTATGTGTAGGTGTTTCAGTTTCTGTATGATTAGGTTAATTTAGTTAGTTAAGTGATATTCGTATATGTAGATAGATTTGAAATTGTAGTTATAACTGTAAGAGAAACCCTAGCTTACCTACCTCTAGGATCAGTGTTACTTTTCCTGATGCAAAATTGACATGAGTATTGTTGCAAATTGCAACACAATCTGAGTGATGATTTTTTGGTGAGTGTGTATGTAGTTAATATCCCAATATATCAGTGATATATCGGTTATTGGTCCCTGTCGAGATATCGGTGCAAAATATCAGTCGTCAAAGTATTGGTACCGATAATATCAGCGATATTGACTGATATATCACCGATTTTCCCAATATCAGTACATTTCTTCTTATTTCTACCATTCGTCTTCCTTCTTATTGCCATTGGCGAAGCTTGACCCGAATGACCAGGGGGGGCGAAAACGTATATACCCAAAAGTTTCTATAGAACTGGGGGGTCGGAAACGTATATACCCAAAAATTTCTATAAGAAAACTACATATATAACACTACTGAGCGAAAAGTTCGGGGGGTCGGGCGCCCCCTCCCGCCCCTTCTATACTTCGCCCCTGCTTATTGCTGCTATTAGTTTTTTAATTCTTAATTGTTAATTGTTAGTGTTAAATGTTAGTGTTTTAAGTCTTAGTCAGTTTCTACTTGCTACAATTGTTAGTGTTTTGCAAGTTGCAAAAGGTTAATTTGTAATTGTTAGTGTAAAATAGCTATATATATAAATTTAGCATGATATTAAAATTACCGATATCCCACCGCGATAACCGATACCTCAAATATCGGTCCTTGAATCTGAGTGATGAATTTTTTTTGGTGAGTGTGTGTAGGTTAATTATTGGAATTCATATATGTAGGTGTGAAATTGTGATTGAAGTTGGAATTCGGTATTGGCTTTTGACTTTGATAAGACAAACCCTTGCTTACCGCAAGGATCAGCGATATATATGTTCTGGAAATAAGCTAATCCTGGCATCTTTCCTGAGTAAAATTAACATTAGTTTTGCTGCAAATTGTTACAAAGATTGAGTGATTTTTTTTAAAGTGTTTAGTTCAGTTATGATTATCTAAGTTCATATATGTAGGTGTGAAATTGGAATTAGCTATTAGCTTTCGATGTTGATAAGACAAACTGATATTAATCAAAGTAGGCAATGGATGGCAATATAAAAAACTGAAACACAACGGATAGGCAACGGTAATTCGAGATATAGAAACATAGTTATCGATAGCGGCCATAGCGAACGCTATCGCGAATAGCGTTGCGAATCGATGGACCTGCCTGGGCAACACGTGTTAATATCATCATCGTATCACATGCAACGAAGTGACAAACGGGATGTTGGCGCCGCAACGCGCGGCATGGGTAAAAATCTAGTGTGCCTTAGAAGTCAAGTCCACCCAATATCTAACAAATATATATATATATATATATATATATATATTTTTGAAAATTAAACTTCATTAACCACGCGTGAGACCTCAAAGCAAGGACCGCAAGGGAAAACCACCAAACCAGCAAAACGAAAGGGAATACAGCAAACAACCGAACAAAAAAAAAAAAAAAACTAGACCTAAAACGAAACCACACGAATGAGCACGAACCTCTACACCCAAACTGACTTACCAACAACCATAAAAACTACTAAAAACAACCGATAACGCAGTCAAACTTTACCCCACTGTAAACCTTCCTGAGCAATTGTATCTCTCACCATACCCTTGAACTTGGTCAACCGGACGCCAAGCAATTCACCCAAGGCTATCGTAGCATTTACTTCCGCCTCAGCACCTATAAGATGCTCATCCGCCAATGTCCCATTATCACCCCCAGGAGGGGCATTAAGGTCCCAAGATTCTTCTGTATCACTGTTGTCATCGTCTGTCCTTCTGTATTCCACACTCCCTTCCTCACTTAAGGAGACCGGATTATCAGACACCGAGTCGTCTTCCAATCCCAAAAGTTCATTCAACGCAAATGGGTCATTTTTCCTAGCCTTCTTTCCTTGAAGTTTGTGTGACCCACTAGAAGAGTAGTTGCTTGGCCGGCCCATGTCCACCCAATTTTTAATTTTCTTTCGTTTAGTGACATTGTGTGAGTCGGTAATACAATCACCTTCTCCACCAAAATTATTTTCAAATTCAAAATTGGGACCCGATATAAATTCCCCATGATTGCCACCTTCCTTAATTAAAGGATCTTGACATAATGGAGAGTTATTTTCCATATCTTTTTCAAAAGTGTGACCCGGTATAAAATCCCCTTGATTAGCAGCTGACCGGCCGTTACCGACTGACTCCTCACCGGAACCGTCGTGAACCGAATTTACGTTACCTTCCTGAACCGAATCACCCGAATTAATGGAAACCTCCTCCAAAATATCATTTATTTTCTGTACATGATCTCCTCCTTTCTCTAGTCTCTCCGTAATTGGCCGGAAAATCCGACGTTTGTGAACTCCGGTTAACCGGAGCTTCCACCTCGACCCTATCCTTTTCCAAAAATTCAGTTTCCCAGTCGCCGACCTCCTCCTCCACCCAAACTCTGTATTTGCGTCCATTCCATTGAATGACGACTTCTTCTTGAATTCTTCTACCTTCCGCGACAAGCACACCGACATAATCGAAAGACAAGTCGGAATCCTTAACATCATGTTGAGCGACCTGAACTATTTTGCCAAAGCTTTCTCCGACCCTGTTGATCACTGTATTATCGAGCAAGTGAAGAGGAATACCCTGAATACGCAACCATGCCACCCTCTCGAATGGCAATGTTTGACCAACCCACTTCTCTACCCACTGAAACACATGTATTTTCTCCTTCCCCAAGGAATAGAAACGATCCATCTCCATACCATTGCTAAAAGAGACTAAGAAATGTAGGATTTTTGTTTTAATAATATAGGGATAAGTGGGTCTTGCCTAATCAAAGAAAATAGCTGCAATTTTTATTTCGTCACTGGCATCATACTCTGCCCAACTGGCTGGTGATTTCCATATTACTCGTTTTTGCTCCATTTGCACCAGAACCTGCCAAAACACAAAATAATATCTATCAATACTAATATAAGACCGTCCGTAGTGGGGCGTGATTTGTAAAAAAAATTGAAAAATAACGCCCCAAAACGCCCCCACTACCATTACATGGGGCGTTATTTTTCAAAAAAAATTCAGAAATTGAAGTTTGGCGTTATTATTAAAACGCTGATATGCAAAGGTGGTAGCCAATAGGAGTATTTGCTTTTTGCTTTTGCATGTGTCAGGGTTTTGACCATCCAATCAACTTAAGTGTTTACTTTTTTTTTTTTTTTTTTTGTTTAATGATTGGAAGGGGCATTATGGGGCATTATACCCACTACACCACTTTTGCTATAATGCCCCATCGCTGACTAGGACGCCACGTGTCGGATAATGCCCCATGGTGGGGGCATTATAACCCACTACCACTACACATGGTCTAAGAAAGGTATTGAATCCTATGTGTCGTTCATACAAAAAGCCTCTCCCTTTATTTGACATGTGGCATCTCAAGATATTGAATTTCTTGAGATACTTTGTACACGTGGCAGTCAAATGATGAGGAACCCGTTTCTTTTACTTCGGGTCCGCCTAACCCGTAGAGAAAGTATTTGGGTCATATACGGATCATATATAAATCTGTGCAACCACCGCCGCTCTATTCTCCCTATTTGGGTTTCATCAAGGTAAAAGCTCTTTCATTAGTGTCTTTATTGGATTTATTACCTTTTCATTTCAATTTATTTGTTGAAACACTGGAAAAATATATGCTTTACATTAATTTTTCTCTGCCTTAGGCTAACGTAGTGAACGTGACTCTATATTGCTTTTTTCTGATGGTGTTTAGTGGCGGCAAAGGCGATTGCCGGTGGTTGAGACGATCACCGGCCGTGGTACATTGATTTTAAGTACTTCAAGGTATAAATGATTTATTAACCATTGTTTTAAATTAAGGTAATGTTCTATTATTTCATTTAACTAAAATTATAACTTGAAACAAAAATCGTTTCTTTTTTTTTTTTTTTTATTAATCCTGCCTATCTTTCTCTGATTTAAGTTTAAATTTGTAAGATATTATACTCGCGTAATCTACATGACTCTGCAGTGGCGGATCTAGGATTCCGACCAAGCGGTAACGTTTTATAAATAAGCGGTAACGAAATCGAAAAAACGTCAAATTTTTCCAAAATTTACACTAAAAACGTCAAAAATTTTCCGACCAAGCGGTAGCGGAGGCTACCCCTTGTTCCATAATACATCCGCCCCTGTGACTCTGTATTGCTTATTGCGATGGTGTTTAGGGTCGGCAATGGCGATTGGCGGTGGATGAGATGACCTCCAGCCACCGGACATTGTATAACTATAAAAATGCTATGTCGGTGGTAAACTTTTTCTTTTTTCCTTTTTTTTTTCTTTTCCTAGCAGCCTTTGTCTTTTCTTTTTTTCCTAATTTTCGTTTCCGGCCCTTATGATTTGTGTGTTGTTTCTTAAATACCAACTTCTTTTGCAATTTACAGTTTTCATCAACTTTTTAACTTTACGTTTTTACCCCTTGCACTAATTTTTTTTGCTTTTGTTTTTTTACGTATTTTTCCCATCTCTTGTAATGTACGTTTTCGGCCATTATGCTTTGTTTGTTGTTTCTTAAATACCAAGTTCTTTTGTAGTTTACAGTTTTCGTCAACGTTTAAACTTTACGCTTTTAACCCTTGCACAAGTTTTTTTCTTTCTTTTTTCTTTCTTTTTTGTGGTTTTGTTTTTTTACTTATAACCTTTAATTTTCAGCATTGACTCTTACAACCTCCTAACTTTCTAAATACTTTTTAATCAACTTTTACGTCTTTATTTTTATTTACGTGTCGTTATAAACTTAAGTTGATTAGCATTCACACTGACAACCTTTTTACTTTGTAAATACTTTTCTAATCGAGTTTCCCACTTGATGTAAGACATGTGTCGACATACTTTTATATCGGATCAAAAATCGGGTCGCCCCGCCGCGAAGCGCGGGTGTAACACCCTAGTTAACATTAAAAAGTTTAAGGTATTGATGTTTCGTTAACAAATCAATTTTAATTAAGATAATGTTCTACTGATTGATTTAGTTAAATTATAACTTGAAACAAAAATCATTTCTTTTTTATTAAGTTTGTCTTTATTACACTCCGATTTAACTTTTGGTTCATAATGTATTAGGGTCGCTTAAGTTTAATTATTTGATTTTCACTCTTATTGATACATTTAGTTCTTAGGTTTTGAATTATTGATCATATTTTAGTTATCTGAACTACGGCGTTTTGCGTTGATTATAAGTATTTTGTGTTTTATAATCTTGCATATATAATGTTTTGACCAAATGCTTGAGCTATATTTGTTAGACGATCTTTTAGGTTGTTCAAATTTGTTATTAAAATGAGATTTGCCTGTCAAAATTGTAACTATTTGATTTTTTAGGTAAACAAGATCAGATGTGTGGTGTTACATTTGGAATTATTAATGTATATACTCTTTAATTCAATGTTTATTAAACGAAACATCATACTATCAAAGTTGTTGACTTTTAAGATTGTGTATCCCTTTAAACTTATACATTTAAAGTCATATTTGTTTCTAGAAATTGCAAAGATTTGTGAAGACGTCTTCTTTCGAATTAGATACAGGACTGTTTGGTATGTTATTTACCATTACATATAGAAAATAGAAAGAGAGCAGTGTGAGCTTTTGGGTGTGGATGGTGTTAATATGGATACCATGATGGGAACATTTATAAAATAATTTGGGTCATGTGGTAGTTATATGCCAGGATTTAATGTTTGTTTCACCCATCTTCTTTTCTTCTCTTATTATTTTTTTTAGTACTTCATCATGTAGGTTTCTCTTATAGCCAAGTGGGAGACTAATAGGGTCAATCATATAATCATACTATGTGGATAATCATACTATGTGGGTTCTGTTGATTGATAAACTTGTGAGTTCTGTTGTGTGCTTGGCTTTGTAATATTATTAAAACAATATTATAATGATTTTACGTACATAATTCTTTTTTCTAAGAAAAAAAGAGAAGAAAAGAAAAATCTTATCTTGATACCATTATTTTTGTTGGATTTTCCTTCAATCGATTACTTATTTGATACGATTCAGGTATAAATTGAAGCACCCCTGATGTTATGTAATGTCAAGTAGAGGAAATTGTTATGACATTGTAAGTTATTTTCTTCATTCTGTTTGTAGATGGAAGTTTGAGCACTATTGAAATATTAGCTTCTGGTGGACAAACTCTTCACATATTGGGAGTTGCAGAACCAACTGATATAATGTACAACTTTGTATAAGTGGGATCTTTACCAAGTGGAATGGTTATATTTTTCTCTCTGATGATTGATCTTTAGTACATGTAGTTTATGTAATACGTAATAATTCTGTTTTGTAGGTTGTAGCAAACGATGTTGATGTACAACGATGCAATCTTCTTATTCATCAAACAAAAAGAATGTGCATTGCCAACTTGGTTGTGACTAACCATGAAGCCCAACATTTTCCAAGTTGTCACATGAAGAAGAATCATGAGAATGTCTCTGAGTTGGGTATGACTCAGCTGTTATTTGACCGTGTCCTGTGTGATGTTCCATGCAGTGGAGATGGTACTCTTCGCAAAGCTCCCGATATCTGGAGAAAATGGTAACTACATTTTAGTAACGCAATTGATTCTTGGATTTCAAATCTTAATAACTAGGTCTTAATGTTGACATAAACATACCCATTGCAGCAGAACTTGCTTTAAAAAACAGAATTGTATTACATATTTACTCTTTTGTAATCTTGTATGAGAGACTTTTCTTTTTTATTCCATGAGCTTTTTTTTTTTTTTTTTTACTTTTATCTTGTAATAATGTTCTTCTCGATAATGTTATCTATTAGTTCTTTGAATAAAAATTTACCAAACATTGAAACTGACACTATCTACCTTGAGTACTTACAGATTTGTAATTTGTATTTGTATCTATAGATTTCTTAGTTGTGATAGTAAATATGATATGTAATTATAAAGAGTTAATTACTGTTTTCGTCCCTATGGTTTGTCAAAAATCACTTTTTCAGTCCATTAGTTTAAAAATTGCGATTTCAGTCCTTGTGGTTTCACTTTCGTAACCATTTCAGTCCCTATGGTTTCACTTTCGTAACCATTTCAATCCATTATTCTGTTAAGTACAGGGACTGACATGGTTACGAGGTTGACTGAAATGGTTACGAAAGTGAAACCACAGGGACTGAAATCGGAATTTTTAAACTAATGGACTGAAAAAGTGATTTTTGACGAACCACAGGGACGAAAACAGTAATTAACTCAATTATAAATAAAGAATTTACAATTACGATATGTATTTATTTTTTATAACTTTCTATTTCAGTTTTTCATGTTACCCAACCCCGTGTACCACACGGGTTCTAACCTAGTAATATAATACAAAAACTAAAAATAATAAATAAAAACTTTACAAAAATTATACACTTTACACGGGACAAATATGTATATTTTATCGCATATCAAATATCCCCACACTTAACCTTTTTTTCGTCCCCGAAAAAGAATTATGCAAAGCGGAATCATAGTCGGAATAGTCGACCGGGACAAAAACTTAAGTTACTTTATTAAAACCAAAACTCGTGTTAGCCGCGATTGCAAGTATATTGATCCTCTTAAACCCAAACCCGGTTCCAAGCCCTTATCATGCGATTTTAGTTCAAGTGCGGCCAATCTACCTAGGGTCTCACGCTAAGAATTGCAAGTCCACATAATCCCCCCTCAAGCTTATAAGACAAAAGGAACAACCACAGGGCTATTTCCTAACCGCCTTATACCAAGATCAAGAGAGTTTAGAATCAAATCTATTTTTTATTTTTTTCTCATTTTTTTTCATCACTTTTTCTCATTTTTTTTTCTTTTTTTTTCTCGAGCGTAGACGTTGCATTCCCTAACCCAGAGGCATTCCGGCTGTAGAGTCGCTATCCCCAACTCGGATTACTTAGGCTTCGGTACTTTTTATTTATTTTTCTTCATTTGCAAGGTCGATTTCACACACCCTAGCGGTAATCCGGCTGTAGAGTCTCTATCCCCAACCACATACTACATAGAAATGGCTACTTTCATTTAGTTTCTAGCTTGCTTATTTTTTTCCTTTTTTTTCTTTTTCAACAAGATAATGACCAAAAACTCTAACAATCTTAGCTTATAACGGCATCCCTTATACTTTTATTGGCGGTTTCAATTTCCCCACTTTCCCTAGATGAGAACCCACTAGTAGACCGACAATTAGGTAATTTTAAGATCAAAGGAACCTAGAACCGAATCGAGCCTACCCGCACATCCCAAACTAGACACAAGCTCAATTATTTTATTCTCATATTATTATTATTTGAAGCCGAACAAAAAACCGACTTTTCTATCATTTTCCGTTTTTTAATTTGCAAACTTCTTGTTTCAAAAGACATTTTCTAATTTTTTTTTTGGATTTTTGAAATTTTTTAATTTTTTTGTATTTTTCAAATTTTTGACTCAAACGACACACTAAATAGACACTAAACGATAGTTTCCCATCCCCACACTTAAACTCTACATTGCCCTCAATGTAGGATGGAAACCGACTAAAAAAAACTAAAAATAAATAAGAAATAAAAGACAAAGGGCATAAATAGAAAGGACTAACTGGTTAATAACAACGCGTATGCTTCAAAACTCTCGTCCAATCCAGCTCGATCGTATAGCATTTCGTTCGCGATCGGCTTTGACTCTAACTGGTATACTTGGAAAATGCCTGATATTTGATAAGCAACTCCAAAATCACCCGAATGGAGATTGAGTACGGGTGGTACATATTCAAACCTGCATAAACAAAAACAAGCAAAAACCAAAGCAGTACCGACTCTAAACAAAAGACACAAAAACTACTAACTAAGACTCAATATACAAAAACTACAAACTACCGAAAATCCACTGAATAAATAAATTTAACAAACTCTACAAAACCTCCCCACACTTAAATTTAATCAGGAGGTTTTTCTTTGATCTGGACCCGGTCTAAACCGTTCAATTCCACCCGATCTTTATATATATTTAAAAATTTAATAGTGGAGTAATAAAATATTTTAAAATTTTGAAACAGGTCAGACCACCAGAATTTATACTTACCTGGAAGAAACCGAATGCGCGTCATGTAACGAGAGGACTGATCGTGCTTGAAATTCATAGGCTCCTCCTTTTTCTTCTTGCATAACCCTTCGGTCCTCTTCCATTTTCGGTCCTTTCTTTTCTCTTCTTCAACTCTCTCTCTTACTACTTCTCCCAAACTATTTCCACTGCGGGTCGTAATAGCTTTCGCTGAATGATTCGCGGGATTCGTGAAGGTATTTCCCGAAAACTGACCAGGTGGATGCTCCTGCAACTGTTTAGCAATTCCACCCACTGTTCTTTGAAGATCTAAAAGTGTGGATTGCTGACTTTTGAGCTGAAGATCTTGACTTTTATTAATCTGCTCCTGATTTTTAGCGAAATCAGTGAGGGATTTCTGCGTCGCCTGATTTTGTGTCATCATCTGAGCGTTTTGTGTCATCATCTGAGCAAATATCTCCTCCATCATACTCAAACTCCCCTCGAAAGCCTTGCCACTGCCTTGACTCTCTTGATTCGACCCCCCACTATACTGTGGCTGCCGACACGGATCATCGTAATATGGCTGATTATCATAACAATGCAAAGAATACCCCTGTGAAAAATATGGCTGTGGCTGCACATAGGGGTTAACATAACGTGTGGAGTACCTCGGGAAATATGGACAAAATATAGAGATGTGAGGTATACCACAATTTTGACACATAAAAGGGTTAGCGTAACATCGTGCAGAGGACCCCTCATATTGTGGGCAATTAACAGTAAAATGAGGTCCTCCACAAATTTCACACATATTTACAAGACTCAAGAAAAATAAAAGACGCGGACACTTAGACTCCTACGACTCAAACAAATGAACAAATAGCACGTAATATGTCAAACAAGTCCAAACAAAGTAATTAACGCAATCGCCAAAGAGTCCCCGGCAACAGCGCCAAAAACTTGATGTGCTAAAAGTGGTTTAATAAAAACTACTAAAATTACCCTAAATCTAGACACTCTAGGCTTTAAATTTATAAACTTAGACTCGATCTAAAACTAAAATCACACAACCGGCAAGTGTACCGATCAGTGTAGAATAGCTAAAGTAAGTCCGAGTATCGAACCCATGAGACTCTAAAGATTACGCTAAGACTCTAACTAGACTATGACTGACATGACTTAACTAAATGTTTGTTGATTGGGGGGGGGGGGGGGTTCTAACAAATCCTAAAGAATGCAAATAATGATTAACTAGATTAGCTAGACTAACTAACACGAATTCGAACGAAGACTTTGACCAGTGGTGATAAAGACTACCTAGGCTAGACGCAAGCAAAACTCAGAATGGATTTCTATTCGATAGTTTTGTGGTATGGAACCGGGATCTTTAAATGCTAAACCTATTAAGATACCAACTAAGCCCCTCAATCCCTCTCAAGGTGATTCTTGTGGCACTACCTAGGCTGTTACGCTTACCGATTTTTAGATTTCCTCACAGTCCTCTAACTTCTTGAAAGTGCCTAAATAAGGCGATCTACCTCACAGCGCGAAAGTCTAAGGCAACTATGGATTTCAATCTTGGTTTAATAGACAAGGGAATGTTTAAGGACTAACCAATTTCTTAGACCTAGCTATAAACCACAGGGACTGAAATCGGAATTTTTAAACTAATGGACTGAAAAAGTGATTTTTGACGAACCACAGGGACGAAAACAGTAATTAACTCAATTATAAATAAAGAATTTACAATTACGATATGTATTTATTTTTTATAACTTTCTATTTCAGTTTTTCATGTTACCCAACCCCGTGTACCACACGGGTTCTAACCTAGTAATATAATACAAAAACTAAAAATAATAAATAAAAACTTTACAAAAATTATACACTTTACACGGGACAAATATGTATATTTTATCGCATATCAAATATCCCCACACTTAACCTTTTTTTCGTCCCCGAAAAAGAATTATGCAAAGCGGAATCATAGTCGGAATAGTCGACCGGGACAAAAACTTAAGTTACTTTATTAAAACCAAAACTCGTGTTAGCCGCGATTGCAAGTATATTGATCCTCTTAAACCCAAACCCGGTTCCAAGCCCTTATCATGCGATTTTAGTTCAAGTGCGGCCAATCTAGCTAGGGTCTCACGCTAAGAATTGCAAGTCCACATAATCCCCCCTCAAGCTTATAAGACAAAAGGAACAACCACAGGGCTATTTCCTAACCGCCTTATACCAAGATCAAGAGAGTTTAGAATCAAATCTATTTTTTATTTTTTTCTCATTTTTTTTCATCACTTTTTCTCATTTTTTTTTCTTTTTTTTTCTCGAGCGTAGACGTTGCATTCCCTAACCCAGAGGCATTCCGGCTGTAGAGTCGCTATCCCCAACTCGGATTACTTAGGCTTCGGTACTTTTTATTTATTTTTCTTCATTTGCAAGGTCGATTTCACACACCCTAGCGGTAATCCGGCTGTAGAGTCTCTATCCCCAACCACATACTACATAGAAATGGCTACTTTCATTTAGTTTCTAGCTCGCTTATTTTTTTCCTTTTTTTTCTTTTTCAACAAGATAATGACCAAAAACTCTAACAATCTTAGCTTATAACGGCATCCCTTATACTTTTATTGGCGGTTTCAATTTCCCCACTTTCCCTAGATGAGAACCCACTAGTAGACCGACAATTAGGTAATTTTAAGATCAAAGGAACCTAGAACCGAATCGAGCCTACCCGCACATCCCAAACTAGACACAAGCTCAATTATTTTATTCTCATATTATTATTATTTGAAGCCGAACAAAAAACCGACTTTTCTATCATTTTCCGTTTTTTAATTTGCAAACTTCTTGTTTCAAAAGACATTTTCTAATTTTTTTTTTGGATTTTTGAAATTTTTTAATTTTTTTGTATTTTTCAAATTTTTGACTCAAACGACACACTAAATAGACACTAAACGATAGTTTCCCATCCCCACACTTAAACTCTACATTGCCCTCAATGTAGGATGGAAACCGACTAAAAAAAACTAAAAATAAATAAGAAATAAAAGACAAAGGGCATAAATAGAAAGGACTAACTGGTTAATAACAACGCGTATGCTTCAAAACTCTCGTCCAATCCAGCTCGATCGTATAGCATTTCGTTCGCGATCGGCTTTGACTCTAACTGGTATACTTGGAAAATGCCTGATATTTGATAAGCAACTCCAAAATCACCCGAATGGAGATTGAGTACGGGTGGTACATATTCAAACCTGCATAAACAAAAACAAGCAAAAACCAAAGCAGTACCGACTCTAAACAAAAGACACAAAAACTACTAACTAAGACTCAATATACAAAAACTACAAACTACCGAAAATCCACTGAATAAATAAATTTAACAAACTCTACAAAACCTCCCCACACTTAAATTTAATCAGGAGGTTTTTCTTTGATCTGGACCCGGTCTAAACCGTTCAATTCCACCCGATCTTTATATATATTTAAAAATTTAATAGTGGAGTAATAAAATATTTTAAAATTTTGAAACAGGTCAGACCACCAGAATTTATACTTACCTGGAAGAAACCGAATGCGCGTCATGTAACGAGAGGACTGATCGTGCTTGAAATTCATAGGCTCCTCCTTTTTCTTCTTGCATAACCCTTCGGTCCTCTTCCATTTTCGGTCCTTTCTTTTCTCTTCTTCAACTCTCTCTCTTACTACTTCTCCCAAACTATTTCCACTGCGGGTCGTAATAGCTTTCGCTGAATGATTCGCGGGATTCGTGAAGGTATTTCCCGAAAACTGACCAGGTGGATGCTCCTGCAACTGTTTAGCAATTCCACCCACTGTTCTTTGAAGATCTAAAAGTGTGGATTGCTGACTTTTGAGCTGAAGATCTTGACTTTTATTAATCTGCTCCTGATTTTTAGCGAAATCAGTGAGGGATTTCTGCGTCGCCTGATTTTGTGTCATCATCTGAGCGTTTTGTGTCATCATCTGAGCAAATATCTCCTCCATCATACTCAAACTCCCCTCGAAAGCCTTGCCACTGCCTTGACTCTCTTGATTCGACCCCCCACTATACTGTGGCTGCCGACACGGATCATCGTAATATGGCTGATTATCATAACAATGCAAAGAATACCCCTGTGAAAAATATGGCTGTGGCTGCACATAGGGGTTAACATAACGTGTGGAGTACCTCGGGAAATATGGACAAAATATAGAGATGTGAGGTATACCACAATTTTGACACATAAAAGGGTTAGCGTAACATCGTGCAGAGGACCCCTCATATTGTGGGCAATTAACAGTAAAATGAGGTCCTCCACAAATTTCACACATATTTACAAGACTCAAGAAAAATAAAAGACGCGGACACTTAGACTCCTACGACTCAAACAAATGAACAAATAGCACGTAATATGTCAAACAAGTCCAAACAAAGTAATTAACGCAATCGCCAAAGAGTCCCCGGCAACAGCCGCCAAAAACTTGATGTGCTAAAAGTGGTTTAATAAAAACTACTAAAATTACCCTAAATCTAGACACTCTAGGCTTTAAATTTATAAACTTAGACTCGATCTAAAACTAAAATCACACAACCGGCAAGTGTACCGATCAGTGTAGAATAGCTAAAGTAAGTCCGAGTATCGAACCCATGAGACTCTAAAGATTACGCTAAGACTCTAACTAGACTATGACTGACATGACTTAACTAAATGTTTGTTGATTGGGGGGGGGGGGGGGTTCTAACAAATCCTAAAGAATGCAAATAATGATTAACTAGATTAGCTAGACTAACTAACACGAATTCGAACGAAGACTTTGACCAGTGGTGATAAAGACTACCTAGGCTAGACGCAAGCAAAACTCAGAATGGATTTCTATTCGATAGTTTTGTGGTATGGAACCGGGATCTTTAAATGCTAAACCTATTAAGATACCAACTAAGCCCCTCAATCCCTCTCAAGGTGATTCTTGTGGCACTACCTAGGCTGTTACGCTTACCGATTTTTAGATTTCCTCACAGTCCTCTAACTTCTTGAAAGTGCCTAAATAAGGCGATCTACCTCACAGCGCGAAAGTCTAAGGCAACTATGGATTTCAATCTTGGTTTAATAGACAAGGGAATGTTTAAGGACTAACCAATTTCTTAGACCTAGCTATAAACCACAGGGACTGAAATCGGAATTTTTAAACTAATGGACTGAAAAAGTGATTTTTGACGAACCACAGGGACGAAAACAGTAATTAACTCAATTATAAATAAAGAATTTACAATTACGATATGTATTTATTTTTTATAACTTTCTATTTCAGTTTTTCATGTTACCCAACCCCGTGTACCACACGGGTTCTAACCTAGTAATATAATACAAAAACTAAAAATAATAAATAAAAACTTTACAAAAATTATACACTTTACACGGGACAAATATGTATATTTTATCGCATATCAAATATCCCCACACTTAACCTTTTTTTCGTCCCCGAAAAAGAATTATGCAAAGCGGAATCATAGTCGGAATAGTCGACCGGGACAAAAACTTAAGTTACTTTATTAAAACCAAAACTCGTGTTAGCCGCGATTGCAAGTATATTGATCCTCTTAAACCCAAACCCGGTTCCAAGCCCTTATCATGCGATTTTAGTTCAAGTGCGGCCAATCTACCTAGGGTCTCACGCTAAGAATTGCAAGTCCACATAATCCCCCCTCAAGCTTATAAGACAAAAGGAACAACCACAGGGCTATTTCCTAACCGCCTTATACCAAGATCAAGAGAGTTTAGAATCAAATCTATTTTTTATTTTTTTCTCATTTTTTTTCATCACTTTTTCTCATTTTTTTTTCTTTTTTTTTCTCGAGCGTAGACGTTGCATTCCCTAACCCAGAGGCATTCCGGCTGTAGAGTCGCTATCCCCAACTCGGATTACTTAGGCTTCGGTACTTTTTATTTATTTTTCTTCATTTGCAAGGTCGATTTCACACACCCTAGCGGTAATCCGGCTGTAGAGTCTCTATCCCCAACCACATACTACATAGAAATGGCTACTTTCATTTAGTTTCTAGCTCGCTTATTTTTTTCCTTTTTTTTCTTTTTCAACAAGATAATGACCAAAAACTCTAACAATCTTAGCTTATAACGGCATCCCTTATACTTTTATTGGCGGTTTCAATTTCCCCACTTTCCCTAGATGAGAACCCACTAGTAGACCGACAATTAGGTAATTTTAAGATCAAAGGAACCTAGAACCGAATCGAGCCTACCCGCACATCCCAAACTAGACACAAGCTCAATTATTTTATTCTCATATTATTATTATTTGAAGCCGAACAAAAAACCGACTTTTCTATCATTTTCCGTTTTTTAATTTGCAAACTTCTTGTTTCAAAAGACATTTTCTAATTTTTTTTTTGGATTTTTGAAATTTTTTAATTTTTTTGTATTTTTCAAATTTTTGACTCAAACGACACACTAAATAGACACTAAACGATAGTTTCCCATCCCCACACTTAAACTCTACATTGCCCTCAATGTAGGATGGAAACCGACTAAAAAAAACTAAAAATAAATAAGAAATAAAAGACAAAG